>OZ024815.1:57855616-59055616 GCA_964017055.1 Chloromyia formosa | reverse complement strand
GTCGACGATCTAGAATGTATAGGTACATTGATATGTATTATCCAGATTCAGAGAGCATAAGATTTGCGACAGCGTCCGTCTGTTTCTTGCATATATGCATGATGTACATGAAAGTACCAGTATCGATGGAAAAGCAAAAACTAACTTCAAAGTATTGATCCAACAGGAGGGCCTGCCCATTTACGTAAACTCTCTACGCACCTTCTTTAGCCGATTTCACGAAGAAATTGGAATGACTCCGGACCAGGTGAAACGTGACCTCGAAACTTATCGCTCCTTTGTTAACTCAAAACAAATTTCCCTTTAGCAAAAATGACGCGAGGATCAAAAAAATATTATTCCTAACACTCCTTGATTCCTCTACCATAACTGTAGCGGCATGAGAGACAAAATTAATAAACTTTTTCTTGACGCTAAATCTTGCCATTTTAACATACTTGCTATTACCGAATGGCTGTACAATTGATTCCTTAAAAAACGAAGAAATCCTCGATTGTAATTGAACCATTTATAGAACTGATTGTAACTATGATCACACCGATGTTTCTAAGAGGTTCTCATAGCCATTCACAACTCCCTTCCAAGTGAACTGATCACAAACAATTCTGACAAGGCATTTGAGTACACATTTGTTAAAGTTCCCTTAGAAAAACATTAGCTCTATATTGGTATTGTTTACGTAACCCCCTGCTCCGATAAAGCTACTTATAATGATGTATGTGACATGATTTCTTTCGTCATCGCTTCTTTGAAAGAAGAAGACAAAATTATTGTCTTTGGATATTTCAATCGTTCGATCATCAGGTTTATTGTCGACGAGAATGATAATCGACTTCTTCCAGTCAATCTTCTAGACGACACCGCCTTTAACCTCATCGGTACATTTATGGCAATGATTTACAGCAGGTTATTTCGACTTCTAACCAAAAGGGCAAATGGTTAGATCTAATTTTCACTAACTTTTATGACGAAGTAGATGTTAGTTCAACTATTTAAGCCGAAAATCTTTTCCCTAACACTTGTCATCATTCCGTCCTTACAGTTGAACGTTCATCTGCTGATCTTTATTTTACTCAGTCGTACAATAATGAAATTGTTTATGATTTTTTAAATGCTGACTGTGAAGGCATCAAGAATTACCTAGATTTTATAGATTGGGCAACCTCTCTTTAGGCGTCAGATCTAGATGAAACCGTATCTTCCTTCTAAAAGAAAATCTTTCACGCCATTAAAAATAATGTGCCCACAAATAAAGGAACGTAACACGCTTACTGAACCCTGGCTCGACAAACATCTAAGACATTTAAGAAACCAGTGAAATAAACTCTACAAGGCCATCCAAAATGATTCCAACATTAGCAAAGACCTAAAGAAAAGTACGATGACCTAGCCAAAGAATTCTGCATAAAATCCCGCGAAATATATGAGCTATATGTTAACTTAATGAGGAAAAAAATTATCAATGACCCGAAAAAATTTATCCAACTTCGTTAATATGAAACGAATAACTACAGATTTTCCTGCTTCCATCTCCAGAGGGACCGCTATTTCTTCTTGTCCACAGGAAATTTGTAACTTACTTGCTGACCATTTGTAACAACTGCCTGCCTAAATGCAACTATGGCACCGATTGGCGGTGTATGAGTAGCCTTAAATAGTTAATTCACCACGATCAGATGATCCGCGGTGCAAACTCACCTTTATGTGTTCATGTTGACATTTGTCACTACTCATTACCGGTGGCTGACGTGCAAACCGGGTGGAATTTCGAAATAGTCGGAATTCCAATCGGTTTGAACGTCACTCCACCGGAAGAGTGGAACGAGTTTGACAGAGGAGCAGAAAAAGTCGGGCGTGAAGGCGAATCAGGCGGCGGACACAAAACATAAAAGATCGCGAGGAATCAGCAGATTGATCTAGGCGAGACCGTGGGCGGACAGGGAGTTTTCATCTTCGCGAGATCTGAAGATCGGCATGTGCCATAGAGAGCGAAAAGGCAACTTGGGACGATCGGATAGTGATTTTGCGCACATGAGCTGCTTCGACGTGGTGTGGAATGCACATATGAATACGGGGGTGAGAGTTTTCTGTAATGTTACGCACATGAAATACTTCGTTGTGGTGTATGATATACGGACACGGAGTCCAATATGCGTTCACGAATAGGAAAGAAGCTACAAATTTTGTTTGAATAGGAAACGTTGAATTCTCTGAAGCCATGTAGGATTAGTTTTTGATTTAATGAATACGGACGGATTTACGATTTATGACGAGGATATATTATAAGGATTATACTTATATGAACATAGTTTATAAGAAATAGATATACATTAATATAATGTAACCAATTCAACGGGATAAGTTCCAACTTGCCTGATGTATTTTAACTAATTTAAAACTAAAAACAATAAAAAAAAGGAATACTTAAAAGCATTTAAGTTATATTTAAAAATATAACGACTCTAAGAAAAAAAAACCCGAAGTATAGACATAAATTGAATGAGTTTTTGATTACTGGTATAACTTCATAAAATTGGAATATTCCCGTTGTTTATGAGACGCATTATATTGTATATGTATATACACACCGAAACCATTGGAAAAAAAAATCTGTAAAACACTCGTTTGTTTAAAATGTCATTGAAGACAACCCTGGATTCATGTGTGTTTTTCAAATGCATGCGTATTGTATATTGATTCGGCTTCGGAGATAAGTGTCATTTGGGCACATTGATGAAGAACTTGTCACCTATTATCGTAATTCTCTCTCTCCAATTAAGAAGTTATTGCAATTTGTACCTTTTTAGTAGTATTAAAGAATGAATCTAGTGTAAAACCCAGGTTTTTTTACTACCGAATCATGTGAAGGGCGTTCCTTTCCTTCTGTTAGCAGCGTTTCGGGTGAACGTATAACTGTTGCCCCGCATTCAACGGTCGGGTAGGGATTGGCGTGGTGTCCCTTTACATCTAGGACACCCTGAATACATTTCAGCAGGGAGGATTAGCCTCGAGGGACGGTTAGTTTTTTTTGTTTTGTCCTTTTGGATCACGACTCCTATTTAGACCAAAAAGGGCTTCGCGTGTTTTTTTTATCTATTTTTGTAGCATGCGGAGCAGGAACGGCTTCCTTTCAAGACCCCAACCACATCTCACGGTAGCTGAGCTGGCCCAGCGACACGCGAAATTATCCGTTCCTGAGAAGGATGTAGTACTTAGCACTCAGGCGATCTTCACGACCAAGCCACCTTCGTCTCCCACCCTTACGGGTAAGCAGATTTGTTACACATTTCCAGGACAGCTTCTGCACACCTAAAACCCCGACCTCCTCAACCGCTTCCGATATCACCCCGACGCACAGTGGTGCCAGAGCGATTTTCGAAAGAAAATGCTCCGGCTTCCTCCGAGATGTGGAAGGTCACTTTTCAAACTAGACGTGTTAAAGTAAAGATTAGAACAAAAATCATCTGCCTTTATCTGCCTATCCGATCATAACACCGCAAAGAAAGGAACGGATTAGAGTGCGCCTTTGCCTGTTGCACTTTCTTGTTACCCAATTGGCTCAAATAATGCATGTCCCTACTTCAAAGCACTTTTAATTCAAGTTCAGTCTAGTTGCTAACGTTGTCTAGTCATGAGCTCTAACAAAATTAAATACCGCGATTTGCGTGAGTGCTTGTGGGGTAGTACAAACTTCGACGTATTCCTTCGACAAAATCACCATGAAAACATTTCTTCAATGCTGACAACTCTAAGCAAGAGTTTTTTGCCTCATTTTATTCAAAAAAAAAAAAGAAATGGTAAATCGGGACCGGGCGAGGTTCAAAAAAAATTCAGCCAGTGGATGGAAAATGAATATCTTTTTAACATACGAGACAAGGAATCCACAGGATGTGTTGGGAGACCAAGTAAAGACTTTGATGATTGTGGTCGAAGAAGCAAGAGGATTGAAATGCGCAGCCTTCAAGCATCGTACCCACAAAGCTTGATAAACGCAACAGGAAGACCACGATAAACCCGAAACTTTGTCAGCTGATCAGGCATTAGCCTTATTTCTACAGGCCAACCTGACAAAATATCAGTACCAGGTGATTCGATAAGCGCTAAAAGACCTTGGGAGCCATGTATTTTCAAGTTATAAAAAAATTAATCCTCTCAAAGAAGCAGTGCTACCCTGAATATGTGTCAATTAATGAAACATCCGCAATGGTCCTGTTAATTGAATAACAAATTGTGTTTAAAATCATTCTTCTTGCACCTGTAACCCTAAATACAACCCTGCACTCATATTCTCACACAATGAATTGTCACTCTCATCATTATATTCTAGTCTTAATAAAGAACTCATTCCAACAGGTTATGGGCTGCCTAACACGCGAGTTACATCATGTAATCATGAGTCACACATTACTCATGTTGTTCCAAGAGGTAATGACCAACATAATTTAGATGATAAGAATTTCAAATGGAATTGATAATAATCAATTCCGACACAAACATGCACATTGAACGTAGAGGAAGATTAGTGATAAGCTGATAAGGAAACCCAAATATGTATGTATAAATATCGATGTTCTCGAGAGAAGAATTCAGTTCTGAGGTAGAAATGTAAAAGTATTATTGTATATTAAATAAGTATATTTATAGTCAAAGCTTCCCTGTTTTATTTTGACTTACATATATGAATATACAACTCGTAATTCGCGCGCGAAAAGTATCGCAGTTACAGTTTTTTGTAGTTCGCTGTAAAGTTATTTAAAAAATGCAAAATTCGGGATTGTTTGGTCCGGGAAATTTTCCGATAGAACGTTTACGTAGCCGTGAAAACTTTGATGTTTGGAAATTGCAGGCGAGGTTCTGTCTCATCATCAAAGGGATCTGGAGTGTCGTCGAAAAAGGTGCCACAACTGAAAAAGATGCTGTACAAGGCAAATCGCTGACAACTGGTATGTTGATTCAGCAGCAACATGGCAAACAATAGGAGCAATCTACACTCGATACGTCAAGTCAATAACAAGACAATAATTGCAGCGAATAAAACTGGAATGACTGTTGAATGTGTTGGAAAAAGTGTAGACGGTAATACGACTGGAGAGCCAGCTGTTAGAAGAAGTTGTACCTGGTAAGCAGAATACATTGAATGCACTCATACATCTACTCGAAGAGATGGTACATGGGAAGAAGAAGAAGAGCGGAGGCGAATTTAATTGTCATTAGAGAGTAGACGAGGAATAAAGTGTATACGAATTAAAGAGCGAGTGTTTTCTTTTCGAGATTGGAAATATAAAGAAGTGTTATCCGTGAGCTGGCGGGTGTTATTAGCATATCGATAGACTCAGAAGTGTATTACTACAAAAGTGACTTATTGTAGTTTTATTTGGCGAGAGAGGAAATCAAAACGCAACAGTTCAGAACGTTGAATTCATACCAGATTTATGTGCGAACCTCATCTCCGTACGTAAAGTGGCAAAAACGGGGAAAAAGTCGTGTTCAAAGGTGATACGTGTAACATTTACGACGTGAACAATGAATTAGTGGCAACCGCAACTGCCGAAAATGACCTATACAAGTTACAGTGCGAAATAAAAAAGCAAAAGGCTTTAATCGCAAAAGGTGATTTTGAACTTTGGCACAGTAGAATGGGCCATGTGTGCGATAAAAGCCCCGACAAAATAAAAAAGTTCGCGGTTGATATTGAAATTGGTAAGCAAAAAGACTCCAACTGTATAACGTGCATAAAAGCGAAACAAACGCGAAATGTAAACAGAGAAAGTGGAACGCGCGAGTTACGGCAACACCTCACACGTGCCCCACGCTAAATTGACGATTCCCACGAACGAGAGTTATGATTTCTATAAATCGTTTTCAAAAAAATATAATAAGTTGGCAATCCCTTACCGTGGGATTGACTAAGAAAAAAAACAAAGTGTGTTTTTCGTAATACTTTATTAAAAAACGTCTTCACTTCTTACAACACTATGGGCGTCTGCAACTTAAAAAGGACACTGAATGAAATGTACATGGCTCTTTTATAATATTGGTAATGCTTGCCATGCATTTCTTAAAAAAAATCACGGTGTGCGACATCTGCATTGCCTATACTGATCTGACTTGAGTGTTGAAATATGATATTTGTATCATTTATATTGGTCTAGGCGGATTTGATTTATGTTATTGAAATGGTCACGAACATATATGACCAGATCAATATCGTATCCTATATGTACTTAGTGGCTATGCTATCCGTGGGATATGTTTTATTATAGGGCGTAGCGGATTATATAACCCGAGTCCCACGATCATCATATTCGTCACCTAGATTAAGTTCAACGTAACGTAAAGTACACGATCAAGTGAAATGCAATCGCATTTCCAGAAATTATGTTAGACATTGCACTTTTCAAAACCTTATAAAAATGTAATTAGTGGAAAATCCAGACAATAAACGTCTCTAAAATTTAAAATTCGTTTTTTTTTATTAAAGTTCGGAAGACAAACGTATTTCGCGCGACCAGTTGGCTAGAAATAGTGCACTTTGATGTGCTTGGACCATTAAAAACAAAATCTTTTTCCGGTGCCAGATTTTTATTATCGTTTGTCGATGACTATTCAAGAATGGTGTTTGTGTACCTAATTAAGAATAAATCCGATGTGTTCGACAAATTTAAAGACTTTAAAAATAAAGTCGAAAACCAGTGCTCATCCACTATAAAGATATTGCGTACCGATAATGGCAAGGAATATGTCAACAGAAACTTCGAAAACTTTCTGCGTGATAATGGTATCGTTCACCAAAAAACGTCTCCGTATACTCCTGAACAGAATGGTGTGGCGGAGCGGATGAACCGCACACTGGTAGAGCGTGTCCGATGTATGCTGATAGACAGTAAATTGAATGAGCACTTCTGGGCTGAAGCAGCTATGACGGCGGCGTACCTCACCAACATTGACACATTTGACATTTGTCCTGAAGAGATTTACAAAAGACCGAATTTAAAAATTCTGTGCATTTTCGGTTGCACTGCAATGGTACATATACCCAAGGAGAAAAGACACAAGCTAGCTGAAAAGTCCACCGAATGTATCATGATTGGTTATAGTACCGAAAGCAAAGCCTATCGATTGTTCAACCTCCAAAACAATGGAATCATCATAAGTAGGGACGTTGTGTTCCTTGAAAGCAAATCTAAAAATGTAGAGACTGTCACTAATAATCTCTATTTCCCAGATTTATTTGCTACTAATGACGATGTCAATTCAGGGGAGGACGTACGAGCATGCTCAGGAGAATTGACGTCTGCAGGAACTATTTCAGAGGACACCGATGACAACGAAGAGTTTCAAGATACCGTAGAGCTGCTTTCATCAAGTTCTGCGACTGCAATTTATCGGCAATGATCCTGAAACGTTTGAAGAAGCAACGATGTCAGCGAATAAATACGAATGGGATGCCACAAAGAAAAGTGAAATCGATAGTCTGAACGTAAACAAAACGTGGCCATTAGCTCATTTACCAACCGGCAAAAGAGCAATCAAGTCAAAATGGGTCTACAAGACGAAGTACGACGCGGATGGACGTTTGATACGCAGAAAGGCGAGGCTGGTTGCTAAAGGCTACTCGCAACTGGAAGGCATCGATTATTCCGAAATATTCGCACCCGTAGTAAGATATGAGTCCATTAGTTTCTTACTGGCGATGGCAGTCAAATACGACATGGAAATCCATCAAATAGATGCCGTATGCGCATACTTGAATGGTACGTTGAAGGAAGAGGTTTATATGGAGCAACCCAAGGGTTTCAAAGATGGTTCCGGAAGAATGTGCAAGTTGCAGAAGTCCATATACGGTCTTAAACAATCTGGCCGTGTTTGGAATAAAACGCTAAACGATGATTTGCTCAAATTGAGCCTAACAAGAAGCGAGGTGGACCAATGTATTTATTACAAGTGTTCCGCTACTACAATGCTGTTCATTGCGATTTACGTTGATGATGTTCTGATATTGTCCAATGATATGAGTGAGATAAATGAAGTAAAGCAGAAGCTGGCAACAAAATTCGAAATGAAAGACATAGTGTCGGCCATACTAGGCATCCGAATTTTTCGTAATGAAGTCAAAATAAAAATTGACCAATCACAGTACGTGTCTGCTGTACTTGAACGATTTGGAATGGCTGACTGCAATTCGGTTGCAACACCCATTGACTGTAACCAGAAGCTTTCAGCAGATATGTCACCGAAAGATGAGGCTGAGAGGCAACGCATGTCTGGCGTGCCATATATGCAAGCTATTGGCTGTCTACTTTTTGCAGCACAAATAACCAGACCGGACATATGTTATGCCGTCAACGTTCTAAGTCGATTCCGCACAAACCCAGGGAAGGCGTATTGGGAAGCAGTTAAACGTGCACTGAAAGAAAAATCCATTGTTAATTTAACTATTTTCTGTGGTACTTGAACAATTGATCCAAAATTGTGATATTAAATAAGGAAAATTATTGATTTTACTACCCAGTAGTTGTTATTTTAACAATTTGAAAATTGTTAATCGCCAATTTAATTCTTTGTTACAAATATTGTAAGAATAAATCCGATAAATTGTTAGTATACAACATCGGGGAATAAGAAATTGTCAATTTATCACATAAATTGTCTTTGAACCACTAAATATAAGAAAAAAGGGGGCAATCAACAACTCTCATACTTAGCTAACAATTTTCCGTTGTTGAAATCACCACGCATTGCTGTATCGTTTGTTTGGGAAGTTCTTTTTTATACATATCAACTATTTTCCGTTGTACAAGAACAACTGGGAATGAAATTCGTCGTGGATGCGTAGCAAGAAAAAAGTAACGGTTTAAGAAAAAGTGTTTGTCGTGCATACAACAAGTGTATTTAGTTTCGTTTTGTGACTGTGAAAGTTAAATTTGTGCTTTTTTGTCAAAAACTTTTGCGCATAAAAGGTAAATATAACCATAATAATATTAAGTTATGATTGATCTGATCGCATCGAGCAGAAATTATTTCGAGATTGTGAATCTACGGTTCTACTAAGTTGGATAGTATTCTTGAAGTGTTGATAAGTAATTAATATTTGGTTCACATTGTTTTCTTTTGTGAAGTGAAATGGATAATTTCATCACGCTATCGCCAATTGGGGTGGCCGTATCTGGTCATCAGTTAGAACCCAATCAAGAGGACTCCAACCAGCAAATTCCGTGTGAAAACTATAGTCTAACAGTTCTGGAACCATCACAGTTCACATCGCAGTTCAACGAACTGTACAATTTACTCCTTAGTTGGGGACATTGCGACTTATATGGTTACTTCGTGGATAATGATATCAACATTAATTCTTAAAAATTAATGACGGAGAAAGATATTGACGAAATTTACATCGGACGAAAACTTGGCATGAAAATTGACTTCCGGCAAAAATTATATGCTTGGCGTGAAGAACATGTAATAGAATTTACTTGAAATTCACAATAACCGCTTCTTCTTACGACAAAAAATTATTTCAGGGAATTTCGAATCCTAAAGTTTCTTTTAGCAGAGAGGCTATTCGAGAAATTGTTCAGGAAGTCCTAGCACAAAAATCATTAGTTCGAGCGGGATCAGAAAGTGGATTCAGTGCTTCAAGTTCATATTCGCAGCCTTCATCGCCAATAAGTTTAGTCGAATTTGCAAGCTTCGTAAGTTTACGTGAATACTTACTCTACAGAGCTAATTTTCTGGCATTTGTTTCTAGAATATTGACACCGTTAGTGCCAATTCTCCTTCTGGGCACTACATTTTGTCAGAATTTGATCAAAAAAAAAGTATCGGCGAAACATCAAGAAACATTCTAGTAGACGCGATTATTTCTTGGTACATTAGTGAAAATCGCCAAATTACCAGGAAAGATTTTCAACATATTGCGGAAGTTATTGCAAGACGATTTAATGATGATAAGGTGCATTTTCAAATTTCTGCCGGATTCCTGTTTTCTCTAAATTCTCTTATACCTGTATGTTTTTTAGGAGTTATTCTACAGGAAACCTCAAAACGCAAATGAGAACCCGAGTGGTATACTTTACCACAAATACAACAATACCAGACGGCGACTCAAAAAAATAGGCTTAGCTCCAAAACAATCTTCAGCAAGGACAGTAAGTCCTGCAGACTCTGTTTTTACCAACGAACTAGCTACTCAAGAGTCGGATAATGATGAAGGTGGGTTTTTTTTCATTTTCCTACTAAGTATTGAATTCAGTGTATTTTCTTAGAATTTCTAGCCGACACGAGATGGTTAGGAGTTTATAAGGAACCGTGGGATGAAGTTAAACTTCGATGGAAAAGGACGTTTATTTGCAGACGGAAGAAAATACTGAGCGATGAATCGGGAAAAAGAATATCTTCAATTTTGGAAGAATGGCCACTTTATGCAAATGATTGCGGTTTCTCTGTGGTAAGTATTGTATTCAAAATAACATTTGATGGTGACCTAATACCAGAAAATGATGACTGCTGGCAGTTATTAATTCTTTTGAATAAAATTTTAGAGACCACCTTAAAATCGAATTGCACCAGCGATAATATTAAAATGTTGCCAACATGCATTGCAGACCATCACAAAACAAGCAATTATTTGGAACTTCACTTACACCGAAATTTCACTTTTTAGTGCATTATCCCCACATAATGGCGAAGGTAGGATCCCTAAAAAGTATTTGGAGCTTGCGCTTTGAGTCGAAACACAAGGAACTAAAAAGTTACTGTCAGAATATAACATCCAGGAAAAATCTACCTGTTTCATTAGGTAAAAAATTTTGTCTAAATTTTTCGAGTACTATACTTAAAAATGAAGGTTTTCCTTCTGAAATACTCGAGTTATCAAAAAGCACGCATTCTTTAGTCGATGTTATTTTCGCGAATATTTCTCCAGAAAATAGGGATTTATGCAATGGCGAATATCACGAGTCTGTTAAATTTAGAAATATATCGTATCAGAAAGACCAATATCTATGTATTGATGGAAATTCCAGTGACGTTGAAGTTTATCGGGTAGTTGGCTTCGTCAATGAAAAGGTAAACATCTTATGTGTTTGTGAAAAGGTTTTAACATCTGCATACAATAAACATTACCAGGCATTGAAAATTATTGGGACAACGAATATATTTTTTCTTTTTGATATTGACAAATTTGATGGGCCACCAGGTAATATATTTATTACTTGTATTAATAAAAAAATGTATAAGCCGAAGTATTTTTGAACGATATACCACGGCTCAAAGAAACTAGTTGGCAAGATTACAAAACTATATAATTATATTTATTATATGCACTATAATATTATTATGACATTATTATTATTATTATGGTAATAAAAAATCCTAAAAGTTATACAGTGCTTTTCATTACATTCATTTCAGATTAAAGCACCCATTTACTACTTACACAATATACAATTTTTGCTTCAATTAACAATATTTAATTGTTAAGCAACAATTTTTGGTTAAAGATTTAATATTGTCAGCCAACCACACATAATAGTTAAAGAACTATGAACATTGTCAGCCAACAACAGATACTAGTTAAGCAGCTATGAAAATTGTCAGCCAACAACGCATACTAGTTTAACAGCTATGCACATTGTCAGCCAACAACGCATACTAGTTAAACAACTATGAATAGTGGTTGTTTACTTTTTAGCACAACGACAGTTGTTGATTCAACAACAGATCATTGTAGATTGCAAAGTAGCAAACAATAATTTCTAAATTGTTAATTCAACAATTATTCGTAATTGACGCAAAAACAACTAATGAAAATTGTTGATTTTACCAAGCTTTTTCTTTCAGTGTGTCATGCGATATTTAAAGGGGACTCTCGATAAGGGTCTGATCTACACGAAGGATGCTACCGACGTCATCACTGGATACTGCGACGCTGACTGGACCGGCGATATAGACGACCGACGCTCTAAAACCGGTTATGTATTCATTTTTCAATCTGGCGCTATATCGTGGTCAACAAAAAACAAAAGACAATCGCTTTGTCGTCAACAGAAGCTGAGTTTATGTCCGTAGTTGCTGCGATTCAAGAGTCGATATGGTTAAAGCGTTTGGAGAAGGAGCTGATTCCATCAGAGGCGACTACAACAACCCTGTTTCGCGATAATAAAGGTGCAAGGAATAGAGAAGTTGGAAGCTACCGAAGTGGTGATCGGCATTAATGTCATCCGTATTCGGCATATTCTGGTGATGACAACGTTGGACGACAAGGTAGCACAAGCCATCATAAATACGAAGTCTGCAAGTGTCTGCTACATATGCAGTGCTCTACCATCCGAAATGAACGACTTGGCAAAAATCCAACAAAAACCTCTTAATATGAATGCTCTCGAATTTGGTATCTCTGTATTACATGCTAGAATCAAGTGTATGGAATACATTCTTCACATTGCCTACAACAAAAATTTTGAAAAATGTAGGACTACAAAAGACACGCGAGTCATGCACGAAAACGAAAAGAAACGTATTCAACAAGAGTTTCTTAAGAAAGTCGGCACCAAAGTAGACTTCGTTAAGCAGGGTTACGGATCTTCAAATAATGGCAACACTGCCAGACGTTTTTTTCAATGATTGCAAGGTCACAAGTGCAATAACGGGAGTCGACGAAACTCTAACCCACTGGTTCGCTACATAAATAAATAGCAATGCAATGATAGACCCAGAAAAATTCTGGCTCTTCTCAAAAGAAACAGCAGAGATGGCCATTGAGAAGTATTCATGGTACTACATGCCATCCACAGTACATAAGATTTTGTTGCATGGTGCTGAAATAGTGCAGAAGTCGATTCTCCCAGTCGGAATATTGTCGGAAGAGGCACAAGAAAGTAGAAATAAGGATTACAAGACTTTCAGGATCAGAAATTTGCAGAAAATGTCTCGTTTATTTACCAACGAAGACGTGTTCCACAAGCTACTGGAGACTTCGGATCCTTTTATCACGAACACGAGACCCGAACCAAAGGAAAAGTACCTGGAAATCAGTGATGCAGCTAAGGAGCTGTTAATCTAATCGTTCTATTGTACTAATCTTTATAATGTATAAATGTTTTTACACGAATATACTTTCTTTATTGCAAAACATACTATTCCACAAATTGTAACGAGGCTAACCTAACACCACTGTACGAAATTGCTTCGGTTCTCGAGTCTTTTTTCACCTCCTCTGTGGCCTCGACTTCATTTCGTTTTTCGACTCTTGTTCACCTCCTCTGTAGCTTCGATGTAATCAACATCCGAACAACCGCTCCTCTTCTTCCGATTCGAAGGCTGGCGAGCTGTCAGACGAGAATTGGAAGAAGAGAAGTCGAGTCGAGGAACGACAAAAGTGGAGTTTGCCGTGGGCGTGTGCCCGTGAAGAGGAAGAAAAATCGGTGCACCGATTAAAGGAATCGAGGTGAGTGTGAAAATTCGAAAAACAGAAAAGAAGATCAGCCTGCTCACACAAACCGCAAGTGAAATAACAGAGTGTAACTGTTCGTTTCGTGGAGTGTCGCCATCTTTGCGTGCGAAACTTTTGAATCCCGTCACGTTATTCTGAGGACCAGGGAGAATCGAGGGGGTGCCGTTCGATCGCCTGTGTCGCTGTTGCGCGATGAGAAAAGATCTGGAATCTTCTTAGAATTTTTCATGGAGTTTCCTTCCAACCCCGGAAAAGGCGGAAGAATAGACGACCAGCGAGGGAAGTCACCGGCACTGTGCGCGGTTCGATAAATTGGGGCCAAGGATTGTGCAAGCCCGAAAAACGGATCTTGGAAAATTCGGTCCACCGGAGACGAGCGTCTGGGCGCGTGCAAAACGTGAGACAAGAAGGAACAACGAGGTAGGGTGTTTTTAAATTTTCAAATTTTACGTGCATCCCGATTGCAATTTGGTGAACACGAATCGGTCGCCAGGCAACTTGGATCCTCCGGTTCAAGTGCAAAGAGCGTGAAACATATCCGCGCAGAATAAAGACTCGGAGCATCTGTCGCGTCTTAACGAGGCCCTCGTGGGGTTGAATTCCAACAACCCCGCCCACACTACCGATAGTTGAGCTAGTGTCGAGCACGCGTCGAATCAAGGCAAGTCTGAGGAGATTTTGGCACATAGTTGTCACGGCAGGTCTGAACGACCAGCCTCGATCTCCGTCCTCGGTTGAGGCCTACCTCAACACCCATTGCTATTCTGTCAGTAATCCCCAAACTATTTGAGAAATCGGTTTGAGATAAATTTACAACTATCATCGACCCACTTCTCAATGAACAACAACATGGATTTCGAAAAGGCAGATTGACTACCACCAACCTAGCTTCTGACGTCCTCTGTGAAATGGAAAAGCAAGATCAAGTTGATGCAGTCTATACAGACTATAGTAAGGCTTTTGACAGGGCCAATCATCAAATTTTAACTGATAAATTATGCAACTTTGGTGTAACTGGGTCACTTCTCAATTGGCTTCGGTCCAACCTTCTTAATCGAACTCAGTTCGTCAAATACCAAGGTCGGATATCCAAAAGTGTATCTACGACTTCTGGGGTGCCGCAGGGTAGCTATTTAGCTCCTCTTCTCTTTAATATCTTCATTTCTCTCTCTTTAATATCTTCTTGTCTGACCTAGTCTATTCAAAAATAACGCTTTGAGAGACCTTTATAACCCGCTAGATTTTCAGAACCTTCCATCTTATAAATACAGGCTGGGTCTTTTAAATTTAATGACTCTTTCGTTAAGAAGAACATTACTTTGTGCCTGCTTTACTTTTGACATTATAAGCGGCTCAATTAATGTTGATTTTCAGTCCAGTAAAATCACTTTAAACAATCAACTGAGACGCACTATGCATGCATACAACTCTGCTTAATTAATACCAACACCTTACTGTCTATGGTTATAAGGAGCCCATAAATAGATAATGTCGAATTTCAATTTATTCACTATTTTTCAGACATTTCTAAATCTGTCTTTAAGCTTAACTTGGCAAAGGCCCTCTTAACATCCTAGTCTAACAAACTAACCCAACCCAATTTGCCGAGAAGATGCCAACGACGAACCTCGCTCTGGACGCCCCAGCACGTCAGCAACAAAGGATATCGTCGAAGCTGTGCAGAAAATTGTTTCTGAAAATCCTCGAATTACCATAAGTGAAGTTCCTGATGATGTTGGCATATCAGTAGGCTTGTGTCATGCAATTTTTTCGGATGTTTTGGGCATGAGACGTGTGTCAGCGAAGTTTCTTTCGAAACTTCTGAATTTTGATCAGAAGAACCGCCGCATGAACATCACTCAGGAGCTCTTAAATGATGTCAGTGATGATCCTGATTTGCTCAAAAGGGTCATAACTGGTGACAAATCATGGGTGTATGGTTATGATGTCAAAACCAAAGCCGAATCGTTCCAATGGAAGCACCCAGGAGAGCCAAGACCGAAAAAAGCACGCCAAGTCCAGTCAAATGTCAAAGTTTTGCTCACTGCTTTTTCGACTACCGTGGCGTAGTGCATCAGGAGTTTTTACCTCAAGGTCGTACGGTCAATAAGGAGTATTACCTTGAAGTTATGCGCCGTTTGCGAGAAGCAATATGAAAAAAACGTCCGGAATTGTGGAAAAATAATTCATGGCTTTTGCATCACGATAATCCACTTACTCATTCATCGTGGCTTGTGAATGATTTTTTGGCCAAAAACAAAACGACAATCATGCCTAATAGTACGTTTACGCTGGACTCGAAATCTCGTAAAATGGGATTTCGGCGAAATCTCCGTGAAATCCGATGGATTTCGCATACATTTTATTGCCAAACGAAATCTTGATACTTAGCAAGGACACCATGAAATCCTCCCGAAATCGCGATTGAAATCCTGATTTGACATGGTAATGCTTAAAATTCTATCGTGGTGAATATTCGAGTGACAGTTAAAAATAAATATTTAATTGTCAACTGTCAAGCAAAGTTAAAATTTGACTATTAATTGACGTAAAAACAAAATTTAATTTATTAATTGTCAAATGAAATCTGAAAAGTATCAGCGTAAACACTTTCGGGATTTCGGAGCCAGCTATTCGAAATCCGCGGTTTCAAGTTCAGCGTAAACGTACTATAAGCCACCATATTCACCGGATTTGGCCCCCTGCGACTTTTTCCTGTTCCCAAAACTGAAAAGACCTATGAAAGGAAGGAGATTTGCAACGACTGATGAAATAAAAACTGCATCGCTGGAGGAGCTCAAGGCTATACCAAAAAGTGCTTTTGAGAAGTGCTTTGAGGACTGGAAAAACCGTTCGCACAAGTGCATTGTATCTGAGGGGGATACTTTGAAGGGGACAATATAAATATTGATGAATAAATAAATATTTTTTCATAGTCACCTTACTTTTTGAACACACCTCGTATATCATATTATGTCTTGTTTGGTAAATAAATAAATAAATTGTTTGAGAATCTCAACAGTGAGGAAACCAAAATTTTGAAAAATTTGAGAACATATTATAAAAAGATAGTGATAACCTCACTTCAACTACTAAAACTAGACACGAAATAATAACTAAATCAAATAAGCCAATATACGCTAAATCCTATAAATTCCATTCCGCTCATGAGGAAGAAGTTAAATGTGAGATAAATGACATGCTAAACCAAGGGATAATTCGAAATTAAACCTCTTCCTACAATGCCCCAATCGGATTGTGCTAAAAAGTTGGACAATTCCGGAATCCAGAAATGGAGGATACTAATTGACTGTAGGCAGTTGAATAAAAAAAAATTGAAAAACTCCCAAATATCGAGAGTATTTTCGACAAACTCGGAAAAGCGCAATATTTCGCTACCCTTGATCTAGCGAAAGGATTCAATCAGACTGAGATAAACGAAAATGACCGCCATGAAACGGCTTTTTCAACCCCAAGTGGACATTACGAGTTCAATCATATGCCCTTTGGCTTAAAAATGCACCGGTATCATTCCAGCGACTGATGAACGAAATATTAAAGGATTTTATTAACAAAATATGTGTAGTATACATGGATGATATGTTGATCTTCTCTACTTCTCTTCAAGATATGGAAACTAATAAAAAAAAAAAACATTTGAAATACTCAAGAAACATAAATTAAAAATCCAAATCGACAAATGCAAATTCTTTGCGAAAGAAACACAATGCCTTGGACACACATCAATGGTATTAAGCCCAATTTAGATAAAATCGCAGCAATCCAAAAATTAAATATACCAAAAACTCAAAAAAAAAAAAATTTTAACGTAAATTGCCCACAAGCCCACAAACTAATTGGGATATGCTCCACCTCGGACGAAGCGTCATAGCAACAAGTCGTCGTCACAGGGTCAGCAGTCTTCATCTACAAGTAACACCAGTCAAATTCAAAAGTGTTATAGTAATGGGTGTGGAGGAAATCATTCTCGTCGGCAAGGGCGTCCACAGGGGGGGGGGGGGGCAAAATCGGTATCTGCCCCCCCCCCCCCCCCCCCCCGGGATTTTCATTAGACCATACAAATATTTAGTGATTGAAATTTGCATAAGAAAGAAATTCATTACAAAAATATACTATGTTTCAAACCAAATTACAATAAATAACGCCGTACCGTTATTCCAAAGCAAGAATGTGAAGGAATATTCAAACCACAGTATATAAAAAGTAGCCACTCTTAGGAATGTATCGGTTCTAAACACGAGGAAAATTGAGCGGAATTGCGACCGACCGCCGACCAGGCTCCGCGCGCAACCGTCGTCCTATATGCTACGTCGACTCTAAGAACGCTGTGTACGGGAATGAGAAATAAGAAGTTTCGGTCAACGTTGTTGTCGTTGTCTTTCTTTAAGTTGTTTTCTCAAAATACAGCGGCCAGACGTCAAAATTCGACGGACGCACGTGAAAAAACTGTTAACATAGGCAGCATACAGAGAGTAACTTTTATGTGTATACTATGACTCAAACGTTGCTTTTCAGTAAAGGGTTGAGACATTTTTCGTGCCAAGGTCTTAGAGCTTTGGCTCGCGACGTAGTCAACTTGGACAACGGGTGCGCGGAGCCTGATCGGCGGTCGCCATCAGCTCAATGTTTCTTATATTTTCAGTGTAGCCCAATTGAAAGATTTTTTTTTGCATGATCGAAGTATTGTATAATAACGCGAAAATACAAAATTTCAGGGTGGTAAATGTTGTATTTTCCAAGTCGATTACAATACTTAATTATTAGGAAAAAAAAATTAAATTCAACTGTATACCGGCTTCTATATTGAATTGATTCACAACTAAATAATGGCTCGGAGTTAAAACTTTGGTTGCTCGATCGTGCGAAACAAGGAAAATTAGTCTTTAGTGTTCAACAAGTGGTGAAAGAAGTGAATATAAAATAATTGTATTTTTTTGTTGAGTTTATTTTGTGGTTTCTTCTTTGACATTTTTTCCTAGAAAACAATTCAAAAATCATTTTCTTGAAAATGAGCAGTGTTCAACACAAGACTCGAAATTTTCTTGAAACACCAATAAATGTGATGTACGAATTTAATACTCGACGGACCGTATAAAACACTTGTTCAAAACGTTATAAAACTTTATTGATTTCAATGTAATTCGCAGATTACAAAAGGCGAGTGGGCTCGGTCACTATCAATTCTCGACTGTACCGCAAAATCGAAAAGACTATCTTCTTTCCAGCTATACATAATAATGATTTTGCGCCAAAATAATACATAAGACATCTCGCCATCTAGTAACAATTTTTGTAAGTATTTCAGTTAATTCACAATGATTCACAATAATGATTAATATTAATATTTGACGTTTGATTGTTTGTTTACTTTCAGCATCCAGCATCCATGAGCAGGCGAGACGAAAGTGGACCATTATCATCTCAGATAAGTGATTGTTGTTTACCAATTTAAATTGTGCTCCTTTGTTCCTTCTTGTTTCAGATCCGCTCATCGTGGGAGACCATCATCCGCCAGTATCGAACTCCAGGGTGACGAGTGGCGGGAGCCCCGCGCACTCTATATTTCGGATGCAACAAGCAGGGATATACGATCTTTTTTTTAAAAAAACCCAGGATTGAGTTCTGTTCTCAAAACGAATCGCTTCAACCTTTTGAGCATGATCAAAGTTCGACCAATAATCCATCAACATCATTTCAAAGCATTTCCTCTGATAATAAGCCTAAAAATTTCAAAAAATACGATATAGGACACTATATTGATATGAAATTATCTAACGGGGAAAAATATGGCGTGATGACCAACGTTTGGGTTCCTTCCGAAAAATTTGACTTTCAAATTGAGGGAAATAGTCGAGCTTTTCGAGTTGAATGGTTGAAGCTATACACTCCAAGGTTAGCATACTCCGAATTATCCGGAGGAGCATTGTGTAAACTTTGTGTAATGTTTAGGCAAAAAGTGCATAGAGACTTTCAAGGTTCCTTTATCTTGAAAGCCTTCAATAAATATATGGACTTCAATGAAGCAGCACGCAATCATCAAAAATCAGAGTGGCATGTGAATGCAGTTGAAGATGGTTCTCATTTTATTAGTTTAATGGGTAACAGTCGTACTAGTATAATTAATCAGCTTTCCGATTCCAAAACAAAACTAATAGAAAAAAATAGAAAAAAAACTATTTTCAAGTGTATCCACAATTGTTTTTTGTGGTACGCATGATATTGCGTTGCGGGGTAAAAAATCAGATGAAGGAAATTTCAAGGATCTCTTAAAGCTTAGAGTTGAATGTGGTGATAATATATTGAAAGAGCATTTCGAACGATCCAAAAATGCCCAATACACATCAGTAAGAATTGAGCAAGAACTTATCCAAATTTGTGAAAACGTTATTTGTAAAGACATAGTTAAATTAGCCAATGAATCAGAAGGCTTCTCTATTTTAGCTGATGACTTCAGATATCGCTGGAGTTGAGCAGCTGTCTTTTGGGATAAGATTTCCTTATTTTCACGATGACCAATTAACCATACATGAAGAATTTCTGGGGTTTGTTGCATTAAAAAAATTTGACGCCCATTCTATTGCAAACGCAATTTTGGATAAATGCCAAAAATTAAATTTAAACATGGAAAAATGTGTCGGGCAGGGGTATGATGGATGTGCGACCATGGCAGGGAAAGAAAATGGAGTACAAGCCATAATTCATAAAGCGTATCCTAACATTAATTTCGTTCATTGTGCCTCCCATACACTGAAAAAAATATGACATGTAATGTAGACAACTTTGTATTGTCATTTTAACAGGTCTTGAAATCCATGTGAAACCAACACAAAAAATGTCTCTCTAACATTGAAACAGGTTATTGAGAATAAAATCATTTCATTTTTGGCATTCTCTCATGTTGTAACGAAAAATCAGAAATGTTAAACGAATGGGTTAAAATATGTTATTTCTAACACATTAGATTTGACAAAATAACCAAGCCGAACTGTTATTACAACAGCAAATTTAGAGCAGAAGCTTAAACTGACATGTTATTGTTGTTGAACTAAATATACTGATATTTGATCCGATCAAATTGTAAATGGACAAAGCTAAACTGTCGATTCAACAAAAATGCCAAACGAAATAACATGCCACTGTAGTCAAACCAATTATATCGATTTTTGAAATTGATCAAATGGACAGTGCGCCTTGTTACTTTAATATAATCCAGTCGATCATTTCACAACTTTGTGATGTGTTGAAGATGGAAGACATTCAAAGTGAGTACGTCCTTTCTTACATAATTGAAAGTGAGCCAATTTGTGAAGACGACCAGTTGAAGCAACTATTGGTGCAGTGGGATCTAGATGATGTTGATTTCATCTATCAACGATGTTTGGGTAAGTTGAGCGGCATTATAGCAAAAGCATTGAGTAAAATATCTTTTATACTTGTAGCAAACAATATAAAAATTCGGCACCTAAAAGTTATTGAAAATGAAGAGGTCAACGATCTAATTCCGTCAGATCATCTCGGTGACCGCATTTTATTTAAAAACGCATTAAAAAATTGGCGAGCGAATGATGTAAGTGCTTTTCAGGATGTTTTCGTATAGTGAATTATTTTTAATACATACTTTTTTATAAAGGCAAGCACTGAATCCGCATCGACTGTAACCAGATGGCTAGACACACAGGAAACCCCAGAAAATGTGACAGACGGAGACATTAATGTTCAGGTATTAGTTGAAGTGTTAATAGTTCGTACGACGATTCTTGTTCACCTTAATATTTTCAGAGCATTGATATCAAAAAAATCTTAGCAGTTTCGGTGTCAGGATCTGTTGTGGTAAAGCACTACCTGAACCATAAGACTCTTTATGAAGAACAACAAAAATTGCTTAGTGATGCAATTATAGAGTATTATGTCAAGGACAATGTCTCCCTAAAGTTCAAGGACCTGGAACGAATTGCCAAAGCAATAGTGAAGGAATTCCCCACCGAATCTAAGGTAGGCGTTTAAAAAAAAAGTAAATTGGAATAATTAAGTAATAAAACCCATCAGGACACTTATTTTGCCTATGAGGGAAATAAAAAAAACCCAACTGGAAAATTGTATAATCGGTACAATAATTATAAAAGGCAATTGCGAAGGCTAGGATTTATTAGCTCCAGGTCACCATCTACATCTGTTTCGTCCGCTTTGCCTGAGGAAAGTATTGGCCATACACCAGCAAGAGCCGAAGGTAAGAGAATTGAGTGCATCCATATGATCCGTAGATGATTACAATTATTGTTACATTTTGCAGAAACATTGGACTTGAAAAGTCTAACAAATAAGAAAAATTAGCTCAAATATATGAATGCTGACGACAATTCCCTTGAAGAAATCAAGCGAATGTGGGAGGAAACAAAAGAGTTAAGGAAGATTGACATTTTAAAAAAAAAGAATAGTGTAGAGGATATTTTTTTCCCAATGGCCCCTTTTTAAAAACCCTCCTTCGCACTTGAACTAGTAAGTGTACAAAACTTAATCAAATTGGATAGGTGGTTTTTAATGTATTCTTTCAGTTTGAGACTGATTTCAAAAGTCTCTACCCTGGAAAAGAATATTCATTGACTGGCTCCTGGGAGGAAAAACTTCTAGGCTTAAAGAAAGTTATCACAGATAACGTAAAAGATCATTCCTGCCGACAACTACTGGAACTGCTTCCTAAAGCTACGAATAAAGGTAAGAACAGCATTTCATTGCAAGAAAATTTGAATTTTAGCTAGTTTTTTTTTCTAGATTCGGAAGATTGCCTGATTTTCCTGTTGCTCCACGGCATCATTAAGCCCAACGTTCGGTTGTATAAGACAGAAGTGAATTCCAGAAAAAGAATACAGTGGAAGCCTTCAATATTGGACTCGCAGAATAGCTGTGTGTTGCTTCTGCACACAATAAATGATATACAACGGCGGATTGAACAGCAACGGCAGTTATATCAATCAGCGAAGTTACATCTGCAACCATTCATAATAATTGTTGGCACCGATTTCCTCAACATCGAAGAAATCTACATTGATCTTGATGGAAACCGATTAAAATTTGGTAATTTCTTAAAAGCCTTAGATGGATTATTTAAATGTTACCACGTGCTAAATGTGGAATATCCGATTCTAAGCAACGGCATCTGGGCTTTTTTTTCTATAAATTTTTTTGAAATCGAAGTAAAAACTCATGGTGCAACAAAAGTATCAGTTGAAAATCTTATTAAATCTCTTAAAAATACGAGAATCTCAAAGTAATTATACTCCAAAATAATACTTTTACTCATACACTTGCATACTTATACTAATTAATCAAAACTTTAATATGTACATATAAACATTAAAAAAATTAGCATACTAACATAGATTTTTCATAGGAATACAGATATACATAATTTTAAAAGATGTTCATGTGTCACATTTGCTCAGTTGCCATAGATAATGTACATAATTTTATTGTGCATTTGAAATGTATACATTTTAAGAAAACGTTTGATAATTTCATTTGTGATCAAGACAATTGTTTGGCTACTTTTTCTAACATTTCGTCATTCAAACGGCACTTATTACAAACGCACAATAATTCAAGCGATTTGGGAAAATTGGAGCCACAGGCTAGCCATATTTCAAATAACAATGCCAATATGATGCTTGAGACTTTAACTCAGCGAAATTTGATGCCTTCCAAAAATATGTTGGAAAATACAGAAGAAGAATTTGCATTAAGTGAAAATAATATCTTTATTAGTTCGATACAAAAGTCAGCCATTCAATTTACTCTGAATTTGCATTGCAAAGATAATTTTTCGAGAGCAGATGTTCTTAAAATACAAGCTGATCTATTTACATCCCTTCTTTCAAATTTAGCTGAGTATTTTAAATATTTAAATGAACATACCGACAATAAATCACTAAAATCGTCTCTTGCTGCTATACATGATTTATTAAATAAGCCATTTTTTCAAATAGAAACCGAGCATAAGTTTTTCAAGAAACTCATAGAATATAATCTGCTACGTATGCCCACTGTGTTCACTATCAACAGTGAGATAACTGATGTATTCAAAAATGGAATGCCCACTTTGGACGAGAAAAGTGTAAAGGGAGTTATAATGCCAATATCTTTCCAGCTTAAAAAGTATTTCGAGACCCCAAATCTGCTAGAAGCCACTTTGAACAATAATAAAAAACTACTCAGCTCTACTTCTGAGAGCACAGAACATTTTATAAGTTCGAAAATATGGATAGAAAAAATCAAGATTTTCAAAGAGAAAATTGTACTGCCTATTTTTCTTTACTTCGACGATTTTAATGTTAATAACCCATTAGAACCATATGCTCAAGAACATTCGATTTGTGGTGCGTATTACACTTGTCCAGCAATTCCATCGTACTTATTGTCTAAGTTAGAAAATATTTTTGTAGCAGGTTTCTTTAAATCCAAGAATCTGAAAAATTTTGGGAACGACAGAACTTTCCATCGCCTCATTCATGAATTTAAATTTTTGGAAAGTGAAGGGATATCAGTAAACCATAATGGCGTACAAATTCAAATTTATTTCCTGGTTGCGTTGGTATTAGGAGACAATCTAGGTCTCAATGGAGTATTAGGGTTTACCAAATCCTTCAATTCGTCTTATTATTGCAGAATTTGCAAAAGGACAAAAGTTGAAATGCAAAACGATACGCTTGAAAATGAAAGCTCATTGCGCACTAAATCTAATTATGAAGAGGATATTTTAAAATAGCTGATAATGTAAAATTTACTGGGATAATGGAAAGATCAATTTTCAATAGTTTACCCTATTTCCATGTTGCTGAAAATTACGTTTGCGATATAATGCATGATGTTTTTGAAGGCGTATGTATATATGCAGTGTGCAATGTTCTTATTCATTTCATTGAGAAATTACATTTATTTTCTATAGAAACTTTGAATCATCGAAAGCAACTGTTTCCATACGGAGAAACGGAGCTGGGTAACAAATCTCCTCCGATACAAATGAAACATCTTCATTCATTCCATCTGAAAATGTCTGCTAGAGAAATAATAACATTTGTTCATTTCCTGCCACTAATGATAGGGGATATGATTGATATCGATAATGAAGTGTGGTTATATTTCACAACACTTATTCAAATTATTGATATTATCATGTGCTCTAAAATTGGCATAGCTGAGGTAAACACTTTAAGAACATTAATTGAAACACACAATTCTTTGTATATATCTTTATTCAAACAACCTTTGAAGCCCAAGCATCATTTTCTTGTCCACTATCCTTCACTAATCTTGAAGTCAGGTCCTCTTAAAAGCCTCTGGAGCTTCCGATTTGAAGCTAAACATAGGGAGATGAAATCTTATGCTCGGAACATTACGTCGAGGAAAAACGTACCATTTTCAATCGCTATGAAATCAGCTTTAAAGTTCGCAAATTGCTTGATATCTAATAAATTTTTCCAACCTGAAGTTGCGGCCATAGATGAGACTCTACGCAATTTATCCCAAAAACCTTATGCCAAAGACATATGTACAAACCTTACTTATAATAACAGTGATGATTTTTACTTTTGCTTTAAGTTATTTTTCAAAGGGAAGTTATATAAGAAAGGCTTTTACATTATGATAAACTCCAAACTGTTTGAAATAATGGATTTCATTTCAATTAATAGAAATTTTCACGTTGTTGCAAAGGAAATTGAAGTTAAAAGTTTCAATAAGCATTTACAATCATATGTCATTGGACTTCCACTCAATTTTTATCATTTCATTGCTATGAAATACATTGAGGGTCCACCCATTCATGTCTACACTCTTCCTGACCAAAAAACCGTTGTAAGAAAAAAACGGTTTTTTTTTAAAAAAAATACATTTATTTTATAAGTGAATTTACTGATATTTTTATATTTTTATACTCTAGATGAAATCTGAGAGTATTATAAGTTTGCCACAAAGTTTGTAACGCTAAGAAATAAGGCTCGCAGAAAAAAATGAATGATACAGAAGTTCATATTATCACTCGAATATCTCAAAACCGGATGTCCGTCTGTCCGTCCGTCCGTCCGTGACCTCTCTAGCTCGAGAACGCGTTGAGCTATGAAGTTCAAATTTTGCACACGTTATTTTTGACAAAAAATGAAGGCTAAGTTCGTGAACGGGCTAAATCGCTCCACCCCTTCTAACCCCTCCCATACAAAATGACACATTTTTGAAAATTTACAATAATCAGATTTTCTCAGAAACTATAAAACATATTGCTTTGAAATTTTGAATATATCACTTTTATGATAATTGTAACCTATGTTATAAAACTTATTGTAATCCTCACCCTCCTTCTACCCCCTCCCATACAAACTGCACTATTTCATGAAATACGTTAAGCCAATTTACTCAGTACGTATACAATTTATCGGGCTGAAATTTTGTACTTAACACTTAATTAACAATATCAGTTAGATTCAAAAAAAGTAGTCGATTACCCTTACTCCGTCTACCCCCTCCCATACAAAATGACACATTTTTGATAATTTACAATAATCAGATTTTCTCAGAAACTATAAAACATCTTGCTTTGAAATTTTGAATATATCACTTTTATGATAATTGTAACCTACATTATAAAATTTATTGCAATCCTCACCCTCCTTCTACCCCCTCCCATACAAACTGCACTATTACATGAAATACGTTAAGCCTATTTACTCAGTACGTATACGATGCATCCGAGATTGCAACCAAAATTATTTATTGGCTTTAACCAGGTTCAAATTCATCTAGAGTATTGCATGATTGGGGTTTACCCCAATCGTAGTTCTTTTATGTTTTATATTACTTTTGTTTGCATTACATTTATATGTTATTACGTTTATATTGAATAAATATTGTTTTGCTTTGAAAAAAGTTTGTTTTTAATAATTAATAAAACACTGTTTTTGATTTTTCTACAAATGCATTAAGGCCCACCAGAAAGCAGCAGCCTTGGCAGCGACAACAAATGGAAATACCGTGTAGTTGTTGTTGTCGCTGCCGATTCCGCTACTTTCTGCGTCCAATGTGGTTGGGCTTTTCCTTAACCATGGTTATAATGTTAAATCAACATGTTTTCAATGAAATTATTGTGGTTAAATTCACCACCTCTTCTTGATAATATTACAAAACATGCACTATTAACTTGATTAAAAATGTTTTCGTCTTAACATTGTTTAGGGTTATTTGAACAATGTGATTGCAATATTTTAATTTTATATCACTTGTTGCTATAACGTGGATAATTGTAGTATTTGCAAAAGGCATGTTATTTCAACCAGGAAATTTGGTCTTCGTTTTGACAAATATTTTCATGTCATTTGAAATATTCAACTAATTAGCTGAGAATCAACGGGGAAAAAATGTTGATTTTGCATGTTTTTTGTTAATCATACAACAATATTTTTTTGAGTGTAGACTGAATTAGTGGTTAACGATTTGAATGCACTGCCCGAAATACGGAATACTATTGGAACAATCAAAAATTTTTCGAGAAAGCAATATTCGAAGGCAGTTGATTTCGGCTATTCCTATGCTTTGTCAAACTCGTTGGTCTGAGCAACATAAGTCAATCCGTAAATTTAAAGAAGGATTCGTACAAATTTTGAGTGCACTGGAAATCATTTCGAATGGTACTAGTGATGCTAAAACTAAAGCTTATACATTATATTGTGCAGCTACAAGGCCATCATTTTTGTTAAGTTTGCTTATTATTTCAAAATATTCTACTTTACTCGAACCAATTACGCTCAAATTGCAGAATAAACAAATAAATTTAATAGAAGCACAGAATCATATAACTGAATTGCTTTCAATTTTAGATCATGATAGTGAAAACGATGAGTTTGCACGTATTTTCAAAGAATGTGAAGCTTTGTGTAATGAATTGGACATCCAAATAAAAATACCTAGACTATTTACTCATCAATCTAAACGAGCTAACTATGATACAAATAATGATCCCATTAAATATTACAGATTATCACTTTTTTTACCATATATAGATTCCATAAAAATGTCATTAAATACAAGATTTGGAAAAGAAAATACCAATGCCTTTCAACTTTTTGATATTTATCCAAAAGAATTACGTAAAATGAATTACGAGCAAAGTAAAGAACTTTTTAAAATTATTGAAAACGTTTATGAAGTAAATTTACAAGAGCAAGGTCGGGTTTGACATCAAATCGTAATTTCCAATCCTGAATTGGGAAATGTCGAAGACATGTTAATGTCCACCAAATTTGCACCACAAATACAAAATTTGATACTAAAATCTTTAGCTTTGCCCGTCACAACAGCTACTATTGAACGTTCGTTTAGCACATTGCGTCGAGTAAAAATGTGGCTGCGAGCGACAATGAGTGAAGCTCGTACGAGTGGCCTTTGCATGTTGAGCGCACACAGGGAGAAAATTAAAAAGGATGGTGAAACATTTATAAATAAAATCATAGATGATTTTGCATTAGACGAGAGAAGGATTGCTCTTGTATTTTCAGAGAAATAAATTTGCGCTATAGTGTTTATTTGCAAGTTCGTATACCAATTTCCAAAAAAATTTCGATTTTGCAACGTTTCTTTTGTTTTCTTTTCATCTACACATTTTGATAAAATGTGCTCTAAATTATGCATTGATGTAACGTAGTTAAGTTGTCATTAGCACAAAACAGCTATATGTTTGTCCTAAATTTAGTGTTTTTGATACCAACATTTTTGCATGAACTTGAAAGGTGTTAAATTCATCGTTTTTTCGGATAGAAGTTAATTCGTGTCTTTTTGTCTAAATATGTAGATCGATAAGAATTATTGTCGACTGCCCAGAATTGATTTTTAACCCTTTCGACCCCAATGTTGCCTGAGAGCAACTTGCAAGGTTTGGAAGCGTTTTTAAAGCTTTTTATCAAAAATAGCAAATGTGCCATTGCGGAATATGAAAGCTGCATATGTTGACGAAACATCCCAAAAAAAAAACGATGGAAGTACAGTTTCTCTAACCAATGCAATTTGTCATTTGAGGTGCAAGGGTCTGTGTATTCGAGTTGTCGAAAAAATACTCAGTTAAATTTAATTATTTTTTGTAATATAAAGTCCGATTCTAAAAAGTTTTTATGCAAGTAAGTAATATGAATATTGGAGAATAGTTATTTTCAATCAAATTAGGCAATATTGCCGCGGGTAGTATAGAAATATTTTTTCAAAACTGAAAGTTGCCTGTGAGCAACCTTGGGCCATAGTGGTATTATCGCGTTATCGTGTTACCCATGTGTTAACCCATGTGTAATGTAATTGCAGTTCTTAGAGGTGGCTTCGAAAGGATTGGAAGATGTTGCGTTTAGTCCACCCGCAGCCACCCGTTGTATAAGATTTAAATTGTTAAATTGTGAATTGTGAAGTACGATATATTTTTGCATAGCAATGAGACCACACGCGAAAGGTTTATCTGAAGGTAAAATAAATCACATTTTGGAGTTTGAGTGGGGTAATTCTACCGACGAAGAAAGCGATAACGATGATGGGGATATAGAAGATATTCTGGAGAGAAGTTTAGAGGATGTCGTTGTGAAAGGCGAAGAGCTGGAAATAGGACTTTTGGAAAAAATACTGGAAGGCGAAAGTGCAAGTGACTCTTGTTGTGAACCGTGTGATGTTTATGAAAAGGTCGATTTGAAATCCTTGAAATGGAGAGCAAAACAGTTTGAGGCTCCTGATATCACATGGAAAGGAAGCTCCAAAATAGAAGCGGATGATCTCAAAGCTCCCATAGAATATTTCAGTGCCTTTTTTGATAATGACGTCATCAAATTAATCAATGCGGAAACGAATTCATTCGGTCTTCAAGAATTTGGAATTGAGCTAAAGTCAACGGAAGACGAAATAAGGCGTTACATTGGGGTACTTTTATATTTAGGTGTCATCAAAGTTCCACAATTTAAAATGGCTTGGTCGAAAGAATTGAAGCTTTCCGCAATCACGGACGTTCTTTCTCGAAACAGATTCGATAAAATCAAGGAATGCTTGCATGTTAATGATAATTCGAAGCAACCCAAAAGAGGTGACTTGAACTTCGACAAATTGTACAAAGTGCGTCCCTTATTAACGGCGATGAAAGAAAAATTCAATGCATTGCCACAAGAGGAACATCAGAGCGTCGACGAACAAATTATTGCTTATAAAGGTATGTTGAAAATGTGACAGGATTTTATTGACACTTATATAATTTTACCTCACTACGCAGGACGATCGACGCTAAAGCAGTACAACCCGGCGAAGCCTCACAAATGGGGAATGAAAATGTTCACCCGTGCTGGGTCATCTGGCATCGTATACGACTTTGCGCTTTATGTTGGCGAGGGCACTTGCCCATCATATGGCCTAGGTATTTCATCCGATATAGTATTATACCTAGCCGCAGCGGTACCAAAGAATCAAAACTACAAATTATATTTCGATAATTGGTTTACATCAGTAAGTCTTCTCATAGCGTTGAAAGGAATGGGCATACTTTCCTCCGGTACCGTAAGAAGAAACAGGCTTGGCTCTTGTGACATGTCTGCTGATAATGAATTAAAAAAACGAGGAAGAGGCTCTCATGAAATGAAATGCGAAATAAATCACAATATATGCTGCATACGTTGGTTCGACAACAAAGTTGTGCAGCTAATATCAACATGTATAGGAGATCTACCAGTTGATTCCTGCAAACGTTGGAGTGCCCAAGAAAAGAAGTTTTTGCACATTCCCAGACCGGCTCTTGTTACCATGTACAACAAAAATATGGGTGGAGTAGATCTTTCTGACATGCTGATGGAGCTTTACAAAGTAAATCACCGTTCAAAAAAGTGGTATATTCGAATTTTTTATTGATGCCTTGGTACAGCTGTTGTAAATTCGTGGCTTTTATATCGCAGACACCTTAGTGTAATTGAGCCGAATGGAAAGTATATGCCACTTATCAAGTTTCAACTTGAAATAGCTCATGATCTCTTGAGTGCAACTTCTTCCTTCTCCAAAAATATTACCAGAAAGAGAGGACGACCATCAGCTACAATGGACCCAGAGACGCCCCCATCTCCAAGCCCTTCCGAAAGTAGTTGCTCTACAGTAAGTTCAAAAAAATACAAATTTACAGCAGACCCTTCAAGCCAGAAACGTTACGACCAAACCGGTCACTGGGTTATATTTACTGATAAAGGACGTTGCAGGATGTGCAAATCCGGAACTCCTTTGTCTAAATGCGTCAAATGTGAAGTTCACCTTTGCTGCAACAATAGCAGAAATTGTTTTCTTTCATACCACACCTAAAATGTAAGCCTATGAACGATAGAATTAAATAAAACTGAATATAATACATTATGGAATTTGTTATTATTTATATACATACCTCTATTGCCCAACGTTGCTGTACAGATCAGCTTGATGCAGTATATTCGTTTGACAAGGTTCACGATATTGTTATGTGCCACCCACAATGCGTCACATAAACAACAGAGGCGGCAAAACACCACAATGGTACATCTTTCCTTCTATCCTTCTTTCCACGAAACAGGGATCAACACCATGACGTCCACTTCGTCAGAATCGTCCTTTTACGGACATTTGTGTACAATATGTGTATTGCAACCTTCTCGAAAATGATCCGAACGGAAACATAAATCTTAAACTGAGTCATTTGTACCAGTTGGGAATTTTATGGTTTCCTAGGAAAGGAAACCGACCTCCAGAGTGGTAGGCGATAATTCTATTTTGAAATGTCATGGTGTGTGGGAAACCAGGCATAGAAAAAAGAAGATATAAAATAGCATAGCGCAGGACGATCCTCGCTCATTCTCGAACCGAAAATCGTCGGGAAATTTTACCCTTGTGAAAATTAAAAAGATACATCCTTTTTGAAATAAAATCGAAGTGGTGAAGTGGTGAAGTTGAAGTAAAAGTTAAAGTAATCATATCAATCAAATAAGAGATATAATATTGCGAATTTAAACTAAGGTTTTTTTTAATTATTTAATAGACTTAAAGTTAAGGTTGACGTGTAAAATATTTTAAGTGTTTAATAAAAAGAATTTAACAGAGTTAAATAAAACAGTGTACAGTGTTTTTAATAATGGACCGGTCAAGCCGTCCATAACAATATAAACACGAACACATCAATCAACAAACAGTATTTGTGTGTTGAAATTGACAACAAACCAATCCAAATGGAATTCGATATCGGTGCCCCTTGCGGAATAGTGAGTCTGAAAACAATACGTTCTCTTAAATCAAATTTCGTGCTCATGAATACTGATCGTCAGTTACGAGTTACACGGGACTTTATATACACTGCGTCGGTCATATTCCAGTAAATGTGACAGTTGGTGAAAATACAAAACGGCTTAATCTGTATATTGTCAAAGGTGATTTCGAAAATCTACTCGGTCGCGAGTGGATTTCCCAATTCGAGTCGGAAATAAACTTTAAAGAAATTGTAATGTTTGTCTTTTGAGCATTTACGAAAATTTCAATCTGTCGAAAAATTGTTCCTTCACATTTGAAATTTTTCGTAAATTGGCGAAATTCAAATGTAAATATGTACATCATTTCAAATACCCACTTTTTACCCTCTTCTTACCAATCGGCAATCATCTGTTCAATATACTCGTACATATAGCCAGCTTTGATACCGATCAGCTGGGAACATCAGTAGCTTGAATTGCGCTATAATCTTCTATTCTTATGTATGTACGTGCATGCGTACACGGCTTTTTACTTGTCGTTACATTCTACGTACATATATATTTAAATGCATCTCGATGCGCACGTAGAAATTGCTGAATTGGAATTTTGATGTGAGATTTGGTTGCGAAGGGAGGGGATATTTAGCTGTTTTTATAGGTACTAGAGCCGGATCGGTTTTGGCGGGAACACTTCGTTTTTTTTCTGGGTGAGAAAGATGAAGGGAGTTGGTACCTAATTCTTGGGGGAAGTTGGGAGTTGGATAGTAACCTCGAAAGTGGAATGTTCGGAAGATAGAGCCACGGGTCGCCCGATTTTATTTGACCAATAATGGCCGCTTCTAGTTTTAACTAATTTAAAAATAAAAATAAAACTTATATTAGTTGCCAATAAAAAAAAGGCAAAAGTGAAAAAAAATATATAGTTTTTAAAGAGTTACGTGGTTGTGCCGCTTCGGACTGATTACCATTTGTTCCTTAAAATTTGGGCTTCCCCCTAAAATCTGTGAGCGATCCTTGCCCACACGAATTGGAGCATTAATTTAGGAATACATTAGAAAAGTTCCGAAAGTGGGGATAATAATTCCCTTCTTGAGGTTATGAGATAAAACCTTAAAGAGAAAACCGAAGTAAAAGATTTTCCCACGGACGGAACCGTCTGAGTCCGTTAGCATAATACACGGCCAATTCCTTTTTAAATAATTATCTCGAACGAAAAAAAAATCCTATATAATAAAATATTGTCCTAACATTGAAATCTATGCTGCACAGGATTTAACCATACAAACTAAAAATAATATATATACAAATGCTGAAAGATCATGCATAAAAGCGCCGGAACTTAAGTCAATGCGCGTTAACCTACTTCAAGAGAAAGATACTTTGTGCCGGGCCCACATAATTCCCTTTGCACATACCTTTTATGGCTTATCAAATTAAACATCTGATCGAGCCCGCTGCGATGGAATTCGACCTGCCGCTATGAACAACTCATTGCTGATGAGAGACGAGATAACTGGTGACGTCACCCGAAACAACTGTTGCTTGTAATGGAATAATGCTAATAGAACTTTCTTATGCTCTTAATAATTTTTTTTACGTTTTGCATAAATTATCTCTTCGTTGTCCAAAGTGCCTGTACTGCATGATACAAAGAGAAGTTTTCTTTGTATCCTGCCTGTACTGTGTGTGTAGTGACTCCCTTAAATGAAATTCTCCCTTGAAAGAATATGGGAATAAACTTCCTCTTCGAACGGCCGTTGTGAAGTTGGGCAAGTCTTTGCATCTAATTTAATTATATTGTACTATAAATACATACAGTCATACTGGCATTTTGGTTTGTTTTTCTTTTCTTATTTGGTTTGTAACCTAATGCAACGGGAGGTATTATTGTTTGTATCGAGTAGGGGGAAGTGGGGCAGATTGATACACAGTGATCATTGATACACTCCAAATTACTCTAATTTCAAAGTCTTGAGAGGTTCATCTATTCTCTCATAGACTGCGCTTTCACCCTTAGCTCACTCGAGATTTTTCGTTGATGTGCAGCCAACAGTTGGCTTGCACACGACACAGACCGTCATATCTGTCATTAAAGGGTTTTTCACGTTAATTTTTTACTGCGTAGTTTCAGTAATGAATACTTATATTGTTTCATAAAATCTACACTATAGGTAAGAAAAAGTATTTATTTTAACGTACAATAGTATTCTTTGAATGAAATAGAATTACTTTGGTTTCGAGTAAATACGTGTTGAAGTTAAAATGGTGTCTTGGGGCAGATTGATTCAGAAGGCTATGGGGCACATTGATGCTGTATGAATGTGCCCCACATATTTACTTTTCGACTTTTTAAAAAGTATTTGGACTACATACTCTTTTAGTTTTTTGAAAATATTTATCTCTTTGTTTATAGATAAAAATGGGGAGGAATTACGTAAAAAAGACAGACAGAACGTCTATTGATGAAAGCGCTGTTAATGCTGCCATTTCGGATGTGGTTGAAGGGCGACTGTCTAGAAGAGCTGCTGACAAATACAGCCTTAAAGCAGCGACAGTGCAGCATCGAGTTGAAAAATGGAAGAAACATTCCAGTAGCCAGGACAAGATAATTAAGTACTCGTCGAAATATTGCTCGCAGCAAGTTTTCACCGAAAACCAAGAAAAAGAGTTAAATAATTACATAATTAAATGTAGTAAAATGCACTACGGACTTTGTCTAAACCAAGTCAGAAAATTAGCATATGAATACGCCTTAAAATTAGGAATTAAGTATCTTTCTTCTTGGAAGAAAAATGGATGTGCTGGTAGAGAATGATTCTATGGATTCAGGAAAAGAAATACGAGCATCAGCTTAAGAAAGCCAGAAAATACTAGCGCCGCTAGATAATTTTCCTTCAACGTAACTGCCGTTACAGAGTTCTTCAATAACTTGGAGTCTCTACTTCAAAAATACAAATTCGGTTCGGACCGAATCGTAAATTATGATGAAACCGGCATTACAACTGTTTTAAGTACCCCCAAAGTCTTAGCTGACAAATCTCAACGTCAAGTTGGTCAAATTGTTTCTGCCGAAAGAGGCGAACTTGTCACGTTTGGAGGTATTATCACTGCAACAGGAAATGCTATTCCTCCAATTTTTGTGTTTCCTCGGGTTCGTTATAAAGACTACTTTTTGGCAGGAGCACCAGAAGGAAGTCGAATAGGGTGGATTAATAGCGAACTTTTCTTAGATGTTTTAAAGCATATACGAAAACACATGAACTGTTCGAAAGATAACCCTATTTTACTACTCTGTGATAACCACAAGTCCCACATTTCGATTAAGGCAATTAATTATGCACGAGACCATGGAATAGTATATTTATCTTTTCCACCTCACACATCGCACAAATTGCAACCACTAGATGTGGCAGGTGGGCCTTTCAAGTCAAAATTAAAAGTAGCATTCAATGATTGGCACATAAATCATCCTGGAAAGACATTATCGATTTATGACATCCCTCAAATTTCGAAAATTGCTTATTTTGAATCATTTAGGTACAGGCAAAAATATAACTAGTACTTTTTTTTGAAGCCAGGAATATGCCCTTTTAATATTGTAAATTGGCGTTTTTGCCTGACGATTTTTTGGCTTGTGAAGTTTATAGGCCGCCTGCTGGTGAATTAAGAATTGAAAATTCTGTAGACGCAGAAAATTTGAATGCACCGTCTTCTTTTAGGGATGAAGAATTTCGTCTTACGCCTCATACATCAGGAAGAATGTTAGATCAACCTCTGCAAAATAATGACAACACAGTCTCAACTAGCACAGCGGTAGTTAACATTACACCGGAATCTGTGAGACCTTTTCCACAAAATTCGTGCTCAGGAAAAAATAAAAGAAAGAATAGAGAACGGGGAAAATCAAGAATTTACCTATATACCGACAAAACAAAGACTGGAAGAAATGCATAAAGCCAAAGAGCAGAAAAGGCAATTAAAAGACCAGAAGCAACAAATTAAAAACCTCAAAGCAGCCAAAAATTTATTGGGACAATTTAAAAACATAACGCAAACCAACTCCAACAGAAAGAAAAGGAATACCTCCCGAATAGATACCGATTCAACAAGTTGTTCAAATGAATACGCGACTAAAGATTCTTCATCTGATGTAAACATTTCAAATGATGATGATCCTTCCGAAGAGATGATTGGCAGTGATCCCGGTGAATATTCCAATATAAACACGGATAATATAATGAATGGGGACTTTGTTCTTTTTAAGTTTCAAAAAAGCAAGTCAGTTAAACATTTTGTGGGAAAAATTATTTCCAAGTATGACGATGGAGATTACTTTATTTCTTATTTAAGGAAGAAAGCGTCAGGCTCTTTTGTGTACCCACAAATACGCAACGAGGTATCGGTTCATGTTTCAGACATAATATTAAAACTGTCATTGCCAATAGTCACTGCAGGTACCAAGAGAACATCATCCCTTTTGAATTTTAAAGTCAACATTTCTTCTTTCAATTTGTAAAGTTACGAATACTTCATAATTTGTTTTTTTCCTTCTATTTTAGTTTATATGACTTTATTGTTTAATTCAATTCGAAAATTTTTCAACTGTTTCTCTTGAATAATATGAAACCTTTTTGCGATAAAATGTAAAAAACAAATAAGGCTTCTAGTCCTTAGATACCTAAATGAATATAGGTGCCTAATTTTTTCTGACCCTTTTTTTGATATGTTGTATTTTTATGAAGTTTGTTTGTTTTCATTGAAGAATGTTGAAGAATTTTGTAATTTTTTGTTGGAAATACAAAAAAATAATATGAAAAACAATTTGTTTTAATTGCGATCCATAATTACCATCAACTTAGGAAATACTATCGAAGAATCAATGTTCCCAACAGGTGAATCATTCTACCCCTGACCTGGGGCAGGTTGATGCGAAAGACATTTAAGTGAATATAAATTATAATTAATTTACACGATTTTTTTTTTTTTGGGAAAGTAATTTAGATTATTGTACTAGGTTCGTAAATGAACAAATTTTACCAATTACTTTTGAATATTGCTTTTCGTAAAACTACTTTTTTGGCTCTGGAAAAAAAACCGTATCAATGTCCCCATCTTCCCCCGGAAAGTGGGGTAGATTCGTACATGCGGCACATTCGTAGTGGCTATAATCAGAAAACTGTAGACGTTGACATGTTCGCGCTTGCATGGAAGGCTAATGCTTTTGTACGCATTCAGCTTTTAGGCGGCAGTGCGATTGTTGACTTTGCGAGGGCAAGACGTTTTGTGTTTTTGCAGTGCAAAAGTATTTTTTTCATTTCATTTCAACTGCGCTTACCACAAGTGAATTTCTTCTGAAGCTATAGTATAATAGTAATTCCGTTTTTTCATAAGCAGGTATGTTATTTTACTGGTATGAACTACCCAAGTAGCACATTATAACCATGGTTAGAATATAACGATAATGAAGTATGTATATTTTAGTTATTTTTTAACAAAATTGTTTCGAAATTATTGTGTTATCTTTACCACTAAACCAAATTGTCAAGTTTGTAACAATTATTACATGTTGTTACAGCTACGAGTATAAGGCCGGCCGCATCTTGGACATAGACAGGGCAGCGCCGCGCGCACATGGCATGGTTGTTGTAACAATTGTCAAAATTTGATTTTACAACAACAATGCCATGTGCGCGCTGCGCTGCGCTGCCCTGCCTACGTCCAGGATGCGGCCAGCCTAACAGCTTCGTAACTCTCTAACACTATTGTTTAGTTATAACAATATTTTTATAACAAAAGTGTTAAAGAATTAAATTTGTGGACGGATTTTCACTTCTTCGTGGATTTTTACGCGCTATTAGTGGTGATACGTTATCGGCGTATCACATAAAAACCCCACCGGGCCAACCTTGGGATTAAGTGGAATAGTGCGAGGCTTGCGTCCTGATCGCATCAGCGTTAATCAAAAACAGACCAGTGTTTTGTCAACAAAATTTTACTCCGTTTAGTATGGATGCCTTCCAGAGGCGTAGTTGCAGTCGGGTAGCTCTGTAGCTCTTTTCGTGTTTTGGACAAGTCGAATATTCAACTTGGATCGTGGAGCCATCAAGCTAAGCCCCACATACGTCCAGTTTTGACTAAGATCGAGATTACTTAGCTTTTAGCTCCTTGTGTGTGTCGACCATCTATTATTTTGGATATTAATGGATTCTGTAAAGGACTTCTTATGAATCCGGTAGAAAATGAAAAAATAAAAGAAAAAAAATTAAAAAATATTCAAAATAAATGTATTCTGTAAGAATGTCAATATTTAAATATAGAGTATTTGAAATATAATACGTATCCAACTATAATCGATTTTTTATTTGGGTTCTGACACTGTGGAAGGGAGGGGAGGATTGCCTAACTTATTCGTTAAATGTGGATATTACAATAACGTTGTGCCATCGTTACTATTGCACTATTTCGTTCATTCTTAACGTTTTAATAGCGTTAAATAATCATTCAGTTCTAACTAAATGGTTATAAAAGTATTGATTACTGAACGTTGGATCAATGGAAATCTATAACTTAATTGTTAACTACTAACGTTGCAGTAACATTGTCAAAACATTACAATGTAACCTAATCGTTATATTCTAACTGACCAAACGTAGATTAAACGTTTCCTGATTGGCTCGGTGTGGTGTGGGATCGTTTCGTTTTACCGCGTCGCAGTAAGAACATCCAGTAGCCACTCGGTATTGTGAGAGTGATAACGTCGCGGGAGAAAAATTAAGAATGGTAGAAAAAGATGTGTACAAAGTTTTAGTACAGGAAATTGAAAAGAATACCAAAAATACAACGTCCAGTGCGTAAATGAAGGCAGTGCGGTATCGTTTCGGTATACAGAGCGTACTGTACCGCTTTGTTACCTTACCGACCAGTCAGGAAACGGCCTTATTGTTATTTTTATTGAAAACTCGGTAAACATATGAATTGTAATTTAAATTGATTTTGAATAATTATATTGTTTCAGAACCATGGTACGGAAATACAAATGAATAGGGACCAGAAATGGACAAATAAATGAAGAAGCAATGAAATGTGCAATTAAGTAAGTCTTAGATAAGTCCTTATCGATAAGAAAGTCTGCAGAAAAGCACGGCGTCAAGCCATCAACGCTTGAAAGCCGTATCAAGGCCTTTAACGAAAAAAAGTCTGACGACAGTAACGTTGCCGAAAGATCTTTTGCCTCAAAACACACAGCACACCAAATATTTACTGTTGAAGAGGAGACTCTTTTAAACCAATACGTAAGTGAATGCTCCAAAATGCACTACGGGCTCACGCTTGAAAATGTAAAGAGGCCAACAATCTTGACTTCCCACCTAGCTGGAATCGAAACAAAATGGCGGGAAAGGATTGGCTAGAGGATCACCGAAAACGAAACATGAATTTAAGTTTGCGTAAACCGGAGAATACCAGTGCTGCAAGGTCATATGGTCTCAATAAGGCAGCGGTAGTTGATTTTTATCTGAACTTAGAAAATGTCTTAGACAAGTATAAATTTACCGGTGATCGGATATTTAACTATGACGGGTTCGGTATATCCACAGTATTAAACACACCGAAAGTACTGGCGGGAAAAAAGCGGAAACAAATTGGCCAACTTGTTTCTGCTGAAAGAGGAGAGCTTGTCACTTTTGGAGGCATAGTTTCGGCCAGTGGCAATTCTATCCCACCGGTATTTGTATTCCCTAGAGTCCATTTCAAGGATCATTTTATTGATGGTGCTCCAGAAGGCAACTTAGGAGTTTCTAATAGGACTGGATGGATAAATACTGATATTTTTGTTGATGTTCTTAAACATATCCAGAAGCATACGCTGTGCTCCAAAGCTAACCCTATTTTACTTCTAGCCGACAACCATGAAAGCCATATCTGAATAGATGCAGTAAATTATGCGCGCGAAAACAAGATAGTTTACCTATCATTCCCACCACATACTACACACCGTCTGCAACCATTAGATGTGGGCGTTTTTGGGCCTTTTAAGGCAAAATTAAAGATTGCGTTTAACGATTGGCATGTAAACAACCCAGGGAAAATGCTTAGTATGTATATACAATATTCCGAGATTGGCTAAAATTGAATCTTTTATCGGTAAAAACATTACAAACAGTTTTGAAAAAAAAAAACAGGAATATGGCCATTCAACAAACTTATGTATATTCAGCGACGCCGATTTTGCACCCGTTCAGTTCTACAAGTCATTCTCCGTAGCAGATCAACAAGAGAACATCGTTCCAACCACACGCGAAGATGCTATTCCATGCATCGACACACAACCGATTTCATCGCCTGCATTATCTTGTACTCTGCATCAGCAGCTACATTGCGATATTCATACAGTATCAACATCTAAAGGACCTATAACTCCCGAGATGGTTCGACCTTATCCTAAAGTAAATAAAAGCGTGCCTACAAAATCAAAAAAAGCAAAACAGCCAGGTAAATCACGAATTTATACTGACACGCCAGAAAAGAACAGACTCGAGGTGATTGAAAAGGCTAGAAAAATTAATGACTGAATTAGAGTATGCGCGAACAACGCGGCTTCTACTGCCAAATAAAGTTGAACCAATGTATTTCGTATGGCGATAAGTATACTGTGCGCGAACAACACGTCGCTTACGTCGCGAAAGTTTAGACGAGTTCAACTTTTTCGCAATCAACGAGCCACGAAATATCAATTCACAATAGGCATGTGGTTTAAAACTGTGGGTGATCATTTGTTTTGTTGTAAGTTACTGTTATGCGCTTGGAAGTGCATGTTTCTATTCTTAATTCAAAAAAGTGTTTCAAGTTTGTTAGGAAGCCAGTTTTTCACAGCTCGAATGTGTCAAAAGAACGCGAACAACAGATTTGACTATAACTGGCTGAACAGCTGATTTTCGTTGACTGCGACTTGGGGACGTAATTCGCGCACAGTATAATTCCGAGGTTAGAAAATGGAGCAAGAACGAATAAATAAGGCAAGAGAAATAAAGCGTGCTCAGAGTTTGGTATCAGAAACACATAAGATAGAAAATCCAAAAAGAAAGAAGAAAACTATAAGAGACGGATAGTGAGACTGATACTGAAATATGTAAGTCTACGAGAAAGTTCTACTTCTCCCATCGATGAGGAGTTTGAAGAATCTTATATTGAAATCGAAGCTCCCGTGTTAGCGGAAAATATAACAGAAGGAACGTTTTTGCTAATTAAGTTTGAAAAACGACAGTCAGTTTTACATTACGTCGGACAGGTTGCTTCCAAATACAGCACTACAGAGTATAACGTTTCATTTTTTAGGAAAAAGGCTGGATCTTGGAAATTTATCTTTCCGAACATCAGAGATGAGGGAACAATTTACTTATCAGATGTAGTTTTAATACTACCGCAACCCAAATCTGCTTCTACAGTAAGGACCAGAAGTATCTACAGTTTTGATAAAGACCCATCAGCTTACAATGTGCATTAATTTTAATAACTTCCTTTCGGAATGGTATTTTTTTTTACCTATTTTTTATTTTGCGTTTGTACAACGAAGAAATGTTATTCAGTTTTTTTAAATAATGAATCTGTGTTAATTTGATCTCTTTTGCTAATAAATGAACTTTGTCAGTAATTTCGTTCTTTCTTTTGCTGATTTACGAAGGTGCTCTATAATGTACGTATGTACCCCACGCTATGTACGAATGTACCTTCCATATGGGGGACATTCGTACATTTTCGGTGCCTCTACAAAATTTGCCATTACTCAAATATGATACATCGGATCAACTTTAACTTACTCTATTTTAGAAGCCCAATATTGTGTCTATTCAACTGCATATTAGCTAGTTTGAAAGAACTTTTAGTTTTTTTCTCTTCAGCCAAAAAGTAAAAATCGTACGAATCTCCCCCACTTTCCCCTAATAATAACCAAAATAATAGAAACCTCTCTCAAAATTTCAACCAAAATAATCAAAATCCTCGAAGTTTTAATAATTACACCAATAATAACTTTAATAGAAATAATCATCATTATAATCGTCGCAATCAAAACCATCCATATAATCGCCAAAACCATAATAATAACAGAGCTGTTTCCACGAGAGTAGAGCAACCCAGATATCCTGAACCGAAGGATGCAAATTTTCTCATAAATACCTCGGACTGATTTTACCAATAATAAATTTAACAATAGATAATGAAATTATTCCTGTCTTGATAGATACTGGTTCTACAACATCCTCTATCGACAGAAATTGCTTAAAACACAGAAAAAGAATCGACTTAACCGACCGCATCCCAATTACTGGCCTCGGAGGAAAATTTCATGTAACTCAAAAACTAATTACACTTATGCCATCAGAGTTTAATTTACCTGATTCAGAAAAAATCTTTTGGAATGTTATGTGTTTAGAAAACAAAATATTCAAAGCAATAATTGGTCAAAATTTACTATTTCCATTAAATATTTCACTAAACTTAGGAGAGGGATACCTTGAACTAAACAATAAGAAAATAAACTTTGATTATGGAATACCTTACGAGATAAACTTCCAACAAATAAATTTGGAAACACGAAGTGATTCAATAGGAAAACTATTTGAAAACTTACATAATGAGGAAGTCACACATTTGAAAAGATTACTCAAGGAATATGAGGATATTTTTTACAAAGAAGGAGACAACTTAACCTCAACCACCAAAACTAAACATGACATCGTCACAAAATTAAATAAACCCATATATACAAGATCATACAAATTTTCTTCACTACACGAAGAAAAAGTTAAAAGCCAAGTAAATGATATGTTAGAAGAAGGGATTATTCGTAATTCAGCATCTTCTTATACATAATGCACCAATTTGGATTGCACCAAAAAAATTGGACAATTCTGGAAAGCAAAAATGGAGAATTGTCATTGATTCGACATTAAATTTGTACAAAGCAAAGAAAATAAAGTAACCGATTTTCTTAGCAGAATTAGTACTGATACCAATGAAATTAATGAACATTCTGAGTTAAATCGAACTGATCTATTGTTCAGAAACTCTAATAATATAAATATAAAAGAAATTGGAAATAAGACAGTTATGTATGTCAAAGTTTCATTACGAGATGAATCGTAATGATAGCGAATGTGCTACAGTCCATTCAGGTGTAGAGAATCTTAATGATCACATTCTAATTAAAGAACATTGTAAACATTGTAATGTTTGTCTTTCGAGCAGTTACAAACATTTTTATCTGCCCAAGGATTTTTCTTCCGCATTTGCAATTTTTTGTAAACTGGCGAAATTCAAATGTTGTTGTCGTTGCAAATATCCACCTTTTAACCAGTTGGAAGGCATCGAGTGCATTCACGGCGCTCGTTTGATCCAGAGCGTTACGTAGCGCTACTACCCCTCCCGCTCGTGATTGCAATCGCTCCTTTCATCGGCTCCGGAGCGGCTACTTCCCCTTCGTAGCAGAATTTTTTTACGCTCTCTGGGGCATAGATCGCTACATTTGACAATTCACAGCTGGTATGTGAGTTGTCACATGAGTGACATTTGTTTGTGTTCAAAGAATCCGCGTCTAGATTCGTGTCGTGCAAAAGGTAATTAAATCCCTTCGTGCAAATTTGTTAGTGAATTGTCTCACAGTTGAGTGATTGTGCTATGAATCAGCGAACACGTCTGTAACTGGATGTTTTTTGGTGAATGCCTCAAGTGGTTCAGAACCGACTGTGTTTGGAGCCTCACTCAGATATTTGATATGTAGCGGTTCAATCCCGAAAGAAATCTTGGACAGGTAGCGTCTCCTCAAATGTGTAGTGGAGGGGATGTAGCGTTACGTAGCGGAAAATTTTTCCCTGAATCCAGCCATCATCTGTTCGGTCTAAAGATTTGCAATCTCAGCCCGCATTGATACCGACTAGCTGAGAATATCAATATTGCGCTAGAATTTTCTACATATGTATTTGTATCTATACGTGCATGTCACTTGTCACTTGTCGTTGAATTTGAATTCTACGTGCATACATATACATAGATGGTATCAATTCAATAGCTGAATTCTAAATTGGGATGCTAGATTTGGTTACAAAGGGAGGGGATGCTTAGCTGTCTCTTTGAGGTATTTTACTAAAGCTGGATCGGCTTTGGCGGGAACACTTCGTTGTTTTTTCTGGGACGGAAGGATGAAGGGGGTTGGGAATTCTTGGGGGAATGGGAAAAACTGGTGGTTGCCAAGGGGATTCGGAAAAAGGCCGTTGAAGTGGCTACAACTAAAGAGCCCCGGGGAAAAATTTTCGTCTTTTGTGGAAGCCGCACAATTTTTTGGCTTCTGCTTACGTAGATTTGAATCTTGCGGACAAGCAACACGCTGTAAACGTTCTTGCGATACCTGGGTTTAGTTTGTTAATCGGATCCGACGTTTATTGGGACGTAGTGACAGGAAAACAAATAACCTTAGCTCCGCGTTTACGTGCTGTGCAGACAGTCTTTGGGTGGACATTGCAAGGGATGTGCCCTTCTAAAAATAGCGAAACGCAAGCATGTTCTACAATCGTATTCAAAGTTTTTTCTGTCGCAGAGGACTTTGGCGGTAATTTTTCAGCCATGTGGGACCTGGAAACTATTGGCATTCGCGGCGAACGTGAAGATGGGGAATCCCAAGTAAAAGAGTTGAGCGAAAGTTGTATCCGAAGGAGACATAACCGCTATATTGCCTCACTACCCTGGAAGGATGACATTGTCAGAATGGACGGAGACAATGCTATGGTTCGATTAGATGCGCTAGTTCGACGACTTTCAAGGAAGCCAGATACGCTTGCTGAATATGACGCAGCAACGCAGCGGTTCGAAGTTTAAGTGACAATAATATAGCCGAGCCGGCGAGTGACAGTTCATCGGATAAAATATTTTATCTACCTCAGCACCCGGTTTACAGGGAAGAAAGCAGTACTACTCGTTTGCGCATAGTGTTCGATGCATCGTATCAAACGCCGGACAGCCCATCGTTAAATAGTTGTTTGATAACTGGAACCAATTTGTTGGCGAAAGTATTCGCCATTATGCTGAGCTTCAGGATGACGCCTTATGCAATAGTTGCCGATATCGAGAAAGCGTTCCTCCAAATTGTTTTGAACGAAAATGATAGAGACCCAGACGGAAGAGGAAGGAATCCGAACGTACGAAGAATCCATGGACATCATGAATCGAGCATCTATGGTCTTGAGGAAACGGCATGGTAATTTTAAGGCTAACCTTTCGTCGCGCTTCATTGGAATTGAACGAATTTGGACCTGATTTAGACGAAGGCATCTTGCAAGGTTTTACCGCCAGTAAAGGGATAAAAATGGGTCTTCATAGTGGAAAGGGCCCCCTGGTGGGGTGGATTCTGGGAACGGCTGATACGAACTATAAAAAATACGCTAAAGGTTGTCATTGGAAGAGCTAAACTTAGTTTCGAGCAGTTGCACACCGTCCTCGTAGAATCAGAAGCAATCGCTAATGATCGACGGCTTACTTATGTGTCGAATTGTTCAGAATTGACACTCCTTACGCCAAGGAAATTTTTAATAATACCCGATAACTCTAATTGTACAATATCTCCCACAGCTGAAGTAAATTGCGATATTCAACAGTAATGGAAACATCGGATGAAGTACATCGGCAAGTTATGGACTCGCTGGCGACTCGAATACATGCAATCTCTACGACTATTTCATAAAAATAAACCAGCGACTTCGATCTCTTTGAAGGCAGGCGATGTTCTTCTTCTATTCGATAGCGCAAAACCAAGGATTCACTGGAAGATGGCTGTAATCGAAAGGCCATTTATAGGAAGAGATGGCAAGGTCCGTTCTTGCGAGATACGATGTCCAGATGGGAAAACATTGCGGAGACCAATTCAGTTACTATATCCATTGGAAATTTCTACCTTGGCCCCGTCGGAGGATGTTAAAAATTAAACTGGCCTAAGTCTTATTAATTGTCTCACTCTACATCATTAAGGTGTATGCACAAGTTTCGTATCACTTGTAGTCAGTGACCGACGAGAAGCCGAGCATTACGCATCACCGGATAATAAATTGTGAACGCAACCACGGTGTGTTTTTCTTTGTACAACATTTTCTAACATAAATATACAGGGAGACATCGTTGACGTACAAGACAATGCGAGAAAAGTGGCTAATGAATTCAATAAATTATTTGTTAATGTTGGGAAGAACATCGCAACTGAGATGGAAATTGAAAAAGTAGAGGAAATAACATCAATAGAAAATGTAACAAATGAATCGGCATTACATTTTTATAAAATAAATGAAAGTGAAATCGAGGAAATAATATCCAATCTAAAGACCAACACTGCGCCAGGCGAAGATAAATGACAGCAGGGACACTCAAAGCCATATAATCATATATAAAAAAACACTCTAAATTGTATTCAACGCTTGCTTAAAAGAAGAAGTATTTCCAAACAAACTAAAAATTGGATCAATAGTACAAGTTTTTAAATCGGGAGATGATACTCATTGTCAGACAAATAAATATAGACTGATCTCATTAATTAATACATTCTCAAAAATTTCTGAAAGATGCCTAAAAACAAGATTAACTAAATACTTAGAAGAAAATAACAAAATACCAGAAGAAAAAGTGTGAATGACGCATTCGCCAACTTAACAAAACATATCGTAGAAAACCTCAGAGATAAAAAGAAAACATTAGGGATATTTCTAGATTTTTCAAAAGCGTTTGACACAATCAAGCATACAAAACTAATAAATTCTCTTCAAAATATTGGAATAAAAAACTTCTTGCAAATTACTTGACACACAGATCACAAACAGTCCAAATAAACGAAGTACATAGGTAGTGACAGATTATGGAACACAGAATACGGACTTCCACAAGGTACAGTACTTTCTCCCTTATTATACATTATTTATGTAACATCTTTATTTAAACGGGCCGATACAAACACAAAAATCATTGGTTTTGCAGATGACACTGTCATCCTTATAACAGACGCTAACTGAAAACAATGTTATGAAAAGGCAAATGAAAAAATCAATGAAATCATCAACTGGACCAATACTCACTCTCTGAAACTTAATAGAGAAAAAATCAAAATCAATCAAAAATTAAATTAACATTAAGAAATAATAGCAGACCGAGACAAATAGAATTAGAAAACAAGACTTTACGAAATATCTGGGGTTAACTACTGATAGTCATTTAAGATGGAAAGAACATATTGCCAATTTAAGGCCGCTACTCAGATCGCGTGGAATGGCAAATGCCGTGAAATCCCATACAAAATGACCACTTTTTTTCGCCGGGGAAAAGAGTTGTGAAATTGTGTGGAGAGGCAAATTTCATTCCACGCGATCTGAGTACTACACTACATTGACAGTGAAATTTTCACTTTGTGGAGACTTTTCGATTTCACCAGGATGAAAAGTTTTCTCGTGCATCTTGCACAAGGAATAATTCCACGACAGCTGGCTCTGGCAGTAGTGTTATTAGTAGGTGGCGGTAGGGTGGTGGATAGCAGTCCTTTCATTTCGTACGTGTCATTTCGCCGGTCATCTTTTTTCATTACTACGGACGCAGCATCCAAGGTGGACGTGTGTTGGGAAAGTGGCTGTATTTACTGCATAATAGCCTTTAAACCTATTTATGTACAGAGGATAACACTTCCCTTCTTGAAAATTTTTTATGGAAGTGTCTTATAGCGGAGTTATTGTGGGGTAATTCAGCGCACATGGGCCCGCGTGCATCAGGTAATTGAGTTTGTTACGGTAAAATTTGGTGTGTGCGCAATTTAAACAAAGAACATATTGCCAATTTAAGGCCACTACTCAGATCGCGTGGAATGACAAATGCCGTAAAATCCCATACAAAATGACCACTTTTTTCGCCGGGGAAAAGAGTCGTGAAATTGTGTGGAGAGGCAAATTTTATTCCATGATCTGAGTACTACATTGACAGTGAAATTTTCACTTTGTAGAAACTTTTCGACTTCACCAGGATGAAAAGTTTTCTCGTGCATCTTGCACGAGGAATAATTCCACGACAGCTGGCTCTGGCAGTAGTGTTATTAGTAGGTGGCGGTAGGGTGGTGGATAGCCGTCCTTTCGTTTCGTACGTGTCATTTCGCCGGTCATCTTTTTTCATTACTACGGAGGCAGCATCCAAGGTGGACGTGTGTTGGGAAAGTGGCTGTATTTACTGCATAGCCTTTAAACCTATTTATGTACAGAGGATAACACTTCCCTTCTTGAAAATTTTTTATCGAAGTGTCTTATAGTGGAGTTATTGTGGGGTAATTCAGCGCACATGAGCCCGCGTGCATCAATTTTTTGGTGCATGAGTTTGTTACGGTAAAATTTGGTGTGTGCGCAATTTAAACAAAGAACATATTGCCAATTTAAGGCCGCTACTCAGATCGCGTGGAATGACAAATGCCGTGAAATCCCATACAAAATGACCACTTTTTTCGCCGGGGAAAAGAGTCGTGAAATTGTGTGGAGAGGCAAATTTCATTCCACGCGATCTGAGTACTACACTACATTGACAGTGAAATTTTCACTTTGTGGAGACTTTTCGATTGCACCAGGATGAAAAGTTTTCTCGTGCATCTTGCACAAGGAATAATTCCACGACAGCCGGCTCTGGCAGTAGTGTTATTAGTAGGTGGCGGTAGGGTGGTGGATAGCCGTCCTTTCGTTTCGTACGTGTCATTTCGCCGGTCATCTTTTTTCATTACTACGGAGGCAGCATCCAAGGTGGACGTGTGTTGGGAAAGTGGCTGTATTTACTGCATAATAGCCTTTAAACCTATTTATGTACAGAGGATAACACTTCCCTTCTTGAAAATTTGTTATGGAAGTGTCTTAAAGTGGAGTTATTGTGGGGTAATTCAGCGCACATGGGCCCGCGTGCATCAATTTTTTTGGTGGATGATCAAGGTATGTAATTGAGTTTGTTACGGTAAAATTTGGTGTGTACGCAATTTAAACAAAGAACATATTGCCAATTTAAGGCCGCTACTCAGATCGCGTGGAATGACAAATGCCGTGAAATCCCATACAAAATGACCACTTTTTTCGCCGGGGAAAAGAGTCGTGAAATTGTGTGGAGAGGCAAATTTTATTCCATGATCTGAGTACTACATTGACAGTGAAATTTTCACTTTGTGGAGACTTTTCGACTTCACCAGGATGAAAAGTTTTCTCGTGCATCTTGCACGAGGAATAATTCCACGACAGCTGGCTCTGGCAGTAGTGTTATTAGTAGGTGGCGGTAGGGTGGTGGATAGCCGTCCTTTCGTTTCGTACGTGTCATTTCGCCGGTCATCTTTTTTCATTACTGCGGAGGCAGCATCCAAGGTGGACGTGTGTTGGGAAAGTGGCTGTATTAACTGCATAATAGCCTTTAAACCTATTTATGTACAGAGGATAACACTTCCCTTCTTGAAAATTTTTTATCGAAGTGTCTTATAGTGGAGATATTGTGGGGTAAATCAGCGCACATGGGCCCGCGTGCATCAATTTTTGGTGGATGATCAAGGTAATTGAGTTTGTTACGGTAAAATTTGGTGTGTGCGCAATTTTAACAAATTGTTTTCACGTGTTGGTGATTTTCCCCCGTGTTTTGTAAGGCTTTTGCGTGTTTTTTTGTCGAAAATTGGTAGCGAGGTTGGAAACTGCGATGGCGACCATGTGTTTGTGGTTAAAGCCTCGTTTTGCAAGCTGCAGAAAAGACTGCCTTAAAATCCTTTTCCTATTTTCGAAGCGGCAGTCTATCCCGCAAGATGCAGCGGTATCCTGCAGCCTGCAAAATACAATGTGTCAATGTGTTAACATTTGTTTTTTCACTTTAACATTTGCAGATTTGTCACGAAATCGATTTTGTCAACTATCCGAAAATATCACATCGTTCACCTTCTTGGAAACACTTCTCCTCTATCACAATACGATCCGATCAATCTGACAATCTATCAAAGGCTTTAGCTCGCGTTTTGCATTGGCCGCCTACCGTTATGTTAATTTCTGCTTAACATATGTCCACTTGCCAAATGTTTCATTTCACTGGTACCCAGATGTGGTGAAATCTCATATTCTCCACGATTTTTTTCACGGCTCATTTCGCCGAGGGAAAGTGTGAAGACTTTGCTGCTGTCAATTTTTTCATTTCACGCGATCTGAATACCAGCCTTTAAATAGCAAACTGAAAAACCTTATCGCCATATTCTACAATTTCAAGAGAATATTGAAGTACAAAAAGTTACTAAATATATATAATTCACAACGTATGGAATAGTTGTATGGGGAGGCACCTTCAATACATATTTAGATTGCATTAGAAAAACGCAAAACATAATTTTAAAGTTAATTGCTGGTGTTCCAAGAACATATCCTTCTAATCATATTTTCATATTAACGAACACTCTTGACATAAAAGACTTGTATACCCTGAAAGTGCTAATATACGTGACAAAAATAACAGACTCATACCACTAAGGCTGAAAACATACCGCATAAGACAAAAAGTTTGTTTCTGTCTCAAGAAACAACCGACCATTGCTTCTTATCAGGCAGCACACACCAAAAGAAACAAAACAAACGTTTTTGTCTCGATGCGTTTTATGACTGCTTGTCCATAATGCATGGCTTTGGATATTATCAACACACACCGAATGAAACAAATTTGTTTCAGACAAACGTCGTTGTCGATAATTGCATACATTGCAATAGGCGCAACACACACCGCATGAAACGAAACAAAAAGACAAAATAAAACAGGAAGACATGTTTCGTTGCACTATGCGGCCAGTTGTCTTTCGGAAAAAAAAAATTGTTTCCTCTTTGTCATTTTATGTAAAATTCTGCAGATTATGGACGTCGTCGCTGCAAATTCAATTTTGTCTTATCTCAACAGACACCAAACAAAACAAGACAAAAAAAAAACCGTTTTGTTTTGATTCACTGTGTTTCGCTTGATGTGTGCTGCAATGAAAAACGTTTTCTTGTCTTATGAGACAAAAACGTTTTGTCTGATGCGGTGTGTTTTCACACTAAACCATGAACAAAATACAAGAACAAGAAACACAGCCATGTTTATTCCACGAGCAAACACAGAAGCTGCCCATGTAATGCTCTCTTCCTACCATCGTACAGTCACTCGGGCACTCTGGTCCGGAACGCCGACGTGTCAACATCTCTAGAATTCAATGAAAACCCGTTTGTATAAGCCTGATTGCTGAATTGTTATTATCCACCTTACATGGTGGTTCCATCCAGCCGCTACACTATATTGGTAAAAGTATAACCTCTCACGAAAACGTGCAAATATTAGTGTGTGCAATTGACAAAATTAAAGACATTAGACTTATGTGGGACCCAAATATTACAACGATAATTTGCCAAGTTATCTAAAAAATATGTCTGAAAGTGAACGATATTAAAAAAAATACTTGAAGTCTTATCTTCAAAATAGGCAAATTAACAACTTTCTGAACCAACTTTAATGAAAATTGCATCCATCTCGATATCCAAATAAATAAAATTAAACGCTAGTATAGGGTCTACCAATAGGGATGCCCGAACTTTGATATCACCCTGTGGCCATATTTGTTTATCAATATTTGACATTTCACGTCATTTGTTTTCAGTAAGGTCTGCCATTTAACCATGAATAGGTTCACGCTCCCACAACGTTTGGAAATTGTTCAATCTTATTATCAAAATTCGTGTTCGATTGTCAAAACTCAAAGAGCTTATCGCATCAAGCATGGTCGCCATTTCGCGCCTAATGACACCGTTTAGTGGATAAGTTTGAATCGGAATTTACTCTTCACGACCAGAGGCCTCGAACCCGTGTACGAAATGCGCGCAGTGAAGAAAATATCGCAGCCGTTAAGGCAAGTGTTGAAGTGAACGACAATTTATCCGTTTCTTGCCGTTCTTCCGAACTCGGACTGTCTCCCATGACAACCTGGCGTATTTTACGTAATGATTTGCGTCTACACCCATATAAGATGGTATTGGCACAAGAACTCAAACCCAATGACCATCGCTTGCGTCGGGAGTTTGCGGATTGGACCTTGGAAGAGATGGAAGCCGATCCAGATTTTCATCGAAAAATAATCTTCTCAGATGAGGCTCATTTTTGGCTTAATGGCTTTGTGAATAAGCAAAATTTCCGGTATTGGAGTGCTGAAAATCCATGTGTCGTCCAGAGTCAACTTTGCATGACCTGGAAGCCAACATCCGCGATGTCATCGCGGGCATACCAGCCGAAATGTGTTACAGGGTGATCGAAAGTTGGAAGGAGAGGGTGGCACAGTGCAAGATTAGTCGAGGCGGACATTTGAACGATATTTTGTTTAAATCTTAAGCGCTTGTGCCCACGGCAAACTTTTTAGTACGTAGAAACACTAAATAGTTTAGTCAGAGAAATAGAACACACGGTGTTTTATGAGACCGCGCACACAGCAGTTACTAAATAGTTCAGTTTGCTGTGTGCGCGGTCTCATAAACCGCCATTTGTTCTATTTTTCTGACTAAACTATTTAGTTTTTCTGCGAACTGAAAAGTTTGCTATATGGGCGCGTGCTCTAAATGGCATAAAGTTATCCATCGAATAAAGGTTTTCGATTGAAATTTGGGCTAAAACTTTTTGTTTTATTCAATTTCAAAGTTCGGACGTTCTTAATGGTAGACCCCATAATATTGGCAATTTACAAATTTATAAAATTAGTATGCATATTAAGAATACATTTTCGATTTTCTTTATAGAAATCAATTATAATTAAATTAACTATAGTTGATATATTAAGCAGAGTAAAATTTAAAATGAATTGTATATTAAATCATATGTAATTAGTTAGCATTCCTTCCTCCTATACACAAGACTTGTCTTATATTGGAGGGAGTAACAAATAAAGATTGAATTGAATTGAGAGAGTCGTTGTTCCGAATGGGAATTTCGCCTTAATGTGCTCCGTTGTTTTTGTAATTTGCCACGCAAGACGTAAGAATCTGATCTTATTACGGGCAACTAAGGCAAAATTCCCATTCGCGAACATGACTCCCGACGACTGCTGAAATATAAGGCGAGATACACAGTATCAAATGGGCGGATTCACATTCAGTTGCACCGATTTCACACGATCGGTTTTGCCAGCAAATGCTAGTTACATATCCGTCAGTACTAGAAATTCATAGAATAATACAAACGGCGGAAAAACACTTGCAAAAAGTGCACGCGAAATTGCCAGACAACCGCGTCAGCAATTTATTAATAAAAAGCCGACGTATACGTATGACCCCGACTCAGTCTACTTTTAACATGAGATCCATTAAAGTGCATTGTTAAGCCTAAGACCCGCGTCTTTTCATTAATTCATTTTTTTTTTTTGGTATTACGGCGCGTCCGCAACATAACTGGCGCAGTCGGGAAACGTAAAATTAACTTACACGGGAAGCCGCGAAGGATAACCGATAAAAAGTTAATAAAATACAATCTAATTAAACAAAAAGGGGTATTGCGAAGCCTCGTATCAGAATTTTCAAAGAATTCGGTACACAAATAATAACTATTTTTCGACGAAAGAAAGGTACTACGAAAAGTAGACCTAGTATTGAAGAAGAATTAAAACAAAAAGTGAATGTGAACATCCTTCGACGAAGGAAAGGTACTACGAAAAGTAGACCTAGTATTGAAGAAGGATTAAGATTAGGACACCCTCTTTCTGCTTTGTGTCACGATCGAAGCAGACATCAGACAAGGGAACGAGACCAATCGCCACGGCGGCAGAAGGAAATTTGAATCGGGGAAGCACCGCGAAAACGAGAAGATTGCGTAACAGCCGCAGAACCAGCGAAGGAACTGTAGGCACTTCCATCAGTCACCACATCTGCAACAACAGTGCTGCGTTCGTTAAGAAGTCACCACGGCGGGAGGAGTGGCGCTGGTTTCGCTGGCTGATCATCATGACTCACTCTCAGTCTTTCTGTCATTTTGTAAACATCTAATTCCGGTGAAATAAATATTTTTGTTATTCAGTCAGAAATTGATGAGCGTTTAATTTGTGCGCTATAACTGGTGACACCGACGATTCGAACATAGCGCGAATTTGTAAAACAACGTGCGGTTTAATTGCCAATTAACGATGTCGACCGACGAAAAATTTGTGGACGCAAATGACCAAATGGCCGACGCTGACAGCCTCAGCACTATTACGTCATTCAAAATGCCTGAGTTTTGGCGTAGTCGCCCCGTATTATGGTTTATTCGAGTCGAGGCACAGTTTCGAGCGAATCGAGTCACGAAGGACGAAACAAAATTTGACCGAGTTATCAGCGAGCTTGATGCCGAGGTATTGACACAAGTAGCCGATATTGTCGAAAATCCACCGGAGTCAGGTAAATACGATGCACTTAAGAAACGTATGATAGCAGTTTTCGCCGCTACTGCCGAAGACGAAATCCGGGAGTTGCTAGGAGGCCTCGACTTGGGAGACCAAAAGCCGAGCCAGCTGTTACGTACCATGCAAGCAAAGAACCGTGGCAAGCTGTCTGATGCAGTTTTGAAATCGTTATGGTTACAACGACTACCAACAAATACACAAGCTATTCTAAGCGCATCAGAGGCTAATTTGGATCAGTTAGCTACGATGGCCGATAAAGTTTCAAGCATCCGTGAAATTAACACTGGCGGAATAGCTGCCGTGGCGCAACCACCTGCAGAATTGTTGGTGCAGGAGCTTTCAGAAATTCGTGGCCGCCTGGATCGTATGGAGCGTAATCGATCTCGCGACCGAAATCAATGGAGCCCACGCCGGGGGTCGTCTCAGCGGTCGCAATCTCCTCAAAATGGGTTGTGTTTCTACCACGACAAGTTTGGTAAAGCTGCGCGAAATTGCAGATCGCCATGCAAGTGGCGCTCCAAGAATAAATCATCGGGAAACTAGCTTCGACGCTGTTTGATCCGGCGGTAAACAGCGTCATCTCACAGAACCGCCTGCATATTAGCGATAAGATTACTGGGCAGAAGTTTTTGGTCGACACCGGCGCCGACGTCTCTGTGATACCCCCATCGCGTGGAATCAAGAGAGGTAAGCCATCAAATTACAAACTTTTTGCCGCCAACGGAACAGCCATCAACACGTTTGGGCACCGCCCATTAACATTAAATTTAGGGTTACGGCGCGATATTTCATGGAATTTTTGCGTTGCCGACGTCACCCGTCCAATTATCGGCGCTGACCTATTGAGCCATTATGGTTTGCTGGTTGACATCAAGAATCGCCGAGTGGTTGACCCTCATACCAATTTGGCCGCGAAAGGATTTCTCAGTACGGTCGATCATACCACGGTTTCAACCATCACCAATAACTCACCATGCCCATACCACAAGCTTCTCAGTCAGTATCCGAGTATCACAAACCCTGCTTCCGCACAGCCTTGTACCACCCACAACGTTCGCCATCATATAGTGACTACAGGCCCGCCGGTGGCGGACAAACCCCGCAGGTTAACTCCTGATAAGTTAGCTGCCGCCAAAGCGGAATTCGATTTCCTCATCAAAAGAGGGTTTTGCCGCCCATCCAATAGCCCATGGGCGAGTCCTCTACATCTCGTTGCTAAAAAGGACGGAACGTGGCGTCCGTGCGGAGACTTTAGGCGCCTGAATGCTAACACGACTCCCGACAAATATCCAATGCGACATATTCAGGACATAGTCTCAGGCCTCGCGGGTAAACGCGTATTTTCTAAAATTGACCTCTTGCGAGCATTTCATCAGGTGCCGGTAGCCGAAGAAGACATTCCGAAAACGGCAGTCATTACGCCCTTCGGTTTGTTCGAGTTCCAGGTAATGATGTTCGGCCTTAGGAATGCCGCGCAAACGTTCCAGCGTTTCATGGATGAAGTGCTCAGAGGCCTTGATTTTTGTAACTGCTATGTAGACGATATTTTGGTAGCATCGGAGACGCCAGAGCAGCATTTGGACCACTTGCGGATGGTATTCGAACGGCTTCGTAGTTTTGGGGTAGTCATCAATGTGTCTAAGTGCTCATTTGGAGTAGATCGGGTGGAATTCTTGGGACATCAAGTCAGCGAACACGGGATTTCACCCCCCGCTTCTCGAGTCGATGTAATCAAAAGTTACAAGCGACCCACCACGACTAAAGAGCTTCGCCGATTCCTTGGCACAATTAACTACTACCGCCGCTTCATCAAGAAGGCAGCCGATTTACAAGCACCGCTCAACGAACTACTTAAGAACGCGAAGAAGGGGGATAAAGCGCCCATCGAGTGGACAAAGGAGACCGATAGTGCATTCAACGCCTGTAAAAACAGCTTAGCCGATTCGACGTTACTGGTCCATTTCCAGCCAAAGATGCCTTTAGCACTAGTGACAGACGCTTCTGACGTAGCCGTGGGCGCTGTTCTTGAGCAACGCCAAGGCAACCTTTGGTTGCCTATAGCGTTTTTCCAACGTAAGCTAACGTCTGCCGAACGCAAATACAGCACCTATGATAGGGAACTGCTGGCAATTTACGCCAGCATTCGGCACTTCCGTCACTTCTTGGAAGGGGTCCCGTTCACGATCAAGACAGACCATAAGCCATTGGTATTTGCCTTCACACAAAAAGCGGAGAAAGCGTTGCCCCGTCAGGTCCGTTATTTAAGCTTTATATCCGAGTTTTCGACAAACATAGTTTATATACGAGGCGAAGCAAACGTGGTAGCGGACGCACTCTCGCGCGTTGACGCCATTACATTGTCAGGCGATTTCGAAACTGAAGAGCTGGTAGCCGAGCAGTCTAAGGACGAGCAGCTTCAGAAACTCCTCATTTCTAATCCTACGTCGTTGGTACTCGAGCCCGTCGACATCGGGGGTGGAAAAATACTGTATTGCGACAATTCGAGAGCAGCCGTAAGACCGTTTGCGCCTGCTTCCTTGCGAAGGCGTATTTTCGATTCGGTGCACAACTGTTCACATCCTGGCGGCCGGGCAACCCTCAAAGGCATTAATCGGCGATTTGTTTGGCCAAGTATGAGAAAGGAAATTATGCAGTGGGCTCGTGCCTGCGTACGATGTCACAAGTCTAAGGTCGGGCGCCATACAAAGAACGAGTTGCAGCCGTTCACGATTCCTGACAAAAGGTTCCAGCACGTACACATAGACATCGTCGGTCCGTTAGCCACTTCGCATGGTTTTCGGTATTGTTTCACCATGCTTGACCGGTTCTCCCGCTGGCCTGAAGCCGTCCCGATCGTAGACCAGTCAGCAGAAACAATAGCCGCTGCATTCTACGCTAATTGGGTCTCCCGTTTTGGAGCTCCAAGCATAATAACGACCGACCAGGGGACTCAATTTGAAGCTGCGCTTTTCAAGGCGTTGGTCAGGTTTATTGGAGGTAAACGCACGCGCACTACACCATACCATCCTGCTTCGAATGGGGTCCTTGAGCGTTGGCATCGATCATTAAAAGCGTCGATCATGTGCCATGAAGACAACAGTCGTTGGGTCGAGATTTTGCCCACGGTCTTGCTGGGCCTTCGAAACTGCGTCAAGGAGGACCTAGGCACTTCACCGGCAGAAATGGTATACGGAGCCACGCTCAGATTACCTGGAGAATGGTTCTTAGATAACAACTCTGACGTGGAACCGAGCGTTTTCATCACGAAGCTACGTGAGTTCACCCGTAATTTGCGACCTACACCGATTATACACCGCGACGGCAGAGCGACCTTCGTCCATAAAGATCTCAACAGCTGCACACATGTATTCGTCAGGGTTGACGCTGTTAAAAAGTCATTGACGCAGCCTTACACCGGACCTCATCGAGTTGTTGGGCGATTATCAACGTCCGTTTTCTCGGTTGATATCAATGGCAGAGTTGTTAATATTTCAACGGAGAGACTTAAGCCAGCGTATCTAGTTGCGGACACGGAATTGTTACCAGCGTCTCAACCGATTTCGCAGGGATCCGCATCAGGTCCTCAACGTCAGTCTACAAGTACCGAGTTCGAGAGCTTTAGCGAGATCCAGCCGTTACCGTCTGAGCGTTTCTCACCTGTAGAAAGTCAGAACTTCAAGTCTTCCAGCAGTCGAAAAAGAAGAAACGTCCATTGGGCTCCTGATCTTGAATCGCGTTCGTCACAATCAGAAAGCCAACCGAGGACATCATCGTCGTCGCGTAGTCCAGATCACCAGATAGTTGCGAATCCCCTACCTAAGCCTCGAATCTTGGATCCAATCAACCCACGTCCAGAGAATATTAGGCGAGTCTATCCTGCAGCGCGACGTCGACATGACATTGACATTGCTGAGCAATGTTATTCAGGGGGGAGTAGTTGTAGGCACTTCCATCAGTCACCACATCTGCAACAACAGTGCTGCGTTCGTTAAGAAGTCACCACGGCGGGAGGAGTGGCGCTGGTTTCGCTGGCTGATCATCATGACTCACTCTCAGTCTTTCTGTCATTTTGTAAACAACTAATTCCGGTGAAATAAATATTTTTGTTATTCAGTCAGAAATTGATGAGCGTTTAATTTGTGCGCTATAGAACGATCAGCGCCGCTAACGACACGCGACATCTTCCAGCGGTGGATATCGGAGTCACTGCTATCCGAGTCACAGTGCGAAGCGACAGCCGGGTACCGAACCGAGAAAGGATCGCGCAACAGCCGCGGAATCAGCGAGGTAACAATCAGCGCCGCTAACGACACGCGACATCTCCCAGCGGTGGAGATCGGAAGTACAGTACGAAGCGGGAAACGGTTCAAAATCTCAAGGAGGAGCAGGATTAGGTAGGAGTGTACGAAGCCGCCCCGACAGGTATCTAACGATATAGCTAGGTATGTAATTAGATGTTAAGTGCGGAAATTAAGAAATCAGTATAGTGACGGCCGGCACGTGTAGACTAAGTTTTTTTTTTGCGAAAATTAAATGTGAAGTATCGCCGAAAAGAGTGTGTTTAATCCGGTGCTCGAGGGGTGATATTCGCGGATCGTGGGGGACTCAGGAGTGCGCAACTAAGTCCCCAACTAATTGCGCAGTCCAGATTGTGATTGGCATCGCGTCGTTTTGGCCGCCGTGAAGGGTTGACTGCCGGTGCGCGGCATTTCGCGTTTCGGCCCGCCCCAAGGAAGGATCCCCCTTTGAAACGCGTGGCACCCACGCCCGTCTCACTGAGTTAGGCTGGCAGGGGGGTCCCCAATCAACTTTTGCGTAAAGCGAGTGTGGTGGAAACGACGTGGGTGAATGGGGCGTTACCTCGGCCACGGTGCTGACAGGGTCTACCTTCTCGAGCTCGAGACGAGCCGTGGCACTTAGACCGTTCAGTTCCTCGCCGATTCGAACCGGAGGGCTACTAACCGGGGCGTGGCTCTGGCAAACCTCGCGGAGGAAGAGCGCCTCGAACGCCTGTTCGAATCCCGGCGGAGGTTTCTGCCAAGCTTAAGAAGGAAGACGCCTGTAGTGGGTTCCGAGACCGCTCGGAACCGTCAAGAAAATCCGTAATAATATATTATAAGGAAGATACTTGTATTGATTTGAAAAATGTAGAATCTTTGTTGGTTAATATTTTACAATTAAAGAGATGAGCCAAGGTGTGTTACTAGACAAAATTTATGAAGAAAAACATTTGGAAAATATTTTAAGTACATATTATGAACAAAAGACGATTTGAAGATGAGTGTATCAAACCAGAATTTAAAAGACACAGAGTTAATAATTTTCGTAAAGAACAAAAATATAGACATAGTAATAACGAAACAAATGACCGTAATCGACAACAATATTCAGACAACAATAGACAGGGACCAGGACAATTTCAAAGACAGACACAATATATATAGGTAGACAAGACTCTAATGACGCCAAACCGTACCAAAATGGTAATAGACCTCTTAATCAAAATAGAAATCATGAACATGATAATTCCGGTTATAACAATAATTATCCAAATTCAGGACAATATAAAAATTATCAAAACTCAGGGCAGTATCGAAACAATTATCAAAATTCAGGTCAGTACAGAAATAATTATCAAAATTCAAGACAGTCGAGACGAGCATCGGGAGGTTTCAAACAATATCGACAAGAGCCTATGGAAGTTGATAATATTCAACGCCAAAAAACAGTTTCCAAAAATGATCCGAAAAACAATAACAGACAATACCAGACATCTAACAAAAACACAAAAGAAGACGAAAACCAAGGCAAAAGTCGGGAAGATTTTTTTTACGACTAGCCTCGGAACAATTGCCAATGATAACAATCACAATAAATTCAATAACATATAACGCATTAATTGACACAGGGTCCTCATTCAGTATTATGGACGAACAAGTAGCCGAAAATTTTATAAAAACAAACATATCCGTAAAACCATTACATTTCGCGACAGTTACAGGAAAAGACACTATTAATCAAGAAGTTCATACTTTTGCACCAATAGAATTTAATCCTCATCCTAAAGGTATGGTGAGATGGAAAGTAAAAGCACTAGGTAGTAGGAAATATCAGTTTATAATAGGTATAGATTTACTTAATAAACTAGACACAATAATTAATATGGAAGAATGAAAAATAATTATAAATGGAACTGAAAGGAGATTTTTGAATAACCCATATCCTGTAGAAGAAATTTGTACATTGGAAACAACCGAAAACGACTATATAAAAAGACTTAAACTGGACCATCTTAATGAGGAAAAAAAGGGAGAAATCATTAAAGTTATTAAGAATTTTAGTGACATCTTCTTTAAAGAGGGAGACAAACTTACTAGTACAACTAGTATTCAACATGAGATATGAATAACAACAGACAATCCTATAAACGCTAAATTGTACAGGTACCCTCCAAAACATGAGGAGGAGGTACGGAAACAATTGATTGAAATGGAAGAGCAGGGTATAATACGTAAAAGTAAATCAAGATATTCGAGTCCGCTTCTTGTTGTACCAAAGAAACGAGACAATTCTGGGGAAAAGAAATATCGTCTAGTCTAGATTATAGACCATTAAACGCAGTTACCATCGATGATCAATATCCTTTACCTAATGTTGAAGCTGCGTTTGATAAACTGGGAAGAGCACAGTACTTTTCGACGATAGACTTTGCAAAAGGCTATCACCAAATTCTAATAAAGGAAGAAGACCGACAAAAAACGGCGTTTGTGGCACCTCAAGGGTTATATGAGTTTGTGCATTTGTGCCGTTCTGGCTGAAAAATGCTCCAAGAACCTTCCAGAGGTTAATAAATGAAGTACTTCGGAAGTACATTAACATTAAATGTATAGTGTACTTAGACGATGTGCTAATCTTTAGCACTTCGCTTAAGGAGCACAGACAGGCAATCAATGAAATCTTTAAAGTATTTCGGGACCACCGATTAAAAATCCAGGTAGATAAATGTAGTTTCCTACAAAAAGTAACCACTTTCTTAGGGCATATCATTAAGAAGGAAAGCCTCAAACCAAACCAAGAAAAGATCAAGGTTATCCAAGATATCCCTTTACCGAAAACGGAAAAAGCCATTAAAAGTTTTCTGGAGATGACTGGCTACTATAGAAAGTTTATAAAAGACTATGGTAAAGTAGCCCAACCTCTCACCAAATATTTACAAAAAAAATACAAAGATTAATATTCGTGATCCGAACTACATCGATGTATTTGAGAAGCTAAAAAGTTTTATAAGTTCTCCACCAATTCTGAGGTTTCCTGATTTTCAAAAACCATTTCAGTTGACGAAAGATGCGTCAAATTACGCAATATGAGGAAACACACTGGCAATTGCGCAAAATCGACGCGCCGAGAAGAAATTGCTGACGAAGATGAAATCCTTTGTATTGATCAACCTCAACCTCCAAAACGATCGAAGCATTCTTTCACACTGGAGAATTTTGTTATTAAAACGCCAGTAGCAAAAAAGAAGAAATAGATTGTCATGTTTCCAGGTTTGTTTTCGCAACTAACTCTGCTTTTCGAATTGTTGAAAACACTTTTTAAAACTATGATGACAGCAGCCAGACCTGGGTATACTCCTCCGAATAGGCATGATATCGCCAATAAATTTTTGAACGAGGAATTCAGAGATTTCCAATGTAAACTTCAAACCACCTTAAAAAATAAAACAGTGTGTTTGATGATTGATGGTTGGAGTAATGTTCACAACGAGCCTGTTATTTGCATCTGCGTGAGTGACATAGAAGACGGACAAGTGCATTTAATAGACACAATTGATACGAAGGACCGTAGCCATACTTCCGATTATTTACTCGATCTCGTGATGGAGTGTATTAAAAAATGCGATAGCTTCGGGTGTGAAGTGAAAAGTGTTGTGACAGACAATGCCTCTAACATGGCTAAAATGAAGAAGGACTTGGCTGGAAGAATTCAAAGGGATATTATTACTTATGGCTGCGGTGTACACGTACATACTTAATCTTTTTGCCCACGATATTGAGAATGCTGATATCAAAAGTCGTGTGAAAAGAATTGCGAAGTACTTCCGGAACTCATACTTTCCTTCTGCCAAGTACAAGGAAGCAGGCGGTAAGGAACTATCTATACCAAGCGACGTAAGGTGGAATACCTTAAGTGACATGCTTGAATCATATTTAGAAAACTGGCCGATACTTATCAAAATATGCACTAAACAAAGGGTTGCTTTGGATTCAGATATCGTCCGATTAATCGAAGACATGAAGCTGAAAGATAATGTCACAAGATATTCAAGGAAGCTGAAGCAGGTTTCTACAGCCATCGACAAAATTCAGAGCGACAAATGTTGCATTAGCGAGACGACAAGCATTATCTTCAATTTAATCGATTGGTTCAATAAAGAACCAACTGCAACTGGCCAAGAGAGAAAAAAGTTAAAAAAAAACGTAGGAACATGCTGCTGTAAGAATATCATCTTCTAGCTTATCTCCTCGATCCAGGATATCAGGGTAAGGGGCTTCAACAAAACCACGATGAAGAAGCTATAATGACTCTTCATTCCTACTACCCGAGTACTGTAGCCGACATCATGAAATATAAGGCTAAACAGTATCCATTTAAGGAATACCTTTTCACAGATAGCGCGTTATGTTGAAGAGAAATATTCAACTATTATACAATATTAACATTTTGTATTTAGTACTAAAATGTACACTGAACTTGAATTTAGAATATCGAAAGTACAGAAAAGAATTGTCATGTAAATTACACTCTCTCACTCTACTTCCGTCGTTCGTGAAATAAACTTGTTTCTATATCTCGACACAGTTGTCTTTTGTTAATCCGCGCGCATCAGGTATAAAAGTTATACTCCAGAATCCCTGTGCAACACGTTAAGGGATGTGTCACCCTTAACTTGGTGGAAGTCTTTAGGTGACAAAATCGATCCTGTGACAAGAACTTTGTCAGTACAACTGTTTACCGCATCAGCGTCTTCAGCGGGAGTGGAAAGGTTTTTCTCAACGTTTGGAATTGTTCATAATACGTTGAGAAATAGACTGAGGACGAACAAAGCAGGAAAATTGGTGGCTCTGGTTAAATATTTAAAGTCAAAAGATGGCCATAAATAATTTAACTGTTACTTATTTATGTGGGATGAGGGTGGATGTGTGTGCCCCGTCGCAACGATTCAACCATACACACCACACACATACAATATAACCCGCAGATCTACACACGCAGACGGACGAAACGGGCAGTAGTTAAGTGAGCATCGATCGAGCCAGTCGAACTCTAATTACATATTTTGTTGTTTGTCGTAATTAAAAAGTGAATAAAGATTTGTTCGGGATTCGCACTCTACATCTTTTCTTGATTCTCCCCGGACATTTCCCACATGGGGGCTCAACCTAAGTCGAAGTGTAGTGTAGTACAGTATTCCGTGCGATAAAATAAAATACGTTTTGCAAAACAACCACCGAAAACGTTCCCAGACAGGATGAATTATGCAACGGTAGAGTCTTTGCGCGACGCGCTAACGACACACGGTCTAAATGCGACAGGCAACCGCGAAGAGCTCATAGCCCGTTTGTGTGAGCACACGTTATTGCTCCCACAAGCCGAGCGAGAAACAAACACAGTCATCCAAGCTGAGAGGGACACGACGAATGAACCGCAAAAACGAAATACGAGACCAGAGGAAGAAATAATGTGTTCAACACGTATCGAAAGTGAGGCACGATCAACAAAAAACATGTACACTCCGCGTGATCTGCAGGAAATCATTCCAAATTTCGATCCAGAAAACAAAACCGGAGTTACATCGTACAAATGGGTTGAACGTGTGAACACTCTCATGCGAGTATACGAAATCGAGGAAAAATTGCTGCTATTTGTGCTACCCACGAAACTCAAAGGCAATGCGGCATTGTGGTATAGTCGTGTAGATATCGCAGATTTAACGTGGTTTTCATTTTGTGAATCACTACTTGACTTCTTCCGAGTGCATGTGACGACGTAGACATCCATGACCGGTTGCGCGAAAATAAACGAAAAGCGAACGAGACAGCCGAGTCGTATTTTCATGTGATGAGTGGAATCGCGGCAAACGGACATATTTCCGATAACACGTTAATAAAATATGTAATTCGCGGCATGAACGACGACCGTTTCATGACATCGATATTGGCTACCCCAATATATCGCCTTCGGGATTTGCTGGATTGTTTGCGGCAATACGACGAAAACATCGGACATTTAAGTAAACGCGATGTTTGTGTTACCGTGCCGCGTCGGGACAGTGAGAGCAAATGGCGAAACGATAGGAAATGTTTTAATTGCGATAAGACAGGTCATATGTCTAGAGAGTGTCCGTTGCCTCAAAAACGTCCTCGGTGTGATATCTGCAAGAAAGTTCATGGAAAAAATTCTCAACCATGTAAAGTGCCGAACACTGTAAATGTGTTAAGTGTAGGACCGCAATACACTAAACGAATATATGTGAATGACATAGAAATTATAGCACTCTGTGATACAGGCAGTGTTCTAACCATCATAAAACAAACAGTGGCAGAAATGTTAAAATTGCGTGTTGATATTTCGAACCCGCTTAAAACGGTGACGGGAATTGGAAACGCGAATATTCAGATAATTGGTAGTGCTAATGTGAAAATGAAAATCGACGACGAACTATTTTCATCCAATGTGTACGTTCTTCCCGATAGTGCGACGAATTTCGATATGATAATTGGAACTGACATATTGTCAAACGCGCGTGTGGAAATGATTAATGGAAAAATAACATTAAAAAGTGTTGATTGTCTCAGTGACGAGTTCAAAGAAACCGAAAATCCCTTCGTGGCGATGGTGTTGGACACAGTAGAAGACAATTTGCTGAAAATAGGTGCAAAAAAGGCGGAAGTTTCAAAACTAGTTTCGACTTATAAACCAAAACAATGTGTAAACACATCAGTTCAATTGAAAATTTGTTTGACTGATGAGAATCCAGTAAATGTTCCACCAAGACGATTAGCACCCCTGGAAAAACGAGAATTGGACAATCAAATTCAAAAATGGTTATGTGATGGTGTCATACGCGAGTCGGATTCAGATTTCGCTAGCCCGGTGCACTTGGCAAGAAAGAAAAACGGTTCATTACGCGTATGTGTGGACTATCGAAAACTAAACCGAAAAATAGTAAAAGACAGATTTCCCGTCCCGCTAATAGAAGACATAATCAATGATGTGGGACAAGCGAAAGGGTTTTCTACGTTAGATCTACGCAACGGATTTTTTCACGTTCCTGTGTCCCCTGAAAGTATAAAATATACAAGTTTCGTTACGCCAACCGGACAATATGAATTCTTGAAAACACCGTTCGGTTTGTGCAATTCTCCTGCCGTTTTTATTCGGTTCGTCAACAAAGTTTTCCAGCCGCTAATACGCGAAGGAACGGTACGTTTGTATATGGACGATATACTAATAGTGGCTAATAACGACGATGAAGCCCTCGAAAAATTGAAAAAAGTGTTTAAAGTAGCAGCCGAAAATGGTCTCGAATTTAACTGGGAAAAGTGCAGCCTGCTTCAGCGAGAAGTTGAATTCCTCGGTCATCGGTTACACAACGGAACAATCTCGCCTTCGTTTGACAAAATTAAAGCTGTCAAAAATTTTCCGATACCCAAAACAATGAAGCACGTATTGAGTTTTTTGGGATTGACTGGATACTTTCGGAAATTTATTCCGGGATACGCACTCATCGCACGACCATTGACAGAGTTAACCCGAAATAAACAAGAAAAGAAGCTCAAGCTTACAGCAATCGAAATTGACGCCATAAACACGCTAAAAACTACATTAGCATCTCTCCCAATATTACGTAACTACGATACTGATGCCGAAACGGAAATCCACACAGACGCGAGCATAGACGGTTATGGAGCAGTCTTACTACAGAAATGCAACGATAACAACGAATTCCATCCAGTTTTTTATTTAAGCAAAAAAACCACGGACAGCGAGCGAAAATATTCTTCATACGAGTTAGAAGTACTTGCCATTGTACACGCTTTACAAAAGCTTCGCGTATTCGTTCTGGGCATACGATTCAAAATCGTCACCGACTGCGTAGCATTCAAGCAAACGATGGCTAAATCTAATTTGCCTCGGCGAATAATACAATGGGCCATGTACCTTGAAGAATTCGACTATATACTGGAACACCGGCCTGGAACACGTTTAAAGCATGCCGATGCCTTGAGCAGATATCCAGTGATGATCATTGAAGAGGCGGTAACTGCAACGATTAAAGGTCTTCAAGAAAAGGATGACCAGCTCAAATTGATAGTGGGCGCAATGCAAACACGAGAAGTCGACTCCTACGTTTCACGAAATGGCGTTTTAATGAAGCAGATAAATGGAAAAGAACTTGTCGTATTACCAACGAGCATGGAAAAAGACATTATCAGACGAACTCACGACAATGGTCATGCAGGCGTAACGAAGGTGCGGGATATAATCGAACGTGACTATTATATTCCAAATATCTCGGAGAAAATACGAAAGCACATCGACAACTGTATTCCATGCATCATAACCGAAAGAAAGAAAGGAAGAAAGGAAATCGATTTAAATCCCATTCCGAAAGGAGAAAAGCCGTTGTCAACATATCACATAGATCATTTGGGACCAATGACAGCAACCCACAAAGGATATAAGTATTTACTGGTCATTGTCGACGACTTCAGCAAATTTGTATGGATATACCCCACAAATTCAACGAATTCTACGGAAACAATCGAAAAGCTAAAGAAACAACAATTCGTATTTGGTAATCCGTTACGAATAATTACTGATAAAGGAGCTGCGTTCATGTCAAACGATTTTAAATCCTATTGCGATACTGAGAACATCGAACACATTTCGATAACAACTGGTGTACCACGCGGGAACGGCCCAGTCGAAAGGATACATGGAATTATAATACCATCATTATCGAAGCTATCTTTGGAGGAACCAGACAAATGGTATAACAAAGTCAGCACGGTTCAGCAATATATCAACGGAACCTTTCAGCGCTCGATTCTGCATACCCCATTTGAAGTTCTCTTCGGAACGAGAATGCGTGATTCCAATGTCAACGTTAACGTGAAGGAAATATTGGATGCCGAGATGATTGCCGCATACGATAACGAACGCGAGAAGCTGAGAAATGCTGCGAAACACAACATCGAAGTTATTCAGCAAGAACAACGTCGCGTCAGCCAACGGAACTTCAAAAAACCAGCAAAGTACACAGTCAACGAGCTTGTAGCAATTCAAAGAACACAATTTGGCGTGGGTATGAAGCTGAAACCGAAATTTTTGGGACCATATAAAATAACGAAAGTTCTGCCCCACGATCGTTACGAAGTTATCCGTATCGGAACAGGCGAAGGTGCTCAAAAGACAACCACAGCAGCAGACCTGATGAAGCGGTGGTCATCGGGGTCCGATGATTAGTAGGATGGCCGTGTGGGATGAGGGTGGATGTGTGTGCCCCGTCGCAACGATTCAACCATACACACCACACACATACAATATAACCCGCAGATCTACACACGCAGACGGACGAAACGGGCAGTAGTTAAGTGAGCATCGATCGAGCCAGTCGAACTCTAATTACATATTTTGTTGATTGTCGTAATTAAAAAGTGAATAAAGATTTGTTCGGGATTCGCACTCTACATCTTTTCTTGATTCTCCCCGGACATTTCCCACATTTATATCTATGAAATGTATTTTAGTTCTTTTCTTTTAACTTTTTTTTTAGTTCTAGATTTGTGCTCTTTTGTTAAAAGATATGTAAAATACATATTTGAACAATAATTAATTTTCGTCAGTTATTTGAATTTATTCTTATGTTAGTTTTCCATATCTGAATTTCAATTGTTATTATTATTATTTGATATAATAAAATACTAAAACAAATATGATTCGGCTATCTTTCTTTTTCCAATGATAAGACATTAATTCGACTCTCAAGTAAGTATAAATAGTACATGGAAACACCAATTTATAATTACAGAGTGAACAAGAAGCTGCGGAAAAAATTCAAATCAAGATAGGTTGGCTACTCAATACCAAAGAAAGATATACCTATATAATACGTTTAAAACAATATTAAACAGGGTTTAAAACATGTTCAAAACACGTAAAATGAAAAACAATATAGAAATGTGTTTTAAACAAAAAAAAAACAGTTTCAGACTAAAAAACTGTTTTTTTTTTAGTCAAATGATAAAAAACTGTTTTTTTTTACCAACCCTGATAGATTGAATCGACGCGACAGTAGCATGGCCAAGTGTGAACCAAAATATGCTTGGCTATTTTGCGTTTCCAGGTCGGAGCTGAAAATGTCGTGAATCTGTATTTCGCCTAAATGTGCAAGTCGAAAGGGTTCTTAGTATCAATTTAAAATAAAAGCTCATAATGGAAGAAATTATCACCACTTTCCTCGTATCCTTAAACTTAAAGGTAGCCGCTGCTCGTTTTCCCATTTAAGATAGTTGTATAATGTCTGATCAAGTAGATAGCCTTAAGGGTCTTATCTGCGATTCCTTCGGGTTTGATGAGGGAGTATTCGAGAGAATCAAATGTAAAACCGTAACCTTATAAATTCTTTACTGCGAGTAGCTAGATCTTCTTCCTTGCCCTTTCCAACCACTCTGCAGGCTTCGCGTTGCTCTGCCTGTGGTGTTGGCACTTCACCCATTTTGGCGGTATAATCTCAGCTTCCTTCTGCAGGCAGCTCGGTCTTGGATCGTATCATCTTTGAGATTAGTGCGTTGTTGTTACTTCATCTGATCGATCCATGTATGTTTCCGTCTGCCTCGGGGTTTGGGTCCAGCAAATGGAACATTTCATTGATAGTGCCTTCATGACTGGGTTCTCCGGTTGACGCCTTAGAACATGGCAATACCAATCCATACGACGACCTTCGAGCTTTTCACTTATCGTTGCTCAATAAACAAGAGGCCTTGGATGTAGGTACTTTTGATGCGATCCTTTTTGGTCACACCGGCTGACATCCGTAGCATTTTCATCTCGGTCGCATAGTCCAGTACGCAAGTAGCTAAATAACTACGCAAAAAGTGGCTAGCTCTCAATTGCGCTTAAAAAAATGAAAGATCGGCACCATTTATAAAGCCTTGTTGATATTTTTGTACGCAGCTTGTGGTCTTGACGAGGAAAGTCTTATTTCAATTACGGACGAGGACGTCAATGAACTTTTCCCTATTTCCATTTTGGAAATACGCGCGAAATTTAAGGTGCGATTGACACATTGGAGACGAAACGAAGTAAGTTATTAATTACTACTTCTAATGACTACAATTTGAATTATCGCTATTTGTTCCCTGGATTCCGAAGTGGCTAGACCACTCATTTCGTTCCAAGCACGAAAAAAACGTTGACAACTTTCTAAGGGAGGAATCCACCTGATCCTTGCTTCATCGACAGAATCGGCAATTTTAGGAAAGGAAGGAAGGAAAGGAAATACCACATTATATACTCGTAAAATGACAACGGCAGTGAACGTTTTTCCATAAAAAGGACTACGCAACGTGTGTAACGTTTACGTATACTTCGTCAGAATGTCAAATAAGGGCAAATGAATCGGGGCCGAAACTTACACAAAATAATATGGTGGCCTGCAATATATACTCAAAATCATATGCACATACCAACCCGACGGAGAAAGATTGTGTTGCATATGAAAGCTGAGACCCCGCTAGTGTACCTTGGCCCGATTTTTTTTTTGTTTTGCCATCGAACTTAAACTGACCCTGATTTGGAAGAAGAAGAAAAATTGTACGGTGCAGTAGCACAAGCTCATATCGCCGGTTAAAAAAAAGGAGTTAAACAAGAATATTTATATATATACACATACTACGATAGGTTGCAACATAAAAAGAAAAAAAAACTCGTAGAATCAGTAAAATCTCTAGTTATTTTTTTTTTTTTTTTGTTATGCCTAGACTATTTTAAATCAATTTTAATAATCTCTCATTGTTACTAAGAAACCCTCCCATATAAACATATTCACTGCATATCTTAGGAATAATCGAACGTCCAGTCTCCCAACTATCTCTGTGCGCACAAAGCTAGGTAGGGTGTTTCCATACATTCATCGAGTCAAGTATTGGGTTACGAATAAATACTCGAATGAATATGCTTATATGTTGATCTTCTTACGGATATTTGAAATTATTAATCATGTTTTAGAGTTAACACTCCTTCACGTATGTTAATCCAAGTAAAAAATTATTGAAAAGTGAATACAAAATAATGGATTGTTGAAAAGAACTTAATCGGTGTTTTCCGTTGTCCTGGAGCTTCCGGTAGGTGGACACGAAATAAAATGTAAGTAATCGCTCGGTTTTATCTTCAGCTAGGGAGTTGAAGCTAATCATGAGCTGCACGCTTTCACAAAGGGCAGGTTGGGTTATATAGCGGCTAAGTCCTTTCTCCATCTAAGGACTCCGATTGCCTAATGTTTATGTGGAATATTGAAAATAATTAAACCCATTTTTGATATGCTTGACTAGATATTTTTGCTATTTTTCTGTACTTATTTTTTATATTTATCGTTAACAAGGGCTTCACGGGTGATTACATTATGTAACCACAGTGTAGTAGTGTACCAATAGCAACCCTCCCATAGTCTCCTACAGCTGAGCAGTCTTCCAAGCACCCGTCTTCCATCTTACTACTAGTCCTGATCCTAGTGATCATGGTAAAGAAGCACTGCGTTGTTACATTGAGAAGACTCAAAGAACATTTGAGAAGACTCAAAGAACATTTGAGAAGCTCAAAGTAATATCACAATGAGTACAATCAATCGTGTGGACGAAACTACGACGACAGTGGTATTGGCTATAAAGCCGAGTAATTTTTTGAGTGGAGTTTATTGCTGGCTTAGGCCTGTTTTCTCAATGTTCGAATAAACTCTTTGTTAACTAACAGGGACACAAGTTATTTGAAACTATAAACAACCCGATAAGCATTTTCGTTTTCTCATACGTCTCAAGCAAATTACCAAGCCATAAAGTGTGGGACTTATCTCAGACCACCATTATGGCAAAATCAGCTGATTTTCTTGGCGGAATTCAACCGTCCACGAATCTATTTTGTATTAGTATGGTCTCTCAGCATATTAATTTGCAGCTAAGTTTGTTGCGAATTCTCTTCTATCGAATGAATTTCCAGGAACTCTGTCAAAATCTCAGCATCCGGTATCAGGTGTTGGGTTTTTGTTTCGGATAAACTTTCAACCGGAAGCCAGTGGTTGGATTTTGTTTTGGATAAGAGATTATTCGACGGCTAGGGGACGGTTAGCGTTTACCCGATTAATAACGCTAGACAGATATTGAGCAAATCAAATTGTGCTAAATGGCTGTTTATTCTTAAAATAAATTTTAATCGGACATTGAGCAACCGGCCCTTAGTCAGATAGACTAAGTTAGCAATGACATACTCCACTTTTATTCTCAAAAACTTTGAAATTGCGCGTATGGCGTGAATACACTCAGAAAACGACCCCGTAAAAATGCATGGTTTTGCTCCCATAAAATTAATAGTACAAAGTTTTCATACAAAATTGACATCTGTTTTATAGTATACATAGGATGCTGCCCATTAAACTAATGTGATCGCAACCATTACCTCCAGGATTGAGTCAAACTGAAGTCAAACTATAAAAATAATTACGAACACTATTAAATCCATATGATTACACTATAATGTTAATGGTTTGCAGTTTTACATACAAGTCTAACTGCTGCTAAGCTTGTGTTTTTTAATAGAATTCATCATTAGTTGTATGGTGTGTCCTATTCAAATGGAAAATGCGCATCGCTTATGATTAGTACTTCACATTGTTTCAACAGTTCATGTAATTAATCTTATAGTACGTCATATTAAATTTAGAAAACTATTGACTATTGCGTCAGATTTTTCATTTTTTGTTCAAACGTGGTGTGCTTTGGTTTTGACTGAAATTGAGACGGAGGATAAAAGTGTACGAGTATCTGATGTGATTTACCTAGAATTTTTGACTTGGATATGTCTTATAGCTGGGGGTAATCCTAAAAATCTGTCCGTCACACGAAATGTCTGTTTTTCTACTCGGGGGTCAGAAGAGGAAACAAGCCCACTGAAAAATTTTCCGAGTTCTATGAAGGTAGTGGCCGATCCTCAGTCAATCCGAGTCAGTCATCAAAGGGAACTCACGAAAATCGAAAAACTTCGCATCATGAACTGACTAAACAACCAGGCACCCATAAAACAAGTCAACATCATTCAACTGCCATCCCCTCGTGATTCAAATCTGCTCACAACACCAGCCACATCCAGACAACCTGTCTCCCTCACTCGTGCACAGCGCTATGGCTCCTCCTTCACAGCAATCTTTTTGTTTTCATCAATTAGTCACTAACCTGACTCAGTAAGAAAATCGTTGGGGTAGGTCGGGAAATACAATAGCTTCAACTTCACACACACACACACATACACACACACTCGTATGCAGGCAATGGAGAGACGGTTGAGTCGAAGAAGTTCAATGGATGGGCGTTGCTTCGTCATCGGCGACAGTGCGAAAGAGATGCTTGCTCAACGGACTTTGGACTACACTTCCGCGGTGGATCCACCCCTTTCTTGTGATGGCCAATCCCATCCAGCCGACTGAAATCAGTGTCACCAATGTCACCAACGTGTTTTTCCCGTGGATGTAAGGAACTTACGACCGTACTTGTATCGCGCATACCGCGTACTATCACGATCGATGATATATCAACTAACAGTGCACAATTCTGATTTAGTGAGGAGAATAGTGCAGATGATGCAGTTTGTGCAGCGCGGATAACGTAAACGTTAATGCAATAAAATTGTGTTGTCGCGCTTACCGTCTTTAGACTTAGACGAGTACTATCTAAGTATCTAATAGTAAGTGTGTTTAGCTAGACCGCGGCTTGACGCGATCGATCGCGGATTGACGTACTAACGAAGCACAGGCGCATATACAATATGTAGAGTGTATGATCGCTTGATCCACACACGGGGCAACGGTTGGGTTAATTTGTATTCTCCTGTACACTATGCGGGACGGTATGTCTTCAAAATGATACAAAGTATCTACACTGCATGCAGATATGTACATCAGTACATCTTATGCCTACCGAAAGCGTGGGACGTGTTTTGTCGAATGAATTCATCCAGTATAACTATACTGGGATCTTTATAAAACTTACGTCGATATCTTCAACACAACAGGTTCCACGCAGTCGGTAGCCAAAGACATATCCATGTTCCGATGTATCTGCATGCAGTGTAGATACTTTGTATCATTTTTGTTTAAACGCAGTGCTTTGGTTTACATTGATATGGAGATGGAGGATAAAAGTGTATCTGATGTTGTGATTTATTTAGAATCCGCGGAAGAAGAAATTGTGGACGAAAGTCTAAAAACATTGGTTTGTGATGAGTTTAAGTTTGACGAAAGTGTTTATAAATTGCTGAAAGGTGAGTTAAATTAAAATTTTCACGATTGTGCCATTTTTGAGATTCTGTGAACAGAGCTTATAGTTAGGGAGCTATTGACGGAGTCTGTTACGGCATAAGTAGCAAGGCTAGAACTTTCAAGATCGGCTCTTTGGAATGCAAGGATATGAGAAACGTTAAAATTTCGTCATTGTAACAAGTTTGCAGTGTTTGTTTGTAATATGATACTAATATTCCAAGATGTTATTTATTTCCTATTTTTGAATTCAAGGAATATTACACCGAAAGGTCTCGTGAATACAAAGTGAACATTTTGAAACAAAATTATAGATCGGCACGCAGTTCATAAAAAAGTGTAAAAGAAAATTATTTGTACCTGAAATATTTTCGAGATAATCACTAGAAAACACAAAATAAAGAAAAATAACTTTTCAGGTTTTTTGAAATATTTCCAAAATAGGAAATGATAGCGAAAAACAGTTTTTTTTTTATTTTGTGCTGATTGATTGTCTCGAAAATATTTCAGGTACGATTTTTTTTTTAATTTTTCTTATGAATTGCCTGGCGATCTTTTATTTTGTCTCAGAATGTTTGTCACTAGGGTTAACCGATTTCAAAAATATTTGAAAATAGCTTAAGGAGTTATTTATTTGTAGTTTTTCCGTGATTCAGCCGAGGTTCACTTCGTACTCACGAGAATCTTCGATAAAATATTCCTTGAATCCCACTTCATAAATAGAAAATAAATAATATTATGCAGTAGTAGTATCTTTTATATTACAAAGCGGCAAACTTGCTAAAATGAAGAAATTTTAGCGGTTTTTTGCAACCTTTAAACCTCTATACCCTCCAAAGCCACCCTTGGAGGCTTGCAATACTCCTCATTCTTATATCCCTGCATTACAAAGAACTGATCCTGAAAGTTCTAGTCTTGTTACTTATAACGTAACCAAAACATCAGCACCTCCCTATCTGTAACTTCAACCACGCGTTACTTATGATTTGTTCAATAATAATTATCTTGATTTTGGTAGTGGTCCTTTAAGTACCGAAGTGGTTATAAATTTTCGTGGAAATTTTAGTCTTCTATTATTAATGTCTTAATAGATTGTCAAATAGACGTGGAAGCGCTTCGTGTCATCAATGAAGCTGATATTAGTAAAATATTTGGTCTAAATATAGGCTTACGGGCCAAATTTAGGGATAAACTGAACCGTTGGAGAAGGGCATCTGTAAGTAGAATATTACAATCGCTTTTTTTTTTCAAGTTTAGGAAATCTGAAAATGTTCTCTTTTTCTTTTCTTTTTTAAATCAAGGCTCCCACAGTATCCGCTACAAGTTCATACATTGAATCTTGGTTGGAAACCTCACAACCATGATAAATCGAACCCCACTCAGGGAAATCCTAATAAGAACCACTGATGGTCGAGAAATTTATAAATATTTCGAGGAGAACAATAACATCAGCCAAAGACATCGAGATATCATTGTTAAAAGAATTGTTGACAACTTCTCTTCTAACAACATTAATATGTCTATGGATGACATCAAATTCTATAGCCAAAACATAGTTTCGGACTTCCCATCAGAAAATATTGTAAGCTTTTTAGTCAATAATTGTAAAAAAAATTAACCTTGACATTTTATATTACATACTAGGATTATTATTATCTGCAAAGAGGACCGCGAAAAAATCCCATTGGAAAGCTACACGACCGAGCTGTGAATGCAAGGCGGAAAACTCACAAGCCAGTTCCAGTAGCTTCCACGTCTGAAAAATCTATTTCAATAGTGGAAGAAAATGATCCGGAAGTTTTTTCTACTGACAATGAAAGTATATGTATTGCTATTAGTGTGCCATTCCAAACATACTATATTTATGTAATTTTGCTCTGCAGGGGAAGAAGTTGAGATCATTTCGGAATCACTGAAGCGCGAAACTTCTAGCGAATATTTGACGAGGGATTTAGAAGATAAGTGGCGAAAAGTTAGGAAGAAACGCAGATGTGACATTTTAAACCATCGATGTAATGTTCTTAATGAATGGCCCCTCTACCGCAGCACATTTGGATTTCTCCTAGTAAGTAAAGTAATCATACTGAAAGTAAAAGTTATAAACTATCGGAACAAATTTAGGTAGACATTGATTATCACATCATCATCATCGTGGCGCGACAGCCCGACGTCGGGCCTTGGCCGCCTGGATCATTGTCCTCCAATTATCTCGGTCACGGGACCGCGTCCTCCAATTTTGGGAGCCCAGCAGCTGCGCGGCGTCCACACCTACTGAGCTCTCCCAACGAGATCTCGGTCGTCCTCGCAGTCTCGCTCCGTCGACTCGTTCTGCATTCATTACTCTCTTAGGCATGCGATCATCGTCCATTCTTTGTACATGCCCTGCCCATTGAAGTCGTTGTAGTTTGACGATTTTCGAGACTTGCAGCTCATCGTACATTTCATACAACTCATGGTTGTACCGGATGCGCCATCCATCTCGATCGCAAACAGCCCCGAAAATTCGCCGTAGAACCTTACGTTCGAAAGTGTCTAGCATGTTTTCGGAGGCTTGAGCTAGGGTCCATGCTTCGCAGCCATAGCATAGCACTGGTCGTATAATGGTTTTGTACACGCGGAGCTTCGTGTTTCTGTGCACATGTTTCGATTTCATTATGGGGAGAACCGAGAAAAAAGTCTTATTAGCTAACTGTATCCGTCGCTTGATTTCGTCAGTTTCGTTGGCGTCCCTTGACAGGTTGCAACCCAGGTAAATGAAGTTGTTCACGAACTCGATGTTGAGGTCCCCCACATTGATGCTCGGTTGTGCAGGTGTCCTTGTCACCGATTGCATCATTATTTTAGTTTTACCCTCGTTAATACGTAATCCAACTTCCTTTGCAGCGGTATCAAGCGTATGCAGAAGTTCTTCTGCGTCAGCCAATCTTCGGGACATGATGTTGATGTCGTCGGCGTACGCTGCTAATTGTGTCGACTTGATGAGTAGCGTCTTGCTGTTGTCCAAATTCATGGCCCGAATAACGTATTCCAGTGCTAGGTTGAAGAGCGTCGGAGCCAGTCCATCGCCCTGTTTCAAACCAGTGCGTGTTTCAAATAGATCAGTAAGTCTATTCTGGATCCTGACTTGTGAGACGGAGTTGGTCATCGTCATCTTTGTCAGTCGCACTAATTTTGCTGGTATACCAAATTGCAGCATGATGTTGTACAGTACTCCACGATCGATACTGTCGTATGCCTGCTTGAAGTCGACAAAGATTTGGTATACGTTTACGTTGTATTCCCAGCACCTCTGGAGTATCAGTTTGACTGAGAAGAGCTGATCGGTTGAGGAGCGACCAGGTCTGAAACCGCTTTGATATTCGCCAATGACTCGTTCTGCGTACGGTTTTATTCTATTTTCCAGAATTTTCGTCAAAATTTTATAGGACGTACAAACTAGTAAGATGCCCCTGTAATTCTCACACCGCAGTTTATCTCCCTTTTTATGAATTGGACAGATGATGCTTCTGCGCCAATCGTCTGGGATCTCCTCGTTCTCCCATACTCGCAGGAGTAATTGATGTATGGCATCAACTAGACTCGTTCCACCGAATCTTAGCAGTTCAGCTGGAATCTCGTCAGCGCCCGGCGCTTTATTTCGTTTTAGTGACCGCAACGCGAGGTCAACTTCCTCTACTGTCGGGGGTTGAATGGGTGGGCCTAGATCAACAATATCGTCGAGAGCTTCCTGTGTGGGGATGTTAGATGGTCGGTTTAGAAGCTCTTCAAAATAAGAGGCCCATCGTTTGTTAATACCATCGGTGTCGCTGATGATGTTTCCATCCTTGTCCTTACAAAGGCTAGTCCTGGGTTGGTAGCCGTTCTTAATTGTATTTACTAGTTTGTACGCTTGTCTGGTGTTCCTATTAGCTAAGTTTTCGTTTATGTTCAGCAACTGCTCGTCAAGGTATTTACGTTTCTTACGTCTAATTATTCTATTCGATATTCGCCGTAGCTCGTCATATTTTTCTCTTCTGGCTCTGGTTCCTCGTTGAATCCATTGTCTGTAGGCCTCGTTTTTCGCGTCAAGTGAATTTTTGCATTCTTCGTCGAACCAGTCATTTCGCGCTCGCCGGGCTTTATATCCCACGACCTTTTCTGCGACATCCTTGATGGTACCCTTGAGTTCTTCCCAGAACCCATGGACGCCTGAGTTAAAGGAGTGAAAACAGTTTCCAGTTAATCGAGTGAAACTAACGAGTTAAATTTGCTGTACTTTATTTGATAGCGAAACAATAACTGACTTAACAATCGAATTCTGACATTAATTTATAGCCAATTACAATGTTTAATAATATTCTTCTCGGAACAAATGTTTACAAATATTTAGTGTTACAATTAGTTGAGATATTATGACATGATCGGAACATTGCAACGTTCTATGAGATTGTTTACGAATAATGATGAAGGTAAAAGTAGCGATTGTAAAGATAATGATTTATCGTTGTGTGGGAACCAATGTTACATTGAGGTTCCCATAACTCCTCCCCCGGTAGAATGAGGTTGCGGCTGAAACAGCTGGCTGTCGAATAGGCCTCCTGTTGGAATATGAGGGTACGGCTGGAGCAGCTGGCTACCGAATAAACTTCCTGTTGGGATGATTATACTCGCTGAAGTAAGGCCCTCGTTTGGGACGATGCTGATATTTCGATGAGTTTTGCATGATGTGTCCTTACAAGATGCTCGGGTTATCAGGTAGGTTACGGCCATTAAACAACCAAAGATAATTAGGCCGCCAGTAATGTAGTCAGTTTGTGTGGTCTTCATGCTGAGGTGTTCAATCGCTTCTAGGTTGCGTAAGTTGTGTTGATTTAATTTCTCCAGGCTGAGTTCGTCCCGAATATCTGTTTGTTCGAAATGTTGACCAATTCCAGGATGAATCGTCAAATCGTCCCAATATGTGTTAGATTTGCTGTTGTAGGTAATTTTGTTAACAGTTAAACTGCAATTAGAAAAGTGGATTAGAGCGATTCCTGCGATTGTATAATTTGGAGTGTCGCATGTGGATTCGATGGTGGTTGGTGGTACGTTCAGCAAAAGAATGAAGTTAGGCTCTGGTTGATATATTGAAGTTGTTTCCGTTCCGTTTATTAAAGTGCAGTTGGCTGGCTTGTGGTTGATGATGTTATGGATGCATTCAGTTCCTTGTGGGTCGTTGTTCAAATATCTCTTGCAGTAGTGTGCCCGGTCGATTTGGGTGCAGGGTACCTCCATCAGTTGGATGTCGATGTTGTTGACTATGGCATATGGCTTTGTTGTCAATGCGAGTGTTTTGTTTACAGGAATTGGTATTAGATGGAAATATGAGTAATGGTTTAAGGAAACGATTGGGATGCGGATGTTGAATACTATGGTGAAGTTATTGTAGTATGCCTGTAGCTCCAAAAATTCATATACTTGTTCGTATGATTTTAAATCTATTGACTGGTTTTGTAATATGCAGAAAATATCGTTTATTTCATCGGGGTTAAGTATTAATTTTGATATAACGTTAAGTCGGGCTAGTACTATAGCTTCTGCTATGTTAGTCAAGTGTTCGTTAAGAATGTCTATATTGGAATTGATCTTATTTGTGTATTGTATATACCAGAGTAGTTTTTCTTTTGTTTGGATTTTTGTGTTTATTTTGTTTTGCAAATTATTTAAGAACGTTTCGATAGAATTTTGTTGGTTGTTTATGTGATCAGTAATATTTTTGAATCTATTTATCATTTCATTGTTAAGTGAAATTTGATTGTTAATCTTTTTTTCTACGGAATTCTGGTTAACTTTAATGTTCTCTATTTCTTTATTTAAAAGTAATGCATCTTCTGCATCCATATTTCCAGTTATAAATTTTATTGCAGAACCTAAGCCATTGATCAGTCCCCTTTTATGTTTATATTTCGGTAAAAGTGTATGTAATTTTTGCTCCAATTGGCCAAACTTGAGGTAAGTAACATCTAGTGTATCCTGAACGCTACTGTCATTATTGTTGTTTAGAATATCTAGAGATTTTTTTATTCGGTTTAAATTTCCAATGTAGTCGTCTAAGTTTATAATGTGTACAAAACTTCTGTAAGTGTGTATCATTCTAGCCGGTCCTAAGTTCATTGCAAGAAGTCCATTGTTGTTGTTCCAAGTCCTGAATTTCCAGTTTGTGTCCGTGAGTCAAGAGTGCCCTGTAATTTACGTTTACGTTTAATTTTGGATTTGTGCAATTTTTTGTTTTTATTAGTAATTAAGATGACTGTGCCGTCTTTTTTCACTTGCTGAACAGTGTATCTAGGTGTTAATTTGTTTCTTTTGCATTCTTTCCTAAATATGATTTGATTTTTTTCGAACGTAACTGGTGGTTCTCTTTTTTTGTTAAGTTTATTAATATTTGAATAAGGTTTTTTCTCCATTTTATTTTTTATGATAGGGTAGATTTCGGATCGGAATTGATTAAGTTTTCGTAAGTAGTCGTGTTCGTCATTGGTTTGTATGTTATCGAGGAATTTGTAAGTTCGTCCGTAAAACAATTCGTAGGGAGTCAGTCCAGTAGCAGAATGTATTGCGTTATTGTAGGTTATTAGTGTCTCGTTTAGTATGTCTTCGTGGTCTTTTTCTTTTCGTTTGTCATAAATTAGTCGGTATATTTCCGTTAAAGTCGAGTGCAAGCGTTCAATTGGGGAGTTGCTACTACTTTGCTGAAAAGAGGTGATATGCAGCTTTATACTGTATTGCTTGCAAAAATCCTGGAATATATTTGCAGTGAATTCTGTTCCTTGATCGCATATTAGTTTGCTAGGGATTCCATGAAGGCTAAGAAAATGCGTCAGACATTTCACGACATTCAGGCTATGGCGGGAGGAAAGGGTGTAGGCCGCTGCAAATTTTGAGAATTTGTCGATAATTGTTAAAATGTGTTTCCCATTCACGCTATAAACGTCTATGTGAATAATGTCCAATGGTTTTTTAGGAATCTCAGGGTGAACGTAATGTATCTTTGTTGGATTTCTATCATATTTTAATGTCTGACACTCTATGCAGTTATTTATTGTTTGGGTAATTTTTGTTTTCATATGTGGAAAGTAATATTGGCGTTTGAGATGTAAAAGTGTTTCGTTTATTCCTCTGTGATTACTTTTAATATGGTAGTCACGAATGAGTTTGTCTTGTTCGTCGTTTTCACATATGTCAGCAAGTATTTCTGTACAACGTATGATTTTGAAGATTTTACTCCTGGAGAAATGTTTAGAATAAGCACTCTGTACCAATTTGAATGTATCGTCATCGGTAAAGATGGCAATAGTTTTGTTTGGAGTAAGGAAATTTTTGAGAGTATTGGTTATACTGTTTTCGGAAGTTGTTTGCAAGCGAACAGTGCGCCTTAATTTATTTTTGAAAATAATTTTCGTAGAAATCGGCGGAGATTTATTTGATACTTCCAGTATTAACTGTAGTTTAAATTCATTCAGAGGTCGTTCTGAGATAGGAATATGATCGTTTAAATCTTCTATTGCAGAATGTATTGTTGAACAATTGGTTTCCTCTGAAATATTCGCTTCAACTAGTTTGATTCTACTGAGCGCATCGGCGTTAGCGTTCAGTATACCTTTCTTGTACACAACTTCATAATCGAATTCTTCCAACTTTAACCTCCAGCGAACTAGTTTTGAATTAGGGTCCTTTAGACTCATAAGCCATGTCAATGGTTTATGATCGGTGATTATTTTAAATTTACGTCCGAAAAGGTAGGGGCGGAAGTATTTGGTTGCCCATACTATTGCGAGAAGTTCTTTCTCGATAGTGGAATAGTTTACTTCGGACTCTTTAAGGGTTCTGCTCGCGTAGCATATCGGCTTGTCGCTCCCAATTGTTCCTTGCGACAGTATTGCCCCGATAGCGAAGTTGCTAGCATCTGTTGTCAATAAGAAAGGTTTGGTGAAGTCTGGATGTTGAAGTATGGGATCGTTCATTAGTAGGTCTTTGCAACTTTCGAAGGCTTTCTTGAATTTTTCCGTTAATTGAATTTGCCTATCTTTTTTTAGACATTCTGTGAGAGGTTTAACTATTTTAGCGAAATCTTTAACAAATTTTCTATAATATCCAAGGAGTCCTAAGAATGATTTGATCTGTTTTTGTGTTTGTGGTAGCGGGAATTCTTTAATTGCTTTAATTTTGTCTGGATTTGGCTTAATGCCATTTTCAGTTATAATATGACCGAGAAATGAAATTTCTTTATGTAAAAATTCGGTCTTATCTAATTGAATTTTGAAGTTCGCGTCACGTAATTTTTCGAAGACTTTCCTTAAATTTTCGGAATGTTCTTGCAAAGACGTGGAAAATACAATAATGTCATCTAGGTATACAAGACAGACTTTTCCTTGTAATTCCTGGAGGATATTATCCATGACCCTTTGAAATGTACAAGGGGCGTTCTTTAGGCCGAAAGGCATTCGAATATATTCGTAATGCCCTCCTTCAACTGTAAATGCTGTTTTGCTAACGTCTCGTGGGTCCATTTGGATCTGATGGAATCCGCTAGCCAAGTCTATAGTTGTAAAATAGATACATTTTCCCAACTTGTCCAATACGTCGTTGATATTTGGAATAGGATAGCGGTCGCTGATTGTTTTATCGTTGAGTTTGCGGTAATCCACTACCAGGCGCCATTTTTGTTTTCCGCTGGAGTCCTTCTTTTTTGGGACAATCCAAATCGGAGAGCTCCAAGGGGAAAAACTAGGTTTTATAATGCCTTGATCTAGCATTGAATTTATTTGCGATTGAACTTCCTGTTTATGCACATGGGGATACCTATATGATTTTGTATATATGGGGAGTTCGTCAGTAGTTTTTATACGATGTTTAATTTTGTTGGTCAGAGTTAGCTTTTGGCCTTCCTTGAAAAAAATATCCTCATAGTCCTTACAAATTTTAAGAATAGCCTTCTTCTCCTCGTCATTGAGGTGATCTAAACGAAGAAGGTTCCTGATATCGTTCCGTTCTACAAGGTCGAATTGTTGAACGTCGTGTTGAATATTGAAGTTATTTACTTCAACAAAATTGGACTTAGTATATTGTAAAACTTTCAGAGGTTGCTCAATATAAAGTTGTTCGTCCGAAGATGAACTGTTTACGACTTCTAAAATACTGTACCAGTTTTTGGCTGAGTAAATTCCTTCTGGAATTGAGATGTTTTCTTTAATTGACGTTTTGGGAATAAAAATGTCACCGTCTTGGATGTCCACAGGTAATCTAACAATTATTTTTGAATTCGGTGGTAAAATGTATTTCTGCGACATGAGATTTGGTTTAAAATTTAAAGGAATTGCAGAGTTATTTGTGAGTAAGACTTTGTTGGGTAAATCGACTTTTGCACCTAAAGACATCAGGGAGTCTAGGCCTAACAGTCCATCAAAGTACCCATGAAAACGGAAAACAAGAAATTTCAAACATCCTTTTTCATTAAACTCAATGAAAGTAGGTAAGGTTACTTGTTTGTCGACAGTGTGAGTGTTTAAAATAGTCGAAATTTTTAGGGGATCGATTGTGGTATGTTCGTCGAATTTTGTGAATTCGGGGTTAATAAAGGACAGAGATGCACCAGTATCGATCAGAAACTTGAGAGGTCTACCGAAAGGCGATGAAATGTGGATGTACGGGAGGTTAGAGCCATGTTGGTTAACGTCTACGTACCCGAACTGTTCCCTGAGGCAAGGTTTTGAAAATTTTCAGTATGTGGATTGGGTTCATCATGTATTTCGTTTTCTTGTGAGTTGGAATCAACTGTTACATCGTCTGTATCGTAACTATAAAATTGATCCAATTCACTGAAATCACTACCAATTGTTTGATGATTTTGGTTATGGGTTGAATTTTCGATATTATGCGTTTCCCCCGATTTGTTAAATTGCCTTCTGACAGTATTACTATTTGAATATGGTTGCCGTGAGCTGCGGAAGGTATTTCTACTGTTCCCGGAACCAATTTCCATTGGTTCAGGAGGCGATTGAAAAGCTTGTTGTTGAACCTTATGAGTTGTGAAAAGATCACTAGTTACCCTGTTTGTTTGTTGTTGGGATGTTAGTTTTTGTTGAGAAGTGTTTGGTTTATAATATTTATTATTAGAGTTGCTTCTTGGTTGGGGTTGGTTATTAGATTTTAAATAAAATATGTTTTGTTCTTTGATGCAGTAGGCGAATGCTTCGCCAAGTGTAGCTGGTTGCATTGCTCTAATACAGGAGCCAAGAGGTTCCCGTAAACCGGTTAAAAACACATTCAGACACATTTCGTTATACAATTTTCGTTTTGCTTCGATGACACTAGCGTTTGATTCATGTATTTGAATGTGATTGCTAATTGTGGATAATATTTCCACAATTTCACTGTAGAATTGTTCTATAGTTTTGTTGTATTGTTTTAGACCGTGAAGGTCCTTGATGAGAGACGTCTCATTTCTTTTATCAGAATAATGAATAATCAAATTATTCTTGATATCGTTCCATACAAGTGGAGTGCCATACATGTTAAGCACTTCATTTGCAGGACCATCGATTTTGTTTCTGATGGCTCTCAATAAGAGTTTGCCGTAGGCAGTATCCATCACTGCTCCTAGTAGGGACAAAATTTCCTCTACATTATTTATGAAATCAAATAATAGTTTGGGATTCCCATTGAATTTGGGAAGATCTTTAATTATATCTGGCACTTTAAGGGTGCTCACGATATCGTTTACCGATATATTGGGGGTGGCTTCGCCTCCACTCGCGTTGTTTTCGTTAGACATTTCAAAAAATTTGTTTAGATCAAAATTATCAAAAATATTCACTGTTTCGTTTGTTAAATCAACTTTTGAATTTTCCGAATTTTTCGCACAACTATTATCACTTCCAATATACACAATTTCACTACCGGTTTTTCTACTAATTTTTGTATACGGATTATTCCTAACTTTCTTTGTATTTTGATTTATTGGCATATGTATTCAATATGGGGATATGTATGGTAATATGGATTGGGATAAGGATCACTCGACTTACATGAGTATAACTGTAACTGCTATTTCCATAATGCTCGATTATCCTATGTTCCTGTGGTACGCACTTATTCAATGAACCGTTGACTTTACGCAACACTATAACACTTGTCGATAAACCGTCGCTAAGTATTATTTTTCGGAACTACACGACTGCGCCAGTTAAAGGAGTGAAAACAGTTTCCAGTTAATCGAGTGAAACTAACGAGTTAAATTTGCTGTACTTTATTTGATAGCGAAACAATAACTGACTTAACAATCGAATTCTGACATTAATTTATAGCCAATTACAATGTTTAATAATATTCTTCTCGGAACAAATGTTTACAAATATTTAGTGTTACAATTAGTTGAGATATTATGACATGATCGGAACATTGCAACGTTCTATGAGATTGTTTACGAATAATGATGAAGGTAAAAGTAGCGATTGTAAAGATAATGATTTATCGTTGTGTGGGAACCAATGTTACATTGAGGTTCCCATAACTCCTGTGTTGCTGATGTTCTGTAGCATAGGTGATAGTTTTTCCTCAAGGGCGGTAGTAAACGCCACCGCTGTAGCATCACTCAAGAGCTTATCAACCGCAAAGATTTTGGGAGGGCTGATTCTTGACTGGTGCACTGAGGAAATTCTACATCTGTAGGTCGTCTTCACCAAGTGATGATCTGAGTCGCAGTTTGCTCCTCGATAGGAGCGGACATCCATGACACTAGACGCCCATCTCCTGCAAATGAGGACGTGGTCAATTTGGTTGACGGTATGTGCGTCTGGAGACTTCCAGGTCTGCTTGTGAATGCGTCGATGCGGGAAACACACATTATCACATGTTGAAAAGCGAAAATGATGAACTTTTGCTCAAATGGAGCACATTTTCTGAAAAAATAATTCCATTTTTTCAAAGAAATATAAAACAATCAGCACCCTTAGCATTATTACGAAAAGCTCAAGGAATTCCAACTAAAGGTAATTTACAAACCATTTTTTATCATTCAATAATACACTAATATAACTTTTGATCATTCTCTTATAGACTGTTTGGACTACGTACTTATAAGGCTGCTTCATTATATACTGAAACCACCTGCTGCTGTCACGATTGTGGGATCAGATGGTATAAAAAGAAGATGGAAACCGTCTATTTCGGATAGTCAACAGTCTGTTTCCACAAGCATATCTGTGGTGAAAAGCAATAACAGAATAACTGCAATTTGGACGTTTTTTAACTATGAATGAAAAATGTTATTATTTTTCATATACTTTCACATGGTATTTTCGATTTTGCACTTTTCGCAATAGTTAGCGATAAAATTTCGCTAATAAAAGCACAACTACAATATTCCAATAAACAAAAACGTCAAAAACAGAACAAAATCAGTTGTCTTCAACTGACCAAAATATCAGAACCGTCTAAAATGGCAAGAACAAGATAACTTTCCTTAAACCGTTAACGACAATACTAGCTGCTCGAAACGAACGGAGAAACGAAAGTGACAAACACGCTATGTCAAGTTAGTCGTTTTTTGATATTCGGGAAGCGTTCAACAAAGTGAAGATATTCCTTTGTTTACCGTGATAACTGTTGGACAAAGTGAAAGAAATTATGGATGAACTATTAGTGGAACTGTTTGGCGAAGAGTGTGAAGAGTTTTGTGAACTTATTGAAGAACCAGGAGAAATTATTAATATTGAAGGTACATTTATGGTTTCTCAAAAGTTTTTTGTTGTGTTTAAACAATTTTTTCCCTGGACAGAACTCCCGGATGAACTACCGTTAAGAGACATTACGGATGCAATTAAAATTGAAAATGAAAACGTTTCGGAAGATTTATTTGAAGGTGCAGGAGTGAGCGAAAAGGATCAAATGAGCCCTTCTGCTGGAAGTGAAAATTTAAGTGGGTGTGTTGAGGGCCAACAAACTTCGCCGGTAATTGGGATTAATATTATTTTTGCCTTTGCAGACAAAAACGCTGGAAACGACGAAAATATGGATCCGGAAGAGTTCATCGGTTCATCGAAATATAATATTTACAAATAGCCATCAAGCATATGGTAACATTACCCTTTGCCTTTCCGCTTCCTAGAGACGGAGTATTTAGATGATGTTGTGACAGAAGGCGAATTATCGGAAGAATGTTTACAAGACGAAACCACAATTCGGGAGAAGCTGCGATATTCGTTACGACAGGCTTACATCTATAAATTAATAACGGTTGCGAGTAAAGCTAGGGCTACAAACTTGAAAGAGTGTAAAAAAAATCGAACGAAAACATTATTTTACACTGTAAATCTTAATTCAGAAAGTATCAAAGTGTGTAAAAAGTGTTTTCTTTCTATTTTTGGTGAAACGAATTCATTTGTTAATTCAATTGTTGAAAAGTTAGATAAAAATACGCTTTACAAGGATATGAGAGGCAAAAGCGAAAAGCGCAACAAATTGTCAGAGGACAAACTTATTGAAATGAGAAACCATATACTGTCCTTCCCTTCATATGTTTCACATTATTCGCGATCACATTCCACAAAAAGATATCTAGCACCTGGTTTAAATTTATCCAAAATGTACGAGCTATATAAAATTCATTTCGAAAATTCTCCAAGTATTACTCTCTATAGAAGAGTTTTCAAAAAATTAAATTTAAAATTTAAAAAGCCGCAATTAGATACTTGCACAAAATGTGATGAATTTGCAATAAGAGTTAAAAATGAACAAAATGAACAAAAAAAAGTTGAACTCATAACAGAAAAAAATCTTCATCAGCAGCGAGCTGAAACCGCCTATCAGACAAAACGCATTGATAAATTGGATGAAGAAAAAACAGTTCTTTGCTTAGATCTTCAAAAATGTTTAGCAACGCCCAATCTAAAATGCCAAAAAGCATTTTACAAACGTAGTTTATGGACATTCAATTTAACAATTCGGAATTGTGACAATAACACGACAACTTGTTTTATGTGGGATGAAACTATTAGCAAGAGAGGAGCTAATCAAATAGCTTCCTGTATTTGGAAATATTTTGAAATATCTGATGAACTTAAACGCCACGTAGTCGTATACACAGACAATTGCCCAGGTCAAAATAGAAACACGATAATATCTGCAATGTTTATGTTGTCAGTTCAGAAATTTAATGTTGATGTTGTGGAACATAAATTTTTGAAGCCTGGCCACACCCACTTAGAATGCGATAGCGATCATGCTACTATTGAGCGTAAAATCAAGCAAAACCATATAGATATTGTATTTACCGCCCACATGATTGGTACCAACTAGTTGGCTCATGTAGGAACAAGCAAAAGTCGTTCATCGTCATAAGAATGAACATTTCAGATTTTTATGATTTTGATTCCGTTTATTCCGAAGTTTTTAAAAAATCGAAGATCAATTCTGATAAAGAGATCATTTCGTGGAATAATATTAGAATCTTTCGATACCAAAAATCGAATTATGGTACGATTGAGTACAAAAATGATTATGAAGATGAATTTAAATCCATTGAAATGATGAAAAGAAGGAACGTTTCTAGGAAATCATTACAAAATAATATTGATAGAATATTATCAATATTACCAAATGCGAATTCTTTCCCAATCCCACTTTCTTACAAAAAGAAAGAGGAAATGCTTTCTTTGCTGCCTCTTATTCCACCGATTTTCCATAAATACTACAACGATCTAAAAACTGATAAAGATGTAGAAGATTTGATTTATGAAGATTCTGATGATGAGTGATTTACAAAATTTATAAGTTCAACTTTTTTTTTTATTTTAGGTTTAAACTTTACCTATTTTACTATGTACATATTTATGTTTGACTATTTTTACTGTTTTCCAATAAACTACTTAAAAAAACACATACATGTTAAACTGTTTTTGAAATATAACCGTCATCGTTTAATTTGCATATCGTATTTCCATACAATCATGGCGTTCCATTGCATTGTTTGCTATATGGGATAAACAGTATATGTCTACTTGTTCGATTATTACCTTCTTCTATGAATACTTTCGTCGCAAAAAGTTATAATCAATAACCGAATAACTGAATTTATATTGTTATTAGCAATCAATTTTTCAGAGCTTTGTTGCAGATATTTTCGATGGTAAAATATCGTAGAAAAAGAAATCAAATTGATTTTAAGTTACCGGTAGAATAATGTGGATTAATTCTAAACCTAAAACTACGCTCATATCACCATTTGCTCATTTAGGTAAAGTTTTATGCCCAACAAAGCTTTAAACGCATTTTCTGGAAAATGAACCATATGTAGTTATCCTGTTATTGCCTTTTACCACAGATATGCACCGTAAACGATTTAGAACGCTGCATTACAGAACTGTATGATAAGTACAAATGTAAAGGTTTAAAGCTTCAGGCAATAATAATCTCTATTGGTACTCAGGAAACATCGTCGGAATACATTATTTATTTTAATGAAACAAAATATAAATTCACGTCATTTTTAAAGGCATTTGATACACTTTTCAAAATTTTTCATGTAATGAACTTAGAATATCCGCAAGAAAGTGAAATTTTTTATAAATTTATAGAGAACTATTTTTACAATTTGAAGTCAGATCATAAAACTAATAATACAAATATCTTAAATTTGATTGAATGTCTTAACAGTTAACTGAAAAATATAAGATGGATAAGTACATTTGCTTTGTATGCCAGTCAGACTTTTCAACTCCTATTCTATTAATTGGTCATTTGAAAACAGATCACTCACTTGCTAATTTACCAAACTTTAAATGTGTTAAAAATTCATGTTACCAATCTTTCGATAATATATATACCTTAACCCGAATAGTGCTAGCGGGACCATATGGTGACAGCCATATGATGTACCGTTAAATGTGTCTAGTGACCTAACTATGCTACGAAATGCACATAGTTGTTGTCGGTACTCACAACAACACTCAACTGCAGCAAAATAATGCGTGTCTGAAGTAAATAGAATCAGTAAAGTTAATACAGTGATACAGTGAATTTGGGATAAATTTTGAAAGTGCACAAAAGTGGATTATGGCTAATCGGCAAAAGTAAGTAGATTTCTTGTAAATGCAGTTTGTGATCTATCATCCTGGAAAATATATCAAACGACAGGGAAGATTTCGTACAATCACTAAATATATGGTTATGTACTCAGTGTTTACTCTTGAGACATTTGCCCGTTATTTACTGTTAGCGGTTCCGTATGGTGACGCTGGCACTGAAGGGGTACAGGTTATCAAGTACCATGAAACCATTTGAAATAATTTATAATTCAATCGATGTTTCCGAAAATTCCAATGAATTGTCATTTTCATACAGGAAACTTTCTTTAAAAGAGGTCGCAGATTACCTCGAAGAGTTATGTGCTATTGATGACGTCAATTTCGAGGATCATATTGATGGCATATTCATAGAACCACCTGAATTGGATGGAGACATTAGTTGCGAGGATGATGGGGATGAAAATGAGCGCGGGATGATTGATAATCTTTCCCGAAATCAACTCATTGCCGGTTGCGAAGTCGTTTTTCAGGATGGTCGCCATACAACCACACTTAACGTGATGATTGCGAAAATGCTAATATCGAAGGGACTGTCAAGGAAATCATGAACGAAAATATACCGCTCATGAAACTCAGCAGCCGTCTACGAAAAGTGACATCCACTCCTTCCAATATACCTTTACCGGTTTCCAATATAGATACCAAATTTACGTAGAAGAAAGGATCGAAAAGCAGTGCAGTGCCAGTGTTCCCTGAACCCAACTTCGACGATTGCCGTGATGTAAAACCACATAAACTATTCGAACGCTTCTTTGATGATGAATTGCTAGAACACATCATCGATTGCTTTACAAAGTATGCAAATAAAATTCCCGAAAAAAAAATAAATCCGATATCAATTAGGGGTAAGTTATTGTATTTCCATCTTTGTTAAGTGTTTAATTGCACTATTTTTCTTTAGAATTGCGGACTTTTATTGGCATACTTCTGGTTACCGGATATAACCCCCTTTCCAGCTATAAAGCTTACTAGAATAGCTCGGCTGATCTGCGTAATGAGCTAGTATTCAACTCAATGAGGCGTGCCCGATTCGAAGAGATACTACGATGTCTTCATTTTGAGCCAGATTTAGTAGCGCCGGATGGAAATAGAGATAAGTTATGGAAGCTGCGTCCGATAACTGACCACCTAAAGTGGAATATGATCAAAAACTTCCACCCAACGCAGCATTTGTCATACGATGAAAGCATGATTGCCTACTATGGCCGACATGGATGCAAGCAATTCATAAAAGGCAAACCTTTGCGTTTTGGGTATAAGGTGTGGTCTCTGTGTACAGACTCCGGATATTTAATAAACTTTGAAATATACCAAGGCGCAAATCCCCGGTCAAACCCTGAGTATGAAGAGCGATTTGGAAAATGTGCCGCGCCGCTTGTATCAATGATAGATGACTTTCCGGAAGAAGTTAAAAACCTTCCGTTTTCGTTTTATTTTGATAATCTTTTTACGGGATTGCCACTGCTTACCTATTTAAAAGCAAGAGGCTACAATGGGACCGAAACAATTAGGGAAAATCGCATCCCAGCAACATGTCCACTTCCGACGAAAAAAAGCATGACAAAAATGCCTCGGGGATCCTCCGAATCAATGGAAATGAAGGGAACTGGCATCAAAGTGACGAAATGGGTAGACAACTCTGTCGTTTGCATTGCTTCCACGTGCCACGGTGAATTACCAAAATCTAACGCTTCTCGCTATTCACGTGAAGCAAAAAAGAAAATAAATATTCCGCGACCGAATGCTGTTAGCGAATACAACAAATACATGGCCGGAGTTGATCGTTTAGATCAAAATGTAAATAATTACCGGATAGGCTATCGAGGAAAAAAGTGGTGGTAGTGTATTTTCACCTGGTTGCTGGACGCAGCCATTAATAATGCTTGGCAATTACAAAGAGGATCAAACATAATTCCCCAGCTTGAATTTAAACGCGAGATCGCCTTGTTTTATTGTAAGCATTATGGGGAATTGCCAATACAGCCAGGACCAAAGCAACAAAGGCGTGAATTAAACGTGACCAGATCCATTCGTTATGATGGATTAAATCATTTTGTGGGACCTATTTCAAATAGGAGGCGTTGCGCGAGCGAGGAATGCAATAGTAAGGGAAGAACGCGATGCATAAAATGTGATGTTGGACTCTGTGTTAAATGTTTCGCGGGTTATCACACTCCTCCTTCTAATAATAATTAATTATTTTCTCGATTATGTATAAAATTTATGAATCGTTTGTTATAAAAAATGAAGTGAATTGAATTAACTACCAACTCCACTCTTATTTTTTAAAGTTTGCGATTTTAAATACATATTTTTCCATTTAGGCAAACTTGTACCCCTTTGGTGCCAGCGTCACCATATGGTACCGACCGGAAAATCTCTTCTGCATGCCCATTTGTGACACCTAAGTTGAATAAATAGGTTTTCTTGGCTCTAAGTGGTCCAGTCTATAATCCGTGTAAAAAAAAATGCAAAACTCAAAATAAATAATTCTGGCACCATTCGGGTTAAAACGGCATTTGATTAGAAAACATTTAAACAAAGACGTAAAATTAACTTCGTTGGATGCCATCAAAAGCGTGGAAAAAAAAATTATGAATTATGTTAACAAGGAAGCTAATTATCTAACTGAAGATTCCACTGATGCACCAACTTATTCGACTGAAGATTACACAGATAGTTACGATGCTATCAATACATCGAAACATAATCCACTTGATAAAAAATTAGGCGGAAGCTTAGCTTTAGAACTTCATAACAAAAACAATTTCTCGCGAAAGGATGTATCATTTATTTTAAATCGAATTATATCATTAGTTGTTGATCCTATTTTTAATACTGTGCAGAATTCAATTATTACGCAAATAGAGAGTGAAAATAATAGGGAAGCAGCCACGGAAATATTACATCAAATGCAATTGCCCTTTTTTCACATTAAAACTGGAGCTACATTATTAAGTTTTCTAAGATATCAAAATTTATATGAAAACCCCACAGCGTTTACGATTAACAATGAACTATCTGAAGTTGTCGTCCATAATACACCAACCTTGGAATCAAACAAAGTAACTGGAGTAATGATGCCTATTTCCTTTCAATTAAAAAAATATTTAGAATTTAAGAATGTACTTAGTATGATAATAAGCAACATGAAGAATTTCGAAGAAAAACATTTAACGGATGATAATTTATTTTATATAATTTAATAAACGCCAAAATTTGGAAAGAAAAAATAAAAAAAGAGCCCCACGATACACTTTTAATACCGTTGCTATTGCATTTCGATGATTTTGGTGTTGGTAATCCACTAGGACCACATACAGTGGACCAAAGCCTATATGGCGTTTATTATTCCATAGCAACAATCCCCAAAGAATATGCTTCTAAACTTCATAATATTTTTGTTGCCGGGTTTTTTAAAACACGGGATTTTGAAGATTACGGGGCGCATCTTACATTAAAGCCTTTTGTGGATGAATTTAAGAATCTTGAGAAAAATGGTTTGCAAGTAATTATAAATGGTCAATTATATCATGTCCGTTTCATAATAGCTTTTATAATTGGCGATAATGCGGGTTTGAATAAAATTTTAGGGTTCTCAAAAAGTTTCAACGCTACATTCTATTGTAGGTCTTGTAAAAGGAAAAAATCACAAATGCAAAAAGATACTAGACAATTTCCCAATTTCTTGCGAAACAGAAAAAATTACGAAGAGGATCTTAACAGAGACGACGAAAAAAATACGGGTATCAGAGAAAATTGCATTTTTAATACTATAGATTCATTTCATGTTACCGAAAATTTTTATTTCGATATTATGCACGATCTTCTAGAGGGTATTTGCAGATACGATTTGGCGTATGTTCTCTTAAATTTCATAGAACTAAAAAAATATTTTTCACTCGATATTTTCAATTATAGAAAACAAATGTTCCATTATGGAGAAACTGAGATAGGTAATTTATCTCCACCTATAGTAATGTCTTCATTGCAAAATTTTAGTTTCAAAATGACTGCTCGTGAAATGCAAACTTTCGTACATTTATTGCCGTTAATGATTGGAGATCTTATTCCTTCAACAGATGAAGTTTGGAAATTCTTTATTATCTTGCTTAAAATAATTGACACAGTCTTATTGCCCACTATTTCAAGAGCTGATATCGATCTTCTTCGGAACTTAATAACAGAGCACAACAATCTTTTCCAATCACTTTTTAGTGAAACCTTGAAACCAAAATTCCACTTTCTTGTTCATTATCCTAGAGCTATTGAAAATTCGGGACCTTTGAAAAATTTATGGTGTATGAGGTTCGAAGCAGTTCACAAAATTTTTAAAGATTATTGCCATAGCAACCACAGTCGTGTTAATATTACCTTAAGTTTGTGTACAAAGGCTGGTTTAAAATTTTCGAGCTTACTTCTAGTAGAAAATTTTTTTTCTTATAAATTTACTAGCGAGGAAGGAAATATAATTATTAGCGATGTAATCAGAAAGTATAAATTACGAAATATTGATAAAAAATTGAAATTTGCCAAATGCACGAATAAACATTATTTTTGTGGTATTATGTACAAGAAAGGATTTTTCTTAACAAAGATAAGGCAAGAGTTTTGTTTATTGTATGAAATTGCGGACATTGTTATTGATGGAGATTCGATTTTATTTGTTTGCGAAGAATGGAAGGTTGAAATATTCTGTGCACATATTCAATCCTATATAGTCAGAAAAGAAAAGGTTAGTACTACGCATAAAGGGTTGAATAAACAATAATCGGATATACCATTAAAACAATGTGGTGACGCGATAATAGGAAATCCCATAAAAACAATGTGGTATGGTAACTGCAAATCCATATGATCATCCCATTGATTTAAAAGTTGGTTTCGTTTTTAAATTTATAGTGCTCTCTTATAAATATAATGGGTATCCCCATCAATTTGATGGGACTAGACTACTATGAAATTTATGATTTGGAAATAATTAAAATAACTACACAAATCACATTGACCAATTTTAATGGTAAAAACTATTAGAAAACTATTAAATTCACATTGATTTAATGGGATTCGTTTTCTGAGTGTAACATGGAAGATTTTCTTTGCATAAAGTTCACACTTGTGTCGTGCATTGCACACTATTTATAGTGTAGCATTGCAGCAAATGGCGTATTCCGTCTTTGGTTGGAATACATACCACTTGCACTAGTCGAGCTACCTCCCCGATTGATTAAGGTAGCTCCTGATGAGTACAATCAATCGTGTGGACGAAACTAGTCGACAGTGGTATTGGCTATAATGCCCGGTTCACATTATTCCAGTAACCAATCCAGTTCAGTAATCCAGTCCAGCGCTGGATTGCTACTGGAATAATGTGAACCGGCACTGGACAGCAATCCAATCCAGCAATCCAGTCCAGTGACTGGATTGTCGGTCTACTTTTTCATTCCAGCTCGCCCAGAAATCATTGTCACTATAGTTACCGAATCAACAACACACTCGCCGGACTACTGGACTGGAATATCATGTAGACGATATGATCCAGTCCAGCACTGGACTGGATTGCTGGACTGGATTACTGGACTGGAATAATGTGAACCGGGCATAAAGCCGAGTAATTTTTGAGTGGAGTTTATTGCTGGCTAAGTCAGATAGACTAAGTTAGCAATGACATACTCCACTTTTATTCTTAATATCACAATTGTTGTTTAAACTGGATATTTTCAACCAAGAGCAAATTGTTAAATAACAAAGGGTAGATGACATCATTTCGGCTATCGAACAGCGATCATCTGTCATCTCTAGAAAGAAGTGACTGGTAATTCCAGTCAAATGTCACCAAAACCACAGTGTGAGGGTGATGTGAAACTCACACATGTTAAACCTGTAGTGGTGATAAAGCCAAAAAAGAGACAGAAATGCGCACAAACAATAGAAGACATATTGAATAAAGTTGATAAATCAAAGGTAAATGTGTGTGGTACCCGAAACTCTCGTGACGGCGGAGTTGTTTTGCGTTGCGAAAACACAAAAGAAACAATGAAAGTGAAACAGCTCGTTGTTAACAATCTGGGTGATGACTACGAGGTTATACTACCTAAAATGAAGTTACCTCGACTACGAATTTCTAGTGTTGATCCTGAAATTAACCATGATGATATTTTGTTCATTGTTCGCATGGGTCATGCTCATGAGTCATAACGAAATTTGTTATTCCCAAACGAAAATTTGGTAAGTTATTAAGGAATCTTGTCCTAAATTTTAAGAAGTCACACACTTTGCTTTATAGGATTATTATTATTATAATCGTGGCAAAGGCAGGAATACGACGGGAAAACTCCACGACCGAGCGGTCAACGACCGCAATAAAAAAAAATGTGACCTGTGCACCAGAACCATCCAGCCCAGGCATCCTAGCGACGTTGGAGGCGACACCAGATATGGGTGAAAATATTTTATTTAAGTTAAAATAAAATATCAATTTACCAATAAAATATATATATTATTAGTTGACAACGATCAAGAAAACCAACCATAAATGCAAAATTACTTTCAAGCAACGCTAAAGAGACATTCGAAATGCCGGAAAAAGTATTTTTGTTAATTGGCCACTGTTTAAAAATACGTTAGGATCCACACTGTTAAAATGTTTCAAATATTATGCAAAAGTATCAATATCAATCAAATTTTTCATTAAGTCTAGGTTGAGCTGAACTTCGAAATGCTGTTCCCTGAAAAGAGCAATCATTTATTGAAAAACTGGGGGGAATTTAGAAAGAAAATAGTGCCTTAGCTCAAAGAGAAAATAAAGGATCCAACCTTAACCCTAGAAGGCTAATCTTCGTCGAATCGACGAACACCGATCTCTTCTTGTTGATTTGCTTTTCACTGAGCAGTGCGATCACGCTCTTTTTTTGTAGTCTTAGTTGTCACCGTGCTCTCGCTGTGAGAACAAGTGTTTTTGTTAAGTGAGGTGCGCAAGCCATTTTTTTAAGCTGTCGTGTTCGTCGAATCGACGAAGGTTAGCTTTTGTGTGACTTTTAGATTTTTGGAAGTTTGAATATTGTGTATTTAATTAGTACTGTTTGTGGTTACATTCAACCCAAATCAATTAGGTATTTTCTTTTTTAGAATGCCAAAATGAGTAGTGGAAAGAAATTTCTCACAAATGATCAGATCGTGAAGTTATTGGAGCTATGTGATGATGACACCGATAATGACGAATTTGATCAGGAAGACGGTGTGGACGAAGTGCAAATTGACATCAATGATTTCGCAGAAGAAGTTTCAATAGATGGGTCATCATCAGATGCATCTTCTGAGGAAGACGAAGATAATATCCCGTTAAATTTATTGGCAGAGGCTCAAAACTCAAATATAATAACTTTCTCAAAAAAAATATTACGAGGCAAAAATGGTCATCTGTAAAACCTAAAAGCCATCACAGAAGCTGCAACATCGTGCATCAGGCCAGGGGACCAACTCGCAGTTGTAAAAATATTTATCGATCCTCTTCAATGCTTCCAAAGTTTTATAACGGACGAAATAGTAAATGAAATTGTAAAGTAGACCAACGCTGAAATTAATTTGAAGAACAATGATTCAACTACTGCTTGCTCTACAAACAGAATCACAAATGAAAAAGAATTGAAAGCTCTAATCGGACTATTGGTTTTGACAGCTGTCCGAAAAGATAATCACCTGACATCTTCTGAGCTCTTTGATAGCACCTTTTCTGGATCACGGTACGTTGCCACCATTAGCAAAGATCGTTTCAAGTTTTTGCTGTCTCGTCTACGATTTGACGATAAATCGCGTCGACTCCTAGTGGTTGACGACAGATTTGCAGCTATCAGGAAAATATGGGATTTATTCATTCAAAAGTGTATTGAAAATTATACTCCTGGAAATTATTTGACAATCGATGAACAATTGTTGGCTTTTAGGGGTAGATCATCATTTAAAATGTATATTCCTAATAAACCGGCTAAGTACGGACTTAAAATTGTAATGATGTGCGACAGCGGAACCAAATATATGGTAAATGCTATGCCATATCTAGGGAAAGGCACAAACAAAGGAAGTTTACCAATCGCTGAATATTATGTGAAAGAGCTTAGTAAAAGCATTCATGGAAGCAACCGAAATATAACGATGGATAATTGGTTCACATCGATTGCTTTGGCCAAATCACTATTTAAAACGCCTTACAATCTGACACTTGTAGGAACATTGCGTTCAAACAAAAGAGAAGTTCCTAAAGTATTCGGCAACACCAAAGAAAGAAAATGCGGTACATCCACTTTCTGCTACGATCAAGAGTTGACACTTCTATCATACAAGCCGAAACCAAGTAAAATCGTGCTATTGTTATCATAATGTGACGAAGAAGGATCGATAAATAGTCAAACTAAAAAACCCGAAATGATTGAGTTTTATAATGCCACGAAAGGAGGAGTCGACACCTTTGACAAGATGTGCAGCATAATGCCATGCTCTCGAAAAACGAATAGGTGGCCAATGTGCGTATTTTATGGAATGTTGAACATGGCCTTTATAAACAGCTATGTAATTTATGTGCACAATATGTATAATCTAAATAAAAAGCCACTTAATCGACGAAATTTTATGAAAGAAATTCACAAAAGCCTTATCGAACCATGGTTGGAGAAAAGATTGGAGGTACCTACTGTAACCACTTCCATAAGAAGTAATATTACAAATATTGTTGAAAAATTTGAGAATACTCAGGTTACCAATAATGAAAAAAAAAAGATCAATTTGTAAATTTTGTCCTTACCAGAAACGGCGTATGACGAAATCTTCATGTGAAAAATGTGCCAAAAGTATTTGCGGGGAACACAAGATTGAGCTTTGTGTCTCTTGCTCAAAATAACGAGTTCCAATAAAACTTTTTGTTTCTATTAGTACCTATAGATATGAATATTAATATCTATGTTTTGTAACTTGAATCTACTTTTTTAATTTATATTATATATTTTTTGTTCCTTATTTAATGTGATCTCAACCAAATGAACCAAAATGTGGCGATTACCTAAATATTAATAATAAATTACATTTAATCAAACTGATCAAGGAGTAGTGTTTTACTTGCTTCCTATAGTATCAAGGAACCCACTTTTATCCATACTGTGAAGTATTTTTTTATCCGTTTGTGATTATGGGGTAAGAAACAGTGACTTCGTCCAATCGACGAAGATTAGCCTTAACGCAATAAAAATAAGATTAGCCTTCCAGGGTTAAAAAAGCTGATTTCTGAATTGGATAACGAGTTAAGTTTAGGTGTGTTTTAAGTAATGAGAAAATGTCATAATGGTAATCAAATATTTTAAATGAATAATCGTTCTTAGGAGAATTTCAATCTAACTGTATTTTTTTATATTTTGCAGATTCGCAGGATTACATCATTGTCCTTCTCCTCTACGCAGTTATAAAGCCACCAGTCTTACCCGTTAAATGTGGTACGTCAAAGAGCAGTAAGCGCCGTATATGGAAGCCATCTGTATGTGATGCACAGGAGGACACTGTATTGTATTGCACCACTTTCAATGATTACGAGAGGAAATACCTACTCTAGAAGGAAAAGCAGTTAAGTCGGGGACTAAGCTTGCAACCACTTATTGTTGTCATTGGTGAGAGTATTACCAACCTTTAAACCTTTTGTAAACGTACATACTATTCGATTTTTTATAAAATTTCTGAAAGAGCTAGATACGACTTTTAAATTATACCATGTTTTGAACTTCAAATACCAAAAAGAAGCGACACATTTTTTTATATTTCTTGAATCTTTTTTCTACAAAATCAGTAAATCTACTAATTCGAATATTCTAAGTATTGCAAGTTATTTGGATCAAAATACGAACGTGTAATACTATCTGTTGCAAATGTAATGTATAACGCAACACAAACTTATATTGAATTTGTTAGTTTGCAATTATCCCACTCTCGTTTGAACTCTGTAAAATACATGATATTAGTCAGTCGTGAAAATAAACTTGTCCTGGAGAGACGTCCGTCGTTTAGTCAAAAAAAAAAACAATTTAGAACAGGTTATGGGCCCAGGTCCACAGTAAAAGTTATCGTTTCTTTTTTTCGTGAAGAAAAAATGTCCGCGATCGGGGGATATAGTATTGACAAACTTGATGATTCATCATGGTCTGTTCAAATGAAGAGCATATTAATTCATTCGGAACTATGGTCAATCGTGTGCGGAATAATAGTGAAGCTGGAAAACGGTCAATCACCGGAGGCAATAAGGTTCGAGACAAAAGATAAAAAAGCCCTTGCGTCTATAATTTTGTGTATCAAACCGTCACAGATAAATCACATAAAACATTGTACGACATCGAAGCCAGCATGGGATACATTGAATGTATCAGACAAGTGGCCCGGCACAGAAAATATCCCTCTTCAAAAAGCTGCTGTATCATCGATTGGCAGAAGGAGCAAGTATTTAAAACCATGCGAACGATTTTTCGGAATTCGTTGAGAAGCTTTCAGAAATCGGTTTTTCGTTACCCGAGGAAGCTCTGGTTATTATCTTATTGACAAATTTGCATAAGTCGTTCGATAATTTTGTCGTGGCCATTGAAACATGCAATGAACTCCCTAGTTTGGCTGCATTGAAGGTAAAAATATTTGAAGAAAGTGAGAGAACAAAACACACCAATCAGGATACGGAAAACACAGGAGATCAGCAAGCATTTATCGCGTTGATTGTCGATCCATTTCGCTAAAGAATGTCCTATTTGTGCCCACTATCCAAACGAATTTTATCTCGGTGAATAAAGCCATAGAGTGCGGTCTAAAGTGATGTTCGATGATCAGCCCCCGCTCTAGGGGGGACAATGAAAACAGTTTAAGGCCTTCATTCATATTTCTATTGTATTTAATATGTATGTCATATCCTTGAGCCTACTGCAAGAACCGAAATCAAGTAGGCTTAAGCATATTATGTATGATAGAAATATGATCAATGTATTGGCGCCTTAAAAGTTTATTTTGTCAATGTTCGAAGGATTCTCAAATTGCATTCAAAACAACAGGTGAAACGTCGTTTCCATGCGAACGTGAGAATCCACTTACTACAATATGCATCCAGCTTGGAAAGCTCTCAGTTGCAGTTTGATTTTCCTCTATCCGGTTCATGTTAGCAAGCGTACAGTACGTAATTTTATTTGTGATTTTTTGCTTTAAATTTTCATCGGAAGCCGTTGATTTATTATTCAGTGTATCCCAATATCTCCAGGTACATACATAAACAATTATTGTTTAGTGCTTATAACATACATAATTAAAAGGTCACGCTACGCAAGCGCAAAGCACACGTGCGCGGAATTTGCAACTATGTATGTACATTGCTCACATCGGGAATGCAATACGATGTCGGATTGTCGAATAATGGCCGGGCCACACCTATCCGATCATACTCCGATCATACAGTCGGACGAGTGTATGAGAGGGAAATTATATGGAATTTCAAACGCGTTGTGGCCCGGGCTTTTGTCCACACGTTTCCGATACGCGTCCAATCATATTCCGTTCGAAACCCAATACAATTTCCTTCTCATACACTAGTTCGATTGCATGATCGGATAGGTGTGGCCCTGCCATAACTGCTGTCATCTCCATACAACTTCTGTCAATTTTCCGACAATCCGACATCGTATTGCATTTCCGACGTGAGCATGAATCCCCCTACTATTTTCCCACCTGTGAACTATGTACGAATTTGATTTTGTGCAATATGAAATTGAGTGCATTCAGCAACGTAGAAAATTTGTGTCTGTTAATTGTATTTGGATTATTATGTTCTCATATCAAAGGACAGAGGGTATCGGTGGTATTGTTGTAGCAATTCCAAAGTTTTCCTAGTGCGTTATTTTCGTATAATCTAAATTAGCGTTTTAAATTTGATTTTCTGTGTGTATGCGCACGTAGATTGAAAGGTTCGGTGTTAAAAGTCAAACAATTTCTTTCTCGTTATCGTTGCCACCACATAATTTTATTACAAAAATATGTTGACTTCCAAGATAGAATGAACGATTTTAAGAGATAAGTGTTGACAGTGTCTTTTATAACATTTCTTAAATGAACTTACCTTTAAATTCAGATTTCAACTCTGAAGCTTTTCTTTGATAGCTTAAACTTAATTTACTTGCGTGAACAAACATAATGTTTTGTTTTTAAAAGGTCTTGTGTTTGTTTACATTGTATAACCCGAACTTTTCCGTGGCTTAACTTTTATACCTTTTTTGTACTTAGTGTGCATTCTTTTTCCAGCATGTCTGACATTCAAAAAAAAAAGTCCGGTTACCAGTACAAAAAAAATTAGACTGGAAAGGGAAGCAGAGAGACAGAAACAAGCTGGTGCTTTGAAAAAATATATGGGGAGTGCGAGTCATGCTAAACCAACGTCAGACTCTCCGTCATGTTCGTCTGGACTGAACTCCCCAGAAGTTGAAATTATCAAGGACAAAAAATCGGAAGATATTTCTGAATCGACTCGCATTGACGACACTCCAATGTCACTCCCAAATACAAGTATAAGTCTAGAGCTGCCACAAACTGTTTTCTCTACTTCAGACCCAGCGCTTTGGCCAACAATTTTAGGAGAGACAGCCAGAAGTTTTTTAGTTAAGCATGGTCCACCGAAACCTTTATTTGACTTTAAGTTCCCTGTCGATGATACGGGTCGACATTTCAGCGGAAATTTTTATACACGTATTTTAAGCAACGGAGAAAAAGTTGCACGAGACTGGTTGGTTTACTCTGTTTCCAAGGACTGCATTTATTGCTTTTACTGTAAAATCTTCGAAATGGCAATTAGTTCGCTTTCAAAACAAGGTTATAAAAATTGGAAGCATCTAAGCGAAACGGTAAAAGAACACGAAATCTCAAAAAATCATATTCAGGCGCAAAAATCGTATCTGGAAATGAATCAAAGATTAAGATCCGGCAAAACAATAGACGCAACCGCTCAGAGATTAATAGCCGCTGAAACAAAGCATTTCAATCAAGTATTACTTAGAATTATATCAATCGTTAAAATGCTTGGTAAAAGTTGCTTAGCCTTTCAAGGGACTTCCGATAAATTATTTGAACATAATAACGGCAATTTTTTAAAACTTATTGAGTTATTGTCCGAGTTTGATCCGATTATGCAGGAACATGTCCGTAGAGTTTTAAAAAAAGAGGAAACTAAAGCCCACTATGTATTTGGGAAAAAATATTCAAAATGAAATAATAGGTCTCTTGCAAGAACAAATTAAATCTCATATTATTGATGAAATTAAAAAGTCTAAGTATTTTGCAATAATATTGGATTGCACTCCTGACATTAGTCGCATAGAGCAAATGACTCTTGTAATTAGATACGTTACAGTAAATAAATTAGATGCTGATATCGAAATAAAAATTAACGAGAGTTTCCTAGGTTTCTTACCAGTTGAAAGATCAACACAATTGCGGAGTTAAATAGTTTGGGGTTAAATATATTGTAAAAGATATTAGAGGCCAGGGATATGACAATGGGTCCAATATCAGAGGTGATAAGTCAGGAGTGCAATCTATAATTAGACAGCACAATCCGCGAGCATTTTACGTCCCATGTAGTAGCCATTCACTTAATCTTGTTGTAAATGATATGGCGAAGGCTTCATTAGAAGCAGCTAATTTCTTCAACACAGTTCAAAAAATATATGTATTATTTTCGGCCTCTACTTTTCGGTGGTCAATACTTTTGAAGCATGTTCAGGGTTTAGTATTGAAACCGTTGAGTGATACTAGATGGGAAAGTAGAATAGGGGCATTAAAGCCTCTACGATTTAATTTGGGAAATATTTATGACGCATTGTTAAGTATATACGAAAACCCAGAAATTGATAATTTAGTAAAAGACGAGGCATCCGGCATAATAAATTGTATTAAACATTTCAAATTTTTATGCTCCATAATTATTTGGTACAAAGTAATAGACTGCATCAATCCAATCAGCAAATTAATGCAGACGAAAGATTTTGATCTGCCGTCGGCTTTGGATCTTATAAAAAACTGTAAAATATTTTTCGAGGGTCTTCGGTCGGATTCATCGTTTGAAGAAATTATTATTAGTGCAAAAGAGCTTGCAATGGAAATTGAAGTTGATGCCAACTTTGAATCAGTAACTAGACATCGAATAAGGAGAGTTAAAAGAAAATTTCCATACGAAGCACGGGACGAACCAATTGAAGACCCGAAAGAAAAATATAAAATAGAATTTTATTACTTTACTTTCGATAAAGCATTGAATGCATTAAATACTAGATTTGAACAGATAAATAATCACAGTAGCCATTTTTAATTTTTATGTAATATTTACGATTTAAGTACTATGCCTAAACAAATGTTACTGAAACACTGTAAAAATTTAGAATATATATTAACTGATGGAGATTCTGTTGACCTAAATGGCACAGAACTCGCGGAAGAAATTCCAGCAGTTCCAGCTCTCTTGGGGAAAAAAGAAAGTCTAAGCATTGTATTAAGCATAATTACTATTGCCATAAGAATATTGATTACAATACCAATATCCGTAGCAAGTGCCGAAAGGAGCTTCTCCAAACTAAAAATAATAAAAAACTATATACGTTCTACTTCTACCCAATTTCGATTGAATGGTTTGTCTATGTTGGCCATAGAGCACGAAGTTGCTGATAAAATAGAATTAAAAGAAATAATAAATAATAATAAAATAAATAAAAAAGAATTTCGTGTAAATTCATTATTTTATTTTTTATTTTTACCTATATATTAATGTAATAATGTTGAATTTGTTCTTGTTTACGTTTGTTGATTGTTCTATGTTTTACGTTTTATAACTGAATTTTGCAATATATACATAAAATATATACAATTTGAATACATTAAGACTGAAATAATAAAGAATTAAGCGTATAAATTTCAAGTATATGCATGTACGTGTCTCTGTCTGTATTTTTTTACTGGTACTTATAAGTTTACAGGTATGTAAGTTATCACGATACCTTATCTCTTGCTGTATACCCCTGAGATCATCGTTTCCTTATTCTCTCTTAACTCATAACTAATATTCGTGTAAGGAGATTCCCATGAAAACCAGTATTGAGATGAATATAACAAGTACCGCTTAAATATCAAGTACCGCTTAATGTCTAAAATTGCATTCTAATCATAAGTCGAGCAGTTGTTCATTTGGTCTCAACGCGCGACCACCTATTAAAATTTGTCAACTCCTAAATTTCAATTGTACATTAATTATAATATACAAATAATAAACTACAATACAAAACATTTAATAAATAAAAGTTATTAACTGGCGCCCGAGCAAAATAAAAACTTGTGTATAGCAATCTGGAATTGGATAGTGATCTAACCCGTACCGCAGTAGGCCCAACTAAAAACTACAAAGATAACCACAAACGGTTGGCGACCCAAAAGGAATTCACGGACGATCCAGCATCCTGCCCAAAAAGGACCACACCGATTGCTTACACTTGTATAAGGAAACACAAGTCCTCCTATTCCATTTGCAGAGAAGCAAGTATTGACCACAGTGTTTTAACACGCAACATTGGAGACCGCGTGTATAACCCAATTTTCAGTTCGATTGAATCTGTGGGTATCTTCAATTTCAAATAATCGGCATAAAAACCATAATATAGTACAGTTTTCACGATCTACTATATTGCCAATTTAAAAGTTTATTACATTTATTTTTCACATTAGATTAACAAGTTCTATTCAGTGCTTTAGATTTTACCGTATACGTATTTATCTCACTTTGTAAACTGGTATTTCATTGGAGTCTTATCGCGATATCAAAACCTTTAGTTAAACGATTTCTAATTACGTCCGTGTTTTGTGACTTTTTCATACATATAGGGAAATGGATGAAATCAAAGAAGTACTCGTACAACTGACCGGGGCAGTGAATGTTCAAATCGAACAAATAAAGAAAATTGAATTGAGGTTAGGAGTATTAGAAAGTAAACCCGCGATTATTGCTCCAGGAGCACAAAGCTACCAATCAGCCCTTACAGTGGAAGATCTTGAATCTATTAAAAGATTGCCCGACTCCGTACGTGATCTTCAGGTCTTTGAAGGAAATCCATCTCAATACATTTCATGGGTCTATAGTGTTGAAGCCGTTTTGGATGATTACAGAATTGTTCAAGACAAACCGATTTACAGATCCATTTTGCGTCACATAAGACAAAAAATAAGAGGGCCAGCAGACGCTGCGCTTATTTCATACAATATTTTTGAAGAAGAGTGGGTTACTATTAAGCAGTGTTTAGCGTTACATTATGCCGATAAACGCGACATTAAAACTTTGGAACATCAGCTCCACATAATGGCGCAACAACACTTATCTGTGCACAAATTCTATTCTGAAGTTAATAATCAGTTGTCCTTGATATTAAACAAAATTAAAACTGAAGAATATTCGCAAGAAACTATTTCAGTTTTAACTGATAATTATCGGAACAGAGCGTTAGATGTATTTGTGAGAGGCCTCAACGGAGATCTATCCCTGATGGTTATGATCCAGAAACCGTCAACGTTACCCGAAGCTTACGCCTCTTGTATAGACTTCCAGAACTCTTATCTTAGAAACAAATCGCTGAATCAAACCAGGTTCAATAATAATCCGCATTTTAAATATACTTCAGCAAATAAGTCCGCATTAAATAATAATACAAATACTATAGCAATGAACTCATATGTTCCCAATCATCGGGATGACCGTAACAAATCTCATCGACATTCCCAACAAGAAGAACCGGTTCCCATGCAAATAGACAAATCCATGCAATCGCGTCAACCGCCCCAACATGGGCAGGCCATTCCAATGGATTTGGATAAATCCATGCAATCGCGACAAATAGGCTTCAGTAGCAGATCAATGAATGTTGGCAGAAATAAATACACTAACAATCCTTCACAAATCCACAGCCAGTCACAACGATTGTTTAATCTCGAAGTTGATAAGCAAAATAATATTTCTCAATATAATTATGACAATTATCTAGAAGAATCTCCGTCGAACGGTGAGGAATCGAGCGATGAAGTTTCCATGGTAAATTTTATAACAGATGCCTCTCTAGTGTTCCCTACATAGAGTATTTAACTAGACAAGGCCAAGTGTTAAAATTCCTTATAGATACAGGGGCAAATAAGAACTTTATTTCCCCTAAACTATCATATAATTCTAAATCTCTTGTGAAACCATTTACGATCCAATCTGCTGCCGGTAATATCCTCATAAAAGAAAAAGTAAGTAGACCTTTCTTTAAAAGTGTTGGCAACGATACAATTCTAGACTTTTTTGTGCTGCCAGGGTTGAAATCTTTTGATGGTATTATTGGAGACGATACATTTAAACGACTGGAAGCCGTGATAGATAGGAAAGCAAATGTATTAACTATTAGTCCCAACATTTCTATCCCGCTCAAATCGAAATTATCACATCAAGTAAATACTATCCGCATCCAATGCGATCATCTAAATAGTGAAATTATAGATAAATTACAAGCAATTCTCGAAAAATTTCGACATGTATTTGCTCCCATTTCAGATAGCGAAATGATTGAGACCAATATTAGGGCTGAGATCAAAACAACTACAGCCGATCCAATTTATTCGAAGTCATATCCTTATCCATTGCATTTAAGGGATGAAGTGCAATCTCAAATTTCTGAAATGCTTCGAGATGGAATTATACGTCCTTCACGAAGTCCATACAATTCGCCACTCTGGGTCGTGAATAAAAAGCCGAAATCATCAGGCCAGAAACAATATAGACTAGTTGTTGACTTCAAAAGGTTGAATGCAGTGACCATTCCGGATACATATCCAATTCCCGATATTACTAACACTCTAGCTAGTTTCGGTAAGTCGACGTATTTCACTACCATCGACTTAACTTCGGGATTCCATCAAATTCCAATGAAAGAAAGCGATATACCGAAAACTGCATTCTCTACAGCGAACGGAAAGTATGAGTTTACCAGACTTCCCTTTGGTCTTAGGAATGGCCCTGCAATATTTCAAAGAATGATTGACGACGTTCTTAAACCGTATATTGGGAAAATATGCTATGTCTATATGGATGACATTATCGTCCTCGGTAAAACCGAAGATGATCACCTACGCAATATAGAGACTATATTAGCAACTTTGACATCAGCGAATTTGAAAATTAACTTGGAAAAAACTACATTTATGAAGTCTCAAGTCGAGTTTCTAGGCTATATTATATCCAAAGATGGCATAATGCCAGATCCCAACAAAATTACGGCCATTAGGGAGATCAAGCCTCCACAAAATTTAAAAGACTTGAAAGCTTTTCTAGGATTGACTTCATACTATCGGCGATTTGTGCATGATTTTGCAAAAGTCGCAAAACCGTTAACCCAACTGACTCGTGGAGCAAATGCCCAGGTTAACGCCAACCAATCTAAAAAGAAAGAGGTAAAGCTTGGACCAGTTGAAATGGATTCTTTCAATAATCTGAAACAATTACTTATATCCTCTGAAGTTCTAGCTTTTCCTGATTTTGATAGGCCCTTTACACTTACGACAGATGCGTCCAATTACGCGATTGGAGCAGTCTTGTCTCAGGGTGAGGTCGGAAAAGATAGACCAATTGCCTATGCTTCTAGATGCCTGAACACAACAGAAGAAAATTACTCGACGGGGGAAAAAGAAATGTTAGCTATAGTGTGGGCCTTGGATAAATTCCGTACATATATTTATGGTTCAAAAAAGATCAGGATATTAACTGACCATCAACCGCTCACATTCGCTTTGAGCAACCGGAACTTCAATTCTAAACTCAAAAGATGGAAAGCGCGAATAGAAGAATATAATTATGAATTAGTCTATAAACCAGGCAAATCTAACGTAGTCGCAGATGCGCTTTCTCGATTACCCTCATTTTCAGAAGCTAACATCTTAACCAGCGACATAGGTACAGTCCATAGTGCTAATGAAGATAACAGTGAGTGTATACCATCCTGTGAGTCGCCTATTAATGTTTTCAGGCGCCAACTCATAATATCGGAAAGTAAACAACAACCACTTGTTATAAAAATCCATGAAGAGCCACACCCCTCTTACCACAGGTACTATATTAAGCTTAGGGAAATAAATAGCAGTAATTTGCGAAAGATTCTCAGCGAAAATCTTGATCCAAACATCATAAACGGTATTAAGATCCCCGAAAAATATATACAACCGCTTCAATCAGTCTATAGGCAATTTTTCTCGAAATTCAAATTACGTATTACACAACTTTTAGTTAAGGATATTTCTGACAATGAACAAAAAGCGCGTATAATACAGGATGAGCACAAAAGAGCACACCGAAATAACCGGGAAATAAAAAAACAAATACTAGAAGCCTACTATTTTCCGGGAATGGCCAGATTAATAAAAATGTTCACCGCAAATTGTAAAACCTGCAACACATGTAAATATGACCGCCATCCTCCTAAACCGGAATTGCAGGCTACACCAATACCTCAATATCCTACTGAAATTTTGCATATGGACATAGTTACTCTTAAAGGGGAAAAATTTTTGACCGTGGTAGACAAATTTAGTAAGTTCGCTAAATATTTTCATATTAAGGACAAATCTGCAATTACACTTCGAGAAAAAATCATTCAATTGGTGCATTACTTCACTGTTCCAAAAATGCTAGTATCAGACAACGAGGGAGGTTTTATAAGTCCTATTGTTCTAAACTACCTGGAAACATTAGGCATAACTGTGTATTTAGCTCCTCCGCAGAAAAGTGAAGTAAATGGTACAATTGAACGAGTTCATTCCACTGTACTGGAGATTGTTAGGTGTCTTTCAAAGGAGTACTCCGAGCTTAATCTGTCCTTAAGAGAAATTATCGATATTTCAGTAGATAGGTATAACAATTCTTTCCATACGGTCACCAATCAAAAGCCGTCGGATATTTTTTTTGGACGATCGCAACGACTCAATTACAAAGATTTAGTTGATTTCAAAACCAAGTTTCATGAACAGGTTAAAAATGAAATATTCCGTAAGCAAAGAAATCAAATTTCAAACCATAATAAGAAACGTCAGAAACCCAAAAACTTTCTTCCTGGGGATGTTGTTTATAAGAAAAATAAACAAATTAAGACAAAAGACAAACCCTTGTTTGAAGAAGAAACAGTAGCCAGGAATAATCGCGTAACGATTGAAACTACATCTGGGAAAAGGATTCATAAATCCCACCTTAGAAATACTACAACTGTTCAAGGCAGATAATATCTGACATAGTAAGAACGACCCTTAAATCTTATGCATCACGATCAGTATGTAATAATAGTTATTAATTATATCAACATCAAACGAAAACTATTGAGCTGTATTTCTTTCAAAACTACCTTGCATGCGTTGAATATTTTGATTTCATTGTTTAAGTGACTCAGTTCAATTTTCTCTATTATGTTTAATCTATATAATATTAGCAGTTGGCACCTTGCCTTCTTCTGGTCATGTCGGTTGTGTAAGTAGATTTTTGTATCTGCGGGACACAGATTTTTAAGAAGGGAGGAGTTATCACGATACCTTATCTCTTGCTGTATACCCCTGAGATCATCGTTTCCTTATTCTCTCTTAACTCATAACTAATATTCGTGTAAGGAGATTCCCATGAAAACCAGTATTGAGATGAATATAACAAGTACCGCTTAAATATCAAGTACCGCTTAATGTCTAAAATTGCATTCTAATCATAAGTCGAGCAGTTGTTCATTTGGTCTCAACGCGCGACCACCTATTAAAATTTGTCAACTCCTAAATTTCAATTGTACATTAATTATAATATACAAATAATAAACTACAATACAAAACATTTAATAAATAAAAGTTATTAACTTGTATGTTTAAAAACTGAAGGATTCTTCCTGATTTTTATAAGGGCGGCGATTCGCCGTTTCGCCCGGGGCGGCAATTGGGCTAGAGCGGGCACTGTCGATGATACTCAGGCTGTCGTTCAAGAAGAATGGTCTCGTGATTCTCGAAGCAAAAAAGGAAAAAGGTCTTTTTCTCCTGAAATCTGCTAAAAATTCTTGTTTTTTGAACGCGCCTTTTTTTTTGGCAATGAAATGGTATAACCGCCTCGGACACTTAAATTTTGGTAGTATGAGGGACATGGTAAAAAACGATATAGTTTTTGGTTTAAAATTAATTGGTGCTCCCGATCATTATATATGTGAAACGAGTGCTCGTAGCAAAATTTGTGCGAAACCATTTCATGAATCAGAAAATCGGTCTAAACATATATTAGATTTGGTTCACACGGACGTTTTCGGATCAATTAATACTAATTCTATTGGGAACTCGAAATACTTTGTTACGTTCATCAACGATAAATCGCGTTATGTATTTGTGTACTTCATGAAATCGAAAAAAGAAATTTTGGAAATCTTTAAATCGTTTAAAAATATGATCGAAAATAAAACCAGTCGGAAAATTAAAGTTCTGCATAGCGATAACGGTAGAGAATATGTAGGGAAGGACTTCGAACAATTTTTGAAGGAAAACGGGATAACGCGACAACTAACAGTTCCACATGCACCGCAACCAAACGGTGTAGCTGAACGCGCTAACCGTACGTTAGTAGAAATGGCGCGATCCATGCTTCTTTATGCTGGCCTTAAAGATCGATTTTGGGCAGAAGCTGTGGCAAGATATATAAGGAATAGGGTATCGACATCGACAATTACGAAGAAATTTCCATATGAGGTCTTTGCTGGCGTAAAACCGACAGTGGCTCATTTGAAAGTATTTGGTACGAAAGCAATTGCATTGGATAAAACCCACTCGAAAAAATTTCAACCGAAGGGAAAGGAAACAGTTATGATCGGGTATTCAGAAACTTCAAAGGTTTATAGATTGTTCGAGAAAGCATCAGGGAAGATTATAGTGAGTAGAGATGTAATCTTCATGGAAGACGAGAATTCAAACCTAGGTACATTGCGAAAACGACAACATAACTTCGTTGGAAAATAGTGAATCTCGCCCTTCTTCATCTGTTCTAGTTTCTATTAGTATCTTGGATCAACAATGTATTCCATCAATAAGTGAAGAGGACAGCTTATCGGATGAAAGTATTGATGGTGATAATGAAGAACAACCTTCGGACGCAGCAACCAACAAACGATCCAAGGAAACACCAAAGGTTGGCCCTGATAGGCGAAAGCTAATCCGTTCTGGTCAGCATGGACGTCCACGTAAGCAATACAACATCCTAAACCTAATAGCGCAAGATGTCGATGAAGCGATGAGGAGTGAATACGACAACGAGTGGTTGAGCTCCATGCAGGAAGAGTACGAGTCTCTCATCAAGAATCAGACTTGGTAATTGGTTCTTCCCCATAAAGGACAAAGGACGATTGGTTGTAAATGGGTATTCGGAGTGAAAACGATAAGGGTGGAAGGGTTCAACGCTTCAAATCCAGACTCGTCGCGAAAGGGTGTAGCCAACAATACGGCGTTAATTATAATTATATAATTTCTGACCGTGTTTCTTGTGTGTGTTTAGATTAAATAAAATTCGATTTCGCATTTTCATCTCGGGTCATCCGCGTGCTATTAAAGTTAAAAAAATGTGCCATGCAATTCGTCACGATAGCCATAATTCAATTGCTTTTTTACCGCGCATATATCGCCGAACGCCGAACGTCTAATTTTATATTGTGTAATTGCTTGGTTTCGTTTTTGGCGTGTAACGAGGAGAGGAACGACGAAATTAGGAGGAAAAGTAGAAAACAAAGTGATGGTGTGTGTTTGTGTTGTATTTGCGATTTAATAATAAATAAAAACCCGTCTATTTGCAGATATTACAATTCGTGATTCCGAGACAACAGGATTATTTTTTTTTAAGTTTTTCTGCACTTCGTCCACATTGGGACTGTTGTGTTGTGTTCGTGTCGCCCGTCCCGTCACTGTCCTCTTTCGAATTTTCGAGTGCCGCTCCCAGGCAGGCAGGCCAAATTTGAAACAGGTAAACGAATTTTACTTGCGTCCGAATTTACGGCAACTGGTTCTAATGAACTTTTTTTATTTTCAGCTGTTCGTGCTTGCGGAAAATTGCCAGGACTATTTCCCGAATTTTTCGACTTTTCGTCTTCGTCTACATTGGGACCCGTGTTGCCCGTCACCGTCCGCTGTGCTGTGCTGTACAACGCCAACAATTGACTTTTTGTCATTTTTCCTGGACAAAGTCCACAATTACATCGGGATTGCCGTGTCGTCCGCCACTGTCCTCTTGCTCTTTGGATTTTTCGAGTGCCGCTTCCCAGGCAGGCAGGCCAAATTTGAAACAGGTAAACGATAGTTCTAAGTTTTACATTCGTCCGGGCTTTAACCATGGCTCCTTTAGGCAGGAGCGAAATGTGGAAATTTTTCACAAAAAGTGATAACCACTTAGTTGCTTCGTGTAAATTTTGTGGAAAGAACATTAAAACCTGTGGGAATACCAGCAATCTAATGAGCCATATCAAGACCAGGCATAAAGATATTTATGCTGAAAATATCTGTGCCCCTGCTGCACATGATAAAATTACCCCTGCGTATTTTAGAAAGGCATCTTCAAGTTCGACTACCCCTGTGCAAGTTGCAACCAGCACTTCAGAAGTTTCTTTGGCTGATCCTGAAATATGTGAACTGTCCTCGAGCTCCTCTGTTCAAAGCTCGATACCAGAGACGCTACAGGCAGCATCATCGTCAAAACAGCGAACTTTAGCAAAAACTTATACTGTGATGCAATCATTTAAAGATGGGGGTGACAAATTTAATAGGATAAGCCACGGTATCCTGTACATGATTTGTAAGGATATGCAGCCCATATCCATTGTGGAGGATAAGGAATTCCTTCACCTCCTAAAATTGACGGCTCCTTTGTATAAGGTACCTTGTCGCAAAACAATTACTTCACTGTTGGACAGCAAATACGATGTAATCCCAACTAACAATTTAGCTTCTATAATAATTAATAGAATTTTCTCTTCAGTAATTATAGGAGTTAAGTTCATGAAATAGACTGTACATAGTAGCTCTATAAGGCGATTTGGCGCCGTTTTTTGGTCCTATTATACCTTATGGTAGCAGTAGAAATTGCTACGGAACAGAAGTACATGCCATGTCTTATTTTGTTATTATTGGATGGCCATTAATATAATGATATAATACATTGCTTAGAATACTTATTGGACAACTAACAAATATCGAAAAGAAGATGTACCGAAGCTTCATTTCCTCCTATAAAGCTTCGATTCAAATGAATCTTTAGCACTGATAATGACTAAATTATCGTATCAAAACGGAATTGTTCCTATAACGGGCATTAAGAGAATGCATACTGCAATACATTATAGGTGGTCTATAGAATAAGTCTAAAGCGAACAAAAAAAAAGAATTCCTATTTTCTTTTCTTTTTTATCCACACAATCTACCAGGCGACTTCTCAAACTTTCTGTCGAAGAAACCTTATGTACTCACATATTCTTCATTTATTAAAAACTGCCTCACAAAGATATTTTACTTACTTGCTCCAAACTGGAATCGAACCTCGTACCAAAGCGTCGTCGTCAGCCATGCACCTTTAACCACTAAGCCAGCCTGTTACTTGTTCATTTCCGTATTGTAAATCACCTGCTTCTACAACAATTCTATTTTCAATAAGTCTCCGTTAAACATTCCCAAATGAATAAGTTTCATGAATTGAATAATCATGATTAAAGACGGGTTTACACGTTCAAAGTATTGGAAAAGTTTTACTTGACAATTTATAAGAACGTGAAGTTGGAAAGCGGCTTATACGCATAGGCCAACGGTTGAACAGCGATTAGTGTAAAATTTGTTGACCATTAGTTGTCCAACTACATCATACACAAACCATTTTAATTTGTACAACGTGTCACTCACATTCTGATTGTCGTACAAGTGCAGCTAACTACGATGTAGAGCCACTAATTTGTATGAAACTCACTCACTGAGTTGTACATTCGTATAATCCCAATAATAGCTCATCAAAAAACGGCTTTGACATTTCTGGTGCAATTATTGTTCAACACCTAATTTTGAACATAGAACTCGGTGAGTTTCATACAAACAAACAAGTAAAAAGTACTAACATAAGCATCTGATTTGATAAAATGTTTAGTACCACCAAAATTTTACAAAATAATACATCGATGTATGCAGTGACAAAATGTTTTGTAAGTGTCAACCCGCCTTTGAATGTGTCGATCCCCCTTAATAATCTCCAACATTTTAATACACGCAACCATACACGCATACCAACACGCTTCAAGTCACACCATAACCGCACTTTGCAAGTTACAAACGTTGCGGCATAATACTGTACTGCCTTCTAGTTCTTCGTGTACTGCTGCCACGGCCATAGAAATAGTTAGTTAGTGTCATTTTTTGCAGTTTAGTTTGTGATGTGTTTCGTGTTTCTATTGTTTGTGGTGTTTCCCCGTGGATTTGATTTGATTCCTATATTCTTAGAAAACAAGTAAGTTTGTGATAACTGTAGTTGCAGTTCAGCCATTTGGTGATTTGGGAAACAAATTCTGGTGGAGAATTTTTCTCTTTCATTTCCTATGTTTTTTGGGGTGCTGAACAGCAACAACAAGCAAAAGACGAAGTTGAACAGTGGGGAAATGGTTGATATTGGCTTTGTATCCTGAGGAGGTGCATGCTAGCAACTGCACTTCCAAAAATAGATGTGTATGCTATCAAAACGTCAACAAGACATAGAAATGCTAGAGATGTTGACGCGTCCGTGCCCCTGGAGGAGTCGAGGCAAGTAAGGACAACACTACGCTGAACTTCTCGAGCTTTCTGACGGTAAAGAAGTTCGATGCTGCTTCGATTGTCGTCTGATGCTGCAGCCAAACGAACTTTCACCTCTTTTCTTTCAACAATCCTCTGCCATGAAGCGTCGAACATCCAGGACTTATTCCGGCAATCCAAGTTTGTGTCAGTGATGATATCTGCGCTATCAATGTTCGCATTTTTTATGGCATCCCAGTTTTCCTTTCCATTCAGGCTGTTCTTTCCAGAGATCAACTTTGTCGATTTGTCTCGAACTCGACTAATAATAGAATTTATTGAAGCAGTTTTGAATGAAGATTTAATATGGGTTGTAAGCAAAGCTCTGTATATTCTAACTTGTTCATTTTTGCAGGTTAAGAGCTTGGTGCGCTGCTGAACGAGAATTAGAAACAATGATGCGGGAAAGTGATACAAGTAGTGCTGAAGAGGATGTGACACGAATGCCACCGCCTAACAACACTGCTAATCGCTTAAATAAAAGAAAATTTGTAGCTGTTCCAAATATAAATGCCGATTTAACACGAAATGATTTTAATTGTATGGTAAGTTTCTCTCAACCAAATTTAAAACATACAATTTCAGTCTTTGGATCACTTCCTTTATGTAATTTGGAAAACGTCTCCTTTATGTAGGTCGAAAATTTGAGTGAAGACGTATTGCCACAATTCAATATTAATAAGCAACAACCTTCGAAACCATCGCAACCATTGTTGGAACATAAACAACAACCAATTATATATTTGCCTCAAGAGCCGGCGACTAAAAAAACAAGAAACACTGGTTATAGTTTTCTGAGTTCAGATTTTAATTCGTGGGACGCATCACTACCGACACAGATAGCATACGTCGACAATATTGAAAATATTGACTTAAACACATTATATGCTCTATCAAAAACAATAACTGAAGAAATTGCTGGTTTGCATGCCAAAATGGACAAAATTGATAAGGCCGTCGAAAAACTGGTCAAGAATCAATCGACAGGAATACATTCAATACCGAACATTACATTTAAGCGAATTGACACCGAAGAAGGACTTATCGCGTTGGATGAAATCCTGAGAACAGATGTTGAATATGCTGCAAATTTAGTGAGTAAATTTTTTCTGTTTTAATTTTTGTGATGGAGAAAATGATATTTGGCACAGCATGTTGTGTCCATCAGAAACTCAGTGGATAAAATTCATAAAATCGGCAACAGTAGGCCAACCGCGCTGTGTGTTATAAACTTAGCCATTGTTAAACCAAGTTAATAATCATCTTGTTTATTTGTATGTCTCAGCATACAAAATTGAAACGACATTGCGGCGAGAACTCTATGAGGGGTGATGACGCTGCCTATGAGTTAATTGACGTTTTCTTCGACCGCAAACTCATAACCAAATATTCATGGACCGGCCAAACAAAGAAAGGATACCCCCAGAAATCAGCTTTCAAAAAATTTGAAAACGTTTACAAATTTATGTATGAGTTAGTGAAAAAAGCGGACTCGACCTACACCGAAGTAGATATGGAGAATTTTGTAAAAAAGAAATGGCTCCCCAATAGTGAACGTCGCAGTATTGCTCCACGGTTGCGAGTATCACGAAGTAAATGTCGTGCGAAACGTGTGGCGACATCTACCTTCGATCAAATGGGAAACTTAAGCATTCAAGACCAAGCTTTATCTGTGTCTGGTGGATATGAATTGGTAAGAACGCCAACGAATGTTACTTGAGTCCCAACTAAACAATAAAAATTCTCCATGTGCTTGCAGACGCCGTCATGGTCTCCCACCAATATAGTGTCGAATATCGGTATTGCAAATGAAGCGGATTGTCAAATCAAGCAACCTGAATTAAATTTATCGCCTGACATTTTTGAAACCAGCCCTGATGAACCCGATGATACTGACGAAGATGATGAAAACGCGCTGCTATATATTATGGGAGCACCGAATAATGTGAGTTATTCATAGCAATATTATTTTAAAATAATATTATTATATACATTTTCAATTACAGAATTCTGCCGTCGATGCCAAACATAACATTTGACTTTACCTATAAAACAAACTTTCTCTGTCTAACTCGTTCTTGGTCATGTAATCTATGAAATAGTATTTTCACTTTTGTTCTGAATTCACAATTAATAATAAATGCAATAAAATATATTGTTAGAAAATTTTATAAAAAAAAAAACTAGTGTATCGAAATGGCTAAAAGACAAATTGGGGTTTTGTTACTATTCTTCGTCATCCGAACCCACTTCTGGTGTTTGGTTAGTGTGTATAAGCGGTATGAACACATTTATATGGCTATCCTTCAAACGGACTAATTTGCATTTTATATCTGAGAAATCAAATATTTTTACGTTCAAGTTAGTTGCATGGACATTCTGATTTGAACTGTAAATGTCCAAAAATTTCGACTCAATTGGAATAGTGAAATAATTATTTTTTTCATCCGTTAAAACGCAACACAACTTCACATAAGTTCGATCAAGAAACATGATGTTTTTTATGCATGCAATTTCATTACTTTTTGATAAAAACCAAGAATTCGACGGATCTGTCGAGAGCAAGTATTCGACCAATTCAATTTTTGAATAAAATTCTACTTTTTGGGTGACCCATTTCAGTTCGTCGGGTACGTTTTCTCCGTCGTTTCTCTTGCTCAGACGTACTTTCTGGGACTTTGATTCTGGTTTTGCCATTGCCATTCGCTCATTTTCGGGCAAAATGCAGCCAACTTCTTCAGAAATTCTCTTGGCAACTTGTGCCAAAGGACGGTTTCCATTGCGTAGGAGCTTTTTAATTTTTCCAAGCATATTTTCAAAAGGATATGCGCTAAATGATTCTAATTCTCCGAAAAGTTTTACTTCGTCAACTAAATGTGCCAAGTTGTGCACATTGCTAGTGACGTATCCTTCGCCATAAATTTCAATGAAAATTTCTATAAATTGATTCAGTAGTGCATCAGCTAATGACAATAAATGGAAATGCCGCTTAGAAGAACATATCGTAATAGCGCAGAACAGGAGTAGAAAATGTTCATATGCTTCATTAGTAAGGTGTTTTTTTAAAGGAACTATTCCTACATAGTGTAAAAACGTCCGGTATTCCGTGCCCTTCCAATGTACCAAACAATCAAGACCTCTTACAACCCGATGAAATTCTGCTGGCATCTTACATTGAGTCGTCAGATACTCGCTAACTTTTGTTGTTGTGTCTGCTCTCCATTTGGTATCAGTGCGGCGAAATGTCCCGTCACGCCAGCCCAGCAAAAGGCGTTTCATTACACCAAGATGGAGCAAATGTAGGGAGTCTCCAACTGGAATCTGTTTCACCATATCGATTTTTAATTTCAGTAGCGGTGAATCGGTTTTGTGATGCGAACCGTACATTTTTTTTCGAAAGCCTTCATCCGTTCGTTTTACACAATGCGTTCTCGGGAATACGTTTGTATTACTAAAGTAACTATATTCTCCAATTGTTGTGCATTTTAGACACCCATGCTGGCCGTTGAAATTTGCAACACCTACATAAACAAACGATAAAAAAATACATAAATTAAATATGTATATAAATTACTTGAAATTTACTGACATTTGCCTACCTTTTACGTATGCACGAGCTGGCGAATCGCATAAAATGCAACGTAATCGTACAGTTATGATATTGGAATTAATGAGCAGACCATTTTCCATTAGCTCACTCAATTCATCAACGAAAGGTGTGAGGAATGAGTCTATATCCGACGGTTTTGTTTTTCCGCAAAAAATGCCGATTACCATTGCTGAAAGTTTGGGCATCTCCGCAATATTAAATAGAATTGGCCAAAACTCAACTTTCGAGCTTTTGAAAAGCGGCAACCCATCAATATTTATTGTTAGTGAAATAGTTATCGGTTTACTAAGTGATCTAAACACTTTTCCAAGGCAGTTCTTGAGGCCAAAATGCCAGTACTCTCCATCACTGAGTGCCATAATATTTATATTTAGTGGTGTCTGGAGCAATGTTCTTGGATCATCCGGTAAAATCAATAAAGCATCTTGTTTACTGAAACGTTGGTTTATGATTTTCATAACATCCTTTAATGCTGTGTGTGTTATATTGTGATCCAAGGTCCATTTTCTTAAAATAGGTTCTCTCGAAATATTATATTCTTGCGACTTGGGTCATCCCCATCTGAGTCACCATCGACACTAATCAAAAAATCTGATTTCATTGATTGAATGCAGGAGACATCTGTGCAACAATTAGAAACAAAATGACAAAAGCTATTTATGAAAATACACAGAAGCGCACCGGTCCTAATTGTTACTGGAGATAAACTACCATTCCCTTCCGTCAACGGTATTATATTTCGCACGACACTATTTTTCCTCAACTGGTCGCGTATGAGCAACATCCTTTGAAGCATTTCTTCCTTCTTTTTCTTTATGCTTCGATAATATGCTCCCGACTTTTTGATTGCTACACTCTTGCTTCCCATAACCTCCACTTATTTTTTAGTTTATTTCACGAACTATTATCACTTTTAGTAACTTAAAATATTAATCAACTTCCTCGCGCTGTCAGTGATTTCTGATAAATCAAATCACAAATCACCAGCAATGGTTATTATTTTTGTATATTATGTCTTCCATAAAACAGAATTTGATAGTATTATAGAAAATGTACACATTTCCTAAAATACTATCAATTGAATTAATATAGTAGCGTAAATTACCTTCAATAAGACTGGCATTCAAAAAATTAACGAACGATTATAGAAACCCAAAGCAATTTATTCGAAAAACCTCATATAACATTTGCCTGGATACATCTTAGGAGGAACAATACAAGCGATGATATAAATATCATAAAAACAAATTATAGGGTGAATTTTTGTATATTTGCTCTTCACCGTCTTGCTATCGGGCCCTTAGTGTATTATCTGCATATTTACCCGTATAACAATTTTATAGTATGAATTTAGTATTATTATTGTTGAACAGCCTAATTCATGGAATAAAGCTCCTAAAATTAGCTGAAAAGAATATTTTAAGGATAACTTATTGAATAAAATGCTTCAATAAGGGAATTTCACACATTAATTTTTATTTGTATGTGTAAGGGAGAACTATATGATCAAATGATTCTTTACTACCCGTAATACCAGAAAAATTGTTAGTTGGGATATCCAGGTTAGTTAAACAAAAAATAGCAAAGGCTGCTAATATATGCATAACCACCGATATATGGACAGAGAGTTATCAAAATAAGAGTTATCTTGGAGTAACTGTCCATTTCGTATTTGCTCGTTCTGAGGGAGAAGAAGCTCTTCACCTGGAAAGCATTGTAATAGGTGTAGTTGAGCTGACGGAAAGACACACGGGAGATCATCTGAGCAACATCCTCTCTGATGTTTGCGCAAGTTGGGGGATTGACAAAGAAAATGTTGTCGCCGTAATTACAGATGGGGGAGCCAATATGATCAAAGCAGTAGATTTGGCCTTCGGGAAACATAAGAATTCCTACTGCTTTGCCCACATGCTAAATCTTTTGGCTCAGAAATCCTTGGACACAATTCCTGATATCAAGCAAATTTTAGATCAGCTGAAGTCCATAGTCACCTGGTTCAGACACAGCGTGACTGGTAGCGATGAATTGAGGAAAAAAACTCAACACTTAAAAAAAAGAACATTAATTCAATCTGTGCCTACTAGGTGGAACTCCACTTTTTATATGGTGGATCGATTTCTCTATCTCCGCGAAATTATCAACAATATAGTAACGTTTAACTTAACCGCGCCAACAATGGTAGCTGCTGCGGATATGGAATTTTTAAAAGAATTGGTATTGCTTTTGAGACCAATCGAATCAGCTACAAAAGAATTTAGTGGAGAAAAGTTCGTAACCTCCAGTATCGTGATACCAGTCGTTGGACTAATTCGAAAAAAAATTATTGAAATGGATATTACCACAGATTTGGCTAGGCGCCTGAAAATAGTTATATTAATGGAATGGGACAAAAGATTTAAGAATGTGGAACATTCTATTCTATTCTCGTCAGCAACGCTCCTTGATCCCAGATTCAAAAATTTGCATTTTACGGATCCAATTGCCCTGGCTAATGCAATCCGTCGGCTTTCAAAAGAATTGAATCAGGACATTTTGAGAGAAGATTCTTCATCCGATTCAGATTTGGCTTAGTTAAATGAGGAACAAAATTCCGAATCGTTTAGCTTGTGGGATCATCACCACAAAATGGTAGAAGAAACATGGAAGTCGAGGAAGCGATCGAAGGTAATTAATGAGCTGTTGGATGGAAGCGACAACACAATACCGCCGCAGCTTTCGCTGTATTTAAAAAGCCCAATCATCCGGCTTAGCGAATCACCCCTCGCCGCTTGGAGTGCTGGTTATAGTAAAACTTGCCCTTTACTCAAACTAGCGATAAAGTACTTAACTGTAATGGCAACTTCTGTGCCCTCCGAGAGACTTTTCTCGACTACCGGGAATATACAATAGTTACCAAAAAAAAGGAGTTGTCTCTCAGGAGAAAAAATCGATAAGCTCCTCTTCTTGCACAGTGTCGACGAAAGATTATGGGCCCTTGATTAATCACTTATTTGGATTTGGAGATTATTGGAGAAAACTAATAAAAATTATAAAGTTGTCTCTATACCTATACTATTAGTACAAGATCCCACTGTAAAAATCTGCACCTATCTGGTTTTGATGAGATGTATCTCAAATAAAAGATAATTAAGAACGTAATGAAGTAAAATTGAGTTGCGTAGCGAAGTCCTGTCGCAACTATTCTTAATTACCGTACTTGTAAATACATTTTCATACCAATTGACAGAATCTAACTTTTTAACTAATTGATTAAATTTTTTTTTTACTAAATGAAACATAGTTTGAAAAAGAATAATGTGAAGAATAATAAATAAAATGGTTGCCAGCTTTATGCCTGCCGCAACCCTGGTTTAACAAAGTTTCTGTTGAGTTTATGCACTTTGAAAAAATGATACCAAATTCAAATTTGAACTAATAAAAAAAAATATACCTCAACTAAAAACGTTTTTATTTTCCATTCTGAGCAAGGAAACTTAAATATCATTAAATTATTTGAATGCTGGCAACTCTTATTTGCGAATTTTCTTTGACAAGCAAGCACATATAACTGGTAATAAAATAATTATACCTTTGATCAATTTTGAATTTGTTGTATTTTTTTCAAAGCGCACAAACTCAACAGAAACTTTGTTAAACTAAGCTTGCGGCAGGCACAAACTGGCAACAATTTTATTAGTCTTTACATAATTCTATATTAAAAAAAAAAACATACTAACCAATTAATTAAAAAGTTAAATTCAGTCAATTGGTATACAAATTTAGTTACAATTACGGTAATTATGGATAGCTATGGCAGGATTTCGCAAAGCAACCGAATTTTAGTTTATTACGTTCCGAATTACTTTTCATTTGCGATATATCTCAACCAAAAAAAAAAACAGGTGCAGATTTTTACAGTCGGATATTTTACTAATAGTGTAGAGAGAACTTTATAATTTTTGTCGGAATATATTGGCTGAAAACACGTTGATTGTATTAAAAATATTCCGATACATTAAATAAAATACTTTAAATAATCAATAAATTTGTCTGTTGAATATGATAGAGGGAATTTTATAATTTTCATCGGAATGTATTTATATAAAATATAAGATATAATTGAAGGGGCAAGTGGATAAAGGTGATATGTGACAATTTCCGAAAAATCCTCTTTTAATAATGGATGATAATTATATGTCATACTGCGTAATATAGCCTATTCATATTGAGTAAGATTCATCTAGTTTCCTCAAAACCAAGTTGATAAAGGTGATTTGCAACATAACTCCTTAAAGCAACTACTGGAAGAAGGTGATATTGGACGTTATCACCTTTCTCCACTGAAGCGACTGGTAGTTCTAGTACTTGTCACCTTCTTCCTCTCATCAATAGATAGATAACGTTACTCTTCTGTTTGTTTTCGCTTTGAGAACTCGTGTTTTAGTGCGGTTACTTTCTCGATTTATTGCGTTAGTGAGTGAGCGATAATAATAATAATTGTTATAATGAGTGGTAGAGGTTTGAAACTCTTAAAACTTGCTCTACAAAAGAAAAATGAACAGAACCACAATGAGGCTGGTCATGATATGGATAACGGTACCCAAGCGAAGATGAACAAAAGTAAGTGAATCGCATTTTATTCTACATTTGTGCAAATTTGGTCAATGCAGGCATGTGGATTTTTAAAGCAAACAGAAAAACATATTTTACGGATATGTTTACCAATAGAACATTATGTGTTTGTTATAGGGGAAAATCTGGATCTGTCTAGCGGAGATGAAGAAGCAAGCGATATTTTCTGCAGTGGTAGTTCGAATTTATATCATCCATCTACTAACGAAGAAGACAGTGATACATCTATATCTGATGAATACGGTATAACGAGTACAGCAAATGTTGATGACGACGAAATGGGTCAGAGTGGTGAAAATTACAGCGTTGACGCAAATTCCACACTTGAAGAGAACGGCACTTATCAATATCAGTTAGATAAGCAGGAAGGAAATAACTAGGCTGTTCACCAAGGAGAGAAACGAAAACTCAAAACTTTTCCTATCACTGAAAAGAGAAGCAAAAAAAGGAAACGTAATCCAGATCAATGGAAACGGCGCAAAGCAGCCCTAGCTCGTGAAAGAGGTGAGTCGTATGTGACACAAAAAGGTGAGGTTAAACCTGCTAAGCGATTCAACGATGGACATTTATGCAGGGACAAGTGTCGACTTAAATGTAACGAGAACTTTGACATGAAGCAGCGAGAAGAAATATTTATAAAATTTTATAGCTTGGACACAAATGCAAAGAATGCATTAATCTTCAAGAGCATTATCGTAAAAGACGTTCAACGATATCGAAAAAGCTCAGCTAAACACAGAGCTGGTTCTTTCGAATACACGGTAACTTGTAATGTACGGACTGTACAAGTACGCAAAACAGCTTTCTGTAGTTTGTTTCAAGTTGGTCGGAAAAAAATTGATTGCATTATACAGAAAATCAAGCAAAAAAATTGTGCACCCCCATTCGATCAGAGAGGTCGTCACAACAATAGACCTCATAAGATTCAGGATGACGTTAAGCAATATGTGAGACAGCATATTGAATCAGTTCCCGCGGAGTCCTCACATTATTCTCGCAGTATTAACCCACACAAGAAATACTTGTCTCCTTTGCTGAATATATCAAAAATGAATTCGCTGTATTTGGACAAATGTGAGTCTGAAAAAGCACCTCAGCAATTATTGTTTAGTTAGTTAGTTTGTTTAGTATGGTCTGTGCCTTATTCATATGCCATACACATACTCCAGACCATACTCCAACTAAAAATAATATTCGAGAAGAAATTTTAGCGATACCTCCTGAAATCTTGAAAAAATTCATGGAAAATATTTTGAAAACATCGCAATTTGCAAAGCTGAGAATGGGCACCACTTACGCGATTTTTTTTTCACGTTTAAATTAACAAAATTCCCCATTTATGAAGTGTACTAAGAAAAAAAAGAAATTGGATTGATTCAAAAATAAAGGAATTATAGACTATGCAAACCCCTTCGTTTCTTTTGCGCCACCCTGTACATATGTCATTTGACATGTTCTAAATTTTACATTTCATTTCATTTATTAATAACGTTTTCAAATGCAGGTACATAGATAAATTGGAACATTTGACTTTTACGTTAGGATCGTGGTGGAATTGGAATTTATTGACACTTGTACAAGTAAACAAAGGATCGGAGACACTCTATTAGATAGTATATTGTTGCCTATATTTTATACATGATACTTTGTGTTGAATTAATTTCAGGTTCGCAGCGATGGGCATGCCGAGCGCATCTGGATTTCTGGGATGTCGATGAAGGTGCATCAAAGTGTTGTTTTTTCCGTGAAACCTATCTTCTGTGATGTTGTGTTGTGTTTAAATCTGTTTTTGTGTAATTTGATTCTCGAACAGATAGTGCAATACTGCACTTGTTATCTGTTTGTCGTGCCGACGGCCAGTGTATCCTGTCTGCTTATATTTAAAGATAGCATTGCTGAATTGGATTTGCGAATTGGGTGGGGGGGGGGGGGCAGATCGATCGGATCTGCATTGAAATTATGATTTCTCGTGTATTTTTTAGTACATATTTTATTTTTTTTTAAGGTCAGACGGATGAAGGGATGTGGTAAAAGGAAGCCGTTGAGGGCAAGAAACTTTTTCGGTGTTTGCCGTTTTTTTTTTTTGAGGGAGAACCTTGAAATTGGATTTGAATAGGCAACAGGATTTGGTACAGTTTTTTTGAGGGGAGATTGAAAGTACCCGTGAAGGAAGCTCGATACTCGATGTTTTAATTCGAGAGAACGATAATTTCTGGGGCCGAGCAATGGCCACTTCAATTTAATTTAGATTAAATGAAGTTAAAGTTTCTTCAGTAAGAAGAATTTATTGAAGTAGTTTAACGTAACGATTAGGCGCGGTATAAATTGGTGAAGTACAGCAGTGAAGCAGCAGAAATTTTACCAGAGTGGCCGCAGACCGAGGATTCGCCAGGAAAGAGGAAGCAGACATTTATAGACATTATTATTCCCGCATTTCTACGCGATTTTCATTTTTAAATCGATGCAGTTATTAGGCACTAAGTGTCATAGTTCTGGCATGTGCCCAGTTGCATATTATATAGTAATCTCATCAGAGGAGGCGACTATTACGTCCCTAAAGTAGTTCATCGAGTTCATAGTAAAGTTCAATATATACATATGTTAAGATAGGCAAAATTTCATTTTGCTATATTATTGTTTTTTTCTTGCTACCAATTCCACAAAATGTTGAATTGTGTTTTCATTGACATGAACTTAATATGGTCAGCATTTCAACGAACATTTTCCAATCAAAGTACAATCATTGACCCATTATTGAATTGCTGAGTGAGTAGCCAATAAGTAGCATATAAATGTTACGATTCAAAAGTGTAAACAAGTCAGTTCAGCTCAGTCAGTAAGTCAGTCGCCTAATACATTATCGTGTGTTATCCAAGTTCAATAAAGTTCAGTTTACGAAACATTTCTCCGGTATTCTTTTATTCCGGAAGCAATCCTAAATTGTGTTACCTAGGAAAACGTAACACATACATATCTGTACACATATGAAAAAAAATACTATTGTAAGAAACTTAAATTTAACGTAAATAACATGAATGTGTAACACGTTTAGAGTAAATAATTCCTTGCATGACATTCTTCATATGTATCTGTCTGGAATAGTTCCCCTTTATTTGTTAGTCTTATTTTTTCATAGTTAATTCACTCTACACACAGTATATCATATTTTCCGTGCCTTACTATCGCGCTATTAGTACATCCATACAAATTTGATTACGGTTCCTTTACGGTAATTTGTTATTTTTTGTAAACTAAGATGACTTCAAAAATAATAATGGATTAGTTGTTTGAACATCGGTCTTTTCTTGATGAAACGCCCATCTTCTCCCGTGATGTACACTGTAAAAAGTAAATTGAAATTTACACCGAAAATTTGATAAATTTTTCTCTTTTTTTTTGCGCAAAATTACACTAAACGTTTATATTTAAACAAATTTCGTGTAAAGTAGCTAAAAGTTGTAAAATTACACAGATATTTTAAGATTACTCTATTTTTGTGTAATATTCCGATTTTTGTGTAAGAGATTACATCAAAATTGGTGTAAGGTAGTGTTATTACTCTATCTTTGTGTAATATTACGTTTTTTGTGTATATTTGCAAGTTGGAAGTAGTAATTCTACATCACTTTTATGTAATATTACGATTTTGGTGTAACAAATTACACCAAAATTCGTGCAAAAATGTGTTATTACAATATTTTTGTGTAATATTACATTTTTTAGAAGTAATTGTACGTTAGTTGCGTGTTTTCCAAGTCGCGATTTCTCATAAGTGGTTTGTTATCGGTGCAATTAAGACGAGTGTGATTCTTAAGTGCATGTGATTCGAAAGTGTTCATGTTTAGAAAGGAATCTTTAGTAAGTAAAATATGAAGTAAAGTAAACAAAAAAAAAACTAAATATGTATCGTATATATGAATTGTCCCAAAAAATAGATTACGCCAGCAGTAATTCGAGACGTTTAGCGATTAGATTAAGAGATTGGCGAATATAGCGGTACTTGTCCGAACGTTTTTTTTTTCATCCAACATGTATTCTTGTGGAAATTGTTTTTTTGAAACTGACTCAATTATTAACTATAATCGCCATTGTTATAAACATAGAGACGATGAAAATGCTATGTTTAAATGTGTTGAGTGTACAAAAATCTTTAAAAAATATACAGCCTTCACAACTCATATGTTTAGATTACATAAAAAAGAAAAGCCCACAAATAGTTTGATAAAGTGCTTACATTGCTTAAAACTGTTTGATAGTTCCCAAATAATGTATCGTCACTTATATCAATGTTTAAATCAAGGGCTCGATATAAAATGCCCGCATGGCCGTTGTAATAAGATTTTTAAGAATAAAAATTCATTTAAGGTTCATTTGTACAGGAACCACCGACAATGCAATGCAGTTCAATCTAGTATTTGTGAAGAACTTGTAGAACAACCGAGTAGCTATTATGCAAACGAAGAAATCATTGTTGATCATAAGTCACTTAACTGTAATTATTCTATTCCAAACTTGTTTGCAGAACTGAGAAATAATTTTAATGTAACGAATTCTGCCCTTACGTTTCTCTCGAAGCAACTGAGTGTTTTACTTGTGAATAATAACGCTGAAGTGGAAGACAAAATAAAAGAACTCTGTTCATCAAGTGCAACAAGTAATGAAAATTTAACTGAAAACATACTAAAAAACATAAAAGAACTACGATTGGGGTAAGCCCCAATCATGCAATACTCTAGATGAATTTGAACCTGGTTAAAGCCAATAAATAATTTTGGTTGCAATCTCGGATGCATCGTTAAAGACGTAAGACGTAAGTCGTTAAGACGTTAAGACGTATTTCATGAAATAGTGCAGTTTGTATGGGAGGGGGTAGAAGGAGGGTGAGGATTACAATAAATTTTATAATGTAGGTTACAATTATCATAAAAGTGATATATTCAAAATTTCAAAGCAATATGTTTTATAGTTTCTGAGAAAATCTGATTATTGTAAATTATCAAAAATGTTTCATTTTGTATGGGAGGGGGTAGACGGAGTAAGGGTAATCGATTACTTTTTTTGAATCTAACTGATATTGTTAATTAAGTGTTAAGTACAAAATTTCGACCCGATAAATTGTATAGGTAATGAGTAAATTGGCTTAACGTATTTCATGAAATAGTGCAGTTTGTATGGGAGGGGATAGAAGGAGGGTGAGGATTACAATAAATTTTATAATGTAGGTTACAATTATCATAAAAGTGATATATTCAAAATTTCAAAGCAATATGTTTTATAGTTTCTGAGAAAATCTGATTATTGTAAATTATCAAAAATGCGTCATTTTGTATGGGAGGGGGTAGACGGAGTAAGGGTAATCGATTATTTTTTTTGAATCTAACTGATATTGTTAATTAAGTGTTAAGTACAAAATTTCAGCCCGATAAATTGTATACGTACTGAGTAAATTGGCTTAACGTATTTCATGAAATAGTGCAGTTTGTATGGGAGGGGGTAGAAGGAGGGTGAGGATTACAATAAGTTTTATTACATAGGTTACAATTATCATAAAAGTGATATATTAAAAATTTCAAAGCAATATGTTTTATAGTTTCTGAGAAAATCTGATTATTGTAAATTTTCAAAAATGTGTCATTTTGTATGGGAGGGGGTAGAAGGGGTGGAGCGATTTAGCCCGTTCACGAAATTAGCCTTCATTTTTTGTCAAAAATAACGTGTGCAAAATTTGAACTTCATAGCTCAACGCGTTCTCGAGCTAGAGAGGTCACGGACGGACGGACGGACAGACGGACAGACGGACAGACGGACATCCGGTTTTGAGATATTCGAGTGATAATATGAACTTCTGTATCATTCATTTTTTTCTGCGAGCCTTATTTCTTAGCGTTACAAACTTTGTGGCAAACTTATAATACTCTCAGATTTCATCTAGAGTATAATTATTCAAAATAATAACTTAAAAACAGAATTGGACTGTGTAAGTAGTAGTTTTAAATTAAATCAGTATGCTGAGGGAAATCCCAAGTATATTAAACCTATAGAAATTAAGCTTGGAATTGCGAACTATCACCAAGAATGCTATTTATACTATATTCCGAATTTGCAAACTTTAAAAAACTTACTTTCAAATAAATTTTTTTTTTATTTGTTTCATGAAAGGAAAATGGATAAACAAAATGTTTTCTCTGATTTTAATAACGGATCCGTTTACAAAACAAATAATTTTCTCAGTAGTAATTTGAAAAAAATCGAGATTTTACTTTTTATACTCTAGATGAAATCTGAGAGTATTATAAGTTTGCCACAAAGTTTGTAACGCTAAGAAATAAGGCTCGCAGAAAAAAATGAATGATACAGAAGTTCATATTATCACTCGAATATCTCGAAACCGGATGTCCGTCTGTCCGTCCGTCCGTCCGTGACCTCTCTAGCTCGAGAACGCGTTGAGCTATGAAGTTCAAATTTTGCACACGTTATTTTTGACAAAAAATGAAGGCTAAGTTCGTGAACGGGCTAAATCGCTCCACCCCTTCTACCCCCTCCCATACAAAATGACACATTTTTGAAAATTTACAATAATCAGATTTTCTCAGAAACTATAAAACATATTGCTTTGAAATTTTTAATATTTCACTTTTATGATAATTGTAACCTATGTTATAAAACTTATTGTAATCCTCACCCTCCTTCTACCCCCTCCCATACAAACTGCACTATTTCATGAAATACGTTAAGCCAATTTACTCAGTACGTATACAATTTATCGGGCTGAAATTTTGTACTTAACACTTAATTAACAATATCAGTTAGATTCAAAAAAATTAATCGATTACCCTTACTCCGTCTACCCCCTCCCATACAAAATGACACATTTTTGATAATTTATTTTACAATAATCAGATTTTCTCAGAAACTATAAAACATCTTGCTTTGAAATTTTGAATATATCACTTTTATGATAATTGTAACCTACATTATAAAATTTATTGTAATCCTCACCCTCCTTCTACCCCCTCCCATACAAACTGCACTATTTCATGAAATACGTTAAGCCTATTTACTCAGTACGTATACGATGCATCCGAGATTGCAACCAAAATTATTTATTGGCTTCAACCAGGTTCAAATTCATCTAGAGTATTGCATGATTGGGGTTTACCCCAATCGTAGTTCTTTTATGTTTATAGATGGATTTGAAGTATGCAATCCCCTAGGCTCCTCAAAAAGAAAGCACAAGCTGCTTGGTATATATATGACAATTGGAAATGTTAATAAGGAGTTTAGATCACAAATTCAGAATATTTTTCTTGTTGCACTGTGTAAAGAAGAATACGTTAAACAATTTGGTTTTAAACAAATATCAAAACCTATTATTGAAGACTTGCTGCTATTGGAAAAGGATGGAATTCAAATAACAGATCCCATTGATTGTTCTAATTCTATTTTACTTACTATGGCACTCTGGTCAATATAATAGCCGATAATTTGGGAGGTCACCAAATTGGTGGATTCCTCGAAAATTTTAGTTCGTCGCAATATTTTTGTCGCTTTTGCTTAGGAGAGAGAAATGAGTTAGAACAGTTAATACTGAACTCAAATCAGGAGTGTAGAAGATCACAAAAATTTCGCTGAAATCGCAGACTTGAGTGGAACTCCAGAAAAAGGAGTGAAATTTGATAGTCCCTTCAATTCTCTTCAGTACTATCATGTCTGTAATCCTGGTTTACCACCATGTATAGCACACGATTTATTTGAAGGCATTATACCCACAGACTTGTTTGAAGTTTTGCGATATTATACATCAGAAGGTGTGTTTAGTATAGATTTTCTTAATATTTCTTTAACATCTTTTAGAAAGAAATTCAAATTGGCATTATCTTTTCCAAAAATTGAATCTAATTCCAAAAAAGTTCCTGGAAAGTCATTCGAAATTTGGAATATGATCATTTTACTTCCGTTGATTTTTTTGAATTTAGAAATCGATCGTGATCACATAGCATGGCAATTCCTTTCAGCAATGATTGAAATGATTCGCCTTATCTGTGCACCCGAAATAACTTTGAATCAAACAATTATGTTATCTCACCACATACATATTTACTTTGAGCTAAGACGAGAGTTCATGCCCCATCTTAAACTACGGCCCAAGCATCATTTCATTTGCCATTATCCTGATCTTATTCGCAAATTCGGACCTCTTAGGAGTCTATGGACAATGTCATTTGAACAAAAACATCAATATTTTAAAAAAGTTGTCAGATCTTCACGAAATTTTAAAAATGTGGCATTACTTTTAAGCAGAAACCATCAAAAAATCAAAATCAACTCTCTTTAAATGAAGATCGGTTTAAACGGAAAATACGTGCTTTTAAACCAGAGTCTCTTATTGAAACATGTTCGATATTAATATTCCAAATTGGTATAAATTTGTATGCAAAAAAATACGATTCCTTGATACAATATATTCGGAAAACGAATTCGTGTTGGTACAATGTAATGAACTTGATATCATTGAAATTATAGAAATTAAAGCAATGTTTTTAGATAAATTTCACAAACAAGTTTTATTTTATGGGAAGCAAATAAAGATGTCATATAATTATGTTACTTTAGTTTACGAAAGTTATGATTATGATTTCCCATATTGCACTGCCACCATTAAATCGTTATTGTTGAAGAAACCTGTGCATTTATACAAACAGAATAATAGATATTATTTATCTCCAATGTCATCTTTCGTCAAGCCAAGCGATTTGGAACCTTAGAACTTCAAACACAATATTACTCAAAACAGTAATTTATGAGTATATTTGACTGTGATTCTCTTGTAAGACTTTCTTGATCATCAAGCAACAATTAAAACCAGATAACAACATGGAAAGCAACATTTTGACGGACCAAAAAAGTATCTTCATTGTATGGAATGTCGATCGATCAATAAAAAAAGTGTTTTTTTCATTACCTACTATAAATGCTGTTCTTGAAAAAGGTAAGAATATTTTCACTACTGCAATTTCTCTTTGATTGGAAACAAAAGTTTTATAAGTATTTTTCCATAATTGTTCAGTACATATTTGAGTTTAAATATGCATTAAAAAAATAAGCAAAGATTTAAATAATTTTAAATAATTTAAATAAAACCATCATTAACAAAAGTAAATCGAATGAATAAAAAAATGTATCTTTGGACGTGCCTACACAAAGCAATTGAGATTTTATGTTACTTGTTTCAGCAAAAACGTACGGCATATTTGGAACAAAACTTGTATTGGAGTCGAATGGAACAGAAATTTGCGACGATGATATTCTTATTTATTTTGGAAAAGAAAAAGCAATATTCATCGCATTAAATAATGATGAAGAATGGAATCATCCTGGTTCTGTTATTAATTTTAACTCATTGTTATCCGAAAGCTCCATTCTTATCGATAACTCTAGCTCCCAAGCTGAACCACTCCCGGCGATTTCTGCTGCTGCCTATGAATCCACCACATTTGCAGATGATGATGCATCAGATACGACACTGTCATCATGCAATAGTCTAAATTCTGAATATCGCAGGCAATTTTCAAAATTTAAAATTCCTTGGGAGAAGATGCCCTCGGATGTTATGCAGCTTCTAAGGAATAAACAGAACCTTGGTAAAAGATTAAATGTGCTTGCCAATTTAGTCATCGATGAATTGAGGCAAATATCATTTCATATCCCAATGACCATATTCCGTAGTGTTGCTTTGCAAATCGCATCTAAATATCCCGACTCAATAATCCCAAAGGACGCTAATGGGGTTGGAATTTCGAATACTCCAGTTGCTTTGATAACTATTATGAAGAATCGAAATAGTTTTCTCAATAGAACACCAAAAAAACAAAAAAGTGACATGCTTTCGGATATCCCAGTTAAAGAGCGCAGAAAAAGCCACATATTGGAAAAAACATGCGTTAATTGGCAACCAGAAATTGATTCAGAAGCCTCAATAGGCAACAACGAACTAAAAAAAAAATTTCTCGAAAAGATATTTTCTAAAAATAATTTATCTAGAGAAGAGGAGTCCCTAATACGAGAAAATATGAAGTTTTGCTTTAAATTTCAAAGAATATTTTTCAATGATAGGAAAAATATACCGTCAATTCAAGCGATAAAAGATGAGTGGCCTTTTATATTCAGGCCACCTCATTTATATGACCATTTCGAACAACTGGTAAATATGAAACTAGAAATATTTCAATCAAATTTTGATTTGGCTAGACACAAATTAATTGGTCACTTCACAAAACATAAAAGACGCGACATTACCAAGTTAATTGACGAAGGCGATACATTATCCATCATTTTTAAATGTTTTAAGGAGAAAGAAGAACTGTTTATGAAAAAATATCAGGTAATAATAACAAACAATCAAAAATTATGTTTTAATGAAATATTAATCACTAATTTAACCTTTACAGCTGGGAACAACGCTCGATTTCATCTCAAATGACATACCAACAAACACTCCTTGGATCGGAGTAACTGGTAAAATTTTATATTTATTCTCGTATTTTAAAATGCTTATAATCTTTCTATTTTAATAGATATTTCCGAAAATGAAAAAAACACGTATTATTTTGTGGAGAGGACCCTTGTGTTTTGGGAAAAGGGTTTCGATCTGACGAAATCCCTACAAATGATTGTTTGTTATTATTTTGTTTTTAAAATGATGTACCCGGCGGAAATATGCCAGTCCATGGAGTTCATTGTTCGATATTTTTTAAATACTACACTGAAAGCATTAGAGGTGCAAAAAATAACATAAACCACATAAGAAAAATACATAATCTAATTAAAAAGATTAACACAGAATAATACAATTACACTGAAGTTGAATTAATTTGAATACATTTTATTTAATAATTTTGAAGAAAGTAAGCTATTTGTTGAATTTCATATCATTAAACAAATATTACTACTTTACATCGGAAGGTACCTCTTCCAAGAAATTTTAAATTTTGAAAATAAATGTTGTCTTCGATACACTGAATTTAACTATTGTATGATGATACGAGTAGTGTCGTATCCAATGCATCATCTGCAAATGTTACCGATTTACAGACAGCAGTAGAAAAAACGTATGTACTAACAAGGCAACCAATATGAAAAAGGGTTTTCTGATTTGTTCCAATGAATACTATGTTTCATATGAATTCTAAAATTTTTGAATCAATTTTTTTTTAATAAATTCATATATTTTTCGAATCAACTTAATAATTTTTACATCGAACTAATTTTTCCTGCAATCCATTAGCGTCCTGAATTTGGATATTTAGACGTAATTTGAAAAGCAAAATTCAGAAATATGCCCATTGAATGATATGAAATTAATTGCTTCAAATGTTTAATTTGTTTCGAGAATTTGAATGAAAATATGTACGAGTATTTGATTTTTTCCAGTAGCTGTGAACAAATTGAAATTTTTAAATGAAGACTTATAAATTCAACAGGTAATATATTTAAATTGGAATTGTTTGTGACACTTGGTTTCATTCTGCACACCAACTTAGTATGCGTCTGTAGCTTAGCTCGGTAACGCACCGGGCATTTTTTTGCTACTCGAAACACGGTCTCTGCGGTTCGCGCCCCGCAACGGGACCAACTATTTTTTATTCTCAAATTCCCTCTGAATTAATTTCTCCGAGCTTAGTGGTTTCGTATGGATAGTAGCACTCATCAGGTCTTGCATCTTTGCAGCTATCCATGTGCAAGACGACCACGAAAGTGTGAGAATTCTGTTTGTATAAGCCGTGAAGGCGTGATTTTACTTGAAAACTCGACCGTGGAGGTCTAGATGGTGTGAAGCACTTATATTAACTCACTAGAGGGGTGGAGAGAGGGTGAGAAGTGGAGATATTTGTTCCCTGGCAATTTTACTTTATGTATTAATGTTCTTGCAAATGCACAAGTGCGAATCATTTTCAATTCACCATCTAGACCTCCACGGTCGAGTTTTCAAGTAAAATCACGCCTTCACGGCTTATACAAACAGAATTCTCACACTTTCGTGGTCGTCTTGCACATGGATAGCTGCAAAGATGCAAGACCTGATGAGTGCTACTATCCATACGAAACCACTAAGCTCGGAGAAATTAATTCAGAGGGAATTTGAGAATAAAAAATAGTTGGTCCCGTTGCGGGGCGCGAACCGCAGAGACCGTGTTTCGAGTAGCAAAAAAATGCCCGGTGCGTTACCGAGCTAAGCTACAGACGCATACTAAGTTGGTGTGCAGAATGAAACCAAGTGTCACAAACAATTCCAATTTAAATTGAAAATGATTCGCACTTGTGCATTTGCAAGAACATTAATACATAAAGTAAAATTGCCAGGGAACAAATATCTCCACTTCTCACCCTCTCTCCACCCCTCTAGTGAGTTAATATAAGTGCTTCACACCATCTAGACCTCCACGGTCGAGTTTTCAAGTAAAATCACGCCTTCACGGCTTATACAAACAGAATTCTCACACTTTCGTGGTCGTCTTGCACATGGATAGCTGCAAAGATGCAAGACCTGATGAGTGCTACTATCCATACGAAACCACTAAGCTCGGAGAAATTAATTCAGAGGGAATTTGAGAATAAAAAATAGTTGGTCCCGTTGCGGGGCGCGAACCGCAGAGACCGTGTTTCGAGTAGCAAAAAAATGCCCGGTGCGTTACCGAGCTAAGCTACAGACGCATACTAAGTTGGTGTGCAGAATGAAACCAAGTGTCACAAACAATTCCAATTTAAATTGAAAATGATTCGCACTTGTGCATTTGCAAGAACATTAATACATAAAGTAAAATTGCCAGGGAACAAATATCTCCACTTCTCACCCTCTCTCCACCCCTCTAGTGAGTTAATATAAGTGCTTCACACCATCTAGACCTCCACGGTCGAGTTTTCAAGTAAAATCACGCCTTCACGGCTTATACAAACAGAATTCTCACACTTTCGTGGTCGTCTTGCACATGGATAGCTGCAAAGATGCAAGACCTGATGAGTGCTACTATCCATACGAAACCACTAAGCTCGGAGAAATTAATTCAGAGGGAATTTGAGAATAAAAAATAGTTGGTCCCGTTGCGGGGCGCGAACCGCAGAGACCGTGTTTCGAGTAGCAAAAAAATGCCCGGTGCGTTACCGAGCTAAGCTACAGACGCATACTAAGTTGGTGTGCAGAATGAAACCAAGTGTCACAAACAATTCCAATTTAAATTGAAAATGATTCGCACTTGTGCATTTGCAAGAACATTAATACATAAAGTAAAATTGCCAGGGAACAAATATCTCCACTTCTCACCCTCTCTCCACCCCTCTAGTGAGTTAATATAAGTGCTTCACACCATCTAGACCTCCACGGTCGAGTTTTCAAGTAAAATCACGCCTTCACGGCTTATACAAACAGAATTCTCACACTTTCGTGGTCGTCTTGCACATGGATAGCTGCAAAGATGCAAGACCTGATGAGTGCTACTATCCATACGAAACCACTAAGCTCGGAGAAATTAATTCAGAGGGAATTTGAGAATAAAAAATAGTTGGTCCCGTTGCGGGGCGCGAACCGCAGAGACCGTGTTTCGAGTAGCAAAAAAATGCCCGGTGCGTTACCGAGCTAAGCTACAGACGCATACTAAGTTGGTGTGCAGAATGAAACCAAGTGTCACAAACAATTCCAATTTAAATTGAAAATGATTCGCACTTGTGCATTTGCAAGAACATTAATACATAAAGTAAAATTGCCAGGGAACAAATATCTCCACTTCTCACCCTCTCTCCACCCCTCTAGTGAGTTAATATAAGTGCTTCACACCATCTAGACCTCCACGGTCGAGTTTTCAAGTAAAATCACGCCTTCACGGCTTATACAAACAGAATTCTCACACTTTCGTGGTCGTCTTGCACATGGATAGCTGCAAAGATGCAAGACCTGATGAGTGCTACTATCCATACGAAACCACTAAGCTCGGAGAAATTAATTCAGAGGGAATTTGAGAATAAAAAATAGTTGGTCCCGTTGCGGGGCGCGAACCGCAGAGACCGTGTTTCGAGTAGCAAAAAAATGCCCGGTGCGTTACCGAGCTAAGCTACAGACGCATACTAAGTTGGTGTGCAGAATGAAACCAAGTGTCACAAACAATTCCAATTTAAATTGAAAATGATTCGCACTTGTGCATTTGCAAGAACATTAATACATAAAGTAAAATTGCCAGGGAACAAATATCTCCACTTCTCACCCTCTCTCCACCCCTCTAGTGAGTTAATATAAGTGCTTCACACCATCTAGACCTCCACGGTCGAGTTTTCAAGTAAAATCACGCCTTCACGGCTTATACAAACAGAATTCTCACACTTTCGTGGTCGTCTTGCACATGGATAGCTGCAAAGATGCAAGACCTGATGAGTGCTACTATCCATACGAAACCACTAAGCTCGGAGAAATTAATTCAGAGGGAATTTGAGAATAAAAAATAGTTGGTCCCGTTGCGGGGCGCGAACCGCAGAGACCGTGTTTCGAGTAGCAAAAAAATGCCCGGTGCGTTACCGAGCTAAGCTACAGACGCATACTAAGTTGGTGTGCAGAATGAAACCAAGTGTCACAAACAATTCCAATTTAAATTGAAAATGATTCGCACTTGTGCATTTGCAAGAACATTAATACATAAAGTAAAATTGCCAGGGAACAAATATCTCCACTTCTCACCCTCTCTCCACCCCTCTAGTGAGTTAATATAAGTGCTTCACACCATCTAGACCTCCACGGTCGAGTTTTCAAGTAAAATCACGCCTTCACGGCTTATACAAACAGAATTCTCACACTTTCGTGGTCGTCTTGCACATGGATAGCTGCAAAGATGCAAGACCTGATGAGTGCTACTATCCATACGAAACCACTAAGCTCGGAGAAATTAATTCAGAGGGAATTTGAGAATAAAAAATAGTTGGTCCCGTTGCGGGGCGCGAACCGCAGAGACCGTGTTTCGAGTAGCAAAAAAATGCCCGGTGCGTTACCGAGCTAAGCTACAGACGCATACTAAGTTGGTGTGCAGAATGAAACCAAGTGTCACAAACAATTCCAATTTAAATTGAAAATGATTCGCACTTGTGCATTTGCAAGAACATTAATACATAAAGTAAAATTGCCAGGGAACAAATATCTCCACTTCTCACCCTCTCTCCACCCCTCTAGTGAGTTAATATAAGTGCTTCACACCATCTAGACCTCCACGGTCGAGTTTTCAAGTAAAATCACGCCTTCACGGCTTATACAAACAGAATTCTCACACTTTCGTGGTCGTCTTGCACATGGATAGCTGCAAAGATGCAAGACCTGATGAGTGCTACTATCCATACGAAACCACTAAGCTCGGAGAAATTAATTCAGAGGGAATTTGAGAATAAAAAATAGTTGGTCCCGTTGCGGGGCGCGAACCGCAGAGACCGTGTTTCGAGTAGCAAAAAAATGCCCGGTGCGTTACCGAGCTAAGCTACAGACGCATACTAAGTTGGTGTGCAGAATGAAACCAAGTGTCACAAACAATTCCAATTTAAATTGAAAATGATTCGCACTTGTGCATTTGCAAGAACATTAATACATAAAGGTAATATATGTTTTCAAACTCATGCAAGTATTCCCATGTATGATTAATATAGTATACTCGTAGGTATATAATTCTCAACCATTATTGCTTTACAAAGTATATGTATATAAAATTATGTGTAAAATAAATAAAACTATGAATAATTGAATGCTATGGAGATTAATGAGTTGGATGGATGGATGTTTTTCTTATTTTTTTATGGCAGTTAAAAAAAATCGCTGTCGATTTCCAGAACCCCAAATAAACCAATAATATACATTTACATTTTTTGAAATATGTATGTAAAATATATTCAAGGTTATCTTTGGTTTATTTGGGCTTTTCCTAACAGCAAAATTTTATTTTCCTGCCAAATGTAAAAATTGGACGTAAACTTATTACATATTTCCTCGTGTAAATTTACATATTTCTTGGTGTAAATTTACATATGTCCGAGTGAAAATTTACATAAATCTGGGTGTAAGTTTACATATTCCCGGTGTAAATTTACATTTAAACAGGTCTAAATTTACATAAATCCGGTAGTAAATTTACATAATTGCTGTTGTTAATTTGCGTATACCCGGGAGTAGATTTACGCAAATGTTGTGGGAAATTTACATATTTCCCGGTGTAAATTTACAATTTTCAGGTCTAAATTTACATAAATCAGGCTGTAAATTTACATGTTTCCTAGTGTAAATTTACATATTTTCAGAAGTAGATTTACGCAGATTTTATGGTAAATATTTACACCGTATTACGTAATATTGCTTTCACTTATATTATGGTGTAAATTTACCATTATAATAGGAGGAAATAAAGTTTCCTCCTATTATAGGAGTAAAAATTTATTGAGTGTAGTGCCAATCCACAGGCTTATTAACTTATATCTGGAAAGTCTCCGAAATTGCCATTGGACTTATAGGTTGTGGTGGGTTAAGTCGGCAGTGCTCCATTCCATCCGGACGCACCTACATAAGTCATCGGTTTCGCCTCGGTTCGATTCACTATTTTTTTTTGGTTTTAGTTGCAGGTTATCCAGTCATTTCCTTTAATTTAATTTAATTTAAATGGACTTGCAAATTTGGACAATTTCGACCAATTCGATATTTCCAAACGAACTTGCAACATCTGTGCAAAGACAAGTAACTGTACAATTGCAAAAAAAAAATTGGATATCTGAAAACTGAAAATTTGTGCGAAAAATACAATTTGTTGTGTTAATTTGTGTAAATTTGTGTAAAAACTTTTGGAAATTGTTTTCGTTTGTTTTATTATATTTTTGTTTGTTTTCAAGAACGTAAGTAGGAAACATTTTTATTAATTATGGCCCCTAGATCTGCCGCAGAGCAAAAACGCGATTCGCGTGAGCATAAACGGATGAAAGAATTACGCTACAGCAACGAATTTTTGGAATTTGTTCGTAATAATGCATTTAGTTTGAGGACCACTGACGCGGAAAAGTTGAAGCCTTTCTCCGATCGCGTCCTTCAAACACGCCGCCACGGATGAGTGGTGCCGAACGTCCGAAGAAATATCGCGCCTCGAAAGCCAACGACGAATCGAAACGGCAAGCCGATAACCAACGTAAGCGGATTGTTCGATCAAAATTCCAAGTGGAGGAAGGTCAACCCGCCGATGAAGAGACCGAAATGAATGCTATTCTCGAGCCGCCGCGAAAAGTCTTTATCGACGAGCGATTAGTGGCCGATCTCGAATTCGATACTCGTTTTATGCAAAACAAATTCGGCGTGTCGTGCGGCGTCTGCGATCGCTTGTGGTTTCAACGAGACTTAAGGGTTAAGACCGGTTGTAATGTTCACTTACTAAACTCGTATTTAACTACGATACTAAAATACCCACAATAATAATCATCAGCTTCTCGATGTATCCGAGAGAAATCATAAGTGCCGACGTTTGATCTCTCAATATAATATGCATAAGATGCATTTTAATATGCGTAAGTGACCTGAGACACCTGACATTGTGTATTCCCATTGCTTTGCGCACTATATACATGTAGACGAGTTTGCATGCAGAGTGTGCTTGTTATCGAACGATATCAAGTACAGATGAATGCAAATGTATAGGAGGCAGTATGCTATGTAAATTGCAATAATAGCGTGAGAATTTTTTTTGATTTGATGGGAGTAGTTTTTTTCTTTATGATTGGACGGGTGAGGGAGAATGAAATGGCCGATAAAGAGTGGATGGGTCAATTTTAATTAGAAAAAACTGGACGTAGCAAATCAATTGTTGCCGGTGTCGGACGAGGGTCTTAAGGTTATAAAGGATCCGCTATTTTTCCTGATGGAGTGATGTGTGATAGTGGAAACTGCTAGTGAGTGGTCTAGTTTTTTTTTTCCAATTTTTCTATTCCTTTCTTGGGATTGTAAGTAGCATTTCCTTTTTTTTATTATTTTTTAGCGCCACTTCGAAATTGTGCTCAGTTTATGTGACCAAGTGGCCGGACCTCAAGCAATCTGTAAGGAAGAATATACCGCTTTAGCGGTAATTAAAATAATGGAATAACCGCATGGTACCAAGAATAAAGTTGAGCCCTTATCCATTATACGACAAAGGACCAACAAGTTTTCTACTCCATAAGCGCGTTTAATTTCCTTCAGCAACTTATTAGGAGCAATTGGAAAAAATTTTGTGTTTGTTGCGGAGCCTTCTTGCGAAGCGCTAAAGGAGAAATTCTTCCAAAGGACCGGCACTTGGTCATACGTTTTGAGCCGCTACCAAATGCTAAGCAGTCAAAGTATTCAGGTTATCCGAACACACCAACCCCTGATCAGGACGGATTGGCGACAATCCACCGGACCCCCTCGTGGCATATACCGTAATTAGTCCAGCGACGTCACAGAATATTGGGGCTCGCTTGGTGGCATGCAATCCCTCTCCCCAGCATTATAAAGCAGTGGAATTGACTCTGCAGAGAACCAGTTTAGAATGCCATCATAAATTTGAGGTTCTTTATAATAATCGGCAACAGTAACAATTTGAAATTTAATTTGTTCTGGCAGTTAATACTATAGAATTCCATTTATGCATCTTTTTTTTCAATTTCTTTTATGTAGTTTAGAGTAGAGTGCGGTAAACAGAAGAAAAAAAATTGTGCTTTAATACACGCTCACTCAAAAAAAACGAAACAAAAACTTCGGATTTTATTTCCAGCAACCCATCGAGTTCGCAACGGCCGTTACGTACGAAAAAAAAGGGTGAGTCAAAAATAATTATAACTCTTATATTGTAAATTGTTGGAAATCAATCGTTTTCTTAAGAGAGGTGTCATGTAAGGAAGCTGAGCCGTACGTAACTTTAGTAGCCCTTCGAATGAATTTAAATAATAATACTGAGTTTTGAGTTTTGTGCCTAATAAATTAATATGATTCGATAAATATCTTAAGTTTTCCTTCCCGGACCCTCTTCTCTATTCCTTGACAATGCAACAGAGCATGTAGACGCGAGAATACGGATTATTTTTGGGAGGTCCTTATCAATGTGGCCTTGGGACCTACATGGTTGCAGGTGGGTGTAGACGGCCATGATCAATAACATCTTGACCTTGCAGGAGTTAGTCAGTGTTGGTTTTCCTTTCTAGTTGGTTCAATTTTATTTATTTAATTTTTTTTTGTCTAAGCACGTGAATATTGATTGAGTAATGGCACCGGGGCAACAGAAGGGCAAGTACTCACCCCCAATTCAACCGAACAGAGCTACACCAGCACGTGCTGTCGCCCGACTGTTGAAACTCCGCTTCAAGAGTGGATCCTCGCTTGCTGCTATTACACGGTGCCGATGAAAGCTGCTGATATGATCCGCGAAAAATTTCTGAACGACAACCCGTCGGAGATGAGCGTGTGTGACAGCTGTTACAAAAATTACGAGTATCTACACTGCCACCAGATACATCGGTACATGGATATGTCTTATGCCTACCGAAAGGATGGGACGTGTTTTGTCGAATGATTTTATCCAGTATAACTATACTGGAATCTTAATAAAACTTACGTCGATATCTTAAACGCAGTCGGTAGCCAAAGACATATCCATGTTCCGATGTATCTGCATGCAGTGTAGATAATTTGATTTTTTTTTTCGGCACGTGAGTGATTTTTATTAAATGTAAAGGACCATGGGAATCAAAGGAAAGCAAGACCCCATCCCGCGACTCACGAACGGAGCTAGCACAAGCATGTGCCATCCCGCTTTCCTGCCCTAGCCGCATCCTGATGCGGTCCTCAAAGCTCCCTTATTACAACACAGTGATAACAATGCAGTCAACGCGCGCCTATTCAAAAACCCGAAGAACTTATTCGACGCTAATGCGAGCTTTTACGTATAGAGAATAAGCTCCTAAAAATGAATTTAAATGTTACAGTGCGTGAAAAACTTTTGCATCCAGCTGAAATTGACGAGAAGTTACCATATTTTGACCCAAGAAAAGAAATTTTTGGATGTTCATTGCATTTGTGGGAAAAATCTTAAAGTATGGTATCGATCGATTCTCCATTGTAAAATATCGAAGTGCCATTTTAGCCGTCCAATTTTATTATCATTTTGTGAGTTTATCAGTCGTACCAGCTAATGCAAAAAACGATCAAACGTCAAAGCAGCTGTTATGTAGTGCTAGTGTTTGGAGTCTGAACTCAACTGAGCCCCAGACTCTTGAACTAATCACATTGCTTGAAGTGCGAGTGCCTTATTTACATTTAAGTCTTAGAGCCATCTGTACAGTACAGTTACATCTTAAATTAAAAATAACCATAAGAAAGATATTCGTTTAGGTCATAACTAAACTTTTGTTTTTCGGTTTTGATCTTTGCTTCGTCCAAAGTGAATTATGTATTCAGCTTGAGATACATTTGGAGCAGTGAGCGAAGAATTGTGAAAGGAGTGAAATCTAATCTAATTAATTAGAAACTAAATCTAATTCAAATGATGAGTACGCAATTGATTTGTCAACATTGCTCGACTTGTATTGTTGAAAAGTCTGGTTCTATTGAAAGCGATAATTGCTTGAAGCATTTCCATTTCTTTTGTTGTGGTTTTAAAGAATCAAATTTCCGCAAATTGTCAAAAGATAGGAAAAAAGCATGGCTATGTCAAGCTTGCCAATATGGTCATACTAGCCTCCCGGTGAAAAAAGTAATGATTTTAATGATATAATTACAATACTACTATAAATAATTTAAAAACTGATATGCAAGATCAGCTGACAGACCTAAAAACCACGTTTAAAAATGAATTAGCGGACTATAGAAAGTCTTTGGACTACTGCTGCGCGAAAATTAATAATTTCGAATCAAAAATAAACGACTATACTAAAACAAATCGAAAAATTAACCAGCCTTTGAACACACGGTGTTTTATGAGACAGCGCGCAAAGCGATTACTAAATAGTTTAGTTTCCCGTGTGAGCGGTCTCTTAAGCCGCCGTGTGTTCTATTTTTCTGACTAAACTACTTACACTGTCAAAAATATTTGTAATTTTACAACACATTTACGATACGAGAGTATTGAAAAAGTCAAAAAGAAGGTAACGTAACCGATATGACATCAACTTTCAAGTAATTATGCAAGACGGACTTCAAAATTTACGTTACGGTATGCTGTAGATGCACTAAGGTGGTGTAAAACCTCAACACGCGCGATGGAATTCAACACATATTAAATTTTCCCAACACGAGTACTAAAATTTTCTGGTTTGAGTTGAATTTTAGCAGGACATGTGTGTTGCAGAAATACAACTTGAGCTATATCAGAATTTTGGACTTTATTACTTCTTTACATATGTAATGAAATTTCACAATACGGATACTCAAATTTGTCGCAAATGTCGCATTTTTTATGACTGAAATGGAGGAAAATCACAACGAAATTCCGGGTCTCCCATATTCTCGAATACCTCCAGTTGGACTTGTAGACTCTGAACCCTTTCGCGCCCTTCGTTTCTAAACAGTTTTCTTACTTGAGTTTATTGAGCGTGTGATAGTTTACAGTTTTCAGAAGTGCATTTGGTGTTGGATTTCGCGCTGTGTGTATTCAATCAGATCACCGCGAGTACCGAAGTTGGTTTTATTTTTTGAATTCAGAGAAAATTTGTCTTCAGCGATAGTCTGGTTTCTGTATAGGCAGTACGCGAAATCGAAGTGGTCGAAGTGCGTGCTTTAAGTGTAATATTATAGAAAGTGTTGAAATCCTTCGATTGTGTGATTGTGATTCGCAAGGTAATCTAGTAATTCCGCAGTTAGAAAATCCAAGTGAAATGGAATTTTTTTTACTGTTATTTTTTTTTTCTTAGTCAAAATCGATTATTCGTAATTCATTAGGCTGCGTTTACATGTGAATGCTGAGCCTAGCACTGAATATTGAAAAATTGCATTGAAAAGCACCAACAACAAGAAGATACATTTGCTGTTCGTACATGGCCAACATGAATTCATAAGCATTCGTCACCATTTGAGTCGTTCCTATCTCTTGCGTTCACATGTAAACGCAACCTTAGAATCGCTGGGGTACTACTCAGAAATTTGAATTTTACTATTTCGTTTAGTTTAAAAGAGTAGTGTATCATCACAGTACCAAATATTGGCTTCCTCAGGCAAGATGCTAAGCTGCGCATATCGGCATTGTCGTTACACCACAAATGAATTCAAAGACTATATAAAGCACAGAAAAATTCACGGGACTATACATGGTGCCATTATTTGTGGATATAAAAATTGCCGACGACGATACCGGGCAGTAGATTCAATGCGAGTACACTTGTATAAGACTCATCATCATCGGATTTGTTCGTGACGAACATTTTGCAATCGACTCAACTTGAAGCCTCAATTGTCACGAAAAGTGACATCCCTCTAGTTGCTGCAGTTTTTCCGCTTATCGTTCATTATTTTGGAGAAAATCAAGATGCATTCTACATGATTGTTGATGTAAGTATTTGGATGTTTTTTTTTTATAAAAATATCAGTCAATTGTTAATTATTAATGGTGTTCTTACAGGAAACTTTGACTGAGGTGGAAACCCTAGACAAAGTTCCGTATGGGACCCCGACGATCGTTGTCAAAGGTATGTTGACGTTTTTATTATCACTAATATGTACGTCATAAAGTGGTATTCAATATTTTTTTTTTCATTAATGAACTTCCGACTAATATTCAAACCTTTCGATTTAATTTCAGGGAAAACATTATGCAGTGAAACCGCCACCTACTTAGTATGTTTGGATAAAAGCAGCCTTATTGCTATTGATGGAGTTTACAATGGGATTTTAATGACCTTCTTGGCTTACTACATTTTTAGTATCCGGAGGATCTATCGCGAAGTCTAGAGCTAATCCAAAGGTAGAGTGTTCATCAAATTCATTGTCATAATAATCTAAAGATTAGTAACCCTACTACCCATCAAACACAATATACAGAAAAAAAATTGAATAAAAAATCTTCTATGATAATAGTTCAAATAATCATATAAAATGTCGTATGTCTACGTGAATATTCAATATTATTGCATTGTATTTTTCAGATTCTTCTTGATGATCAATCCGTCAGAAGCGTCCAAGAGAGGCGGCGAGAAACGAAAACCAATGTCCTTCGATCCTAAAGTAATCAAATTCATGAATGGGGTTCAACGATACCAGCAGCATTCTGATTGACTCGATATCTTAGCAATGATGCTAATTTATACTTTACATAATGTAATGGTTATATACATGCGTCAATAAAAATTTATGTTATCTTGATTGATTTTCCTGAATTATAACTTGGAACACCTAAATTCTTCTGAATTATGTACTTAATTTATAGCCCACTCGTATTTGAAATTTGTATTACATATTCGTTATTGTCAATCACTAACTATTTCAATATTATAATTCATTTTTAACGACAAAATGAAATCGTATGAGTGTATTTTAAAAATGGAAAGAAGCGTTTACAAAAAATGCACACAGTATTGAAATAATAAAGCACACGATCGTTAGGGTTGGCAATATGTTTGCACTACAATTTTACATGGCAAGTTTGAAAATTTCCAATACTGTAGTGTGAAGCGGTCTACAGTACCGTATTGTCAATGTTCACTACAAGGTTCCAATATTGTGGCACTATAATGTCAAAAGCTCAACATTACTGTATCGTATTTTTCAACTATGGGTTTGAAATATTACAATACAATATTGTAATGTTGAGGGGCCCACAAAACTGTATTGTATACTTTCATTACTGTGTTGGTACACTGCTGCAAATACATGTATTGTAATTTCCAAGAGGAAATTTTTAACAGTGTAGTTTTCCTGCGAACTAAAAAGTTGCCGTCTGCGCGTATATTGAGTCATATCGACTACTAAGTATGTTGAGAAAATCGTTGACCTTATTTCTTTTGACCACAGCAAAAGCGTCATCGACGTGTCTGAGCCTTGAGCCAAATACGTGGCAACAGGTTCTCATTCTTCAATTCATTCTCAAAGTTGCACATAAATGCTTCAGCTACCACAGGCGACACACTGTTGCCCATACTGCATCCAAGGGCACTTGAGTAAAAGATTTCTCTGAACTGAAACCATTTGTATCTCATACATGTTTCAATAAAAGTAACATACATATGTGTTGATGATATCGTCGGACAATTTGTGCTTGCCGAGATGATTACGTATGGCCTCGATTGCAATATCTATCGGAACGCTAGGAAACAACGATATTACATCAAATGAAACCATTATCTCGTCTTCCGGTTTTTTCTTTTCGTTTTTTATTAGTGCTCCTTTGCGGCCAATAAGGAATTTAAAATCATCGCTAAATTTATCACCAGACCACAAAAATCGTTTACGCAGTTTAGTGCTTAAAGGCTGAACAAACTTATTAAATCATGTTTTCCCAACCAGACTTAAACGAATACTCACGCTTAATAATAAAAGCAAAAAACAAATTAGAGTAGACATTTCATTTTTGGAAGAGTGCAAAAAGAAGAAAGTGTTGCCTAATTTCATGAAAGTAAAGTGTCGATTTCCAACAGCAGAACAGGGGCCGTCATACAATAAGCTAGGTCGATTTGGCTTAAGTTCATACAAGTGACTGTAAGATGGGATAAGAACTAAAATGTATCATACACGAGAAAGGCAGGATCACTTCGTTACCATTTCATGCATCGCAAAATGTCAAAATGAAATTTTAGGGAATATAAAATCATTAAGTGGTGCTGAACATTTTGCAACGTTTATCGATGAGAAATTTCGGTACAACGAAGTAGTATTTTTTAAAACGCGATATGAAATATGTACTGAATGCATTCAAAGCATATAAAGAGCGTGTCGAGCGTCTAACTGGGAATCGTACTAAACGTTTAAGAAAGGACAATGGTCGGGAGTACGTCTCGAAAGAGTTTTCGGATTACTTGGAAAAGTCGGGAATACAAAGACAATTAACGGTACCAAACACGCCGCAACAGAACGGTATCGCGAAACACGCTAATCGCACGCTACTGGACATGGCACGGTGCTTTTTGCTTTTTAACAGAAGCAGAACTTCAGGAAAGGATTGGAAGTGGAGAAGACGGAGACACAAACCAGTCGTGAGAGTGGAGACGGAGACTTGCAATCTTGAGAAAATTTTCTTGTAAGCTGAGTGGAAGTCGACAAAGCGAAGACAGAAATCGAAGCGGCGTGTTAAGATAAGTTTGGTAGTGTAGGAAGCCGCCACCATAGTAAGTCCTTTTTGAATTTGAGCATATTTACTAGTTAGTTATTTTGTAATGCTCTCTCCCTACCATCGTACAGTCACTCTGGCACTCTGGTCCGGAACGCCGACGTGTCAACATCTCTAGAATTCAATAAAAACCTGTTTGTATAAACCTGATTGCTGAATTGTAATTATCCGCCTTACATGGTGGTTCCATCCATCCGCTACACTATATTGGTAAAAGTATAACCTCTCACGAAAACGTTCAAATTTTATTGTGTGCAATTGACAAAATTTTACCAGCGGAGAATGCAGCATTCTAGTTAAAGTGTGCTTTTCGCACGTATAGATTGGTTTTGAGAAATCAATATTAATTTGGATTTTATGTCGGACAAGTACATGTCGCCAGATGAGAAATTTCGCCGAGACATTGCTGCCCTAACCTGATTTCGGAAGGCCGGAAAAATTTATCAAGATCAGTCGATAATCTGCAACAGGCAATTCAAAGAAATCGAGGGCTCCTGTATACCAGCTTTGATAGAATATACGTGAACGGCGGCTAAAAATTACTACCTTCGGAGGCTCCCGTATTCAACAAATTCGGTTCATCAACAATTGATTCTAAGCAAACCAAAGAATTTTGACCAATTTTTCTCAAGGCAATCCATAATTCTCATCCCCATAATTTCTTTTAAAATCATTAAGCAGAATACTCCATTCGCATACGAACACCTATAGCTACGAATATGCAAATAGCAACAATCCTGCTTCCTGCTATCCGCTAGAATAGTGTATCAAGCTGCAGATTTGTACCCAGTTTCAGCCCACTACAACCTAGTACACAACCATATCCTTTCGCTCCGATTGAACAGACCTGACACCGATAGGAAAACCAGCCATCATACAAGTTTTGAAGACGTCATGCCGTAGAATCGTTCAACGTTGGAAAATCACCAGAGACTTATAACAACAAAATTATAGGTATTTAGAAAAAAATTGCATATGTACATTAAGTTCTTCTGTTAAAAACAAACAGGTAGTAGCAGGTAGCCATATTTTGAAACATGATAATGGTGCGAAAACAAAAACCAAATAGTTATTCAGGATGTTGTTAGTAATATTCTTGAGTCTTGATTAAGTTCTTATCTGTTTTCCGGGATATTATTTCTTCAGTTCATGTGATTTTAATCGTACGAACTGTTTCAATCAGAAATCAACAAGTCAGCACACGCGTCGAAAACTAACAAACCCAATCAACTTTCGCTCCTATATGTAATTGAAGTTATTATATTGTTCATCTTTAAGCTATGTACTGTTTGTTCGCCATAAGTAATATGTTGTCAAAAACAATCTGATGAACTTCAATTACTATTAGAGTATGTCAACTCAATCTGGCAACGTCGCTTAAGCAAGAGTCGAGCCGAATATGGATAACGACGAGTCACCATGGCACTGAGTAACTAGCCGTCGTGCGATTAAGATCGTTGAATAAACCCGTGTACTTTTATTCTTACAATATATGTATTAAACATCCGCGAGTCGTTTTATTCATTTAATTATCCATAGCGTTACTTCTCGGCGATCCTGACAGATCAGAAGTGGGATATTCGTGAGATTACCGTGTTTTCCGGGTGTAATCGCAAATTAAGTTATTCAGTGCCGCCATAGCCGTTCTGCGTTTTTTTTGTATCGCCACCGTAGTTTGGTGTTGAAACAAGTTTCAATGTGTTGAAATTTTCCGTTCGCTACGCCGCCGTTTATCTGTGTGTAGTCTTAGTCTACACATACCGTCGCCGCCTGTGTGTGCATCGTCCGTGATACACTAGCCGATAGTGTATGCACTTGCAACTGTGTTGCCAAATTGCAATTTGTGATCATAAATTCCTCGTACGCCGCCGTTCATCTGTGTGTAGTTTTCGTCTACACATACCGTCACCACCTGTGTGTGCATCGTCTGTGATACACCAGCCGACCGTATTGATCGGGCTATAAATAGCATATACACAATTTTCTCGGATACGCCGACGCACAGAAAGTTGTATGCTTGTCGTGCCGCATTAGTTACACACACCGTTGCCGTCTGGATGTGCACCCTTGTACACTCACAGTATTAGATAGTGAACTAATACCAATCGTTTCGCTTACGTAGCACTTCTTGGTATCGCGTCATCTGACCACTATGCCAATGCACCAGATCGATTCGCTAAAAGTCACGATAATAAAGGAGCAGTTAAGGACGCATGGACTCAGCACAACTGGTAACAAAGCCGAGCTTGTGTTACGGTTGTCCGAGGCGATCGGAACCGACGAGGTAGAGACGAATGAACCGGAGGAGAGCGAAATGTCGCAAATGCAGCAAGCAATTGCGAGTCTTGCAGCCGTGGTGGAGAAATTGAGCGCGGACGTCCGTTTGTTGAGCGATCATCAAAGTCCTGCTCAAACGTCAACACCGAGTGCCGACGTCCGTTTGTTGAGCGATCATCAACGTCCTGCCCAAACGTCAATGCCATTACTCGAGAACGTCGCATCGAATTTATTTACCGGCAATCAAATGGATTCCCGACCTGTTTTCCATAGCGCGAGGGACATAATCGACCTGCTTCCCGACTTCGATCCTCGTGTGAACACGTCATTATCCGCGAGTGCCTTCATAAATCGTGTAAAAAAACTAATGTCCGCGTATGGTTGGGACGATGCCCTGGTCATTTTTGCAATACAGGCCAAATTAAAGGGGCCCGCTAAAATGTGGTTAGACTCGACAAGTGAAGTGTTTATAAACTTTAATCAGTTTTCGAGAGACTTCCTACAAACATTTCCCGATCGTGATAACGAAGCCGACTTTCACTTGCGTATGGCCGCGGACGTAAGGAAAAGTGGCGAATCCGTGCTGGATTATCATTTCCGTATGTGCGCCGAAGGAAAGAGAGGTGGATTGTCGGACGAATCCATCATCCAATATATCCGTCGTGGATTAAATCATTCGTCCTTGCAAAACGCTATAGCTTGCCTCCAGTTCCGTGATACAAACGAACTGTATCTGTGTATTTCGCCATTCCTCTCAAATGTGCATAAAACGCCGGAAGTGAAGGTAACAAAACCCCCGTCGGTAATTCCGTCCTCGTCGCACCAGCCAATCGACGAGAAAAAACGGTCCAATTCATCCAAAGGTGTTTGTTACAATTGCTACAAACCGGGACACATTTCAATAAATTGTCCTAATCCCCAACGTCGAGCTCGCTGCTCAAAGTGCCAAAAAATCGGACACTCTGCCAAGAACTGTTCCGAGCGCCGTGAAGGACATATTAATCAACTTGAATCAGTGCCGAGCCGTTGTGAAACTGATCGTCTAATAACGCAAGTGTTGTTGGACAATCGACCTATCGATGCGCTAATTGATCCCGGGAGTAATCGTTCCCTAATCCCCGAAAATGAATCCAGAAATGAAATTGAGTGCGCTCCAATCACGCTGGAAGCTTTCGGAGGAGGCACGTACATCTGCACACGAAAGATGCATACGCAATTAATTGTGGATAACTGCGTTATACCTGCTGAACTTTTAGTTGTTGCAAATGATTTGATTCCGTCTGCGATATTATTGGGTACCGATAGTCTCCTACACGAATCGAGGCGAGTAATTTTGGGACCCGGAACATGTCGCATCGAAGATCTACGAAAGTTAGACGTAGCAGTCAAAACCGAACTTACGGAATCCGAGTCGTCAGAGTTTGGAAAATTATTATCCAAATTTCGATCCTGTTTTGCCGACAAAACCTTCGAATTTGGGAGAAGTAACTCATCGCGGATGTCCATTAATCTAACATCCAACAAGCCGATTCAGAGCCGTTCGTACAGGATTCCATTCGCTAAGCGAGCTGCCGTAGATGCAATCATCGAAGAATTATTGGCACACAACATCATTCGACCCAGTGAATCCACGTATTCTTCGCCAGTTGTGCTTGTCAAGAAGCAAAACGGAGAAGACCGCTTGTGTGTGGACTTTCGAGCAGTCAATGCTGTAACGGAGAAGACCCCCTTCCCAATGCCGATCATAGACGAAATCCTTTCACAAATAGCCGGAAACAAATACTACTCGACACTGGACCTGTTCTCCGGATATTATCAAGTTCCGCTTGATCAGAACTCGATGCAGTATACATCTTTCGTAACACACAGCGGCCACTATGAATACACTGTAATGCCTTTTGGCCTAGTCAACGCGCCGATGGTTTTCCAACAAATGATCACGAGGATCATTCGAAAGCTCCGTTCGAAGAAAATCATTAGCTATATGAATGAGGTGATAATAGCGAGCGATACCGTTACCGAGGGAATCGAGCTTTTGTCTGAATTCTTCACCGTGCTTCAAGAAGAAGGATTGACTTTGCGGACGTCGAAATGCATTTTCTTTTCAACTGAAGTCCTGTTTCTGGGGCACACAATCTCAAGCTCAGGCATTAAACCAGGAAACCTCAAAGTCAACGCCGTTGTCAATTTCCCGAAGCCGATCAACGCAAGAGAAGTCAAAGGATTCCTCGGATTATCAGGTTTCTTTCGAAAATTCATCCGTGACTACGCTATCATCGCCCGACCGCTAACTGCATTATTGAAGACGAAGAACCAGCCGAAATTCGAATGGACATCGGAGTGCGACCGAGCCTTTGAGAAACTGAAGTTTCTTCTCAGTGAAGAACCCATTTTGACATTATACGACCCTTTGGAATTTCACGAAGTTCACACCGATGCCAGCACACGTGGACTTGCCGCTGTACTGCTTCAATCCCCGGACCAGATTACGTGGAAACCAGTATTTTACTATAGCCGCCAATGTAGCGAAGCGGAACAAAGATATAGTAGTCATGAACTGGAAGTTCTGGCAATCATTGAGGCACTAGAACGATTCAAATTCTATCTGCTGGGTAAGCATTTTCAAGTTGTAACTGATTGCCAAGCCGTATCGACCACCAAGTTAATGACTCCGTTGAACAACCGTATTGCACGCTGGTGGCTTAAACTCCAGGAGTTTGATTTTAAAGTAACGCATCGAGCAGGCAATCGCATGCCTCATGTGGACGCCCTAAGTCGGAATCCGACCAATAAACCGATAGAAACGAAATCCGTAGCAGAGAGCATATTAGTAATCGGAACGAACGAAGACGATTGGCTGCTATCCATGCAAAAACAAGATAGCAAGCTACAAAATATTATCAACATCTTACTGGACCAGACAAGCAGTCCCCAATCAAAACAAATAAAAAGGGAATACGTTATAAAGAGAGGACGACTCATGCGACATTGCGAGGACGGGATGAAATTTGTTGTTCCTGACGCTTTACGATGGAGGATTGTCAGAAGCTGTCACGACGAAGCTGGACATCCAGGTCGCGAGGGGACAATCAATCGCATACACAAACTTTTCTGGTTTCCTCGAATACGCCGGTACGTGAAGTCCTACATTGCTGCGTGTATTGATTGCTGCCTCAACAAAGTTCCAGCTGGGAAGCGGGAAGGAAGAATGTTTTATGAAGACGTCATTCCTGTGCCATTTAGAGTCCTACATGTCGACCATCTAGGCCCATTTCCACGAAGTCGGCGGGGGAATGCCCATCTGATCGCTCTTGTCGATCCCTTCACGAAATTTTCTATACTTCGAGCCGTTCGGGACACCAGTACGAAACATGTCATTGCAATGTTGCAAGATGTAACAGCTTTCTTCGGTCTGCCCATTCACGTAATATCAGACAGAGGTTCAGCATTTACGTCGAAAGAATTTGCCGAGTTTTGCCGTCTCCACGATATTCAGCACGTACAAGTTCCCGTTCGAACCCCGCGCGCTAACGGACAAGTAGAGCGCGTCAACCATACGGTGCTTAATAAACTTCGATGCTCTACAACCGATGCTAAGGATTGGGACCGCCATGTACCGACAATGCAGTGGTCGCTCAATTCACAACCCCATTCAACGACTGGATTTTCTCCGAATAAGTTGGTGTTTGATTTCAACCTACGCGATGCAACTGCCAACCGCGTAATACTTGCCCTGAATGCTGATGACGAAACGTGTTCAACATCAGAGATTCGACAGATCGCAGCTGACCGTATTATGGAAGAGAAACAGCGCTGGAAACAGCGATTTGACGCCCGACACAAACAACCGCACCAGTACGAAGAAGGTGATCTTGTGGTGATCGATAATGTTCCCGCAGCAACTGGGGAATCGTTAAAATTGGAACCCAAGTACAAGGGTCCATTCCAAATCACTAAGGTCCTGCGTCAAGACCGATATGTTGTCGAGGATTTGCCTGATGGTGGTCGAGGACGAAAATATTGCTCAGTCTACACTACCGACAGATTGAAGCCTTGGTGTCATCTCAGCCCAGATATTGATTGCATCGAAGACAACGATCATCGGGACGATTCTGTGTCAGAAGTGGCCGAGCTGTCAACTCAATCTGGCAACGTCGCTTAAGCAAGAGTCGAGCCGAATATGGATAACGACGAGTCACCATGGCACTGAGTAACTAGCCGTCGTGCGATTAAGATCGTTGAATAAACCCGTGTACTTTTATTCTTACAATATATGTATTAAACATCCGCGAGTCGTTTTATTCATTTAATTATCCATAGCGTTACTTCTCGGCGATCCTGACAAGTAGGTAACATGAAATGGGAGAATTTGGTTAGAATACTAAACACCCATTCAGACGAAATTAAAAGACGTTATAAATGCGTGAACAAGTCACCGAAATAGTGAGAGAACACATAATACAGTAAGCAGGAAATTTTAATAGTATAAAAACCGTGTATAATCAATATTCCCCAGAACTCAGTCAAGAGCAAAAAGCGTTTTTGTTATCTATTCATATTCAAGCATACGCCCAAGTAAGCCGAATTTTTTCCAAGCAAAAAATAAAAACATTTATTTCGCCAAATCCTCAAATTTTGGTTAACCCGAACATTTCATTTCCTTAAAATTCCGATTGCGATTCTAAAGCAGAAAATTTCCAAATGGTAACCATAATGGAATTCACCAGTTTTGCTTGCCGAATTATTCCGGAATTCGATGGCAAAGCCTAGAGCTAACTCGATTTATAGATGCTTTAGAATTATTAAATGAAAATCTTGGAAAAGAGAACCTGGTTTCTCATAATCAAACGGCAATTCGTGTTATTAAAACTAAGCTCAAAGGAAATGCACGCTCACTAATTTGTAACGAGGATAGCATCCAGGCAATTATAACGACATTGCAAAATAATATAAAGGCCGAGCCAACCGAATTAATTGAATTGTAATTATCCGCATTCCAATTTCGGTAGCTTAGTGTTTAAGTAATAGTTTGCAAGAGCGATTCTGAAATAATAGTACAGAGAAATTTAAGCGAGAGTTTTTTTTATCTAAAAAAAAGTACACCGGTCGGTGTGAAGTGCCTTTTGGGGTAGTAGAGAAAATTGTTACGCGGTGAAATTCGTGCATAAGACGGCGTATTCGTACTTGGCGTCCTTCCCCTGCCGAAACGGTCGATACTTAAGTACGTGGCGCCCGCGACCTAGCTCCGTTTAGAAGTCGGCCGACCGTTCCATTCTGCCGTTTGTTTTCGAGTGTAATAGGCTATGGGCAGTAACAGTAAATACAGCTGCATTCATCAGAAACATCTATCCAACAAGTTCGCTCCATAAAACACCCAGCGAACATTTCACCGGAATTAAACCTCCCAAAAGTTTTTTGAAATACTTCAGCTGCAAGGCTATCGCACTTCCAAACTGTTCAAACGTAAAAAAAACTCGACCCAAAAGAAAGTAGTATCGGTTTGTTAGATATTTAACTGAATCACCTATCGACTGTGGGATCCGTCTAACAACACCATCATAAGAAGCAGAACGTAACATTTTTCGAGGTTATAAATTATGAAAATTATCTATTCCATCGTTTCGAAATTAACGTAAATAATTCAGATCGAGACGAAAGCAGGTCTAAAATGTGAAGAGTCCAGCGGATATCTTCGTTAGTGATTCAGAAACTCATGTTCATCGGGAAAAAGCCGATAAGTCCAGCAAGCATTCAGCACTCGAATATCCATCAAATTCAAAAAAGTTACGACCCGGACAAATTTACAATCATGAGGCGAACCTGGAGTTGAACGGTGAACTCGAAGATTGGAGTAGGAATCGTTGATGAGTAACAATGATGATACTACGAGTAGTTGTCAACTGTCAAATGATCAATCGCCTGTCGTAACGCATAGCAATTTTTTCAACATTTTAAAGTGAATTTTGAAATCTAATGGTTTGCTTTGTTACCTACTGCTACATTGGCTAGTTCTTGAGCTATCCACGACGAGTTTTCCACCGTTAAGATCGAAGATATTCAACAATTTAGGAAATTTCATAATTGACTCAAGTGACAGCAGTGACTTTGTCAACAATCAACACATCATCCACTACACTAACTACATACTGCGAGCACTGCGAGAACGAGATTATCATCCATCGCCAACTGAAAGCTTTACTTATTGTTCTTACTCAATATTGATTGCGGTACCTGAAAGGAATTCACATCTTGTTCTTTTCTACCATCTTGGGATTGAGTGATTTTGGAATTAAGTATAGTTAATTGAGTGAGTATTGCTTGAGTTATTGAGTGACAGACTTACTAATTACTCTAGTTGAACTATTTTATTGATTGAAAATGTCAGTAGTCAATTTGTACGAATGTACACTGTGTCGAAAAGATTACAAGTCTAGTGAAGCACCTTCTTCTTCGAAGAGGAATGTGTTTTTCTGTACGACATGCACTGCGAGAGGTGATTGGTGGAATGTACTGTCGTCGTTGGTTAATTCGCTTAGAAACGAAATTAATCAATTGAAACTGGAAATCAAGCAGAACCAAATTGCAGATTGGGATCCTTTAATAATGGAGGATATCGTTTCGGAAATTGATGACCGCAGGAAATGATCAACTAACGTCATCGTTCCTGCGGCAGCCGGTTCTTCGTACCGGAACGACCCGTTTTTTAACGGCCATGAGCTGCCAAGCCCCCTCGATGCAAGAAGAACTGCAGTCACAAAGGAAAAATATATATTAACAGAGTTGAAACTCAGTCAAAATTAAGCAAAGGTTGGCCATAGTATTTCACTTGCGTATGTGTTCACTAATCCATACACAATGGATGTGCAAAAAGTGAAAACTAGAGCCCCCCATATACCTTGCGATCAGTCAACACCTATCAACCAACATCTGACTTGGTCGTTCCCGGTCACGCCTCTCCCACTGGTGCGAGCGCGAAGCAGAGGCGTCTGATGAGACGCGCTTCGCACCAGCGGTCGAAACCGGCGAACCAACACGATTTGGGCTCCCTTCGGGGAGTTAATTATTCTCAAAAAAAAAAAAAAAAAAAGTATGAATAAGTGTAGTCCCACTCTGGACTGAGAAGGGTGACGGCATGCTAAGTGCCATGTAAGTTGCATGGCGTCGATGGCTGTCGCCCGGCAAAAAACTTGCTTTATAGTTTAGCCACTGGCGCTAAGCCAGAACAGTTGGGTAGAATTCCATATCGGCAGGTAGCACGTTGTTATTTGCATTCGATAGAATTCGCTCCCATGTCGTGTTGGTCGGCCTATATAAGGCAAACCAACATCTGACTTGGTCGTTCCCGGTCACGCCTCTCCCACTGGTGCGAGCGCGAAGCAGAGGCGTCTGATGAGACGCGCTTCGCACCAGCGGTCGAAACCGGCGAACCAACACGATTTGGGCTCCCTTCGGGGAGTTAATTATTCTCAACAAAAAAAAAAAAAAGTATGAATAAGTGTAGTCCCACTCTGGACTGAGAAGGGCGACGGCATGCTAAGTGCCATGTAAGTTGCATGGCGTCGATGGCTGTCGCCCGGCAAAAAACTTGCTTTATACCTATCTAACGATATTGTGATCGTCAGTTCGATCGCAGAGTGTATGCGCCTATCGTTGTCGTTTTGTTTCTACAGTTCCATATACTTTTAGCCGCGAAATATTTTGTGGCGATCCATCGTTAGATTAATCCGACGATGAATAGCGTTGTCGTCTAACGATGAATTGCATTGTCTATGGGGGTCTTATATCCGCGTCCATTCTGCCTGGCGGGGCCTCTAAAATCGGAGTGAACGTCGCATGGCAACATATGGCAAATCCATTTCGTATTGGATGCATTATCAATGAGATCGCATGCTGTTTGCACTCCTCTCTGGCAAATGTACACGATTGCTGATAAAGTGTGAAAAGATGGCGACCGTGCGCTCGTCAGGTAAGGGGAACCATGCGAAATTGTGGGATGATCACGAAGAGTCCATCTTTGTGGGTGTGGCTTGTAGCATGTGAATGAATGAAAAGTGTGTAATGAAAAATCGGAAACTTAATCTTTATGGTCGCATTTTAGGATGTCCGGATAGGAAAAAACATACTATGTGGTCTATGACTTAGTGTGATATATGATTTATGGCATATGAATTATGATGTAAAATGTTTTTTTCTAAAGTGGTGGAGGTGCTATTAGGGTGTTTCTAAACTTTGTAAAAATTTTCAAATAAATCGTTTTTCCATCACAGACGTTTCATCATGCACTTGACACAAAGATGGAAATGCACGAATACAATGGCCGAAAATGGTAACTCACACATATGAAATTGAGGAACCATGTCACGCATACAATAGCAACTGAGGAAACTTTGGCTTTTTAATCAACAGACACAGCTAATTTGATGTGTTGTTGTCCTTATCACTCTAAAGGTCGGTTTACTTTAAATAGTAGACATTGCTTCTAGAGTGGTGAGGCTTATTTGTGTGCGTGGGATTATTTGCATCCTGCTTTAAAAATAAATCTGTTCTGAGTTCCTACTCTTAGTATACCTGCTCTGTGCTGCAGTATTCGAAGCATCGCTACCACAACAACAACAACATCAACTAACGTCATCCTGAATGGAATTCAGGAGTCGAACACAGAGGAAGATATGAATAAAGCCCTGCATATAATAAATTGAACGCTTCATCCAGCTAATATAACAGCAGCTGCCTGAGAATTCTAAGTATTGGCAAGCCTATGTAGTTCTGGAAAATGCAGACCGATGAAAATTGTGACCTTAAATTCGAATCTACCACTTCCCAATTAGGAAAAAAAATTACACAACTGTAAAAACTTACTTCAGGGACAATAATATAAATATAGCTATGGATTTTGTTGTTGTAGTATCAGCGCCTACAGGCGTCGGCATTGAAGAGGTTTGGCAGTCCTTGGGCGTTGCTAGTAAACGGGTCACTCCGGTGCGCAGAACCGGCTGCCGTGGGAGCGTATGTATATCTATAAATCAAACACTTCGCCAAAGTTAACATTTGAAGTCGTTAAAAGACCAATTAAGTAACGTTAAGATTACTGATCCGGATGCCACAATCAAGTATATGAATGGTATCCCCCGCATTATTCGAAGCCGAGCTGCAAAAAACTAAACATCCCATTGCCAATATACTATCGAAACAATCGCGGGATTTGTTCGAAACCAGGAGAACTGCGGACTTCCCTAGCAACATCTCATCACGATATAATAATTTTGACTGAAACCTGGATGAAACCATGCATTTTCTCGCCCGAACTGGGATTTAATAATTACAAAATATTTCGACTCGATCGTAATGAGCAGACATCAGATAAACAAAAAGGTGGCGGTGTACTCATCGCTGTCAAAAATTCAGTCAAAGCGTTTGAGATGCCGTGTCCGGAATTCTCTGAAGAAATCGAAAAAGTGCATTTCAATCAGCATATATTGCTGAGTCGGAATATCTACCTGAGTAAGTGACAACTTTCAATATCATTAACATGTTGTCAAACAGGTGCAAGAATTTATCTTTGTTTTGTTTATGTTCAAGTGATTTTGAGTGATTTGTCGACGATAACAATTTATTTCTTGTGGGCAGTCGCGTCGGACTTCGCTAAATCAGTTGAACATAAACAGCCTAAGATCATAATCCCTAGGTAGGTGAATTTTGGGCAAATTTAGAATGTAAAATTTGCTAATTCGTGTTGTGCCCTGTGTAAAAATATTGTGCAAAGTGTCATAAATGATTAGAAGTGGATCCGGGAATTAATTAATTTAGTGCCAAAGTAAATACAAAAGTGTAGTGTAGACTATGGTTTATACCTGACAGTCTGTAGTGTATACCCACCGCATCATAACATATGTATTTGTAAACAAACATTGTTCCATCCATTAATAAAATCATGTCATTTGATCCTCACTGGTACGAGCCAAAAATATAGCACGATGTTCGAACGCCAAGTCATAAGACACTTCATGCACTCTATTCATGTGTATATTCAATGCATATGTACCTGCACTGAGTATACCTGAGTGATCAGTATGTAGTCACAAATGTCACCTGGCAACACGGTTGATGGCCGGACTTGAGAGATGAGAGCGGAGATATAGTTAGTCGGTTGTGATCGTTCAGAGGAAACACCTCGTGTTAAAAGTTTCAATATACTGCTAAGGATAAACTCTGTGTTTTCTTTTATTTTATCGTTTACCACCCTTGACACAAAAATAACTAATTTGTGTGTGGCCACTTGACACTATTTTGTTTTGAATTTTTTCTAAATAATGTTTGACCGAATCAATTGTGAGTCATGAACTATGCAAGTTTATGACCTGAAAATAGAATAACTGATTTAGGGCATGAGAAAATATTCCTTTTTGTAAACGTAGCATGTAAGTAAAATTCTATAAAAGAAGAACTCAGGTTCAAATAAAATACAGATTTAATCGATACATTGGTTTCATCGAAACAAAGTAAGTGCTTTACTGAAGGCATCCATTTAAACTTGCCTTACTGAAGGCATATAAGTTTAAATCTATGCCTGATTTATCACGAACATTTGCCGGTTAGGACGGCATGGAAGAGAACATCTTCCTGGTCAAGAGGCATCTAGTGTGCTGAACACTCTTCGTTGTTTTTCCACTTTGTTGTTCGCTTACCACTTTGTCCTCTCGCAATTATGACCCTTAGATGTCAAATTATTCCAACGAGAAGTAAAAACTTTACAATTCATCATTGGCCATTATCATGAGTGGCGATCTAGTCCGCGACGGGTCTTGTCCCCTTTGGATAACGCTCCCCAACTATTTCGATCAAGCGACGGCGTCCGTCAGTTCAAAATTTGTAGAAGCCCCCAGCTATCTGTGTCAATCAAAATCTGTGTCCGCTTTGCGTTTGATTTTTCTTGGGCTTGTCCCTTTAACAATCACTATGGGATTCTCCCATCATGTATTCAGTTGATTATGAGCAGTTATTTCCAGTTTCGGAAATTTGGTGAATTTATGAGGCGTATCGGATACGCCATACGTTCCCCTTCTTCAAATCTCCAGATATCCTCCGCAGAATTTTCCTCTCATTATTATCGATTGACTAATAGCGACCAATACTGTGCGATTCGTTGTCAGATCGATCTGACAATATTATGATCATCACAGCGATCGTACAGTGTATACGCCAATCGTTGGAGATTTTTTTTTTTTTTGATAATTCCATATGATTTTGATCGTCGGATATTTGATAGGGATCCATCGTCATATCGATCTGACGACGGATGGCACAGCCTATGGCGGGTCTAATGCTTGTGTTAAGGTTCACAGTTCGCATCCATAGTGACGCATAGTTCTTATTAACGTTTAATAGATGCGCAGCGCATTGTTTGTGAATGCGGACTAATTTTGACTTCATTATGGGATTGAATCCGTAGAACGGTTTTCGTAGCTATTGTGATTTGTCGCCGGATCCCCTGTATAAAACAAGTTCATATGTCTCGTATATGCTTATAATATGCCTCCTGAATTGAACATGCGTTGTCCAATAGTTTTATTTAAGCCGAAAAGTCACGCGTAATTAATATATTGCTATAAATTCAAATTATGGTAGCATCTTGTAAAACAATGGATTTGAATAAGACCAGTATGCGAACTTAAGGAATCAATTGTGTTTTTGGTTACCCTGAACTTTCCTACAGTGAAAAATGTAGAATAACGCTTGTTTGCATTAGGGGGCTTGAGTTAAATTATCTGGTCGCAGGCTTTGGCCAAGGGTTGGTTGGGTTAATTATTGCGACAGAGTCCTTAACCATCTAGGAATATTGATACATCCCGATCCGGATCTTTCAATACGCTGATTACAATATTCTCTTCACGTTTTAAGGGTCATAACGGGTGTTTACACTTTTTCGGAACTGCGTTTCCATCAATATTATCCATGGAGTACAAACACCAAGGAAGATGGTCTGAACCGTCGATAATGTAGTTAAAAGAACTCTTGTACCATTCCTTTGACTTTTGCCTTGCACTCACTTTTATATAGTCATCGAGCAGAGCGGAAGCTTTTAAATAAAAGGTATCTTTTTGAAATCCAAAACCATCTGTTTTTTTTTTTCACGGAAAAATGCCATTCATTTAATGGTCCGTCGAGCCGGATCCCAATCCTTAACACGGTGAGATATCAATATTCGGCAATATTCAACATTTTACGCGTTTTTCAAACATTTCTAACAAATCACATGTGAGCAAGTGATCGGTGAATTTAAATAGCTTGGACACCACGTGTGAACATTTCTTGCGGACATTTAAACTTTCACGCGGTTACTTCACTTCTCGTGCGGACATGTTTCATTTTGTGCGGCTATTTGACATTTTCGTGCGAATTCTTTGGCGAAATAATCGGTATTTTGTGCGGACATTTTCATACTCATGTTGGGGCTAATAAAGCTAAAGCGTGCACGGAACTTTGCCAAACGGTCCATGTCCAAATTAATGGACTACGACGTCAGCGAAAAAAATGTAATTGAGCTGCAAGTGCGTTTAGAGCAGTTGGAAAAAAACCCATACCGAATTCCTAGTGCTACAGAGCGAAATCGAGGACGAACTGGAAAATGCGAGCGGTGATAAGGAGACGATGGCGGCTGAAGAGGCTGTAAGAGACGCGCAGGAAGAAGAATACTTGCAAGTAAAGGCGAAATTCCTGACTAAGTGTAACGAAATCACCGACAAAATCGACCAGGAACCAACACCGAAAACGTCAGCAAACTTATCGGAACGATAAGCCAGAAATAACAGGGACTCAGCGGCATGCTAGAACGGTTAACGACAGCGGAACCACGGTCATCCACACCAGCAGCGGTTAAACTTCCCACCATCAACATCCCCAAATTCAGCGGTCGGTACGAGGACTGGATATTGTAGGAACTCGTTGCCGCGATCGAATAATTTCGTCGGCCACTGTTGTGACGACGAGCCGATAGAGAGAGGAAAAGAAAGAGCCAGTTGATATCGAACAGCAGACGCGAGCGGACGTCCAAATGAATAAAGATAGAACAAATATTTGCCTGTAATCATTTGTATGCAATTTATAAATTTGTTTGCAACTAATAAAATGAAGTATTGCCTATAAATTTGGGGGCTCAACCGGGATCTGGAAAGACAGTGAGTGAAAATAAAGACGAATTGTGCTAAAGACGAGGAAAAGGCGGCCCGTCGGAGAGAAACAAAGGCGGCAAGACCGAACCGCGGGTGACTTTTCGCGTGTAAAAACAGATGGCGACGTAGTGTTCGATTTAGCGATGAGTGTTGTAACGTGTGATGTGTATAACCTCACGGTTGCGCAGCTAAAAGAAATATTTAAGGATAAAGGACTCAGTTTGTCGGGATATAAAGCCGAGCTAATAGACAGACTCATAACTGCCAATCCAAGTAGGGAATGGATAACTGAATTAGGCAATTCTAACGACGGAAAAGATAGTGAAACCGAGAAAATGAACGGGAGTACGGGGGTCTAACGAGTCCATTGTCTCGCGATCGTGAAATCGAGTTGTACAGGCGCGAGAAAAAGTTGGCCGCGACGGAACTCGCTGTAGCTCGTCGCGAAATCGAATTGTTGCGTAGGGAAAGTCCTTTAATATACTAAGGTACTGCCGTTTATGCACGAGCACCAAAGACGACTTAAAAAAAGAGGCTATCGAACAAAATTAGCATACGTGCATACTCCTGGTGTTAGCTTCGTTCTAGGTTGAATGTGTTGCACGGCTTCCACTCGAGGTGAATCTCCAAAATCCCAACTTTCTCTGCACAAGTCAAGGATCAATCCAAACTGCTTGATAAAATCCACCCCAAGTATCAGCTCATGTGGCAACGCACTGACGACGAGAACATTTAACCATCGGACCCTACCACCAATTGAAATGGGTATGCACACACTCCCTTCTATGGTGCACCGCTCATTATTTGCCAACCTCACGGTGGATTCCTCCACCTGTTTCAGCTCTACTCCCAATGGTCGTAAAATTGCCCATCCTGCCCTACCCACTATTGTCGTTGAAGCCCCCGAGTCCAGTAATCCCCTTAAAGTTTTCCCGAAGACTTCCACGCTCAAATGCGGACGATTGTCTCCAACCACCGTCTCTAACAAATATGCTACGTTGTTATTAGTTGCAGTCTCGAAATTTGGCTTAAGCGTACTCGCTGGACCGCTCAGTGAGCACGATGCCCGTTTCCCGAACTCGCATTTCGTCCTTCTTCTGGTGCACGCCTATCCAAACGACCTGGGTTGCACTTTGGGCATGAGAATTTAATCACCCCAACACGTCCACACCCATAACATTTTTGTGGTTGAGGGCAGCGTCTCGCGATGTGGCCCCTCTCCTCACAATTATAACAACGAGGACCGGCCTCACTCTGCACTGAAGCCACCATCTTTCTCGGGGCTGACCCGGAATAGGCAAGGTCTGGTTCCAGAGCCTTCCGTCGTGGGTCAGGAGGAGTGAATGCTTTAACGGACGCCCGTGTATTTTCTAGAAGACGACCGACGCGTATTAATTCGGCCACCCTCTCAACGTTGATTAGACTCATTTGGGTCTGATAGAAAGGCGCAATATTCCTCCGGAGTATCCTCAACTTTTCAGTTTCCGTACTCTTCCTCGTTAATCTCCGGAACAAGCCTTCCATGACCGCCACGTACACGCCAATGCTTTCATCAGGCCCTTGAGTCCGCACCCTAATTTCCTCCCAGAGGCGTTCGTCATAATCAGCTGGTAGAAATTCGACCCTTAATTCTTCTACCAGCTCCTCCCAAGTCCGAACCATCTCACGGTTGGCACGGAACCAGATCAGCGCCTTCCCGCTGAACAGCTCGACCACCGATCGAAATAACTGGCGTTTGGACACCCCTCGGGCTTCCCTCAACTCTTCCAGCCGTTCTAGAAAACCATTTACCGAATGCGGAGCCTCACCATTAAATGTGATTCCCCATTTCCTTATATCGGCTCCTTTTTCCGGAAACACCTCTAATGGCACGGCCAAGATTGACACTAAAAATTACAAAGTCAAAGGGACTTTTCTTCACTGCACACAGCACTGAGCACGGGTAAAACGCAAAGAACAAACAGAGCTACGACGACACAACAATAACGTTTCCTAGTAGAAGGCGAAATAATTGCCGAAAATGCTAAACGTTCTACACCCGCGGAGTAAAAGTCTTGATGCACAACGAACTAAGAGTAAACAAACTCAGCTGATCTTCGAATTGTCAGAGGACTGCAGGAAAACTTGCGCACCAAAAGTTTCTTGGTACAGTCCTGTAAGAAAACTTAGGTTTGGATCCTGGGTGGTAAAGCTCGCGCGTGGCTTCGATCGAGTTAATGAACTCTGGTTACCGTACGCGGGGAATTAATAAAAGGCCGGAAAATCGTACGGAATATTCTCTTCTGGTTTTGTGGATCGATGGAAACAGGTGAATATTCCGTACGAATTCAATATTCCTTAGAATATTTTTCAATTTACCCGTACATCTACTCTCTTCTGGTTTTGTGGATCGATGGAAACAGATCGATGGAAACAGCGAGTCAACGCAAGCAGCAGCAGTAACCACAGCAGACGAACAGCCAAGACGGAAACCGGCATCTTTAAGAAAACGATCATCGTTCTAATTAGCGTAGCGACATCGAGACGACGACGGCGCGTAGACGGAGCAGTCGCCAGGAGGAATTTGGAAGCGGGAGCAAGGTTCAAAACTCAAGCGCATAGGGATTTCTTTTGTTAGCGAGATTGCCGCCCAAAAGGTTAGTTAGATATTAAGATAGTGTTAAGTGTAAATTTAAGGTGTTAATTGTGTAGTGTACGGCCGACACGTAGTTTTAGTTTTCTTTAAAATTGCTCAATATAATTTTATAACGTAGTTAAAAGAAACGCGTATTCTTTGCTTTGGTGAATTGTGCTCCGGGGAGCTCGGTGGTTTTGGAGGGTGAAACCGCGACTCTAGCGTTTCGCACTTGACTAGAGTCTTTTGGTCACCACGCGGCTGGTCAAGTTCAAAGTGCGTGGCGCCCCACGGCCTTGCTCCGCAGCAAGCCGGCACCAGCCGCTGACCTCCAACCGGTTTCGCATTGTAACATGTTGGGCGCCAATGTTACAATGCGAAACCGGTTGGAGGTCAGCGGCTGGTGCCATTACTCAGGAAAATTCTTCAGATTAACTTCTAATCAGTCGACAAGAAAACTAACTTAACATGAATCACAAACCGAAGCGTCCTCTTTCCGCCTACATGTCGTGGCTCAACGAGACGTTCGCGTGGTTTCGGCTTCCTTACATAGGTGCGCGCCTGCATGGTGTATCATGCGTAAAAGGCTCGATCGCACAAGGTCAATGGACGTGTTGTCGAACCAAAACTTACCGTGCTACGTCGAGATATCAACCGAGGAAGCTCCATTAGATAAGTGCATTGTTGTTTTTTTTTTTTTGTTGATAGAAGTGATACTTTGTGTGCCTTATTTTCTCTTTTTTCCTTCCCAGGATGTCGTCGGGTTGCACTGGGCTTATCGCCATCCCCAGTGTCGAGCTCTGCAATCGCCGGTGACAAGGCCTATTACTATCTAGGTAAGTACCCTGCCTGTGCCGCATCAAACCTATGCCGCCCAATTACATAAAAGATATCCTATAGTAACAAATTCTTCTCTTGCAGGTTCGCTCCGGGTTGCGGTATGCCACATCATCGTAACAAGTTTCAAGACCAGTTTCAACCTACAATTATTGCGGTTGGAAAAGATATTTCTAGCAGTAGCCAATTTTTCTTAATTTATGACAATCAAGTATAAATTTTTTAACAGCATTAGATTCTTGTTTTAAAGTATTTCATATCTTAAATTCAAAATAACCCGAATTCTGCGAAAAAAAATTGGATTTTCATACAAAAATATTTTTACGATATACATTTGCCAGAGGACATGCTGAAATATTTTGTGTCTGTTAAGTGAAATGACATAGTTTGGAATGGATATTTATATATATTACAAAGACAATATAATTTTTGATATCAAATTAAGGTTTATTTGGAGTTTCCGATTCGAATCAAAGCACCGTGAAATTAAAATATACGCAAATAACACTAATTCGCGTAAAAATGTGGCCTATCCCGCTGCATATAAATGTTTACTTAAGTTTGGTTATTGCTGCTTCCATAACTCTTGAACCGCTAAAGCTATCCAGCTCATATTCGCACCATATGTTCGTTTAGTCCTCGGATTTGCATAACTTTTTTTTTGTATCCAGTAGGTGGCACTGGAGTGGAGTTATTTAGAAAATTCTTATTTATGGTCCAACTTGGCTCAAATTCACAACGTATATTACTTGAATCAAAATAAAGCTGTTGACAAAATTTGGACCCGGTAGGTGGCGCTGGAGTCGAGATATTGGTGAAAATTATTCGCATATTTCAGTTTAGCAAATACAAAATGTTGCGTCATCATTGTTCATCATCATCGTGGCGCGACAGCCCGACGTCGGCCCTTGGTCGCCGCCACTCCACACTTAAATTGCTTTTAGATAGATAGATAGATAGATAGATTTGTCTTTATTTGGCGTTCATAATTCATTACAGAGTATTATAATTTAAGAGTTTCAGAACTTAATTCTATACAGCTTAATATGTTTTCTTTAGCGAGTTGCTGATAATAGGTAGTGTTTAAGGTACATAGCTTCTAATGCTTAAGGAAAAATTCATTTGATAAAAAAACCTTTCTTGAATCTTAGGGCTAACTTATAGCTATTTATATCCTAACTTAATCCTATACTTATCCTACCCTAGCACTGAGGTGGCTAGTAACAGCTTGTATAAAACAGATTAGATCGGTGGCGCAATAAGCGGGTTGTCGGTGAAAATCAATCTTTGTTGAAATGCAGTAGTAGCTTTATCCGCGTACTCTTTAATCGTTGAGATTTTAGCTACTTCGTGAATGCGCCTGGTTGAGAAATACCAAGGCTTGTTTAGTATAATTTTTAAGCATTTATTTTGTGAGACTTGGAGTTTTGCCTTGTGGCAATCGGCACAGCCGTTCCAGATAGGTGAGGCGTACATGAGTATTGGTTGCATACACGTCTTATATAGCAGCAGCTTGTTGTCTGCAGACATTACTGATTTGCGGTTAATTAGCGGGTAAAGGGCATGGATGCTCTTGGAGAGTTTCATAGCTGAATTTTGGGTGTGATCCTTAAAAGTTAATTTTTTGTCGAGAGTCATACCAAGATAATCTATAGTTAGATTCCACGGGATGTCTTCTCCAAGAAAGTTCAGATTCCTTTGAGGGAGATTATGACTTTTGTTCTTTTTTGTGAAAAACATAGCATTCGTTTTCGATGCATTTACTTTCAGACGCCAGCGGAAGAAGTATTGATAAACCTTAGAGAAATATGATTCCAGATTCTCTATAATAGATTGTGGGTCCTTTGCGCTTGTGAGGAGGCAAGTATCGTCGGCATAGACAGCAAGCTGGCAGCGAGCATCTGTTGGTATGTCTGCAACGAACACGTTGAAGAGGATTGGGCTAAGGCAGGAACCCTGGGGGACGCCTGCCGGAATTTCTCTCGGGGTTGAGTAATCGCCATTGACTCTAACGGAAAATCTACGATCGGATAAAAATGACTTAATAATTTTTACTAAGTATAGCGGAAATCTAAACTTCAATAATTTAAAAAGAAGACCATTGTGCCAAACCGAATCAAACGCTTTTTCAAGGTCAAGTGTGACCATGGCTGCTGAACTTTTGTTCAGAAAAACGTCTTTTATGAAGTTGGTTACTCTGTAAAGTTGGTGTGTTGTGGAATGCTTTTTGCGAAATTCGAATTGAAAGTTTGGAATAATGTCATCCGATTCTGTATGTTTCTGCAGTCTAAATAAGATAATCCTTTCGAAAACTTTACTCAGTATCGGTAGGAGACTGATGGGTCGATAGTTCGCTACATCGTTAGGCTTTTTCTTCGGTTTGGCAATAGGAATGACGGCTGCTTCCTTCCAATCTTTGGGGAAATAAGCAGGAGTTAAAAATAAAATTTAGAAGTACTATACACTTCTTTGGTAGATTTTTAAGCGCACAAACTGGAATATTATCCATGCCTGGTGCTTTTTTGTTTTTTAATCTCTTGATAACTCCGACGATTTCTTTGGGTTTACAGAGTGCCTCAATCGGCAGCGTAGTGAATTGTAGTAACTGTTGTGATGCCCTTTCAACAACAATTTCGTTAATTTTGTTACCCATTTCTTGAGTGATTACGTGTGCTTCGCTGAATGTTTGCGCTATTAGCGCAGCTTTGCCGTGATCGCTATAGCAGAGGTTGCCATCTCGGTCTGGCAAAGGGGGAATTTTAATATATTTTTTTCCTTTCATAGATTTTTGAAGGTTCCAAAATTTATTTGTCCCTTTATCTAGACTGGAAAGCATTGTAGCCCATTTCTTATTTTTAAGCAACGCTACCCTATAATTTATAACACTATTCATTTGGTTAATTTGCCTTTTAATTTGGTAGTCTCTACTTCTCTGCCATTGGCGTCTGAGAGTGTTCCGAAGGCCTATGATCCTTCGCGTGGCATCATCAAGTAATAGTGATGACGGGTCTTGAATAACAGTAACTTTAGGTGTGCTTGCCTCAATAGCTTTCCTTATATTAGTGATAAGGGAGGCAACCAGATTTTCAATCATATCGGGGTGAGTCATTCCTGTTAGGTCTAATTTTGACAGTGAAGTCTCTCTGTTAAGTATATTTCGATACTGCCTCCAGTTAGTTTTTTTGAAGGAGAATACTTCAGTAAGGTTATTTCTGCATCTGGAAGTAAAGTCATTTAAAAGATATAGAACAGGCAGATGGGGGGAGTTAAGCGCAGTCAGTACTGTTGGTTCTGAAATGTCTATAAGTCCGTCACTTATTATGAAATCGAGAACTGAATTATTTCCCCTCCCTGGAAAGAAAGTTGGTTCACGCGGCGCGTGAATAAGAAAATGCCGTCGAGACATCAATTCATATACGATGCGCCCAGCTTTATTGGCCCTTGCACAATTCCAGAGACTGTGCCTCGAATTTAGGTCTCCGCCAAGTAAATACTTTTGCCCAGACGTTAACATCTTTAGGTCGTCTTCGAAACCTTTAAGTTTCTCTTGCGATAGATTCGTGCCCGGAAAATATACGGCAACTACTACTGCATTGATAGGTTTGATTTCTACAGCGACTGTTTCGATCACTTTGGTATTTAAGTGAATAACTTTGTGATTGATTTCACTTTTAATACATATTGCGACACCGCCACCTCTTGCGCCATCGCGATCTTTCCTGTATATGCGATAATTAGGGAGCCACAATTTGTCGCTACTTTTGAGCCAAGTTTCGGTAATGATAAATAAGTCAGTTTTAAGAGAATCTATAAAGTCATACGTCTCGGTTAGTTTTCCTTTGATGCTTTGCGCGTTCCAAAGTAGTAGATTAAGTGCTTGATTAGCCATAGATGTATTTCACAGTTACTTCGAAAAGAACATTAAGTTGTTCTATACGAGATTTGCACGTAGAGAGGTTTTTTATGAGTTCGGTTGAGATTTTGATTAATTCTCCTGAAGAAAAAAGCTCCGGGTTCTGATCGTGAGATTGCTTAACTGCACCACTGTAGCTGGAGCCGTGTCGGGCGTTTTGTTCAAAAGCTACATGCGTAGACTTGTTGATTGGTGGGAAGTTCATTTCGGACAGTCTCAAAGTAGCGTTCGACGAGGTGGCACCTTGTTTTCTAAATTTATCTTTAAGTTTTTCTTTAATGGCAAGAAATTCTTTGCGTTTCGGGCAATTAAGATCGTTAGAGAAATGCTGCTGATTGCAATTAGCGCATTTGATCTTATTTGTGTCGCTTTCTTTCAGGGTGCAGTTTGTAATGGAGTGTTCACCACTGCATATTAAGCATTTAGGAGGCAGGTGACAATGCGATGATCCGTGCCCATATAATTGACAATTGCGGCATTGTGTGGGTCCACTTTTTCTGCGCGAGTGATAGCTCCAGTGAACTACCGTGTGCAGTATTGCCTTGGTGCGTTGTAATTCACTCAATTTGACGCCTTTTTCAAAATATAACAGATAGTAGAAGCTGTCTACTTTATCTGTATTGAATTTTTTAATATCAATGCATTTGAATTGCGTTACTTGTTTGAGGTGTTTGTGAAGCTCTTCGCATGGCATTTCGTGAAGACCTGAGAGAATTATTTTCACTGGCCGTTGGTCCGATCTGCGATAGGTGAAAAATTCTACTTTTTTCTTGATTAAATATTCGACGACCCGCTCATAGTCATCCAAATTGGAAAGGTGTAGTCGTCTGCCGATTGACATTAAACGGACTTCGAACTCTGATACTTGCAGTTCTGCCATTATCGCCATTACGGTATCACGGGGTAATACGGGAAATGTTATTGCGGGTGGTTTTACCTTTTTTGGGGAATTAGGAGTTGTCCCCGGTGTCTCCGATATTGTAGGTGTATCGTCATGGTTTTCGGGTTCCAAGTCCGCCAGAAGTTGAAAACGGTTGCCTGGAGTCGCTGTTCGTCCAGTCCTTGGAATTTTTAGCTTGTCCCGTAGGAACATGTCGCCTGGGGAATCCTCCCCTCGCTGTCTTTTACGATCTATTCTTTGTCACTCGGATGTCCGCGCGTCAGAAATGAAGTTATGAAATCTTATTCGGGGGGTTAGATAGCCGGCAATCAAAAGAAGCCGGAAAATTTGGAACGAAGTTCAGAACTATGCCGATATGACACTTCACTCCACTGAGAACAGAAGAAGACTGTAAATTGCTTTTAAATATCCAGACAAATTAAAATGCAGTATGCAATATTATACCACATTCAGGTATGGCTACAGTGCTTAAAAAATGCAAAATTATTATCTATTATGTACAATGGCGCATAAACATTCTTTAGAGGCGTTAAATCGCACCTTAAAAGATTTAAAAGGCAATGTCAGTTTGTTCGGTGGTGTTCTAATTTTATTGGCTGGAGATTTTCGTCAAACACTACTTGTAATACCACGGTCAACTTACGCAGATGAGATCAATGCATGTTTAAAATCGTCTTCATTATGGCCCAGTGTCCACAAATTGAAATTAATAACAAACATGCGTGTCCAGATACAAAATGATCCATCTGCCGCTCGATTTTCCAAACAATTGCTTGATATTGGTGAAGGCAAAATGAATATATGACCCAAACCATCCAATTGCCAGATGATTTTTGTACTATCGTGCCTACTAGAGATGCATTAATAGAAAATATTGATGCCAAAAATATACAAATTCAAAATATGTTGCAGTCTCAGTCATTTTCATTTAAATCAATTGACACTGTTGTAAATGCAGATGAAGGAGTTAATTTCCCAACTGAGTTTCTAAATTCACTTCATGTCCCAGGCCTACCTTCTCATAATTTACAAATCAAAATTAGTTCACCAATCATTTTATTGCGAAGCGTTAATGCGCCAAAATTATGCAGAAATTGCATTATTTGTAAGCCCCTGTTTCTGTGCAGGGTGAGCACCTTCTCCGTTTGTACTTGATGTTAGAAGATAACTTCAGGCCTGCGTGGGAGGCTTTGACAACAAGAGGCTTGTAGTCAACGCCCACCTGTCAGCCCTATTTACTCCTTCGTGTCAAATAAAGGAAACGGCAGTGTCTTTTCGCCGCTTGTATGATGAAACAAAGGAGAGTATTGTAGCGATGAAATCTTTAGGCGTGAACTGTTATCATTGGGACCTTCCTATAATCCATGTCCAAACACAAAGATTACCTTCCGAATCTAGAATGAGTTGGGAGCAGGTAATTAGTCTGTCGACTGAGCCTCCAACAAAATTCGTACGTAGGGTTTTTGAAGACTAGATTCCGCACTGTCGAAGCTGTCAATTCTTCTATTAGTACTTTGAATGCCCGTAGTACTTCGTCCGCTGACGGATCTCAACAACATCGTCTGTCGTTCTTTTCAACAACCTCGCATTGCGCCTTTTGTAACGAAAGCAGTCACAATATACGAAAATGTGGAAAAATGGAACTGTGGGAAGACCAAATCCTTGTGTTTTAACTATTTGGGAACGACTTACGCATCTCCGAAATGCCCAAATAAACAATGTTGTTCGCATTGTGATCAACGTGATCATTCATACCTTCACAACACGAAACCGGTTGAAGGATCTTCAAACGCGGTTGCATCATTACAAACCACCAACCATTAAAGCTTAGCACCTTTATCCACAGCCTCGATAAAAGTACAAACGCACGGATAAAGGTACAAACGCACAAACATACATTTTTCGCTAATTGACACGGTGTCACTGGCGACCTTCATCATTACAGCCGCTGTGCAACGACTCAAATTAAAACCGACATCCATCTTCGCTAACAGTAGTGGTAGTATTATCTAACAAAGTGTCAAAGAGCAAATCAAAGTGTAAGTAACAAATTACAGTGAAAAAAAGGCAAAATGCAGTAAAAAAAAGAATTGAACTTTACCTAAAATTAAATTTTCTTTTATCGCGACTGAATCTGCAATTAATCAGTTTTGCATTGAAACTCACCTCTCGAAGAGGTTGGATAAATTATAACTGAAACTGTTTTATAATTAAAATTTTCCTTTAAACAAATGGTCCGTCGAGCCGGATACTAAGTGATATACAAACGCTAAGTATCTTTTTTTCGTTACTGTTGTACACAAACGTTCAAATGTAAACACACCCCCAGCTATGTAATTGTGAATTAGAAGAACGTCGACACCCAGGTGTCATTGTGAACTAATACCTAAATCAGAAAGAACTATTTTGTCACTTGGTATAGTAAGCTCGTACAGGCAAGACGCCTTTGGATATTGTTTTCTAATAAAACGTTTTGTTATCACGACGTCCGGTGGTTAAGGCGTATCGTTCCTAAAAGTAAACAAAAACAAATACGAATTAGTAAACCGAAAATATAATTATAATTAATAAGCAAACTGTAACCGGGCGGCATAGGCTTAGTATGCGGCACTCAGGTAGGGGTAATTACCTTAGTTAGGAGCTCCTCACCCACTTCATCGACACCGCTCCAGTAGCTCCGGACACCTACAATAGGAAAAAAATATCCCCAAAGGATCAAGTCCTCTCAGCAAATACACCCAAAAAAAAAAGTACTTATCTGATATCTACAGCGCAATGATGTTTTCGGGGCGCCCACGGTATCGTTGGCCGACTTCAAATGGGGCCAGTGCGAAATGGCTACACATTCGACAGCTCCTCCGCGCGGTGACACGGATCCGAGTCGATACGCTCACGAAAACACTCTACACAAATGCTCGACGGTGACTGGAAGTATTTCACAATAATTTCACGTGTTGATTTGATAATCGCGAAACAAAACATGAAAACACCACCACGCAACATAAACAACGCCGCGGAACTGTCACGAGACATTGGAAGCGGGAACGTCAACTTTCCCACTTCCAATAATAACCACGACAATATGGTAATTAATTGGTGGTTTGGATATTCGATGCACGATCTGTGGGCCATGATATGGCGCAGTGTACACGCACCGGCACGTGTGGCCTTCAAGGTCATGAACTCCCCCCTGAATTCAAGGCCGACCCGAATTCAAGGTCAACGAGTAAGATACACCGTAGCCCAGAGCTAATAAAAGGGCGAGGATCCCAACGGGACAACCTCTTTTGGTGTACAAATTTCGAATTCAACAAGTGATTATCAAACGACCATAATTCCGTGACTCAGAAGAATCAATTCGCTCTTTTGGTGTACAAATTTCGAATTCAACAGGATCGACCAGGGTGGATATCGCGGACGGGCTGGTGGATCTTCGTTTACGAAGAAGAAAAACTACGACACACATTAGCGGACGTAATTGTGCTCAATTGGTGAGTGGCGCCAACGTCTCAGCGGTGGACGGAGACTACACTTCGAGGCACGACATTGGAGGAGCTGACGACGAGGTTCTTGGAAAGTTGAGGTTGCCGCCCGTGAAAAAATCAGGTAGCTAGTTAGGCACATAATTTTAATATTTTCTAGTTAAGTGTATAACAGATTAAGGAAGACTGTATTTAGTGGCGGCCGACACGCTAGTGTTTAAGTGTTACTGAGATTACATTTTGAATTTTAACTGAAAACAGGATTATAATTTATTGTTTGTGAATTGAGCTAATTCGTTGGTAGGAGTGGGGCGCTGGGAGTGAGCGTAGCCAGCGTCCTTTAACAGAAACTACGCAAGCCGAAGCCGCGAGTGTGTTTCTCGCCGTACCGACTCGCCGTTGAGAATTGGTCTTCGGTGCGGTTGTTCGTGTTTCGGACCGCCCCAAGAAGGGACCCTTTTTGAAACGTGTGGCGCCCACGCCCGTCTCCTCGGGTTAAGCCGGCAAGGGGCTTGATCTTTTCTCAACGACGTGTGTGTGTGTGTTGTTGTACGGTATTTGGGGCGACCGGTAGCGCAGTGTGTTGAGGCATCAGTCTCATGTTTGACTACCGGCGTTTCGGGTTCGAATCCCGTCCACGACGACGTTCGTGGCCATGGATGTGCAGGAGGTGTATGCCGGCAACTGCATTCTCCGAAACCAGATTATGCCAACGAAACGTCAACTGGGCCACATGGAACAGTTGACGCGCTATGCCCCACAAAGGGTTAGGGCAATTGAGTAGTGAGTATATGGGTCGATATATTCGACACGGTGGTCGCGAGTCCTACTTCCTGGAGCTCGAAACGAGTCGCGGACCCGAACGGGTGGAATTCCTGGCGGATTCGTCGCGGAGGGCGGAGAATCGAGGGATTTCACATCGGGAGTATCTTGAGGAAGAACGTCTGGAGCGGGCTTTAGAGGCCCAGGTACGGCCAAGAGAGAGGCCAACGAGCTCTAGGAGGGAGGACCCGGCAACCGCGGCGACTTCAGTAGAGGACCGTTAGGGAAAAATCGTAACATTGTATCGGATTTTTTGTTGTGTTGTCTTTTTCGAGGCGGGCTTAATAGCCACAAACGTGTCCGCAACAGTTACGTTGAATAAAGAACGCGAAGTCTTTTTTCAATCATCGTCTTAGAAAATCGCGAAGTTTTCTAAGTGTAATTCATCGGTTTAGAATAGTATAAGTAATGTATTAATCGTGTTGTTTCTATCCTTTCCGCGTCTCGTTTGCGTGATCATTGTTCTAACCATTAACGTGTTTGATCTGGTCGTGTTATACTAGTACAGTTTATCGAACCAAGTTGAAATAAGGAGCAAATATTATCGAACAAAGTGTAAAAGAGCAAATCAAAGAGTAAGTAACAAATTACAGTGGAAAAAAGGCAAAGTGTAGTGAAAAAAAAGAATTGAACTTTACCTAAAATTAAACTTTCTTTCATCGAGACTGCATCTGCAATTAATCAGTTTTGGATTGAAACTCACATCGCGAAGAGGTTGAATAAATTCTAACTGAGACCTAGTGTTTTAATTAAAATTTTCCTTTAAACAGTTGTGCAATTCACATTTTGCTCTCGGACGAATGAAAATGTTTCGGCGAGCGTAGAAGCAATTGTAATGCGTAGAAGCAATTGTAATGCCTTAGTGCCGGAACACAATGTGTGGTTGTAGCTTGTAGCGCTTGTGTCGCCACAAAACGTCAAAAGTAAATTAATTGCGATTGTATGAGAATGAATACAATGCGCGGCTGTAGTTGCAGCTGCAGTTGAAGCTGTAGTTTGTTATTTAAACTTTTTAACTTTGCGCCACAGCCACAAGCTATAAAGTGACAGTTTACAGCCAGACAGCTGTTGTTTCGACTTCGTGTGTATTTTTTTGGAAGTAATATGTGTGACGTAGAACTTTTGATAGAGGTGATAAGACGTTACGATTGCCTGTGGAATTTAGGTCATCCAGACTATAAAAATAGAAAAAAGAAGGCCGAATGCTGGACAAAAATTAGTAAAGAGACAGGAATAGGTAGTAAGTATCTTGGACAATATAGAGATTTGGGATATTTTGCCGTGTTTATTTTAAGTATGTACATTCCTGGATTAAAATGGGTGAATGCAATGATTCAATATTTTCAGTTGAGGAATGCAAGCGTAAATGGAAAGGTCTGCGAGACTCTTTCTCAAGGGAGAACTCGAAGAAATACACGTCTGGGCAGGAAGCCGGAGAGCCGCAAGAAAGATGGAGGTACTATAATAACCTATTGTTTCTTAAGGAACATATGAAACCAAGAGTGTAAGTGCTTGCAGCATATATTGTACACGCCAGTTATTTTCAATAACAGTGATCTCTGTTGATCTCAAGCAGGACAATTTGCAATTACACTGTTTCCGAAATAGGACTTGAAGAAGGCGAAACATCTGTGTCAATATCTATGAATGATGGTGAGAATTTAATTACTGAAGCCTGTTCGAGTACTCCGTCACTGCAGGTTGAAGGCGGTGAAGATGGCGAATCAGTTCTGTTTGAACAATACTCAGGGGAATCAACAACCACCCGCTCGTTGTCAACCCGGCGAAAACGTATCTGTGATACTGCTATAGAGAAGAAGCTTATAGAAACAATAACCTCCGTCAATTCGTATATCCGATCTACCGGCGATAGCGATGAGGATGAAGATACTTTATTTTGTAAAGCTTTAACCAAAAAAATAAAGAAGTTCCCACTAAGAAAAAAGAATGAATTAAAAGTGAAATTGCTACAATTCATGAATAAAGAAGAGGAAGATTTCTTCCCAACAGTCGACTAAAAATAAATGTAGCTATTTTATAATCATTAAGCCTTATTTTATGTAATGATTATCCAAAACTACATTGATTTTATGCGACTGTTAGGAAGTAATGCGTTTTTTTTTTTTAATAAAACAATAACCAAATATGAGCCAGTTTATGATCGAAATTACTTTATTTTCTAAAATCATTGGAAACAAAATCTTAAATAAAAACTGAACTAAAATTCAAGATTGTTAATTACAATGGAAAAAAAGAAAAGGTTTTTTTTTGTAAAATTAAAATAGAAAAAAAAAAAATACATGAAATAAAAGTTTTCCAATTTGAAGAAATTTTATTGTGAATGCCAATTCTTAGTTAATAAAATAGTCTGCTAGTGTTTCTCTTACAATTTGTGCGTGGCGAACACTGTTGCGACTACAAGCAAGAGTTCTGACGCTTCTCAAATTAAGATTCTCTTCTCTCCATTGTCCTAATACTAAATTGTCAGCATCATCGTAGCTATCAGTATAGCCAGCTGGATTATATGTGTGCTTATTGTAAAGACAATCAGTTATTTTCAAATAATTGTGGAGGATAACACAGGCCAAGACCACCTTATCGGCGTTTTTGGGAACAAACTCAATTCGCGAAAGAAGTACCCGCCACCTAGTAGCCAAAATTCCGAAAGTATTTTCAATAATGCGACGCGCCCGAGAAAGCCGCCGATTGAAATAATCTTTCCTCTGATCGAGCAAAAGCCCTGGGTACGGCCTCATTAAATTAGTCCTCAACGGAAAAGCGCTGTCAGCTACGAAATACATTGGTGTTTCTTTATCTGAACCTGGAAGTTTTCGTGGGGAAGGAGCATTAATATCATTGTATATAACTCTTTGACCGAACGGTGAATTGCGGAAAACACCTCCATCGCTTTGACTTCCGTATGCACCTACATCAGCTGCCGTAAAAGTGTAGTTGGCATCACAGACAGCCATCAACACTATACTAAATTCTCCCTTATAGTTGAAGAATTTTGAGCCAGACTTTGGAGGACACTTTAATTTAATATGTTTCCCGTCAATACTTCCTATGCAATTTGGCATTTGCCATTTTCTGTAGAATTCGTCACTTATCATGTTCCAGTCCAATGCGTTTAACGTGGGCATATATATTGGAGACAATAATTTCCACAGAGTATCGCATACTTCCAATATAATTTTCCGAACGGTGGAAACGCCCATCCGGAAAGTCACAGCCAGGTAGTGCATGGAAACACCTTGTGATAAATATCTGTAATATATACAATTACCATAAAAGTTTGTCTCATATACTAAACATTCACTTACATTAAAGTCACTGCAAGCCGACATTCGGGACTTATTGGCTTTCTTATTGAGGTTTTCTTAAGGTGGGCTTCAATAAGCCGCAGTAGCAAATCATATTGGAATCGGTTCATTCGAGTATATTTAAAGAATAGTTCTTCGTCATGTTCTTTGATGTATAAGAATGTTTTTTCAAAGAAACCGAATTTCCTTCTTGACTGATATGTCGGCCTTACCCACCACCTTCTTTGCCTTCTGTGGTTTGGAAAACTTTTGTATGTTAAGTAACACAAACACAGCGCGTTGGCTGCCAAGGCTAATTTCCGCTTTTTGGTCATTTTTTTATACTAGCATTCAATTCACTGAAGACAACTGACTTGACTGACGACTTGTATGCTACACGCTACACCATTGTATTCTCTTGTATTCGACTCATACTACAGCTTCTACTACGGCTACAGCTGCAGGCTTCAGCTACGTACTACGCGCGACACATTGTGTTCCGGGCCTTAATCGGACACCCACCGCAGCGTAAATTCTTGCTGAAGAACTATACTTATCTAACGGATTTAATTCTGGCAGATACTTCTTGCAACCGACACCGGGGGTGATCGACGTCATCTTGGGATCTGAAGTTTATCCCAAGATAATAAGAAAAGGTATTAGGATTGGACCATCAGATTCTCCTATGGCTCAACAAACAACACTCGGGTGGATTCCATTGGGGCCAGTCACCCAAAACGACCGAAGGACAAGTTGTATTGTCATTTATAAGTAAAGTTGCGTTGGACGCTCAACTACGAAGATTTTGGGAAATGGAAGAGTCCGAATTTGTTCCCAGTTATACGGAAGATGACCAGGTTTGCGAAGACCTTTTCGTGAATCGCCGCGATTCAAGTGGTCGTTACGAGGTATCCTTGCCGTTTGAGATATTTCCACAACGAATTGGAACATCTCTTGGTAGAGCGACTAATCAGTTCAGGTCTTTGGAACGTCGATTAGCCAAAGATGAAATCTTAAAATCTGAGTATTCACGGTGCTTGATGGAGTACGTGAGCATGGGCTATGTCGAACGGTTTGCAGAAGACGAGATTGAGAACACGCTTCATTATTACATGCCGCATCTTGGATTGGTGAAAGAATCAAGTGTCACGATCAAACTTAGAATCGTTTTTAATGCATTCAGTAAAACAGATAGTGGACTATTATTGAACGACATGCTATACACAGGTCCCAGCCTTCATCAGGACTTGTCAACCATATTCATGAGATGGAGGTTTCCTTGATTTGCCATAGATTCAGACGCAGAAAAAATATTTCTGCAAATTTAAATGTCCGAACAGGATAACGAAATACTCAATTGCCCTAACCCTTTGTAGGGCATAGCGCGAGTTACGGGATCATCTCCCTAACACGATCTACCATCATCACAGGTGCCGATAACCAGATCAACGTATCAACCCGGAAACCGGTGATAGGCAAGTGGTGGCAGTTATCAGAAAAGAATTAAAAAAAGTCTCCGCCAATTATTTTTTGACTTATAGACATTCAAAAAAGAATTGGAAAAATTCATACCCTGTGATGATTTTTTAAGTACTGTTATTACAAATTTTCATTTTTTTTTTATGAAGCAACCCTGACTAACTCTTCTATAAATCACAATCTAAAAGTAAAAAATTACTGTATTGGTTTTAAATAAAATATGACTTTTTTCCCCAATTTTGTACTCAAAATTATCACTTATCCCAAATCAACTGACTGCACTGTAAAAAAAATATACCACGCGGTTTTGGCAAGTAACTGTAAAAGATGGCCCATTTTGTCCAGATTCCAAAATGGTACAACATATGTAGCACAAGTAACCTAATGAATGATTTAGTGATTCAGTAACAATTTGATTATAGGACGCATTTAACTGCCATTATGCCATACAGATACAGTGCGCGGGAATATAGTTACGTCACCAACTCAAGCCAGTGACGCATACCATGAGCACTCATCAATACCGGTTAAATGGGTAAACAAACATAATTAGTATTTTTAGTTGAAACAAACATGTTTATATGAGTCACCCATTTCATTAAGATAAGAAATAGTGTTAGGATGTCTAATGAGCCTTTAATGGCAATGGTAATGATAACAATAAGAAATGATAGAAGGATATACAATAAGAACCAATATGTAATAAGAAGAACGTAATGATGTAACAAATAAGTAAGATAAGATATTAATAATAACAAATAGTTAAGAAGCATAATGATAAGAAATTCAAATATAAATACATGTCTCAATTTTGTAAGTTTCAGTTCGAAAATAGAGCTCAGGTCGAGCACTCAATAATATATATTTTATTACCAGAAACTCGGTCTTTAATTAAATAAGATTTCGAAGACTCAGATATTGAGTAAATTCTAATCTTAAAACTGGCGCAGTCGGGACACGGACCAACTTTGGACCAAATCTTAAAAATATTTGCTGAATTGAAGCTCGAAGATCCAGCGAAAATGGATTTCAAACAGCTCTCCAGCTACATTTGTGGAATACCAAGTTTTGATGGTACTCAAATAGATTTATTTCCTTTCGTAGACGCGGTTGATGTCGTGGCAAAGTTTATTGAGGAATGCCCATTGAAGCCAATTCTTCATCAACAAATATTAACGAAAACCACGGGAAAAGCTAGAGAGGTGCTACAAACGCACATGACAACGGATTGGAGGGCAGTGAAAGCGTTAATGATCAACCATTTTGACACACCGGAAAATGAAACACAACTCATGGAAAAGCTATTAGCGGCGCAATTTACAACGGCTGGACAGCTATATGGCTACATATGTAAGTGCCTTTTTAAGCTAAACCAAAAAATAAATTATAATGTAAATTATAGTGTAAGTCAAAAAACAGAGTACATTAGGACTAAAAACGAAATTGCGAAATCCACTTTTATAAATAAGTGCCCTGAGCCTATACGAGGGGTATTGCACGCATATAAGCCTGAGACACTAGAAGACGCATATAAAGTCTTGGTGAATACTGGCTACCTTAATGAACATTTTAATAGGAAACCAATGAGCTCTAGGTCAGCATTAGGTAGCGGAAAAAGTCAGGGATCTTTTAGTAACAGAGGTATTGCTCAATCTAACGTTAGATATAATTGTGAACAAAATCAAAATCGCAATGTAAACGACTTGACATTAACCTCTGATGTGTCTATGAATACTGCAGTGTCAAGGGATTCATCATTGCATATTCAGTCAGACGTACCAAATTTTCGGTTCCAAGCCTCGGATCCAGATATCAATTGCCTATTGTTCAATTAACGTTAGATGACGTTAAAGTTAGATGTCTGATTGATACAGGTTGCTCTACATCAATCATGAATCTCAAACGAGTTGCCGAGCATAGAAGGCATACACTTGAAAACAAATTAATAATTTCAAGTGTAAATGGTGAATCCCTTGCCACAGAAGGGTTGTTGACCAGCTTTCCACAAGAATTTAATATAGATGGAAAAGTTGAGTGGAAACTCGTACAATTAGAAAATAGGGAATTCGATGCTATAATAGGGCAAAATATTCTTGTGCCAACAAAAGCAATTATCAATTTTCAAGATAATAGCTTAACAATAAATTCAATTAAAATTCCCTTGAGCTTAAATCAAGAGGAAATATATTGTACTATTGCGGCCCAAAATAATTCTGAAAAAGAATACGAGGTAGACAAAAAAGAAACTGAATACTCAAACGAAGAAAAAATTGTTGTTGATAGGATAAAAAATGAATTCAGTGATTTAGAGTATAATAAAAATGAAATCTTGACTTTTACAAGCGAGATAAAACATGAATTAAAACTAAACACTGATAAACCTATCTATCAAAAAAATTATCGATATCCGTATGCTTTAAGAGACTTTGTCAACAAACAAATTGAAGAAGATTTAAAGCAGGGTATCATTCAACCATCAAATTCTCCGTATAATTCACCCATCTGGGTAGTCCCAAAAAAGACACCCGGTGAACACAGACTCGTTATTGATTTTAGGAAAATTAATAACTTAACGGTTGAAGATAAATTTCCCATACCACAGATAGATGATATCTTAGGTAAATTAGGAAATGCAAACTATTTCACCTCAATCGATCTGGCAAAGGGTTTCCACCAGATCGAAATAAAACCTGAGGATAGACACAAAACTGCATTTTCCACAGATAGTGGACATTACGAATTCACAAGAATGCCGTTCGGGCTCAAAAATGCCCCGGCAACATTTCAAAGATTAATGAACCACATCTTAAGGGATCATATAAATAAAATATGCATTGTGTATATGGATGATATTCTTGTGTTTTCTACTTCCTTAGAAGAGCATGAAATCGCACTAAGGAAAGTTTTTGGAACACTTCGAAAGGCAAATTTGAAGATACAGTTATCAAAAACTCACTTCCTTCAGCGATGCACTGAATTTTTAGGACATGTAATTACACCTCAGGGTATAAAGCCTAATCCAGACAAGCTAAGGGCCATTGAAAAATTTCCACTCCCGGAAACATGCAAACAAATAAAATCCTTTCTTGGATTGACTGGGTTCTATAGAAAGTTCATTAGGGACTACGCTAAAATAGCGAAACCAATGACAAAATTTCTCCATAAAGGTCAAAAAATTGACATTAAAAACCCAGAATATATCGAGTCATTCCAGTCTCTTAAAAAATATATTATTAACGATCCAATTTTGACACATCCAGATCTAAATAAACAATTCACGTTAACTACTGATGCAAGTAACTTCGCTATAGGCGCAGTGCTGAGTCAAGAGAACAAGCCAATCTGTTTCGCATCTAGAACGTTAAATATACATGAAACTAGATACTCAACAATCGAAAAAGAATTGTTGTCAATTGTATGGGCTACAAAGTATTTTAGACCCTATTTATATGGCAGGAAGTTCATTTTGCAAACTGACCATAAACCTCTAGTATTTCTTGAAAACCTTAAGGAAGAAAACGCAAAACTGCAACGTTGGAAACTTAAATTAATGGAATATGATTACGAGATTAAACATATAAAAGGGAAAGAAAATTATGTTGCGGATGCACTATCTAGAGTTGAAATCCATGCATTGAATGAGCAAGAAAACAAATCAACATTAGCTACGATACACACAGCGAATGAGGACAATATTAATCATATTTTTATTTCAGAAAAACCATTAAATTGTTATAAAAATCAAATTATTTTGAAATTAGGAAAGACCAATAACGTAAAAAGGAAAAACTTTGATAATCGCAAATTAATTATATTCACCTATAAGGAATATGATGATAAAACTGTAGAATACATATTTAAAAATCATTTAGCTCATGTAGGTACCACAGGAATAAAATTTCCTAATAGAAAAACGTTATTACTTTTCCAAGACTACTATACCAAATGGAAAATTGACAATCCGAGACGCTCAATAGTCCAAGCCAATAAATATCTTTGGAATTGCTCTAAAGAAGAGATTGAAGAATTAATTGCCAAAGAGCATAAAAACAGTAACCATCAAGGGATTGATAAAACCTATCAAATTTTGTCAAACAAATATTTTCACCCAAATTTAAAGCAGAGAATTGCTAACTATATAAACAAATGTTTCATATGCACCCAAACCAAATATGAAAGAAATCCCGGAAAGTTGCCATTTAAACTTACAGAGACTGCTAGGGATGTAAGGGATATATACCATATTGATATTTGGTTTAGGGATAAGAATTCACCTTATCTTACTTGTATCGATAAATTTTCAAAATTTATGACTATATCACCATTGAAAAATAGGCAATGGGATACGGTTATACAAGCTTTACGGGTTATGCTTAATAGGATAGGCAAGCCTAAGAAAATAGTAACCGACAATGAAGGAGCCCTTGACTCTCAAAAAACTAAAGATTGGTTACAAAAGGAAGGAATCCAAATTCACTTTTGTTCACCACATCATAAGACAGGGAATGGGGACATTGAGGTAGCGCATCGCACTCTAAATGAAAATCTAAGAACGTTTTATTTACGACAAAAAACTGAAGATAGAGATTTATTAGATTTCAATCCAGTAGAAGAATGTTTAAAAACTTATAATAATACGTATCATTCTTCTCATAAAGAAAAACCATCTGACATATTTTTTAATAAATGCCGTAAGGATAAGAAAGCCATCTACGAGCAACTTAAACAATATAAAGAAAAATATATAAATAGATTAAATACAAAAAGACAACAATACGAAACTGATGTAAACTTCGTTGAAAATGCTAATCCAAGTAAATTACAGCCTAGGTTTTCTAAAGCACAAGGCAAGAGAAAAATTCATCTACAAAGGTTTAAAAAAAAACGTAAAATTTATCATTTCAGGGACTATGGTAACAATACTCCTGTTAACGATTCCACAGGCAAGTAGTGTTACAATGTTGCCATTAACACAACAAAATGGTTACGTCCTTATTGAAACGGGACAGGAATATATTACCACAAGCAGAGCGATAATAGGACATCCCATTTATAAAACCGATACGGATTATTTGATGAACAAAATTAAAACGAATTTTGAACTTTTGGCAATATCCGGAGTTGAGTTTCAATTAGAAAATACGCGTAAATTAATTAATCATTTGCAAACTGAACTACACTCACTTTTCCCTGAACATATTCGCAACAAGCGAGGAGCATTTAACTTTATAGGAACCTTGCGTAAATGGCTCGAAGGAACCATGGATGAAGAAGATAGGCACATCATTGAACAAAACTTTGAAACTATAGAAACTAGTGAAAAAAATCTTAAAATTAACGACGAATTATTGTTAAAATCTACCAACGAAATACGTACATCAATTAGTGACATAGCAAAACAAGTTAACAGAAATAATTTGGCTTTAGAAAAGTCCATAAACAGTAGTATCGACATGATCAATGATCACTCCAAACAACTTTCTCAAATAGATAACTATATCAACTTTCAGCAGCTCTTGAATTTAGCACAAGAAAAAATAGATCAAACTTTTGAGATCTTTTTGAATAATAAAGGACATCTGCTTCACAGAAACATTCTTTCAGATTTAGATATAATTGATTATAAAATAGATGCAATTAAATTACAACACATTAAATCTGACGTTCTGATTGAGAAGAATAAGTTAACAATATTTATAGAGATACCCCTGGAGCTAGAATCAATTTCAGTTAACCGTCTTATTCCGTTACCTAACGCTAGAAATCTTCAAATTTATTCAAACATCGACAAGTTTTATGTATCAAAAGGTGTAGCAAGAGATATTGGAAGTAAAAATTTAATAAATAATGTATGCATAACTAATCTTATCCAACAAAGACCAACAAATTGTACTTTAATCGAAGAAACTGAACCTAGATATATTAAAATAAAAGAAAATACATTTATATTTACGAATATTCAGGATAAACATTTGGTATACTCATGTAATAATTCAGAAAACCACACTATATTAATAGAGTATAAGAATTTTCACCTAACATTTGAATCATGTACCATATATATACAATCATGGAAATTTATAAGTAAAACATCAGGAAATTACATTCCCAAAATATTGCCTCAAAGTAATCCTATTAAAAACTATACCATATTGAAGCCAGTCACTTTCGAACATATTGAACAATTGCAAAACAAAACAGTCCATTTATTAGAAACTCAAACATTATTGAAACTTGACAACTCACACAACTTTCTTGCGTATACATTGCCTACACTTGGCCTTACAGTAATAATAATTTTCGTATTAATTGTTTTTGCTATATACATAAAAACTAGATTATGTTCCAAAAAAATTAATATTAATATAAAACAACCTGAGGACAGGTTTAAGTTAAGGATGGGAGGAGTTACGTCACCAACTCAAGCCAGTGACGCATACCATGAGCACTCATCAATACCGGTCAAATGGGTAAACAAACATAATTAGTATTTTTAGTTGAAACAAACATGTTTATATGAGTCACCCATTTCATTAAGATAAGAAATAGTGTTAGGATGTCTAATGAGCCTTTAATGGCAATGGTAATGATAACAATAAGAAATGATAGAAGGATATACAATAAGAACCAATATGTAATAAGAAGAACGTAATGATGTAACAAATAAGTAAGATAAGATATTAATAATAACAAATAGTTAAGAAGCATAATGATAAGAAATTCAAATATAAATACATGTCTCAATTTTGTAAGTTTCAGTTCGAAAATAGAGCTCAGGTCGAGCACTCAATAATATATATTTTATTACCAGAAACTCGGTCTTTAATTAAATAAGATTTCGAAGACTCAGATATTGAGTAAATTCTAATCTTAAAACTATATGTTGTCATGCATCTTATTTATGGGGAATGCAAATGCAATGCTAGTGCTGCAGCCAGACTTTATCGTGAGAGATATCCAAATGCTGAACGTTATCCGGATCACCGAATATTTATAAACGTACACCAGTCATTCTCAGAGGGTCGAATTCCACACCACATGACAGGAGAGCCAAATTCCATCATGCCTTACGAGGAGGAAGTCTTACAAGCAGTCGAACAAGACCCCAGTGCCTCAGTACGTGCAATTGAATATAGCACAGGAGTACCCAAAAGTACAGTACAACGAATTCTACGGAGAAACAAGATGCACCCGTACCATGTTCAACGAGTCCAAGGTCTTCTACCTCGAGATTAGCCGCAGAGAGTACAATTTCGTCAAACGATGTTGCGTGAGTACAGAGAAGATCCCCAATTCTTTGACAAAATTCTATGGACCGATGAATCCACATTTTCTAAAGATGGTTACATTAACCTCCACAATTTACACGAGTGGCACATTGAAAATCCACATTTAATGCGGCAAAATAGAGCGCAGCATCGCTTTAAAGTGAACATGTGGACTGGAATTTTAAATGGCCAATTTATTGGACCATTCGAGCTTTCTGAGAACTTAAGTGCCGAGACATATTTAGATTTTTTAATGAATCATTTACCCAATTTATTCGAAGACGTGCCACTCAGTACTTTTGCAAATATGTGGTATCAGCACGATGGCTGCCCAGCGCATTATGCCCGTACAGTAAGAGAGTTCCTTGATCGAGAATATCCCGAGAGGTGGATAGGGCGGTCTGGTACAATTTCGTGGCCGGCACGTTCACCTGACCTAAATCCCCTCGATTTTTTTACTGGGGAGCAGTAAAAGAAAAGGTTTACACGAAAGAAATAGAAAATTTGGAGGAACTCCGCCGAAAAATTGCGGAAGCCGCTGAAGCCATTAGTTCCGGAAGATTCGCCCAGCTTATAGCTCGATCCTTTTTAAGAAGATGTCGTGCTTGCATTGCAGCTGAAGGCAAACATTTTGAACATTTGTTGTAAATTGAAGTTCTAACGTTTAATTGTAAATTGTTTTTTTTTGTTCAATAAATTACACTTTTGCCTAAATGAGATTATTACTTCTTTTCACCTCAATTAAGAGATAATATAGGAAGTGTTGTACCATTTTGGAATCTAAACAAAATGCGCCATCTTTTACAGTTACTTGCCAAAACCGCGTGGTATATTTTTTTACAGTGCAGTCAGTTGAATTTGGGATAAGTGATAATTTTGAGTACAAAATTGGGGAAAAAAGTCATATTTTATTTAAAACCAATACAGTAATTTTTTACTTTTAGATTGTGATTTATAGAACAGTTAGTCAGGGTTGCTTCATAAAAAAAATAAAAAAAAAAATGAAAATTTGTAATAACAGTACTTAAAAAATCATCACAGGGTATGAATTTTTCCAATTCTTTTTTGAATGTCTATAAGTCCAAAAATAATTGACGGAGACTTTTTTTAATACTTTTCTGATAACTGCCACCACTTGGCCTATCACCGGTTTCAGGTTTGACGTTGGGGTTTGGGACACCCTGTATAATATAAGATATAACTATATAAATTGTGAACTAAACTTTGTAGAGTACGATTGTATTTTTAATCTTGATGGCAGCAACTTAACTTAGTTCACTTAAATTAAGTCTTTTTTTTTTAAACAAGGATCACCTCAATCCTTAATTGGCGCTGTCGCAAAAGTAAGGGCAAAGGACGAGCTCGTACGTAATGTTTCTTAAATCGTTGAAAGATTCCGACGATTCATCGGTCTCCGCGAAAGAATATCGCCCACGGTTCCGGATACTTTGTGTATAGTGTACAAGTGCAAGTGACGAAGGCTCATCGTTGCATCAGCAGGCTTAGCGACAGAATATCGCATAGAAAGCAGCACACTCAACCGAACGAGAAAGGACAACTAGTCGACCAAACAATTAGGATGTGCATTATAGTACTTCTCATGTAAGTCGAACAAATTGGAATTATGTGCCTCTACATCCCAAACCAAAGCCAACTTCCTTGAAGCCCTACTCAACGCTCCAGATAATTTTTAGAAGTATGTTTGGTAATTATAATAGTGCAAGTACACAGCACAGTGCAAGTTTGAGTATGATTAGTGAAAGTGAAAACCCTCAACGGTCGTTAAGTTTCCCAACATTAAATAACATTAGTAATCACTCGGTAAATAGTGAAACCATGTCGAATCCAAGTTACGATCAGTTAGCCGTTACGACTACGGATGTGTTTAATTCCTTGAGGGTCCCAGTTACCACCAAGGACCTTCCCAAGTACGAAGGGAGCCCAAGGCTTTTATTTGATTTCCTCGACAATGTCGACGAGATTCTTAGTCTCGTTCAAGTGGCCAATGGCACACCTTATGGCCAACTATTGTTGAGAGCCATACGAAATAATACGTTTATCTGCGTAATGCAATATCACTACGCAGATAAACGCAATGAGACTTCTCTCATAAAAGATCAAACAAAACAGTTACTCAGTGCAAAAATTCTATAGTGAGATAGTGGAGCTCCTTTCGAGTATGAATAACCACGTGAATATTCACGAGTCATGCGAGTGTTATATCTGGAAATAAAACCCTTGTAATGAACACCTTTTTTTAAACCTTCGCGCGCACCCATCACTTGGCGTCAACTTCATGTTTGCTCAGTGATGAGTGACGCGCGTTGACAGCCGTCAAATCGGGGGTTGCGATTCTTCTGTGATTGAGACCGGCTGGGTAATCAAGCGTGGGAAAAATTTATATCGTGAGAAAAATAACCCGCCAGCGACACCGACCGGGGTGAAGGGATTACTGTATAAACAACAATATGAGGTCGTTCGAGAGGCTATTCAAACAATTTTGGACGAGGACAAATCTATTTCGTCGGAAACAAAGTTGTTAATCCGAGGGTATCTAAGAAAGCTTTATTCCTTTGGGACCATGTTCTTTCTGGTCGTGTGCATTGAAATTTTCGGACCGTGTGAACAACTTGCCAAATCTCTTCAAGATCCACACTTTACAGCTACGGGTGCTCAACAAGCGGTTCGAATATTGAAGAAGCGAATCCAGGACCTTCGCTGTGATTAAGAATTCGAGAAGATGTATGATCACGTAAACGAATTGGCTATAAAATGCGAACTTGTTGATCCTGATCATAGGACAAAGAAAATACCTAAACGATTCGAAGAAACTGGCTCCACTACTCCAACGCAGTCGGTAACACTAACGAAAAAAGAAAAATACCGACAAGATTTTTTCGAAGTGTTGGATCTTCTGATCAACGAACTTGAACGAAGGTTTGATCAAAAAGGTGAAAAAATAATATGTATTATTTACCTTAAGTATGAAATATAAAATAAAACTTTTGCCTTGTAGCATTGAAAACCTTGGAAATGTTGGAAAGTACAATATTTTACTTGATGTCTACAAAGGGACAGTGCCAACAGAAGAAGATTTGAAAGTAAAATTGGGGCGCTATGATGAAGATTTCGAAACTGGTGATCTTCGCTCACAGTTGTCACTTCTATGAATATATGGAGAGTACAGTACCAACCTTTCCCGTGAGTAGACGTGTTCCGACGACGTTCTATTTCCCGATAGCGGTGTGTGGCAGTACTATACAGTTTTTTTGTGCAAGTTTGTAGTTTGTCCAACTACAAAATTGGAGCTTATCTGTTATTACTCAGATAATCTCCAACAAAGCAGAAAAGTGAGCAAATTGGAAATCCCAAATAGTGATTTGAGACAGATTATGGCACTGTTTTTCATATTTTCCGTGTCTTTCGAGCGTTACGGTAAACTTTTTTCGTCCGTAACGGCTTAATGCGGCTCGGTTTGTCCAAGTGTGTGGGTGCGGCACGGGGCTGCGTGTGATCAAAACAGCCGTCATTGAATTTTGTTCCTACATTCGTCCGCCGCCGATCTTGTGTTGAGGCGTTTATCAGCGGTCGTTGGACGCGGTCGTGGTGACTTACAAATTCGCGCAACTTTCTTTCTCCGAGGAAAATTTTCTTTTGTGCCTTTTCCCTTTTTTTGCGACCTTGTAGCGGTGTAAATCGTTGTGTATCTGTTTGGCGTTCAGATATCCGTAGTCAGGGTCGTAACACAAGAAATTGAATTGTGTTTTGAGAGCGGCATCGTTAACAGCAGTGCGCAATGTGTGTCCTCTTCGGAATTTTGACAAGTGGCTCAATCCCGGGCGTATAGTGTCATCTTGTACGGGCATCGGCATGTAACAAGAAGGAGTGCAATCAACAACAGCGAGAACACATTTTGGGCTAACAAGCGACTCTGCTTCTTCACCTGATCGACGTTTCTATGGTCATTAATTACTTTGGATGTAGACAGATAAGTAACAGTTAATGGTTGTCATTCTTTTCTATTTTTTCAGTTGTCTCTGAACGATGTCCTTGTAACAGGTCCTGCAATACAAAGCGATATGCTGTCCATTATAATCAATAGGAGGTTCAATCCGCAACTTCCCATGGATGAATATCGGTTCAACACTGTGACGTTCGGAGTCACCAGTGCGCCGTTTTTGGCAATACGAACGCTTCATGAGGTAGCCCGTACCAACGCAGATCGTTTTCCGGACGCTGCAGCCACCATCCTCAACGATTTTTATGTGGATGATTTATTGTCCGGGGCAAACACGCATGAAGAAGCTAAAAACAAAATGAAAGAATTAGTTCAAGTCTTAGAATCAGCTGGGTTTCATCTACGCAAGTGGGTGTCAAATGATTCGGTTGTACTGAGCGATATCAACAAAGAGGACATAGAAAATGTACAGACAATGGACTTAAACTTGGAACCAGGACACAAATCATTAGGCATCATGTGGCATCCTAATACTGACACAGTGTCTTATCGGTATCATTCCTTCAACAACCAGGAAGCCCACACAAAGCGATCAGTTTTATCGGACATTGCAAAGCTATACGATCCTCTTGGGTGGATATCACCGATCATAATCCGTGCGAAATGTTGGATGCAACAGATGTGGAAAAGAGGGCTCGACTGGGATCAGATTTTACCGGAGGAGCTACAGCAACAATGGACCAAACTGCGAGACAACCTTAAAATGGTGGAAACCATACGAATTCCACGGTGGATTTTATGCGCTGATGCGGAAGAAATCGAGCTGCATGGGTTTTGCGATGCTTCCCAAGAAGCTTACGGAATTGCGGTATATGGCGTTAGTCAGCTTGACGGCAACAGAAAATCTCATTTAATAATGTCCAAGACGAAGGTGGCACCGATCAAACCAGTAACGATTCCGCGATTGGAACTATGTGGAGCGGTACTTTTATCAAAGGCAACCAGATACCTACGGAATACGCTCCACGGAAGGATCAAAATTTCACGCACAATCTTGTGGACCGATTCCCAGATTGTATTAGCTTGGTTATATAGCCATCCGAGCAAATGGACAGTATTTGTATCAAACCGCATATGCCACATAATGGAAAACGTTCCCAGCATACCTTGGAGACATGTTCCTTTCTTGTGCAACCCAGCCGACATTGCTTCTCGTGGTTCCGATCCTGAGCGACTCGCCGCTAATTCTTTATGGTGGAATGGGCCCAACTGGCTACGTAGATCCACTGAACACTGGCCTATAACTACAACGGTTATCCCCACTCAACTGGAATTGAGGGCTACACCCAAGGTTATGTTTTACAGCGCAACCATGAAGGAGTCAGTTTTGGGCGAACTTATAATGAGATATTCACGACTTACCCGCTTGGTACGAGTCCTTGCTTACTGCCTGCGTTTTTGTAACTTGATCAACAGAGTTGACCGAGAACAAGGATATCTAACTCGAAACGAACTTGAGGAATCGATGAAGGCATTGGTTACTCATGTGAAACACGAGGGATTCGCAAACGAAATAGAAGCACTACGCAACAACAAACCAGTTGATAAAGGGAGCAAACTGAATGGTCTCAATCCATTCTTAGATGGCGATGGAATTGTTCGTGTGGGAGGACGTCTCGCGTATGCAAATATGAGTTTTGACGAGAAGTTCCCAGTCGTACTTCCTAAGGATGGAAACCTTACGACATTGCTCATTGAAGACACGCATCGAGCCACATGTCACGGAGATATACAACTGATGCTGGCCACAATTCGGAAACGTTTTTGGATATTGGATGCACGGAACTTGGTGAAGAAATGTACACACAGGTGCATTAGGTGCTTCCGGACCAAGGCACAAACCGCAACACAATTGATGGGGAGCTTACCAACACCACGAGTCAACATGTCACGTCCATTTACGCACGTTGGGGTGGACTACTGCGGACCGGTCAGCATCAAGGAACGCAAGGGACGAGGAGGACGCACATATAAGGGCTATATAGCCATTTTTGTATGTCTGTCAGTGAAGGCCATACACATCGAAGTGGTCAACGACTTAACCACTGATGCATTCCTAGCGGCATTTCGTCGTTTTGTCGCTCGTCGGGGTCTATGTACGGACGTATACACCGACTTAGGAACCAACTTTGTGGGAGCTAATGCCGAAATACTGAGAATTGTCAAGGCAAATCAACGAGTATCTGAGTCTGTTGAAAACGAAGAATTCGCTGGCATTTTAATCTATGAAATGGCACCTACGGAGGACTCTCGGAGAGGTGGTGTTAACCTACGAAGAATTATGTACCATTACGTGCCAAATCGAAGCGTGTTTAAATTCACGCCCCTTATGCACCATACATGACGACTCCTCAGAAGCACTGGCTCTCACACCAGCACATTTCCTCATAGGTGACACGCTTCTACATGTACCGGAACCAAGGATGTTAGACCTGAAAGAGAACTATTTGTCTCGCTGGCAACTAACTCAACGATTGACACAATCATTTTGGGACCGTTGGTCCAAGGAATATTTATCGCGCTTACAACAGCGCCCCAAATGGATGCAAAGGCAGCCTGAACCCCAGATTGGTGACGTCTGCCTCATTAAAGATGAAAGACTTCCTTCATACAAGTGGCCACTGGCAAAAATTATCGCGTTACATCCCGGTGACGATAAACTCGTTCGCGTAGTGTCGTTAATAAAGGACAACAGGCAATTTAAACGGAATATAACGAAAATTGCGTTACTTCCCTCAAACGAAAGATAAGGCACACTCATCCTGTCGACTCCAACAAGGCTCGTCTGTCTTATGTTTGTCCTCTCCTTACCTTCAACCTTTCCCCTAATACCAAGTGGACTTTACAGCCAACAACCTCGGGTCATAATAGCAATATCACCACACTGGTCGGCACAGGCGAACAGGCGGTATAGCTGTCTGAACTTCGTCGTGTAGTATCAACCATGACCAACGCACCGAGCTTTCATCCGAACGACGTTTAAGTCATCATTGGCATACTGGTCGGCAGCCAAGGCAACGAAACCATTGGTCCGCTAAATTGCGATTAGCGTGTTTGGAGACAAAGTACTTAACATCACGACAGGTCTAGCATACAACGAAGGTCTAAACATCGTCGGTCAAGGTAACATTTATAACATTCACTAATTGGTTTGCTCTTATTATTCAGGGATGTGCATCCCAGCGGGGACGGACCAAAAAATGTAGCGGATAATCAAGTAATTTTCTCGACGGACCAGAAACGTACCCGGTATGTGATACGTTTCAATAAGTTCGGGAGCCTTCCTCCTTCCAAGCACCCATAAACCATAAAAGTCACTATTTCGAAAACGTTACAATTCAATTGATTAACCACTAAGACTTCAACTAATTTTTCAATTCTAACTTTTCATATTAATTCAAACAAACAAAGAACGGTCGATAATTCAAGTTTTTAACAACTAATTTGAATTTGCGAAATGATCAACGGCTAAACAAAGACTGGGCCAAAAAACAGCTGACCCACTTTTTATACTGAGCGGGAATTCCCGATAAGTAGCGGTCATCCGTTATTTGCTACTTTCCCCTTAAACAAGAACATTTGTTGCCCACTATAGTTGGGAACATGTGGAATTAGTGGAACGGACCGTACATTTGTCAAAGTGACAATTGCGTGACAGTTCGCGAATGTACACAACAAGTAAGTCTTATACAATACAATAAATTTACATTAAATTTTAACTTTAATTCATTTCAGATTTTCGTTATTTTGCACCGGGAAGCTGAATTTCATTCGCTGTTGCAGGATTTGTTTTAGTTTGCGTCGCGGGATCTAATATTTATCATCGAATCCGTCGCTATGAGCTTCGGCGAGGTCTCTAGCAGCTGCAGCCATCCAAATTGAAGACGAAATACGTGACATGGAGCAGGGATCACCGCAGTTTGCCTCGGGATTACTTATACGTGAGTACTCTTCCAAACAAGGTCACATCCTTACAACCGAGGGCATCAAACCGAATATGAGTAAATTCGAAAATATTCAAAATTTGAAACTCCCGGAAACTTCGAAACAAATAAAGTCTTTTTTAGGCATCACCGGTTACTACCGCAAATTTGTTAAAGATTATGCGAAGGTAGCTCAGGGCCTAACAAAGTATTTAAAGAAAAATGTGACAATTAATGAAAAAGATTCACAGTATATAGATTCTTTCAATAAATTAAAATCACTTTTAATTAACCCACCAATATTGAAATACCCGAACTTTGAAAAGAAGTTCAAATTGATAACTGATGCTAGCGATTTTGCAATAGGAGCCATCCTTACTCAGGAAGAACACCCTATCAGTTACGCTAGTAGAACTTTAAGCCTAAATGATTGCAGTATCAATCGAAATAAGATTGAAGTCCAAATCGTGGCGATTAGTACATATGGCGTATTATTGGATATGGCGTGTGTGATTAAAATATTGGAGAAGTAAATGGTGTATAAACGGAAGTGCTGGTGTTTTAATTGGAATATAGTGAATTGTTCAAGGATTTAGCTAAGAATAGCATATGTTCAGCAAATGACATCCGAAACCGAAAAACAATAATCTCAGGTGCAGACATTATATCAGCACTTTTGCAATATAAAAGCATTTGGATACGTAGCTCCACCACTTCAGTCATCATAACATCTACCTCGTAAAACTTGTTGTCGGTCATACGAGTATTCCATAATTCGAGTAAAAATAAAATAAAGTGCAATTGTGAAGATAAATAGTGTTGTTCATTGTATCTTGTATCTTTTTGCTGGCTTGGTGGCTCGGGACGACTATAAAACTGGCGCAGTCGGAAAAACATAATTAAACCGCGAAGGTTTATTAATAAATAAAATTTACAGTTCGAATATTCCGAGAAGGAAATTGAACTGAAACCGGCAAAGTCGAAAAGATTAGCCTGGTATAATAACTTATAATAAACACTTAGTTCAAATATTCACAGATGGAAATTGAACTTCAAACCGGCAAAGTTGCAAAGATGAGCCCGGTATAATTAATAAATAAATAAAACATAATAAACCAAATATGTACGTTGTTCGAATATTCCGCGAAGGAAATAGAACAGAAAACGTAAAGTCCGGTAAAGTCGCTAAGATTAACCCGGCATAATTACAATATCTCTGTTTGGGAAGATCATAAGTACGATCTTTCAAAACGCTACCTGAGGCTGGGTAGCTACCCAATTTTAAAGCGAATTGTTAATAATCAATTGTGAACAAGTGAATAAAGACAAACAGTGTGAATGACCGATAAAAACCGAAACAAGACAGGGAAAAGTTTTATAATCAAAAACAAGGAAGTGCTACAGAAAACATGGCAGAGGAACAGTTGCAAGCAATGCAACAACAAATCCTTGAAAGGAATCAAGAAGTAGAGCGACTAACCAACCTATTACTGCAACGAGAGCAACAAGGGCAACAGGTCGAGCAACTGGCGGCGGCATTGCAACAAATTCGCTTTCAATAGTGGCAGTCAACACTAACGGAAAAAAACTGAAGGAAGTCCATCATTTGTGCAGTTTCTCGGGGAAAGGCGAAATTTCCATCAATTAACAACATCGAATATTTCCTGAATGGCATTCAGGACTTGGAAACGCAGAAAGCAGCCACAGGAGCGATATACATCGAAAAAATCGCGGAAGAAGCCAAGGATTCCATCATATCGTTTATTGAAACAGACAACTGGCTAAAAATCAAGGAGGCGCTGAAAAGGCGATATAGACCTGATGTCGAACCAGCTGATATTTACCGTCGAATAAACAGCATAAAAGTGAATAACGTGAATAAGTGAATTAATTCTTCAAATCCAAAATATTAAAATTAAAACTGACTGACTGCTGCATGTAGGTCTTCAACAAGCTTTTTTTTAAATACATATTAGCAGGATAAATTGGTATACGTTCCTCGGGAAATGAGGTATAAAACCCCTACCTACGACCAGCGTCCTCCCTGGGGACCGCCATAGCGACAACACCGCAACGCGAACTAGTGCTAGTGCAGTGAGAAGTGCAGTGTGCAGTGAAAGTGCAAGCGAGACGGCAACAACCGACAACCAGCAGCAGAAACGATATAGCGCAACCACATGCTACCGACGTGGAAGATAGCGGTAAAGAACCGTATGAAAACGGAAATACGTCCGGTGAGTGCACGAGGCACGAATATAGCCCTTTTTATATATTTTTTAGCCAGGTTAGCTTGTATTTCACCAAAGCAGAGTTTGGTTAGGGCAAATGAGTAGGAAAGGATCTTCGAGCGGGCGAATAGAATGTGTCAGAACACACGAACCTTGACAGAAATCACTCATTGCGACACGCTGACTCAACATCTCTCGATTCGCAAAAGCGCCATCATTCGTCAGATTAGCCAAGTCATGGAAACAACACCAACAAGAGCAAAGAGAGGATTATTCGGAAAGCTTCTTACAACTGTTTTCGGAGTCAACGATGAAGTCTACGAAAACATTGGCAATTTGGACAAAAACCAGCGGATGCTGCTTCACCTCACAAGTCAGCATCACCTCCAAATTGCAACCAGCTTGCAGCACGTCAACTCCGTTATGGCCAATAAATTCCAACAATTTGGTAAAAAAATCAATGAAATTATCAATGCCATGGAAGAGATGAAGCCTTGGTACCGAAAAATAGACAACAACAAATTGAGCATCCAAGTGATTACAGCCTACATGCGCTGACTCTTATGATGAAATTGAACAAAAATATGGCAATCTAGTCAATGCTATGTTTGGTCACGCCAGCATAACACAACTCATTTCAACAAGGACCATATCAGACACAATTGATCGAGTAACTGAAAATTTAGGTCCTTTGTTTACTGTACTACAAATCCCACAGAATCGAATTGTTGTTTCAAAATCAACAAAATCGCTACAAGTTTTTGGATATTTTTTAATTACGGAACGTACCAGTTATGACTTAATTCATGTAAGTGCAATTCCCCAAAAAGTTAATGCACATGAATTCGTAACACCACTGATTGGAGCATCAACAATGGCGATAAACTTTAATCAACAGCTATATTTTGAATTAGATGACAACCAGTTTCGTTCCCGCCAAATTGACGTATACCACTGTTCTCCTAATGTCATCAATAACATGAATACAAAACCAAATTACGTGATAAATGAGATTTACCACCGTTATAACAAAACTTCCTGTCCCATTGCAGCCGTAAAAGGTTCTCAGCTACGATGGAAGCAACTCATGATGCCGAACACTTGGTTTTTTTGCAACAAGTAGCCCGGCTTTAGCTTTAATCACCTGCGACAGCGAACGCGAAGTAGTCCTGCTGATTAAGTCGGAATCATACAACTTTTCGGTAATTGCGTCATCCAGACTGAGCATCATATACTGCGCACAACCTTCGACGAGCAGTTCATTCACCAAGAGCATATCACCACCCAAGCTACAATAGATGAAGTAGACCACCATCTCGAACAATGTATATCAGAGATATCCAAGGTTTCTTAACAGATGTTTAAAGTTGGCGACCATCGAATCTCCATTTGTCACAAGTCGCCATCGGTGTCCATCATCTGCAAAGAAAAATACAAGACAACACAAAGTATCAAATTCAACAATAGAATATCTACAAATACTTATCTGACATCGCTATTGAACAACGGGAAATCACTGGGCATCGCACTAAACGTCGGCAGAGATACAACAAACAACACATAACCACACTATATAGATTGTTTATATTTATATGAATTGACACTTGAACTTGACCTACATTTGAAATTGTAATAGATTATTGCATTGTAATAGAGCATCAGCTGATTGCTGTATTATATCAATCGGCATTAATCATTGGCTGAATTGTAAAATTATATTCTGTAGTATTCGTGTTGGAATGTAAACCACTTTGCTATTTGTCAAATTCTTGTAACACGACAACCCCATTTTTCTCTTTAAATCAACTCATGAAATTAACCGTTATGACTTTGTAAATTTCTGGATTTATTTTATAATAATTTTAACTACTCTGAATAAAGCTATCGTCATAGACGAACGTGTCGCTTTTCATTATCCGCAACAGGTTATGGGCCCAGGGCCAGCCCAAGCGTTGTTTGATTTTGATTCGGAGTTGAGAGAAAATCTCGTCGAAGTGGCGCTGAAATTGTAAAGTGATAAATTTCGCAGAGTGTAGTTCGCTGTTCTGGATAAACCGCGAATTGCTGAAACGCGTACGAAAAGTCGCGCGGAAAGTAGTGAAAACCAGCCCCGGAAAGCCCCGTTGTGAAAACAGTTAACCAATTTGCTGAAAAAGTTCAGTTTTAGGAAATAAAACGTGTGTTAAGATTTTTATTAAATTAATCTTTTGAAATGGCAAACGCGATAACGAGAATCGAACCCCTAACCCCTGAAAACTATGATACGTGGAGATACAGATGCGCGCGATTATAATAAAGAACGATCTGTGGTCATATGTTGATGGCAGTAAAGTGTGTCCGAAGGATGGCATAGGAGAATGGACTACAAGTGACCAGAAAGCATGTGCCAACATCATGCTTTGTATAGTTCCGTCAGAGCTCGGACAAATAGCGGAATGCAAAACATCGAGGGAAATGTGGCTTAATTTGGAAAGCACATACCAATCAAAGGGACCAGCGCGAAAAGCAGCGTTGTTAAAAAAGGTAGCATTGTCAAGAATGGGAGAATCGGACAAAATGCGGGACCACCTAAATGACTTCTTTGATGCAGTGACCAGACTTAAGGAGATCAATGTGTCTATCGGTGACGAATTACTTGCTATCCTTCTATTGTATAGCCTCCCAGATTCATACGAGACATTCAGATGTGCATTGGAAACGAGGGACGAATTGCCTTCGCCAGCGGTTCTAAGAGTAAAAATTTTAGAAGAGAGTGAAAGTCGTAAGTCCAAAACGGGTGACTCACAAAATGTACTCTTCGCAAACAAACAACATCGTCCGAAAAGCTCTAATTGGAAAAAATCTAATAAGCAGCATAACTCAAATACGTCAAACAGCAACGACAATAAAGTCAACCGAAACGAGAAGAAGAAATGCTTCAAGTGCGAAAAGGAGGGACATTTTGCTAGAAATTGCAGATCAAAGCCAAGCGTACAATATGCTAAAGAGAACCCTAGCGCAAAGCGATGTGCAGATGAGGCGTTAAATGTATTTTAAGTTTCCTCATACATTGAAGACAGCTATGGATGGTGTTTGGACAGTGGATGCACAGCTCACATGAGTACCAATAGGAATAATTTCGTTACTTTCAATGAAATACAAAGGAAATTGCAGTTAGCAAATAACAATTCGATACAAATAACTGGCGTTGGAAATATGAAAATACGCATTAAAAATGAAAACGAAGAAAAGAACTTAAAATTGGATAATGTTTTCTATGTGCCTGATCTGCGAACGAATTTATTATCTGTTGCGAAAATCACCGACAATGGTCATGAAGTGCGATTTAATCAAAGCGGAGCGGTTGTCCTCAACAAAAACTCGGGAATAATTTGTAAAGCAAAAAGACTTGGAAATCTATATTTCATAAAAAGTGAAGGTAACAGTGCAAATGTAATCGAAGGAAACAGTGCAAATATATTCGGAGAAAACACGGATAAAATATACGAATGGCACTGCAAGATGGGTCATTTGAACGCACACGACTTAAAAGCTTTAAAGAGGGACAATTTGGTATACGGAATTGACATAAACCAAGATGAAGAACTTTCAAAGTGTGAAATTTGTATCAGCGAAAAGCAAGTGAGGAAAAGTTTCCAAAAAACAGATAAACAGAGAACAAGTGAAAAGCTTTGCAAACGGATAATGGCAAAGAATACGTAAACAAAGACTTCGATGATTTTCTAAAGGAAAATGGCATAAGAAGGCGTTTAACAGTTCCATATACTCCGGAGCAAAACGGCGTATCTGAGAGGAAGAACAGGACTTTGATTGAAATGGCGCGTTGCATGCTAAAGCAGGCAGAAGTACCTCCAAATTTTTGGGCAGAAGCAGTGAATACGGCGAATTATGTTCGAAATCGGTGTCCGACAAAATCGCTAAATAGTGAAGTGCCTTACAAAGCCTGGACAAAGAAGATGCCTACTGTTAAGTACATATTTTCAAATATTCGGTACAAAGGCATATGTGTTAAATAAAGCGAAAACCAGAAGCAAATTCGAATCCAAGTCGGAACCCCATATGTTTCTAGGTTATTCAAGAGAATCGAAAGCATATAGATTGTGGTCCCCAACCAAACGTAATGTGATCATTAGTCGCGATGTCATATTTGTCGATAAATTCGTATACGAGAAACAATATGAAGATATTTACGTGGATGAAAGTATCAACGCGGACGCGAAAGATCCCGAACCAAACATAGAACTCACCATCGTAAATGACCTTGGAAAGAAAATGGCTGAAAAGGGGACAATTGAAGCTGATATCGAAGTGGATGTCGAAACGGATATCGAGGAGACAGGAGCTAACTCTCAAAATCTACGGGGCAGGGGCCGTCCCACTTTAATAAGGACCGGTAAGAGAGGCAGACCGAAGAAGGTTTACTGTTCAAGTAAGAAGGATACTGAAATTGAATCAGATGATGAATTCGAAGAGTGTGAAATGGTATATAACATCATATCCGATTATCCACTCACAATTGCTGAGGCCATGGATACTGAAGAAGGTGATACATGGTATGAAGCATTAGAAGATGAAATGTTGGCCCAAATCAAAAACAAGACGTGGGAAATTGTTGAGCGCCCAAATAAACGGAAAGTCATCGGTAATAGATACGTCTTAAAAACGAAAGATGGCCAGAGGAAAAAGGTGCGTTTAGTAGCGAAGGGTTGCGCTCAACGTCCTGGAGAAGATTTTCATAACACGTTTTCGCCAGTAGTTAGATCGACTTCAATAAGATTGTTAGCAGCATTAGCAGCGAAATTCGACTTAGAAATTCAACAAATGGACGTAGTTACAGCATATTTAAACGGAGAGCTTGAAGAATGCGTATACATGGACGTACCAGAGCATTTAGCGGCTATTTTGGATAAAATTTTGAAGGGAAAACCGGTGGGATCGGAGAGATCACGTGTTGTAAATAACGAAATGTTAAAAACAGCGAAGACTTGGCATGACTCTTTATACGTAACAGACAACCCTGTGTGTCTTTTGCGCAAAGCGTTATATGGTCTACGTCAGTCCGGTCTTTCATGGTACAACAAGCTTACTGAAAAGTTGAAGATTTTTGGAATGACGGCAACGCAACGAGATCCATGCCTATTTGTGAAATACGCAGGAGAGGACATATTACTAATAGCAATTTATGTCGATGATCTGTTGATAGCATCGAAAAATACACATCTTATCAACGAAGTTAAAACAGCATTGGAAAGGGATTTCGCGATGAAGGATTTGGGAAAAGTCAGCCTATGTCTCGGAATCGAATTTCAACAAAACCCAGAGACATGTAACATTTTCCTGTCACAGCCAAACTATATAAACAGAATTTTAGCGCGTTTTAGAATGACGGAGTGTAAATCTGCGAAAACACCCATGGAATCGAATTTGTATCTGTCAAAGACAAGTAATTTTGATACAAATATTATGGAGAAATATCCTTACCAAAGTTTAATAGGAGCTTTAATGTACTTGGCGGTGACAACCCGACCCGATATTGCATTTTCTATCAACTATCTAAGCCAATTTAATTCGAACTATAACATCGAACATTGGAAAGCAGCAAAAAGAGTTTTACGTTATCTCAAGGGTACTACGAATTACGGTCTTCTATATAAAAAGGATAATGAGGAAATATTCGGCGTAGTAGATGCTGACTGGGGTGCCGATGTGAACGATCGGCGTTCGTATTCAGGTTTTGCTTATATATTTTCAGGTGCTGCCATATGTTGGGAAGCACGAAAGCAGAGGACCATTGCCTTGTCTAGCACTGAATCGGAGTACCTTGCCATATCAGAAGCCACTAAAGAAGCACTATACCTTAAAGGGCTCTTAGAGGAACTTGGACTATCAGGCGGAGCGGTGAAATTATACAACGACAACCAGAGCGCGCAGAAGTTAATAGCAAGTTTTGGCTACCATCCTAGAACAAAACATATTGACATCCGCCACCACTTCATACACAACAGTATCAACGAAGGAGCCATCGTTATGAATTACATGCCCACCCAGGAGATGCCAGCTGATGTCCTTACAAAAAGCCTTACTACTGCGAAACATGAGAATTGCATTTTGAAATTAGGAATTGCTAAAAATTAATAGTCAAAGTACTTTAAGAAGGGGTGTTAGAATATAAACCACTTTGCTATTTGTCAAATTCTTGTAACACGACAACCCCATTTTTCTCTTTAAATCAACTCATGAAATTAACCGTTATGACTTTGTAAATTTCTGGATTTATAATAATTTTAACTACTCTGAATAAAGCTATCGTCATAGACGAACGTGTCGCTTTTCATTATCCGCAACAATTCGTAAGGCGCGAATAATTCACTGGGAAGAATACCGGATTTTTCAATATTGGAAAATTCCTGTATTTTTTCCCGGGGGATTATTCGCGATCCTTTGTTCTATCAAACATTCGCTTTCGAACCTTTGACCGTGTTAGATATCGTATTTTAAATAATTTTGCATTTAGCTATTTTGAAGTGTTAAAGTTGAAGTGATTAGTATAAGTCCATTTCGAATACATTTTATAACGAATTTACAACATCGCTTTTTTCTTGTTTGATGGTCCGTCGAGAATTTTGAATTCGGAATATTGAATTTGGTTTAGTTTTTCGCTCGTCTTTTCGAACTTTGAAAAAATAGAAATTTGACTCGAACAACAGATATTCGATCTACCACCACCGGACCAGCAGAATACCGAGATGCCACATCTTCGACCGTTGGTGATCCATGCGATAACTACATCATCAATAATAACAGTTGTCATTATTGCTCTTGTGATCTTCTTCACTATCAGAAAATACAAAGCAGCGACTGACAGCTTGACTATGGACACAGCCGAGGAATTAACACTCTCAGAAAGATTCAGCCGAATCTGCTCCACGCGATCGCCAGCAACCTGCTTGTGAAAAATGACCAACCATCAAGCAGCTGATCCCAGCATTCGTCAACATACATTGCCACGCCTTACGCTCAAGCTGTTCTGTACCGAACATAGTATAAGTATTTGTATTTGTAACAGTTTCATTGAACTTCATATTCTTCCATATCCATTGAACTTTGTAATAAAATATCATTTAGCTTACCAAAGTAAATTTTCCGTAAACATTACCAATCGTTGGATATTGAACCCTACCTCAATATGCAAGAATATGAATTCATTACTACATTTGTGCACTTAATGCAAAAATACAATGAACTCTGCTGAACTTAATGTTATTATGGCCTATTTAATGTTATTATGGCAATTATTATGAGTAAGCATTTTATTATTGTTATTTTAGTATATAAGTTGTTTGACGACAATAAATCATTACAATTCAAGACCAAACCTGATCCCGTCTAGTCATTCACTACCAACCTACCTCCTATTCCCAAGTTCTAAGATTCCTACAACCATTGGTTTCCAAGGATTTTCCTAGGTCAAAAAGTTGTCGTCGTCTGGTGTGGACGGCCTTAACATTGATCATCCCATTCTTTACAATTAGCAAGAAGGCAAGAAGTTTAGTAACTTCAGCCTGTTACAGAGGAGAAGTTTTTTGATGAAATGAATACGAGACAGCGTTGCCAGACGCACGATAATTAACGTACGCGTACGATAATTTGACCTTTTGTACGATGTACCATCACAGCGTCGCGATCGTACGATAATTTCAACAAAACCAAACGAAAACATTCAAAAAATATACAGTTGCAGTTTCTTGTCTCTCTGGCACTACTATACGTATTGATTGTTCGCTCTGTGCCACTTCAAAGTATGTAGTCTGGTCCTGCTCTCACTTTCCACTACAGCTCTGGCTGGGTTTGTTTTATTTACCCGGTTCCCCATCATTGCAAGACCGAGGTGACACAGCCACACAGAAGCCAAATTCAAATGCAATGCGGTCGCCGCAGTCCAAATACGCATTTATGGTATCAAGTGCTATTTGCTAATGCAATTTCGTGTCCAGTGATTTACATTGCAGTTCAGCATATTTGTAAGTATTAGCAGTTTATTATTCGTACTGATGCATGTATGAATATATTCCAATTTCTGTTCAGTCAGCGGGATGAGTAATAACAGTGAAAGTGCAAGTGGTCACGTCGATGAGACGGACGAAGACGAGATTCAATCACCGTCACCCCCAAATCCACCTCCTCGTCGTAAGCGGAAAAATACTAAGGGTGCTGATGCTGAGGATAAAAAAAAACAAATCGACGACTTCAACGATACAGGTCAGAGAGGGAAAGGTGCGCTGAACTGGGTGGTGATGCGGGGAATTGGTTGAAACCTGACCCAAAAAACAAATTCAAAGCAGTATGTACGTGGTGCCAGCAGTCTCTAACGGCAAATATCACAACCTTGAAACTCCATAGCGAGTCCCAAGCGCACACAAGGGCTTGTCAAGCAAGACAAAATACAAGCCAAAATTCATGGAAAAGTTTTTCACGGCACCTACTCCATCGCTTACAAGCAAGCATGTGAAAGAGGCTGAACTTAAACTTAGTGTATTCGCGGCAACACACAACGTTACTTTCCATTTAATGGACCATCTAGTGCCTTGCGTCAAGTCTTGCTTTCCAGATTCTAAAATTTGTAAGGAGCTGCAATTAGGCAGAACAAAATGTACGCAGATTGTCAAAAATGTGACCGGCGAATCTCAACAGAATGACATTGCCAACAAATTGAAAACAGTGAAATTTTCAGTTCTAACAGATGACACCACCACTTTCTCACGCAAAGTTGCCTGCGTATTAGTACGGTACCATGATCCGTCACTAGGGCGTATAGTTAGCGAGTAAGCATCAGTTGAACTTCCTAAATCATATCGGTATATTGCATACTCTTGTTTGTTTTCCAAAGGTTTTATTATTATTATTATTATATTCAGTCACTTGAAATTGATGACTTTCCCTGCTTAAGTTTACATGTGAGGTTTTGTTTCCTTTTCAAATAATTATTTGATTATTTTTTTAGGAATAATATTAATGCGCTGCATATGTCACTCTATGCATATAGCATAGAAGCATGCAAATGCTTACCGTGCTCTTGTGAGGACCTTGCTAAAAATGTATTTAGCTTCTTTCATCAAAAGTCAAAACGGGTGGCACAGCTAGAGGTTTTTCAGGCGTTTATGGAGGTAGATCCTCATCAAATGCTTCGACTTGCGCAGACTAGATGGCTTTCACTCCACACTGTGGTGCAGGGAATGTTAAAGCAGTGGGACGCGCTGCGACTGTATTTTGACAGTGTGGTGTAGTGAATGTAATGTAACATAATGTAACACCACACACACTCAATTTTTCTTTCATAAATCAAGAACCATTAAAATATGTCTAGCCACATTTAAATGACCCGAAAGATCGTGTGAACGACGACATGAACTGGCGGTCACCACAACATGTCACTTCACACCTTCGGTGCACTATGCTATTCATGCATGGGTAATGTCCATACATGAACTCTGTACGCACTGACGACACGTGCATGTCATCATGTGCATAGCATAAGAATATTTATTAGTTCTTGAGTTGACCCAAGATGAACACTAGGGCAATAAACTACACGAGTTTACGACCTAGGATAGGATTAATGAATTGAACTAGGATTAAGATAGAGTAATAAACTCTGTTAGTTTATTACTTAGGTTTAGACAAATTTAGTATATAAGTCTGTAGATAGTTCAATATAGGGACAGTTGTTACACGACTTCACCAGAGTTTCTACTTGTGCCTATTCGAAGGGCAATAAGGTAATAGTTGATCAGATGCCTAATCAACGGGCAAATCTGATCAAAAGATCACATGCCTGATAAATGGGCATACGATCGGTCACTAGGCATCCAGGAGTCGTGCCGACCAAATTTTAACTTTTCTCTTTCCTTCCCCCCCATGACAATGGACCCCATCATAGCATCATGGCGCGAATCATCAGAGAAGAAGAAGACATGTTCCACATGTCCTACAGTGGTTCTCAGTGAAAAACTGCATTCCGTGGACAGTACCCAAGTGTGGTTGAATGATCCTGTCTTGAAACTTTACTTTCAGTTTTTAGACTGGGTTCTACCGAAAGTCGCCGCTATAAACGCATATTTTCAGTCCGCTCATGTAGTTGTCACTTCTCTGCATGTGAAAATGGAAACTTGCTTTAAATAACTGCTGCTGACTTACCTCAATCACGATTATGTCGTTAGATCAAACCTGGCAACTATTGTAGTGGACAATGAATCGCATTTCCAACGGCTTGACAATCTGTACCTTGGAGTTGCTGTGGAGGGAATACAAAATCCTGCCGTTCAAAGAAGGCCCGATCTTATAGAACACTTTCGAAAGAGCTGTCGGCAGTTCCTATTGACATTGTGCAGGGAGATCCAGGCCAGATATGATTTCAACTCTGAGTTGCTACAAATGCTTGCACTTCTTGATCCGAAGAAAGCATTGAGCATTGAGGCAAGAAGGATTCATCCGTCTCTGCTTCCACTGGTGAATATAATTCCGAGAGCAAAGCCCAGTGATCCCAACTCGGTTCAACAATTGGATGACCAATGGAGACGGCTCCCGATCGACGTTCTACCGAAGGAGGTGATCGAAGGAAAAGAAGCAGACGTTTTCTGGCATAAGGTACTGATTATAATCGGCTATTATTATATCAAAACAATAATATTTGTTTGCCTTTGGTTGAATGCATTTTCATAATCGTTTTTGCAGGTTTCTCAGCTAACGGATCCTGATGGGACTCCAAAGTATCAGGTTCTGCCTCAGTTTGCTCTTAACGCCCTAAGTCTTCCGCATTCCAATGCGGACTGTGAGCGAATTTTCAGCAAAATGAATAACGAGAAGACTGACCTGAGAAATCGTCTGGATACTAAAACGGTGAAAGGCCTTATTCTCACTTCGGAGCTGATACGTCGTTCAGGGTCATGTTGTTCTGGATTTCAGCCAACGAAAACAATTTTAGACCGCATGACAAGTCCTCAGTTGTACCCACCTAAACCACAGCAAGCGGCGGCACCAGCCTCGTCTATTGCAAGCCTATGCTCTACAATCACATTGTGCCGAAGCGATGAGGAAGATGGTTAGCATAACGTGATTTATTCATATGAAAATTAATAAAAAATAAAACAATTATTTTGCATTTAACATTTATTTATTTTTTATTTGAAATCCACGATGATGATATTTCGACCGAATGGTCATCCCCCCTCAATTCGAGCAGATCACATATGAATTTTTCTGAGCGTTTTGTTTCTGATACTAAGCCAATGTAGTAATATTCTTTTTTTAAATGCAGTATATCGCATTATTAAAGATACAGTGGAATGTACTGTAGTATTTATAGCTGAAATAGCTTCCAGTGAGCCAAGTTCGGAGTAGGTGATCTCCCCGACGGCAGCCGAAATGCTGAGCCTATGCAAGCTCTGTGCACGCTAACCAAGTCCTGTCAACATGAAAAGAAACTCTAGATAACCTTTTTATTCAATTTCATCTTGTTCACACCCTGAAACTGTGTGCGTGGGCCTTGTTTATATTAAATTATCGATTTTTCAAATATTTACATCGAATTTTAAAATTGTACGACAATTTTGTGTCGTGTACGATAATTTTATAAGCTTAATACGACAATGTCATCTTCACTATCTGGCAACGCTAATACGAGAGATATTTGTAGGTGGACGATTTTGTTTTAATAGCAGTTTGGATGCGGGATCAAGCGTTGTACATAACGCCATAATGGGGTTTTAGTGTAACTAATAGAAAGTATGAAATTTAGTCTGTTGTTTTTTTCCGCAGAAAATTAGTTATCCTATAAGTACGTGTAAATTCAGAGTTGTACAATAAATATATTTTTTTTAATTTGCTTGAACTGATTCATTTTTCCAAGTTAAATTATCCTAAAGAATGTATGTATGTATGTACATATGACTGCCGTCATCCATGCCGATTTTGAGCTCTTGTATTCAAGCGGACAATCAAAAATCTTGAATGATCGTGGACTCTTGGCTTTCCCAATTACAAGCAGTTTAACTTAGTGCGATCCACTTGCGTTCGTACAGGCCAAAAATGTTATTCTCTACTTTTCGGATTGTCGCCCAGGGGCGTGCTTCTCAAGTGACGATACATAGGTTTTGTCGGGTAACAGTTTCCAAAACAATACTGATTCGTCTGCATTATAAACCTGGTCCTTGGTTAAATTTAACCCCTCCATTTTTCATGTAGGTTTTTTTTTTAATGGAGCTACAAGCTCTGGTTGTGACTACAGCTTTTCTCCGGTCACTTTTATAAAACGGACTCCATATCGCAATTTAAACCTTTGGAGCCAACCGTCACTTGCGTTGAACCCTCCTTGATTTTCGTTAAGCTTGGAATGCAATTCTTTTCCCTTTTGTTTAATCATCACACCATTGACGGGGTAATTTTTTCACGTTGTTCAAGGAACCAACAATATAAGGCCTTTTCTATTCTAGGAAGTTCAGACCCTCTAAGGGTTTTTTGCTTACCAGGACCAGAAAACGTGTCACTAACGCATTTTAAAACTTTTTCGCGTTTTTTATTGATGCTGCAAATTGTAGATTTTGCCACGCCATATTTTCGTGCTAAATTATCTTAGTTACACTGAATCCACGTCGATAAGCTTCAATAACATCCGCTGTTTGCTTTAACGTTAACATCACTGGTTTTTTCGACGAAATTTTTAACGAAAGACTAAAAATTCACAAGAACAAATTACACGTGTGGACGAAATTCAAAAATAACTTGCGACAAATCACAAACGGTAACTTTTTCTGGAAGAAAAATGCTGCAAAAATGCATAAAGCGGTTATTTGAACGGTAATTTTCCAAGAAATATGTGTTCATGTTTTAGCGCTTTCAAACATTGTTCACGTTTTAGAGTAGTCAATGTAAAGAAATGTTCACGTAACCGGGTGTTCATGTTAGACGAATTTTTTGTTTTCGCGAGTCTACTGTATAGTTCAAATTTTAATAACATTTACTTATAGTTTTTAAACGAAAAACGTTATAAAACAGAATGCAATCCACCAGAACTTAAATCATACGATAAGGGTATACAAACGAGTAGCGATTCTGCTTTTATACTTTGTTTAGTATAAATGAAAGCAATTTTAGAAACAATCGTATAAAGTGCGAAATGAAACGCAGCGGATTCTTTTGTCGATCAGTCGATTGCGTTCATTAAGTCAGGAAGTTCGAAAAGTTTTTGAGATATGTTTCCAGGCATTTTAATAACGGTGGAATGTGAGTCTGTTGAAACTATGTAGTGTAAGCCCAGCCAATCGCGGCAATCTTGTGAACCGGGCCATATTAAATAAAAACGTTCTTCTCAGTTCGAACGTCATGCGAAGCAGACGTGTTTCATTTCTATCTTAAAACCACAACAGAGTCGATAGTGAAAATAGTGCGAATATTAAAGTATAGTGATATGCACAATGAAGAATTAACATATTCTGACTTTGTTTTTCTCCGGTATGTATATTTTGATAGTTTTAATATTGCATACGAGTACAATTATTGTTTGGGTTCAAGTATTGTCAGAGAGCAACCCAACAGATGAAGATTTTGATGGCTTTGAAAATGTGAATGGTGCTGAAATTCACCCAAATTTGTTTATGGAATATGTGAATTTCTATGGATTGCATCCAAATTTCTTTTCACGCGTTAAAAGGAAAACATATACCCAATTAGGATACAATGACGGATCCAATCGTGGAGACGATGCAATTCCCGGAACCTCGCCTTTGCGACGCTGTAATTCACAAATTGGAGCCGGTTTGATTGTCACACCAGAAGTATGACATATTATATATATTTTAGCTCATAACTTATGAAATATTTACAATAGGCCCTCAGGCATTTCATCAGAAAAAAAGCATCTGGTGCACCTTTGCTCGACGAATGTGCCAAAAATCCTATACGAGTATTAACGGATACCAATAGGCGAAAAGTAATCGCTTTTCTGAGTGCATATGTGGAGGAAACGTTTGAATTCAAGCCTCCAAGAAACGAACTTAAGGCAACGGCACAGGCTTGTATTTCAATTTTTCCCTCCCTTAAGTCCAACAATGAAAATGAGTTGTTATGATAATACTAGAACGTTAAGTTTCATCCGGAGTTCTAGTCTCCATGTTCTCCAGACCGGAGTCAACATAACATTGCATTTAAATGTCAGAGAGACTCGTTTCAACTGTCGACTAAGGCGGACGTGTTTTGCGCGTTCTCTCGGGTTTTCGTTCGTTTTGCCTTGTGTCAACAAGTCCGGAAATTTTCTTCTCAGTAATTCTTTTTAGTAATATTCGATTTCGTTGTGCCGCGTATAATTAAATCGAATTAATAATATTGGTTTTCTCGTGGCCGTGTATGGTGTGCGGGTACGTGAGCGGTTCGGTGCGAACAAAGGCGTTCTTTCGGCAGGTATATACATATCCATTTACTGGTTTGATACGATAAATATTGCTGCCAGGAACCGGTGCGTGGCCGTTGACCTGGAAAGTGCGGGTGATCTTCTGTCATCTGGGCAGTTTCCTTCTGTTGCCGTGTATGGATGCGTGAGTGGCTTAGCGTGAACAAAGTACTCTGCATATTTTTTACCCCCCATGATAAGTGATTTGATGAGTGTGTGTGATTTCTGTCATATGCGCGAGTGAATGTGGCTCCGCTTATGGAGAATCCAGAAAATTTTAAAAATTCAGAGACCGATGAACTCGAAATGCATCAAAAGTTGTAGCTACTGAGCTATCCACTTGCTCGGCTCACGGCGGAGCCTTCTTTCCAAGTGTGAGCAGTTGCAGAAGGTGATAAACTACATGCAGTCAGGCTGGCCATCATCAATTAAACTGATAGACAGGGATGTCACTGACTTTTTCCGTGTCAAGGATGGTTTATCTGTCGTTAATTCATGCCTACTTTACAGGAATCGACTGGTGGTGCACCACAAATTCAAGAAAAAGATTCTCATCCGCCTACACGATGCCCATCCAGGTCAAGAACGGATGTTGGCCCTCGCACGCAGCTTTGTGTATTGGCCAGGCATTAATGAGGATATTCGTGGATATGTCAGATCATGTGAATCATGCCAAGTCCCTGCAAAGGCGCCCACCAGATCGATCCTGTACAGTTGGCCACAAGCAACACAGCCCTGGCAATGAATCCACATCGACTACGCAACCAAGTACGATCTCAACTTCTTAGTAATAGTCGATGCACACAGTAAATGGCCAGAAATTGAGATTATGCCATCAACAACCACGGAAAGGACTCTGAATGTTCTCACCGCCAAGTTTAACTGTTGGGGATTCCCAGAAATCATTATAAGCGACAATGGAACTCAATTCACCTCTGCTAAATTTGTGGAATTCTGTCAACAGGCAGCGAGGGACTGATCAGATAAAAACATCGCCGTATTTCCCATAGTCAAATGGACAAGCGGAACGATATGTGGACACATTCAAGTGAGCATTGGAGCGTATGCAAGGAGACGGAAGTACTCAAGGTAACCTGGGAAAATTCTTGCTAATGTACCGCTTATCGCCACATATGAGCAATCCTGAGAGCAAATCACCAGCAGAAATGTTCCTAGGACGTCCACTCAGAGCGACTTTGGCTTTGCTTCTTCAGCAAAAGGAGGAGAAGGGAAAGAGGAACGATGAAATGGAACTGGCATTCAACCAGAAACATAGTGCAAAGAAGAAGGAATTCTAACACAACGACACAGTCTTCGCTCAACACTTCAAGAAAGGACAGTCAGGATTCAACTGGATTCCCGAGTCATTTTGGAAAGGATTGAAAATGTCAACTTCAATGTTTTCGTTACACTTCCCTGTGGTAGACAGCGAATCATTAGGAGCCACACAAATCAGCTGCGGCATCGATCAGCTGTTCATGATGTAGTGACTGAAAAACAAGTGCCACTGGATCTACTTCTTAATGACGAGACGTCTTTACCTGATGCACCAGCCAGGAACGAGAAACCATCAAGATACCTACCAACACGAAGCATCCCACCAGTGCTTCGACCTCGACCACCCCGGCTTTGATTTTGGTGGACATTTGAAGCTCATTTTATCAGGAAGGAGAAATGCGGCAACCCTAATTATATACAACTACCAACCTAAAAAATATATAGAAATACTGTAATTGTACAAATGGCATGTAGAGTTATGTCAGAGAGAAATAAAAGTAATCATCAAATGCAGACAACGTGTGTTTCTCTGCTACCTCATATCATTTCATAATTTGATAGTTTTGCAGTTTCGACGAGTTGGGATTTATCATCTATCTTATGTAATTCTAAAGGTAAAGCTGCAACATTATAAAAATAAAAACGCCAATGAACAATTTCTAGTGGAGTAACAAAAGACGACTATTTTCTAGTGCAAAACCGCTTAAGTGTTTAACCAGTGCGAAAAGTAATTGATGAGCAGAAGTTTAAATAGAGCAGCAAGTTTCGATACATCGCGAAACATAGAAAACATGGAAGCGGAGATGGAAATTTTAAGACAAGCAGTTCAACAATTACGACAGAATCGGCAACAACAACAACAGGCGCAACATCAGCGAAATCTTGAGACGTTACGACAAAGCTTAGTTCAATCAGCCAGGATATTTCAGTTATCCTCAGACAAAATACTGAACAAATTTTCGAGCATTAAAACATTTTATGATGGAAACGACGACTATCCACTTCAGGAATTTATTAACTCGGTGAAAAATGCAGCAAGTTTATGTGGAGATGACCAGCAGCTTCGGAACTATGGAGCCACAATCGTAATGAGGGAAAATATACAAGGCGATGCAAGGAGATGTGTTCAATGAGGGTGTCTACACCAGGCACAATTGTTCCGGCACAAAACCGGTTTTTGTAGGCGAGATGCATGAAGGGAAAGGTATAGGAAGGGAACAAAACTTGTGCTCGAAAATTTCAAGCACAACAATTGTTCCCAACCAATACACGCACTTTTCGCATCCTTCCACAATATAGCATAAAATCAATACATTGAAAAAGCCCTACATGTATACAAGTTGTTCTCGTTTCGATGTGCTTCGTGTAGACAGGCACATAACCGGTTTTGTGCCTGGAACAATTGTGCCTGGTGTAGACAGCCTCAATCATCTATTCTATGTTCATACCCTATTTACCTAAGTCATATACAGAATTCCACAAACGCGAATTCTCACGAGTTGAATTGCTTTAATTACCTGCAAGTCTGTCATCGGATACGTCTAGTCTAGACGATTCGCACTAAAATACATTTTCAATGTTGCACACTAAATTGTAATTTTAGACGTATGTGAATTATTAAATGCAATAATTCACATGTGTCCAAAAATGTAAACGTAAGCAATTAAATTGTATAAATACTTTAAGAATAATAAAGTGGAGTTAGTCTTCTAGTAGAAAGGAACAAACTAGTTTCATTTCTTAACATTGGTGACCCCGAAGAACAACACACAAGCCTAATCTTCCCTTGGTGAGGCTGCCAAGGGGTTGTTGTTGTTGTCTTTGTGCATTTAATAAGTCTTGGCTGTTGAGATCAACTGCTGGACTTGCCCCTTCCGACGACGCACGTAGGCACCAGGAAGGCGGTCATCCAGTTATAGGCAGCAGTCATCAACCGCTGGACTTGCCCCTTCCGACGACGCAAGTAGGCACCAAGAAGGCGGTCATCGCGTTATAGGCAGCGGTCATCAACCGCTGGGCTTGCCCCTTCCGACGATGCACGTAGGCACCAGGAAGGCGGTCATCGAGTTATAGGCAGCAGTCATCAACCGCTGGACTTGCCCATTCCGACGACGCGCGTAGCCACCAGGAAGGCGGTCATCGACTTATAGGCAGCAATCATCAACCGCTGGACTTGCCCCTTCCGACGACGCACGTAGGCACCAGGAAGGCGGTCATCGAGTTATAGGCAGCAGTCATCAACCGCTGGACTTGCCCCTTCCGACGACGCACGTAGGCACCAGGAAGGAGATCATAGAGTTATAGGCAGCAGTCAACAGTCATCGACGTCAGTCATCGTGTCACGCAAGTCATTGTAGTCCATTGTATCTTTTTTATCATTAAGCCACTTAAGCACTTAAGCCATTTAGTAGTGTCTGACATATTGAGGGTTTCGTCTTTGGTCAAACTTGAATTTCAAAAAGAAACATGGAGCGACTTGCAAAAGAGCAATCAAAGGTAGGAAAAAGAATTGAGAGGAGGTAAGAAAGTTTTTATAAAACCGCATGCGCGAGAAAAAACCTTAGGCATTTGAAAGCTCAGCTTGAGCTATTAAATCAGGATTGGGCTGTGTTTGAAGCGCAACGAGGAGTCCAATCCTTCACATCCATACTTCGAAAAAGACTTCTACAATGAAGTAAAGGATGTTTACAGGGACTTAAAAGCTGAGCTTGAGGAAGGCATAAAAGAGTCAATAACATCATCTGAAATGCCATCTGTTCCGCAACCGCTGTTTGCAGAATTAGACCCAATCAAAAAGAGGGTCAGAACTCAAATAGCGATGATGGAGACGCTCCAGCGAGCACTAGAAACGCTGGAAGCTTCCTTATTAACTCCTCAATCTCGAGCGTTCTACATGCAACACTCGGCTAGCATTTCAAGCCGCTGGCAAACAATTGCTCATAACCACTTTCCAAAACTCGAACTCATTGGTCATTGCCGAAAGTCACAATCCTGACATTTGAGGGGGATTATTCCAAATGGCAGCAATTTCATGACCTATTTCAAAATTTAATCCACCAACAAACTATGCCCGACACCCAGAAAACTGAACTTTGATAACGAAACAATTCCAATTGTGAATATTATTATAGAAAATAGAGTCAGTCTGAAGACCAACTTGATGGGATAAACATATCATTTATTCAATGTAAAGCAATTGTGTTTTTATTTTCCGAAGAAAATTAAAATACATATATAGTTAGGTCACGCGCGAATTTTAGTGCACCGCCAGGATTTGCAAGCAAACTCCGAAGCTTGTATGGGGACGGAAACACGGCCAGTTATCGAGCGCGAACTCAAGGGAGATGGTGTTTCGACCCCACCCAGCTCGAAAACACCGTGTGGCGACAGGCTTTTGAAGGTGCCTTAACTAGTTATATTATTTTATGGTGTCCCGAGATCGGAGCTTGTTCCAATCGGTCCGTCTTATCATTTGTGGTGAGAGCAAGTCACCGGCGCAACTTGACAGTGTGGAATCAGATCTTGATTTCTCTGGATCTGTTGATCTGTCTTATACCGGCCTCATATGATATGATAACGAGCGCGACTTCGATATCTCGAATCGATGAAAGGACGAAAGAATGACCGTGTATCTGTTCAGAAATGGTTATGTTGAACGAAAGAATAGTCGACATCGACGCTTAAAGTCGAATGAGTATACGAAGATTGAGGTTTTGTTCGCCCTGTTCGGGGAAGTACGGTGCGGTACTATCCGTATTCTGCCGTGTTAACTTGAAACGACGTATCTACACTTTTGGCCGTTTTTGAGTTAAGGTGATTTTTAACATCTTTACAACAGTTTCTGTCTAATCATTGAAAGAAAGGAAACATTTTTGCAATTTTTAGAGGCTAAAATCGCCTAAGAATTATAACGTATCTGCTGAAAGTAGGGCCAATTTTAACCCAAAATGACGACAAATTTTTAAGATAAAATATCGTATCTACATTAATTTTCGTAGATACGTCATTCAATGTTAACATTGCTATAAACATTTTGGTAAATACGGCATTTATTGTTAACATTACTGAACAAGAGACATTAAATCAAATGCCGTATGAATTATTTTCGTTTTCTGCAAAAAAATTTCTAACGGTTAACCGTTACACAACAGTATTCTAAAGGTTTTCATGTTCCATGCAAAATGGAAGAAATATATTAGTTTGGAGACAACTGTTGTAATAAAGGAACGTGTTGTGTAGTAGTGCGTTGATTTTTACAGTGTTTGACTTCATTATGGATTCGCTAAGTAGAGGGAAAAGGATGGTCAACCTGGCTCTAAATATAGAGCTAAATAAACGTTTAGCGAAAGTGAAAAAAGTGTCCAGAAAACGCAAAAATTATGTTGACCAAGACTATTTGCCAGATGTAGATGAGTCGAGTTCTGAAGACGAAGGTTCATCTTCAGCGCAAATGGCTAAGAAGAAAATGAGGATTGAAAGCAATACAAAAGAAAATGAATTGTCTTTAGCAAGTAAGTAAACCGCTTTTCAATACATATTAAACATTTTAAGAGGGCAATGTTAACTAGGGAACGAGAAAATACAACAGGATGATCAAAGCTTAATCCCATACTGATATGCAAGAACAGGATAACGAAATCATAACCAGTGTGTTAGATAAAGGCTTCACAAAGAAGGGCACTCCTAGACTTAGAAGAAAATACGATGTGCCTCTGAACGAAAGACTAAAGCTGAAAATAGCAGAAAAAAGGAATAAGCACCAAATAAAACCACCGTGTTCAACCAATTGTCGAATCAAGTGCAGCTCGAAAATATTGAACGCACAAAGGGAATTAATTCATAATCAGTTTTGGGAAGCTTCTGCTGCAGATCGAAAAAGCTTTTTATTACACAATATTGAAAAATATGAAGTAAAAGGGAAAACATCTGAAAAAATTGACTCACGGCGAAAATATAGTGTAACATATTTCTTGAAGGATGAGTGCGGTAGTAGGCATTCCGTTTGCAAAACATTCTTTCTTAGTACTTTAGGATACGCTACATCAAATGACCAGTTCATTAGAACTATTTTAAGAAATATGGAGGAAAACGTTGCAGCACCTCAGAAGGATAAGCGCGGCCGTAAAGATTTAACTCAATTCGAAGATACACGAAATAAAATCCGACAACATATCGAGCAATTTGGGCCGCTTATTTCACATTACCGGCGAGAACATGCGCCAAAAAAGAGATACTTGCCGACTGACATCACAATTAAATTAATGTTTGATGATTTTATTTATAGAAATAAAAATATTAGAACATCTTATTATTCATACAGAAATGTTGTATCAGATATGAATATATCTTTTGCAAAATTGGGTCATGAAGAGTGTGCATTTTGTGAAACATTCGAACTACACTCCAAAAAAGAAAGTCATGACAAGCATTATTTATCCGAATCCTGCGAAAATTGTCAAAAGTGGAAAATTCACATCGAAAAAGCCAAAAATGCCAGAGAAGCTTATCAGAATGATGCTACATTGAAAGAGAACGGATTAGCCGTATTTTCTGCAGACCTACAAAAAGTAAGTGCTACTTTATTTTCGGTTAATTCATATAACATCTAAGTCAATATATTTTTATTTAACAGGTGATCATGCTTCCAAGGTTGAATATGTTCAAAGAAGTTATATTTACTCCTCGAATCATTGCATTCAATGAGTCATTCGTACCCATTGGTACAAAACCGAAAATCAAGCCAAATGCTATAATATGGCACGAAGCTATTTGTGGTCGACGAAAGGAAGATATTATAAGCACATTTTACAAATTCTTCAAAAATAACCGTGATTTTAAAAAGATTATCATTTGGGTAGACAATTGTTCGGCACAAAATAAGAATTGGACTCTGTTTTCGTTTTTATCATATATTGTCAATTCTTCCGAAATATCAACAGAGACAATTCAAATTAAATACTTTGAACCAGGGCATACATTTATGAGTGCGGACTCGTTTCATCATCAAGTTGAAGTTCAACTTAAACGAACAGAAAAGGTTTACGACTTTGACGACTTTAAAAACTGTGTTCAAAAGGCTAACTCTTCGAGAACGATTGTCAATGAGATGTCTTGTACAGACTTCTTCGAATGGAAGGATTTTTCCAATCAAAAGAAACTGAAAAATATCAATCCTAGACCATACCTGAATGCAATGGTGCACGTTGAATTCCGAAGAGGAACAAACAGCCTTTTCTACAAAAATTCGATTACGGGAACGGCACAGGAAGTGGATTTTGTAGAAAATACATTTACAAAAAAATATTGGCCTGTAAAGTCCAAAACAAATCCTCGTGGTATCAAAATGGAAAGGAAAAATACCATAATAAAAAACCTTCAACATATTATTCCCGAAAATAGGATTTAATTATATTATGATTTGCCAACAAACGGTGAAAAAGACACTATTGAATCGGATACAGAATGAAATATTATGAAGCTATTTTATATTTTGTGAACATACAGTTATTTTTCTAAAAATGTTTTTTGTTAATTTTTGACATAATGATTATGTTTCCGTTCTTAAAACAAACGCTGAAAAGGACAACTTGATTCGGATACGCACTGAAGCCACATTTAAATATATTAAATTATGAAGTTATATGTAGGGATAACGTGCACACTATTATTTTTTTTTGTAATGATATATTTTTCTTAATTTTATTACTAAATAAATTATTTATATTCTCTTCTTAAATTATTCTGTTTGTTGTGCTACTATTACACTGAATTTCAGTTGTATGGAATTTGCATAACAAAAAATGCCGTAACTACAAGGAATATATTTGAACAAATTGACGTATCTACAAAACCCCATTATTTATAAAACATACAAATATGTTTTATTATTGCAAAAACGCGAACTATATTACGTATTGTATCTTCGAAAAATTGAAAAATTTCGATTAAAAATAAAGAAAGTCCAGGCCCAAACACAAAAACCCATTTATCTCAAAACTATACTTCATGTAGATACGTCGTTTCAAGTTAACACGGCAGTATTATAAAGCAGGTTGAGTGTTCGTTCTTGCGATTGCGCGACTATGCAAGATTGGTTGTGCGGTTTAATTTAAAGAGAAAGTAAATTTTTCATTATTCGGATCGCTTGTACGCTATTTGCGACATAACATTTATTTTACACTCTACTCTTCGTATTCCTTACTAGTTTTAAGAGTTATTCACATACATATGATAAATATTATATAAAATTATAAAGGATTAAAGAAAAAATAAGGAAATGATGGTAGTGTGTAACAAAAAGAATGATAGAGAATTCAAGCATTTTTATAAATTTAGAACAAAAAAAAAGAGGGAAAGAGTAATTGTAAAAAAAAAAATTTTTCGGATTAGAAAATGTGACTTGTATTGGAGATCAAACATGAATATAGAGTAAAAAGAAAAACCTTTCTTTGCTTCCTGACCCTCTAAGGATTTCCTTCCCTTCCTAGTTTCGTAGCGGGTGATCGGGCAATACAGATGCACCGCGCGGTCTATGGTTGGGAGGGTTTGGCGTGGTGTCCCTCATGCATCTGGGACAACGTTGAGCACACCGGCAGGGAGGATTCGCCTCGAGGGGTGGGTAGGTATTTTTTTTTTTGTCCCTTCCCGATCAGATATTGTATGGCATCGCGTGTCTTCTTCTTGTTTTTCTTTTGTAACTTGCGGAGCAGGAGCGGCTATTTCGAATGAGACCCCGCCCACATCTCACGGTAGCTGAGCTGGCCCGGGACGCGCGAACTTCGCCGTCTTCTGAGGAGGAATTGGTACTGCGTACCCTGGCCGGTCTTAACGACCAAGCTGCCTCCGTCTCCGACCCTTCGAGGTAGGCAGAACACAGACAGAACACAGAAAAAACAAAATTTTCACCTAATTTTACTTAGGTGACATACAAATAGGCATTTTCTCCACAACATTCGATGTACTGCATAACAATTTATATAATTCCAAATATGCATATTAGGTGGAAATTCTACTATCAAATACTCGTAGTTACTTTCAATAAAAACTACAATGAATTGTATGGCGAGTTCATTTCAATTTGTATAATAAGGCAACAAAATTGTGCAAATGATCTATAAATTAGTCACGTATCGAGAGACGCGTATCTACAGTGGCCGACAAAAGTCTACATACGACCCCTATTTTCGCTACTTGACGAGCCCCATGGTACTAATTAAAAAAGTAATTATGCAGTTTTGTTCTAAGTCTATTTTAATTGATACTTAACAAAAAAATCTTTTCTCCAATATAAACTTTACAAGTTATTCATACATAACTAGAAAAATGCACTGACAAAAGTCTACGTACGGCTAGGTAAATCATTCTTCCTGCTACTGTGCGGTTCTGTTTTATAACGGGAAGTACCGTTTATAAAGTTTCGGCATTTGCGTTTCGCGTTAGGCTTCAGTTTGGGTAGTTTCGATAAGGCCGCAGCTGTGACGATGGCTTCTCGGAAGGAAATCTCATCAGAAGTACGGAACTTGGTGGTAAAACATCGAAACGAAAGAAAATCTTTCGGAGAAATAGCCAAATTGTTGAATTTAAGTAAATCGACAGTGCAAACCATATTCAACAACTACAAAAGCAGGTTCTCTGTTGAAAACAAGCCGCGCAGTGGTCGACCAAAGAAGCTGGTTCGCAGAGAGGTCTCCTTTATTTTGAAAGAAGTGAACCAAAACCCAAAGGTGCATGCCACAAAATTGGCGGAGGACATAGCAAAACGAACAGGAACCACGGTGAATCCAAGAACAGTTCAAAGAACATTAAATAATAATGATTATCACAGCAGAACACCACGCAAAAAACCCCTTATAAGCGAAAAAAATCGCAAACTTCGCTTAGAATTCGCCAAAAAGCATCTGGACAAGGGACTTGATTTTTGGAAGAAGGTTTTATTCACCGACGAATCGAAGTATAACATATTTGGAAGTGACGGTAGAGCTAAAGTTTGGAGAAAGGCAAACACGGGAATGGACCTAAAACACCTAATTCCTACAGTTAAACATGGCGGTGGCAATGTGATGGTTTGGAGTGCTGTCGCGGCGTCGGGTGTAGAAAATTTGGTGTTCATTGATGGTGTCATGGATCGCCATCTCTACAAAACCATCTTGCAACACAATTTAAGGGAATCTGTCGATAAGTTGGGCCTTGGTGGAAGCTGGATATTCCAGCAAGACAATGATCCCAAGCACACCGCTCAAATCGTGAAGGACTGGCTACTATATTATGCTCCAAGACAGCTCAATACACCCCCACAAAGTCCGGACTTGAATGTCATCGAGCACGTTTGGGAGCTTCTCGATCGAAAAATAAGAAAACACGACATTAGAAGTGCTACAATGCTAAAAGAGAAGCTCATTGAGGAATGGGGCCAAATAACGCCTAACGAGTTAGAGAATTTGGTCGCATCGATGCCAAGACGCTTGCAGGCAGTTATAGATGCCCATGGTGGGCCAACAAAATATTAATATTAAGTTTTGAAATGAAATGTGAATTCCTTAATTAAGTTTTTGGTGGATCTCATGATCGTACGTAGACTTTTGTCAATGCTATTTTTTAGTTTTTTATGAATAAATTGTTAAGTTTGTATTGGAAAAAATATTTTTTTGTTACAAATAAATAAAAATATATTATAAACAAGACTACATCATTACTTTTTCAATTAGAGCTGTTGGACTCGTCAAGCAGCGAAAATAGGGGCCGTATGTAGACTTTTGTCGGCCACTGTACGTCTCGCGTTTATGCGAGAAGTTTATTGTTTTCATCAGTTCTCCGTGCTTTCTTTGTGTGGCCTATACGCGTTCGTGCCGATTTTGGATCTCTAGTGTTTTGTGATCGTTTGAAAATAAAATACCATACAAAATCAGAAATGGAGAGTCAGTATGTGATTTTGGAGGATAATGTCTTCCTGGAAGAGAATTTAGTCTTTACGGACGAAGTTGGAGACTTGTTATTATCGTGGGGCTTCCCGCAACTAATTGAAGATTTCACAAGTATGTGAAAGCGTGAACGGTGTTTTCTGTGCTTAGCTGTGTTTAACAGTTATTTGTATTTTTATAGAAAAACAAATTGACATCGAGGTGTTAAAAAATTTAACAGTTCAAGATTTGAATGATTTATTTCCCACTGAGAAATTTGGCTTGAGGATCAAATTCAGAACAAAACTTTTCTCCAGGTTATATGACAAGGTATAAAGTTACATAGGCTATTTTTATACCCTAGACTTTTAGTATAGGGTATATTGTTTTTGTCACGACGGAAATATGTAACACCTTAAAGGAGGCTCCGGAGGTATAGCAATGTATATATATAAATGATCAGGATCACCTCCTGATTCGATTTAGCCATGTCTGTCTGTCTGTCTGTCCGTCTGTCCGTCTGTCTGTCCGTTCGCACGATAACTTTCGATAGAATGAAGCTAGAGCCTTGAAAATTTGGTCAGATGTTGGAAGTATGATCTAGTTGGTTGGTATTGAAAATGGGTGTGATCAGGCCAATAGAACGCCTACCTCCCCTACATATCTACAATAGATAAATGTATTTATAACTCCCGATTAAACAAACATGAAAAGCTATAGCTTTGGCAGATTGCTCGTGAGGATATTCTTTTACTCTCCTGGAAAAACAAAATCGATCAGTTGAAAACTAACGGTAATTTTCTTACAAAGAGCCCCGTGCTACCCTACTTTTCGGGTTTTTTGTCTATAACTCTTGAACCAATTGACATAGACACCTGATTTTTGGCATGTAACCCTGTGGTGGGAAGCTGCTTGAGTTCTAGTAAGTTGGGCATAATCAGATCAAAGGAACGACTACCTCCCCTACAAAATTTCAAAAAATTAAATATTCTCTTAATTACGATAACTTTCGATAGGATGACACTAGCAACTTTAAAATTTGGCGGAATGTTGTTAGTAAGATCTACTTGGTTGGTATTGAAAATGGGCAAGATCTGACCCAAGCAACCCCTACCTCCCCTACAAATGCAACTTCCAATAAGGGATAACTTTTGACAGAATCAAGCCAGCGACTTGAAGTTTTGGTCAAATGTTTAAAGTAAGATTGGGTTAGTTGGTATTCAAGATGGGTTAGATCCGACCTAAGGAACCCCCCCCCCCCCCCCTCCCCTAGAAATGAAACTTAAAATAAGCGATAACTTGTGACCAAATAATGCTAGCGGCTTAAAATTTTGGTCAAATGTTTGTAATAGGATCCAGTTGGCTAACATTGAAAATACGTAAAATCCGACCTGCGAAACCCCTACTTCCACTACAAATGAAACTTCAAATAAGCGGTAACTTTGGATAGAGTGAAGCTAGAGACTTGAATTTTTGTTTAAATGTTTGTAGCATGATCTTATTTGTTGGTGGCAATGATGAGCAAGATCCGATTCAAGAAACCCCTACCTCCCCTACAAGTGAAACTTCAAATAAGCAATAACTTTCGATAGAGTGAAGCTAGAGACTTCAAATTTAGTTTAAATGTTTGTAGCATGATCTTATTTGTTGGTGGCAATAATGAGCAAGATCCGACCCAAGAAACCCCTACCTCCCCTACAAATGAAACTTCAAATAAGCAAACACTTTCGATAGAATGAAGCTAGCGACTTGAAAAATTCGACAAATATTTGATGAATGGGTTAGTTAATTGATTTTGATAATGATCAAGATCCTCCTGAATGATTGCCAACCTCCCCTATAAACTGACCATATAGGAAACTCACTTTTAATGCATATGGTCATTACCAATTGGTACTTTTGGTATCACACCTAGGTCTCTACAAGTCTAGGGTATATACGCTTCGGACTCGGTTCAATTTAGAGTTATGTAATGGGCTGTGGGCTGATGACACTGCCGTCGGAAACAGTCGCGGTCAGTATGCACCCTTTGGGAAAATACGGCCGTATTGCTTCTGCCGACAGTCTAAACAGACCATAAACGAAATTAGGAGGTTTGTGTCTGCACTGAAACGCAGCGCCATCCCATATCCGACGAAAACATCTTGCGATATTTTCGAAATAACGGATGAATCGGATGATGTTTCCAGGCCAGCCAATGAGGTTCGGCCAGATTTCGACATAGCAACAAAACACCGAAACCGAACGTTTGAACGGAACGATCGGCCAGTTGGTCGCGAGAGTTGGGTGAGATAGGTGCGAGTCGTTGATCGGAGTAAAATCGTCTACCAAAAAGTTCTAGAAGATAAAGGGTTTCAAGAGTGGATGGAAGTCCAAAACTCGCGGGAATTCCTTCTTTTAAAAGTTTATTGGTGTCGTCCGCGCGGGCAGTGAGTGGAGAGCAAAACGAAAATTGATATTCGGTGGTACGGGTGCAATAAATTGGTGCCGCCATTTTGTGAATTTTTCGGTTGTGGCTCGTCAAGGCCCAGGGCTCTTGGTCCGTACACGCGGAATGTTAAAAGTCGCGCTACGCGGTAAACGAATTGTGTTAGTGAAGGAATGGATACCCTCCACCGGATAAAGGAGTGCCATTCACCGTCAAGCTGTAATTAAAGTCCACGCCGCGGGCAGGACTACCAGGTGTGGGGAGGGCTTCGCCACCAGCGCGACAGCCCCGAGGTAGGTGGTGTGTGCGCGGTTGATTGGAGCCATCGTACGTGCGGAAATCGGGGGGGAAGTTTTTTCTTGTCTTCGTTCACGAGTGCCGGACCGCGATCTTTCGAGTGCCACGGAAATTCCCGAAGCAGCCCGTCGATGCGCAGCAAAATCCCACCGGGACACGCGAAGGAGAAAGAAAAGCGTCCGGATTTGCTGCCAACGAATTGTGACTTGCTACCGAACGAGCAAGAACGTCCCCGCGACGCGAGAAATTTTGTTGGTCGGGTCTGTTTTTTTCTAGTCAGCCGGTAATTTGTGCATGGCCCGCAACCAAATGTCACCCCCCCGATCCGGTGTGCTCTTTCTGCCAGAGAGTGTGCATAGTAGCCATGTACGTTGCGATCCGCGGTCAGATCGATCACGAGAATGTCGGTAGTGAGTTCTGTTGACAGTTCCCTATAATTGTGATCGTCAGATCGATCGCACCGCGTATGCGAATATCGTTGACGATTTTTGTTCGACAGTTTCATTTAATTTTGATCATCTTATATTTTGTGGCGATTCATCGTCAGACCGATCTGAAGACGGATCGCACCGTCGATGGCGGTTCACCGAAAACACCCGAAATTCCTGGGAAAAGCGCTTCCCCAATGTGCGTGGGTGGATTAATGACGTACAAATTGCCGGTCCGAAGTAAAGTGGTCCGTCGTCGTTGCCTTCAACCCATGAGTTCGGGGATTGCAACAGTTTTTTTTGCACGCATTGAAAATTCCTCGAATCGTGTCCCGCGCGCCGTGTGTCTTTTCGCCTGGTTTTGCTTATTTCTTTATGATGCAAACATGATGGCGTCGTTCAATGTTTTGGGCTTTCCGATAAATACGCACTTTGAGCCTCAATAGTGGGACGACTTGCATTTAATAATGCAAATTCTCGCGGTTATCTATTTTTGCTATTTTGGTTTGCAATAAACTTTCATGAACATATGTCCGCGTTTGGAGACGGGTTTGATCTAATTTTGCACCCGAGTATAAACATTTTTTTTTAGGTTTAAATTCCGATATGTACTCAGAATTTTGATCGGGAAAGTGATCAGGAAGTGTTGTATAGTATTGTTTTGCGCAGCCGGGGCGGCTGTTTCGTTGTTCCCGATTCTGGTCATATAATCAGCTACCTGGAGAACAAATATACCAAAGGCTCCCAAAATAATCTTCTACCCCAAAATGGCCAGAAACTGAAAAAAAAAAATCCGATTCTATCAAAACGTATTGAAACGAATTCCAATCGGTTCAATAAGTCTGGGTTCTTTTATTCATCAGGATTTGAATTTGTATCCAAAACCGCCATTTAATGGTCTAATAAGAAAGACTTGCCTAGAAACGAATGAAAAAGTAAACGCCATCCTAAAAACGATATTTTTTTGTACATTTGCATTTTATATATCCAACAGGACGCTATTTGTTTTGTGATTGATTTTTTTTTGCATAACAGCAAACACAGAAAAATGACAGATGAAAAGCTTGTTTGAGGTTGCAGTTGACATCCGTGAATTATCCCAGTCGGACATTTGTCTCCGATGCCAGCGGAATCGAAATGTCTTCGATTCCTTACCGGTTCCATTCATCGGTTTGTCTCCGAAGCTGAACAGATTCAAATGTTTTCAATTATGTATCGAGTTAGCCTGAAATTTGAATTCATTTGAAAGTATCTGGCATTTAGCGACGCATGTTGTCATACACTTAAATGAAATATGGAATACGGAATATGTTGTTTTTTTTCTGTAAGCCTTGAATACAATCCGCCGTTAAATTAAAAGTGCCGTGAAATCAACACAAAAAGATTTCACGACACTTTTAGTTTCTGGACGAATTGTATTTATCAGGCTTAAATAGATTCAACCCATGTATACAGTCATCGATCCGGATTCGATCTCAGTGTCGATTCCTCGTTGGCTACAGTCATCGGTCCGGAATCGATTCCAGTCATCGATCCGGATTCGATTCCACATTGGCTACAGTCATCGATCCCAATTCGACCCCAGTATCGATTCTACGTTGACTCCAGTCATCGATTCTCCATCGACTACCGTCATCGATTCCGGATCGATTCCTGTCCTCATTTTGGGTATCGCAAAAGCGGCCATGCCCATACAAATATCTCCGACGTGTCTCCGATAAAGTCATCGATTCCTTAGTAGACAGTCATCGATCCAGGACCGGTCAAGTGTCGATTCTTGTCCGACTGGGATAATATATTCTCAGAATTAGTTTTTTTGCTATGTGTAGACATAATACAAACTAATCTCAGTGAGTAAGTATTTTTTTTTTAGAAAGCTGAACGATTAAAAGTCATGGAAACTTCTATAAACTTATCATAATGGACATTAGCCATCTACAATATTTACTAGTTTAGGAAGATTTGAATTATTGTTACGTAGAACGAGTTATATTTACCTTAGGTTTAGGAATGAGGCATTTAGGAAGGGTTTTATTAAGAATTTTTAAGTGAGATTTTTCCTTTGTCGGCTAGATGACTGAGGAGTCTAACAAAACTCACTTGAAAATTCCTTCAAAGCAAAAACAGATGAATATCGTTTTGGTTATATGTAACTAACATATTGTTACAAGAATTTATAAGAGTTAAGCTAAGCGCACATAAATAAAAAAAAAAAAAAAATTAATTTTCATAATATGCGCGTTATTATGCCCATGAAGGGCTAAGAAGCAGATTTTCTCTCTCTCCTCTCTCTCTCTCCGGGAGTTCCTGAATTTACTTTGGGGGTTTCGAATTTAAATGGCGCCCGAAACCCACAATAGGGAGGGTATTGACGTACCGGGCCCGTACCATCATGGTGCCCACCTTAAGAGCCGAACAACACCGTAGGCTCGTGCAACTGGAGAGGGAAAAGGATCTGTCCGGATTGGACGGTTTGTCTCCATAATTGAATTTGTTGGTCTTGGTACCGTCTTGTAGTTTGGCTGATGCAGCCTCTTGTCCCTGCACGGGATTTTGTGTTTTTTTGAGTCTTAGGGAGTTTGGTGCGTAGGCACCCCAGTTAAGTTTCTCGTTTTTCTTGTGTTTAGGGTATTTCGCGGGTTTTAGAGTATATTTTGAATTATGTTGAACGGGCAGACGTGCGATATCTCCTTGTACGCTAATGGAGGAGGCTGATGACTGCCGTGCTTCGCCCACCCCACTACTCCCGACAGCTGAGCTGGTCTGCCAGCGCACGTCATGGGTAGTCATCGGAGAGTGGTTCTTCGACACGAGATGTCAGTAGGCCTTCACGGCCAAACCAACCCTCGTCCTCCGTGATTCATTGTTACAGTTATTATATCCCAATTTAATCTTAGGGATTAAAGACACCTTCGGCAGATACTGTCATAAATTCCAACGCAAATTCAATTAATAGTTGGCTAGCAGCCGCATCAACACACAGGGATTTTTGCGCGAAAGAAGAGCCTGTTTCAATAAATCGAAATCTTTCGGTAATTTTTTTTAAAATTATGTACATATCAATCAAAAAGTTGGCATTCTGAAAAGCCGCTACAGTAGAAATCGAAAAAGAAACTCAACCCAAAGTACTGACAATTCAATAGGTATGAACTTTTTGAATATTTCGGGCACATGAAAATGAAATCGACAAATTCTAATGATAATGATTCTAATCTACTGAGTGTCGATTTCATATTGCAGCTTACATATATGGTTATTTTGCTGGGTGAAACCGACATCGATTTTCGTCTTATGACATTTTACTAACTGGATCCTATTAGTGTGCCCATACATTGTCTAACACCAGCTCGAACTCAAACCTGGTACAATAACCAGGTTTCTGCGACGTGTTTGAGTGTGTTTCTTCAGCCATACTAGATTCGTGTTGGAGTTGGTGTTCGAAAATGTATAGGGCGCATTTAAGAACATTCAGCCAAAATTTCAAGTTACCAGCTTTGACAAATTTTTAACTTGTGTAATGGACGGTCTGGTGGGCATCCGAAGATGCCCGTGGGGGCGGAGCCTAAGGTGGCATGTTGACCGTGTATATGGGACCTTGCCATCTGGCGAAGAAATAGGCCCCTCAACAAGCTAAGCAGCGGCCTATACTTGCTGTAGCTCAGTTTGGGAGACGTGGGCGGGGTTTTCGCCGCTCGTTACCCCTGTCCTTATGTCCTAATTAAATTCATAGGCCTGGGGAAAACAACACACAAAGGAACAAACAAAAATTGGACAGTATAAAAAAGGCGATAAGCTCCCTTGTTCCCGAAGGCGTATGCGCCAGTTTTTCCCGGCTCCTCTCCTCGTTCATTGGGTCTTCGGGTTCGTCCCTGTTTGCCGGGGCCCGAGCTCCGATGTCGCGGGCGCGACGCAGTTCTTCCAATCGTCGTTCCAGCCCCAGGATTTCTTCCTCCCGAGACATCTCTTTTTTGCGACTCCCCGCGACTGGATGAGGAGCCGCGCTTCCTTTTGGCCCCCGTCCCGTCCTTTCAGAGCCCGAGCGTCCAACCCCATTGGTCGGTCCAGATAATGTTGTTGTATATCCGTTACGCCTGAATTCCGACTTCCGCGGTAAAGATTGTTCCCTTGAAATATAACTGCGAGCACAGGACTCTACCGGTACCCGCGGGGATCACCAATGTCTTTAACCGCCCCCTGCGGTAATCTTTAATCCGCACCTGAACCCCCCATCTTCATTTGTCCTCCTTCGGGTTAGAACTCCCTGCTTCCATTCACCCAAGATCGCGACCCATAACACCCCCGTGGCTATAGTCTACTGGGAACGTATGGCCTTCCAACTCCTCGTACCTAGGGTGAGACTCATACGTTAAGCTCCAGTCCGTACTCTCGTCAGCCAGGTCCAGGCGACACAAGGCCTGTTCCAGTTTCCAGTCATCCTCACCCTGACCGAACTGGCAGTACTGGTTGAACGTCCACCGGCCTTGTGTATCATCAAGGGCGTATGTTTCATTTCCCTGGGTGTGCGCAGCGGAACGCTTGAATTGCTCGTACCCCTTTCCCAGGAACCCTCCTATCATCAGACGATCCATCCCACCGCTATAGCACCGTGCTTGCGTGCTCTTCTTATCCTCCACATTTCGGGTGTCGAAGGTTGCAAAACCCGTGGCGACCGCCACGCTTGCCATATTACCCCGATTCCCCAGGCACAACACTCGCACCCCTTCCTCCTTTGTATGAATTAGTGGTCCAGGCTACTCACTGCCGACCCCCCCCCCCCCCCCCCCCCGTATCCGGGGTATGATTCGTCTCCCACATTGTCGTCGGGGGCCAGGTTCAACGCCAGTAGCACGTGCCGCGGTGCCTCCAGATATGTATGCGCTCCATCCTTGTTGACCCCTTCCACTTTCTGATGCCACCGCACCGTCAAAACCACGCTCAGCGAGTTTATCTCCTGCCAGTTGATGCCACTTGGGAAGTAGGGCTTGGTGTAGTTCTCAAATGCCTCCCGTAAAGGGTATGCATTATCTAACACCCCGTCCAGCACATCGCCGATTGTATCATCCATATCATAGACCGGTACATCTCGGTCGGCTGGCATATCTCCCCTGTGGTCCGTGGTCACCACGCCGAACGTGCGCCCTCCCAGGGTGATGTTTGTTCCTGTTTTCGTTGGGATGAGGAATATGATCTTATTGGCCTTGTCGTGGATGTCCACTAGGCCTGCCGTTCGAACGAAGCACTCCGGGTGCACCGTCGTCCATCCTAGCCGGTGCACATTATACTCGTCCACCACCCACACCAGCGGGTACGTCAGGTGACTTAGCACCCACATATCACGGCCTTTACTGTTTGGATCATCGTTCTCCCCCAAGGGGATAAACCTGATCGCGGGGTCGTTTAGAGACCAGAAATCTCCTTCACCGGCACCCACCCCCATCCGCCCTCCATGCCGCAGCGCATACTCTAACAATCCATACTGACGAACACGACGTCATAGTGCCACCCTCTTAACTTTGACAGGCGTATCCTCCTTGTTACGCCTTCCTCCTGGTCCGCCCATGCGTAGTCCACGCCTGCTGGCTGCACAGGCCTAACCTCTCGCAATTCGTCGTACAAATCCACCTTCAGCGCCAAGACGCGATAGTCGTGTGTTTCACCGTTGATTGCACGGTCTACGCCGCTTGCCAGCAGTGGTGTTCGACAAGTACCCGTAGGTATAGGCCGCTTTCGAAGGATTTATAAGCCCGGGGCTAGCTGGCTGGGGGTTTACCGCTGCTTCAATCATCTTATCTCCTGCACCCGTCCTCTCCAGCGCCCCGTGGTTCCTCCTTGTGTCTACGCCCACACCGATCCACTTCAAATGCGTGGCTGCCTCCCGTATCTCTCGCAGGTCTGAGACTCCATCGACACCCTCGTCACTGAACATACTGGCTTCGGGATCACCGGCTCTATCCTTACCAACCGTCCTTCAACATCCTTATCGCCTTTTTTTTATACTGTCCAATTTTTTTTGTCCCTTTGTGTGTTGTCTTTCCCAGGCCTATGAATTTAATTAATACGTAAGGACAGGGGTAACGAGCGGCGAAAACTCCGCCCACGTCTCCCGAATTGAGCTACAGCAAGCATAGGCTGCTGCTTAGCTCGTTGAGGGGCCTATTTCTTCGCCAGATGGCAAGGCCCGACCTACACGGTCAACATGCCACCTTAGGCTCCGTCTCCACGGGCATTTTCGGATGACCACCAGACCGTCCGTTACACTTGCTAGCTTCATCGAAAGTTACCATAGTTATAAGTATATTTCTTCATAACTATTTTTTTATGAGCGTGAGCGTTCCTTTTGTTAGATCGTGTTCATTTTACTAAAATTTAATTAATGTCTAATCTTGAGTTGACATGTTAGGAGTTAGTTCTCATTTTGAATTTGTTGATTAGTTAAGATAATGCGTGAATCCGGGACATTTGATTAAAGTGCTTTATTTTATTTTCTGCGCAGCCGTCGAAAATTCCGAGGAAATACTAGGACATTTCAACTGGCTGAAAATAATAATAGTCCAGAAAGCTTAGTACTAGAAAAATGGAATGCGACATTCAACTTACGGAGTAAACATATACATAATTGAAAACAAAGGAGATTTATTAAAGGATTGGCCAATCTTGAAGCAGAAGCTGGCGAGGCGATTACACTAATCGAACTGGATTTCGAAGGACTGTATCCTGAAAAGAGTGTACAAATTTTTAGAAAGTGGGATCAATTTTGTCAGAATATTTTCATAGTTTATAAACAAGAGATAAAGGATAAGAACAATAAAAAGTTATTGCAACTTTTGGAAGAAAATATTCCTGAAGGTAGGATTATAAAATATATTTTACGCATATATGGTTGGTTGGTTTAGGTGGCGGTTGAGCCCCCAAAAAGGGGAATACCCAATTAGCGCTGGTGCGCGCCGTTTTGATGCTACAAACCTCGTTAGAGGAAAACTGATGCTATTAAGTATATCAGAGGGGTCGGGCGGGGTATTTCCTTAAATCCGCCCCGTGGAATTTAAGAAATGAAGTATCTTGCCAATTCCCAAAGAGGAGATCTCGGTTATGTCTGTAAGAAAGGCACTGCCCAAAGAACAGTGCCGCGACCTAGCCAGTGCTGGACATCTACAAAGAAAGTGTAAAAGAGCCTCCTTCTCCCCACTGTCCTTGCAACTACGACAGCACTCGTTGTAGGGAATACCAAGTGTGGCTGTGTGCTCTCCCACAGGCCAGTGACCCGTTGTAACGGCGACAATCCTGGCCACCTCTGGACGGGTCCTTATCAGAAAGGCCATTTGTTCTTTTTGTATTATAGGATGGCCATATTTTCCTAGAGGTGATGCACGTCCTTAATGCGCCCCATCTGTTGTTTGCTAAGTTAATGTAGCATTTATGAACTTCCTTCTTAGTGGCACTAAGTAGCGCACTGACAACCACTGCATATGATCTGTCAAGGGCAGAGCCCAACCGCGTCAGGTGATAGGCCTGCTCATTTCCAGCTATACTCCTATGACCCGGAACCCAGAGGAGGGTGACTATGTTTAGGGTGGCCAGAGAGTCCTGCTCTTGACGGCACTGTTTTACTATTTTAGATGACACTGTCGCTGCCGCGAGGGCCATAATGGCAGCCTGGCTATCCGTGAAAATTGCGATATCCTTTGTGGTAACCATGATGCGCCTCAACAACCGGCAGGCCTCCCTAAATGCTAACACTTCCGCCTGGAATACACTACCAAAATCAGGGAGGCGGAACGACTTCGAGACTGCGAGGTCTTCAGCGAAGAACCCTGCACCGACTCCACAAGGCATTTTCGAGCCATCGGTGAAAATTCTCAGGTCATATCCCGACATCACATCTTCGTCACACCATTCCGCTCTAGTTGGATATCTAGTAGCGAAGTGTTTCTCGAAGCCTGTTTCGGGTACGATGTAGTCCGTTGGCTCGAGCGTGGCGTAATGTCACAGGACGATCGTCCAGTGGCAGCTGAATCGCAGAAGAGGAGGCGCACTAGTGTGCCTTCCATCGACATGGACCAGAAGGGTCTAGATTTGAAGATGCTCCTCAAGGAGCAAATTAAGGTGACGAACGAACTCCGAAAGGAGATGAAGGAGCTGCGAAAGTCAGCGATGGAGGACGCGGAGAAGATGAGGCTGCAGTATGCAGAAATCATTGAGGATCTGCGGAAGCAGCAGCAAGGCGGCCAGCAGCGAAGGCGCAGCAGCAGCAGCAACCAATTGCGAAGATGCAGCAGCAGCAACCAGCAGCGGTGCCGAGCTCATTCAATCGGTTCATTGGGTTGGATGACGGCATCGGCGAAGAGATGGAAATGACAGCCGATAAAGACGCAGCAGTCAACGACGGAGGACCTCTTCAACTTCGTGAAGGTGACCAGGAAGAAGAAGAAAAACGCAGTTGCGGCATGGAAGGCAAACGTATGTACAGCCATTTCTACTAATAGTGCTAGTGTTAATAGTGTCAGTGTTAGCAAACCGAAATCGGGGAAAGTCGCGAAGGAAAGGGTGCCTGCAATCAACGGGTATGAAGTGGACGTACCCAAACTAGTTGCGGATCTTGGTTCCAAAGGAATCAAGAATAGGATCCGCAACAAACCCAATGGGAAATGCTTGATCTTCTGCGACAGCGTGGAAGATCATTGCAAAGTGTTTGACCACCTTCGTAGTAAAGGCATGTATGCCTCCACTACCACCCCGTCCAGCCAAAGGGCAAAATCTTACTTGCTGAAGGGACTTCATCCTCGCACGGCTCTCATAGACATCTCGGAGGAGCTCAGGTGCTCGTACCCGGATATCAAGGTTATATCAGTGTCGAACTTCCTGACTACTTATGACAGATCCGTCAATAAGGCTAACCCGACTGCGCCATCGAAGTCGCAATCAGGCCTCTTTCTGGCATTATTTGATAATGCAAAAGATCTTGGGAAGGCAGGCAAAATTAAGTACCTACAGAGCCAGATCGTTACCCGGGAAAAGGTAAAAAAAATAAGGAGAAGGTGCAGTGCTACAATTGACAGAACTTTGGTCACGTGGCAAAGTTTTGCACGCTCCCGCATAGATGCGTACGGTGCAACGGGGTCCATCTCTGGAAGGAATGCCCGCAATCGAAAACTGAGAAGGCCAGATGCTGCAATTGCGGACAAGAGGGGCGTCCGCGGCAAATTACCGGGGGTGCCCGGAATACCAGAAAATGCTAACGAGGAGCAGAGAGGCTAAAGCCAAGAAAGTCTCCGTTAAAGTTAGCACGGAGAGATCGGTGCGGGCGATCAGTAACGCCATCAGCCAGCCGGGTATCTCCTACGCGCAAGCCACAAGGGGGACCATTGCTAGTGTACAGCAGTCGGCACCTGTGCAGATTAACTCCTCCGAGGAGGCAGTTAATAGATTCCTTGCGGATACCATGAGAGCTACTTCCTCAGAGGAAAGGCAGACAGCTGCCACTAGGTTCCTGATAAACTCATGGAAATGAACGTATCTACCTTCAATGCACGCTCACTTGTGTCGCTTGCACAAAGGGCCTCCGCCCAACACTTAATAGATTTAGCTAAGTCAGATGTGGTTTTCATAAGTGAAACGCATCTTAATGACAGACATAGGGTTAGATTTTCAGGCTACAATGTAATTTGGAACAATTCTAATTCCGGTTCAGCGCTGTTAATCCGTGACAGCATTAAATATGAGACGTTCGCCTTGCCGTAAATGGCCTTCTGTTCTGCAACGGCAGCAATTTGCTGAACATCAGACAATAGAAAAATACTGTTCATTTCACTATACGTGAGAGGACGAGCACGCAAGGAAACTCTAAGAGCAGACCTAAGAATCCTCAAGGATCTTTATCCGTTATTCAGTCTCATCATCATTGATGGTGACTTTAATGCTCGGCACAATAGCTGGGGTGATATTTTACAAAAGTAAACCTGAACGGGAAAACAATTCATGATTGGATGGGCGATTCTGTTGTGCCCAACATATATTCAGTAGTGGGCCCCTCGCAACCAACCAATCTTAGCAGCTCATCAACTATAGATTTCTTTAAAAAAAATTGAATATCTCAAAACTGAAAATTTGTGCGAAAAATACAATTTGTTGTGTCAATTTTTGTAAATTTGTGTAAAAACTTTTGGAAATTGTTTTCGTTTGTTTTATTATATTTTTATTTGTTGTATTTTCAAGAACGTAAAATAAGTAGGAAACATTTTTATTAATTATGGGCCCCAGATCTGCCGCAGAGCAAAAACGCGATTCGCGTGAGCGTAAACGGATGAAAGAATTACGCTATATCAACGAATTTTTGGAATTCGTTCGTAATAATGCATTTAGTTCGAGGACCACTGACGCGGAAAGGTTTGAAGCCTTTCTCCGATCGCGTACTTCAAACACGCCGCCACGGATGAGTGGTGCCGAACGTGCGAAGAAATATCGCGAATCGAAACGGCAAGCCGATAAGCAACGTAAGCGGAACGTTCGATCAAAATTCCAAGTGGAGGAAGGTCAAGCCGTCGATGAAGAGTTCGAAATGAATGCTATTCCCGAGCCGCCGCGAAAAGTCTTTATCGACGAGCGATAAGTGGCCGATCTCGAATTCGATACTCATTTTATGCAAAACAAATTCGGCGTGTCGTGCGGCGTCTGCGATCGCTTGTGGTTTCACCGAGACTTAAGACCGGTACCGATGAAAGCAGTCGATATGATCTGCGAAAAATTTCCGAACGACAACCCGTAGCAGATGCGCGTGTGTGACAGCTGTTACAAAAGTTTATGCGCCGAAAAAATGCCCATTATGGCGACGATAAACGGCTTTCGTTATCCGCCGTACCCGACAGATTTGCCTTCCTTGGATCCCGGCACCGAACAACGGCTCGTTTCACCTCGCTTGCCGTTTACGCTAATTCGTCGACTGCGTTTTGTGCACGGATCAAAAGGAATAACAGGTCAAGTATTGGGTTGGCAACTAAGTACTTTCGCTTTTCATTGATAGATAGCGTTGCTTTATTTTTTGTATAGCATATGTTAGTGCTGTACTTTGCCGTTTGTCACGTGATACTTGTCACATTGACGTAACTTTAGAAGCAAGTAGTGCGTGATTTTTATTAAAGCTATTAGTTGCGGGTTAATTTTAAATGGAGTGAAGAAGCGAACATTTTCGGCATATTTTACTTTTTTATTTCCGTAAAGGAAAGAAAGCTGCTGCGACTCACAAAGAGATATGTGAAGTTTATGGTGCTGATTGCTTAACAGAGCGCACGTGTCAGAATTGGTATAAGAAATTCCGTTCTGGAGATTTTTCCCTCAAAGATGAGCAACGTTCTGGTCGGCCTACTGAAGTTGATGATGACCAAATCAAAGTCATAATTGAAGAGGATTGTCATATAACTGTTCGAGAGGTTGCGAAGAGGCTACATGTATCGCACACAACAATTGAAAAACATTTAAAATGTCTTGGGCTAGTTAAGAAGCTTGATATTTGGGTACCTCACGAATTGAAAGAAATTCATTTAACACAAAGAATCAACTGTTGCGATATGCACCTTAAACGAAATGAAACCGACCCTTTCTTAAAAAGAATCATCACTGGTGATGAAAAATGGGTCCTGTACAGTAACAAAGTTCGAAAACGATCATGGAGCAAACACGATGAACCAGCACAAACCACATCGAAGGCTGAATTGCATCCAAAAAAGATCATGCTGTCAGTTTGGTGGGATTACAAAGGTTTTGTGTTTTGACATGGATATGTCTTATAGCTGGGGGTCATTCTAAAAATCTGTCCGTCACACGAAATGTCTGTTTTTCTACTCGGGGGTCAGAAGAGGAAACAAGCCCATTAAAAATTTTACCGAATTCTATGAATGTAGTGGCCGATCCTCAGTCAATCCGAGTCAGTCATCAAAGGAAACTCACGAAAATCGAAAAACTTCGCATCATGAACTGACTAAACAACCAGGCACCCATAAAACAAGTCAACATCATTCAACTGCCATCCCCTCGTGATTCAAATCTGCTCACAACACCAGCCACATCCAGACAACCTGTCTCCCTCACTCGTGCACAGCGCTATGGCTCCTCCTTCACAGCAATCTTTTTGTTTTCATTAATTAGTCACTAACCTGACTCAGTAAGAAAATCGTTGAATAGCTTCAACTTCAGACACACACACACATACACACATACACACATACTCGTATGTAGGCAATGGAGAGACGGTTGAGTCGAAGAAGTTCAATGGATGGGCGTTGCTTCGTCATCGGCGACAGTGCGAAAGAGATGCTTGCTCCACGGACCTTGGACTACACTTCCGCGGCGGATCCACCCCTTTCTTGTGATGGCCAATCCCATCCAGCCGACTGAAATCAGTGTCACCAAGGTCACCAACGTGTTTTTCCCGTGGATGTAAGGAACTTACGACCGTACTTGTATCGCGCATACCGCGTACTATCACGATCGATGATATATCAACTAACAGTGCACAATTTTGATTTAGTGAGGAGAATAGTGCAGATGATGCAGTTTGTGCAGCGCGGATAACGTAAACGAAAACGTTAATGCAATAAAATTGTGTTGTCGCGCTTACCGTCTTTAGACTTAGACGAGTACTATCTAAGTATCTAATAGTAAGTGTGTTTAGCTAGACCACGGCTTGACGCGATCGATCGCGGATTGACGTACTAACGAAGCACAGGCGCATATAAATATGAAGAGTGTATGATCGCTTGATCCACACACGGGGCAACGGTTGGGTTAATTTGTATTCTCCTGTACACTATGCGGGACGGTATGTCTTGAAAATGATACAAAGTATCTACACTGCATGCAGATACATCGGTACATCTTATGCCTACCGAAAGCGTGGGACGTGTTTTGTCGAATGAATTCATCCAGTATAACTATACTGGGATCTTTATAAAACTTACGTCGATATCTTCAACACAACAGGCTCCACGCAGTCGGTAGCCAAAGACATATCCATGTTCCGATGTATCTGCATGCAGTGTAGATACTTTGTATCATTTTTTGAGCTGCTTTCAAGGAACCGAACGATCAATTCTGATGTTTACTGTCAACAACTAATGAAACTGGTTGAAGCAATCAAAGAAAAACGGCCAGAATTGTCAAATCGGAAAGGTGTAGTGTTCCACCATGATAATGCAAGGCCTCACACATCTTTGGCAACTCGTGGGAAACTATTGGAGCTTGGCTGGGAAGTGATGCCACATCCCCCATATAGCCCTGATCTGGCACCATCTGATTACCATTTATTTCGAAGTTCGCAGAATTTTTTGAATGGTACAGCTTTCACAAATGAAGATGACCTTCACTCGCACCTGGTTCAGTTTTTTGCTGATAAGGACCAGAAATTTTATGAGCGCGGAATTATGCAGCTGAAAGAAAGATGGCAAAAGGTCATTGAGCAAAATGGAAAATATGTATATAATTGATTAAAAACTATTCTTTGTTAAAAAAAAAAAGTGTTTTATTTTATACTACAAAACCGAAAGTATTTAGCCAACCCAATAATAAACATTCCTGTGGACGTGAATTGTATGGTGTCCGAACTGCCACGTCAACTCGACGACGACTACGCGTTCAATGTTCACATCAAACGCCACCTCATTCACAAGTCGTCATATCTGTCGGGCTACGTTAAGAAATCCGTCGTGAAAGCGTGGCTACGTTTCCTCGTCTCGAAACCGCTTTACAAAATGAACGGAATTCGCATCGACGAGTCTTTGATGGAAGCTTACCCAAATTCGTCCCCGCTACAACCCGAGCAAGAGGCAGAAGCCGAAGCAGCAGGCGAACCGTTTGTGGAACCGATTTCAGAGGATCCCGCAAACGTCAACGATCTTCTGCTGGCCAAACAACATACGTTGATGTGGAGCGAGTAAAAGTACCTCGAGTTGTTCGACGAGCATGCCGAAGAGCTTTCTTTTCCTTCAATTTATCTCGACGAACCACGTTCATTTACGCTCGACAAAGTGACACCGTATCAAATGGCCCACAGCGAGATTCGCCGCACCGATCGACGCGTAGTGAAGCCAGAACACGTCCTCTACATGGCGATGAAAGTTATGCGAATGCGATTGACCGTGCTGCACGTTCAAGGCAAGCGATAACTCGAAACAACTGACTCGCGAAAACGTCCAGGACAAAAGGTTTGTGGACAATATGATTGAACAGAATCTCTCTTTTCTGAAATCGGTTAAAAATAGCGTGTCATATTGGATGGCGCGCAAAAAATGATACAAAGTATCTACACTACATGCAGATACATCGGAATATGGATATGTCTTTGGCTACCGACTGCGTGGAACCTGTTGTGTTGAAGATATCGACGTAAGTTTTATAAATATCCCAGTATAGTTATACTGGATGAAATCATTCATATCCATGTACCGATGTATCTGGTGGCAGTGTAGATACTCGTCATCATTTTTTTTTTATTCGGCAGAGGAGTGGATGGAGTTGGTAGCGACGAGTCGGTTTATTTTTGGCGAGCTCCGCGAAGGAGATATAGTAGGCATGTTGTCGCGGTTGTGTTGAGTTTTTGAGAAGTCGGAGGATGGATGAGGAGTCGATGGAGTTGGTAGCGACGAGTCAGTTTATTTTTGGCGAGCTCCGCGTAGGAGATAAACTGTGTCGCATTTTGGCGATTGTTTCGTATTTATTTAGGCGAACTCGCGAAAGAGATAAACTGTGTCGCATTTTGGCGAATGTTTTTGTGTTTTTATAACTTCGCAAAGGAGATAAAATGTATTACATTTGACGATAATGTTTTTGTGAAAACTTTAAGTAGATTTAAACTTAATTTATTTTTGTAAACGGCCGTAATATCTTATTGTTATTATAAAGGAAAGGAGAAAAAAAATTAATTATTGATTTTTCTTAATAAATACGAGTATCATGTTCAATTAATATTGTATATTGAAGTAATCATTCGAGCATCCCGTCCGTGACATCTGTTTTTTTTTTTGTTCTATTGCAGCTGTTAGTGTTTTTTTGTAGTTCTTTTTTTATTATTGTACTCGACGTGATAAAATCGTCTTCGTCCACCCACCCCACTGCTGACTAGCCGGCAAAATGTCGCGTTTCTTTTTCTTAGAAGACGAAAAACAATTTTTTTTTTGTAGCCCATCGGCTTAGAACACTGTTCTAGGTCGTATGCAACATTTGTACCAGGTTTGTGTTCGAGTTGGAATTCGACAGTGTATGGTGACACTAAAAAAAGATACCCTTTTGTGCTTCAGTTCAATGAGCGTGAAGACAAGTCGACGATGTAAGGGCACTGGATGCTTTTGGTCGTACAATGCTTCAATGCGTTATGGTTTTTGTTTGCTTTAAAAAAGATATCTGGCTCCTGGACGTGAGCACTGAGCTAGCAAAACAACAAACGATCAATTTTCGTCTTTTCCCCTAGATGATGATGGGATGAGATACGCCTCATTTTTGTTGTTTTGTGAAGGTTCTCGACTCGAGAGGAGATGAGTACTGAGTGAGACCATAGCGATGACTACATTCGTTGTCAGGCGAAATGACAATAAACTAGGATATTGGGGGAAATTTTCCAATTCATCTATGTCCCACTTGATGGAAAGTATAGAGCTTTATAGGGCCCATACACACTCATGCATGAATTTGCCATCATGTGATTGTACAATCTTGCCTTTTCTACACAAGTCACATGCAAATTGCACATTCCTCATTTAATATTTAAATGTGAACCATGTCGGACGTTGCTTGCATTGCAATTCTAATCTCTTTAGCTGACTGAGGGTGTTAAGAGGTTCAGTACATTGCCGAGTGACATATAGACAAAATGGATATCATATGATCGAGGGTGTTGAGGCGAATGCACAAGACTACTGCTGATGGCATTTTAAATCCTTCGGCGAGGAAAAAGGACATTTTTGGCAATGAAATGATATATGGGCAAGAAGGGTATGATATGACTGAGGGTGTTGAAGCGAATGCACTAAACTACTACTGAAGGTATTTCGAGTCCTTTGGTGAGGGAAAAAGGACATGTATCAGTTGCGCAATATATATTGCATCTGTTGATCAATAGATACTATATCTGTTGCTAAATAGATACTGTATCTGTTGATCAATAGATACTGTATCTTCTGCTCAGCAGCTGCTGTATCTGTTGGTCAATACATACTGTATCTATTGTTCAGTAGATTAATTGGGGCGATAAGGACAATATTTTGCAAAGTAAATCATAGACAGCTTAAAAGCTAATGGATCAAACTTAAAACGAATTTGTATGGGACGGGCATTAAGTGCCGATGAGCATCAACGCTCTTTTTGCGTTATTTCGAAGGCAGCGTCCTTTAAGCTTTCGTTTAGAGACTTTTATATAATTTCAATTTGTTATTCACAGTTTATGACATTTTTTCACACGCAAACTACTACTTGACCGCTCGAAAATAATTTTAAAATGAGCTATTTTACCACACACCTTAAATACATGCATGCACAAACAAAAAAAATATCAAAATTATTTGAAATTACACATTCAGCATGTGCAACCACACAATCAACACCATACACGGTCAATCTGCATGTGCAATCACTTGATTGTGCATGTAAGCATGAGCCTGTGTGGGCCCTATTAGACCCATACAAGTTATGGTCGTTGATATTGTGAACAGGATGAAAACAAACATATTTTAGAACACTGGATTACAAAAATGCTAAGTAGTAAAAAATTTAATTATCGGATAATAACCAACGATTGGTATGATTATTTGGTTTAGAATCAATGAATGTTTTAATCTTAAAACGTTCCTGTGGCCTTATTTTTGAAGATATTTATATGAAGTAAGTTTTGCATGATAGCTTGTTATTTTACCTATCTAACGGTACTACAAACATTTTGCTAGCTGCCGTAGTTTCTGAGATATGACGATTTTTGTGAAATGTCAGCTTTTTGGCAAATCTGTCAACATATTTTTTGTACAACTTTAAAACGTTCCTGTGGCCTTATTTTTGAAGATATTTATATGATAGCTTGTTATTTTACCTATCTAACGGTACTACGATTTTTGTGAAACGTCAGCTTTTTGGCAAATCTGTCAACATATTTTTTGCACAACTTTAAAACGTTCCTGTGGCCTTATTTTTGAAGATATTTATATGAAGTAAGTTTCGCATGATAGCTTGTTATTTTACCTATCTAACAGTACTACAAACATTTTGCTAGCTGCCGTAGTTTCTGAGATATGACGATTTTTGTGAAATGTCAGCTTATGGCAAATCTGTCAATATATTTTTTGCACAACTTTAAATGGATAAAACGATAAACATCGTTTTGATATTAGTTTGCATATATGTGAACCATCGATTGTTTATAGTTGATATTCTTGAATTTGAATTGACTTAACTTGTCTGACCCTTGAAATGTCTAATTAACTTTTATTGCTCTTCTGACCAAGTTAAAGTGTGAGGTTGGTGTGTTGGTACATCTATCTATTGAATTCAGTAAAGAATAAGCAAAAAGATCACTTGTGTTTTTTGTATTCTCGCTATAGTAGTATAATAGACAATCGTTTTTTGTTTCAGTTAATATCACGTGTGTTTTTTGTTTGTTGTGAAATTATAGTAAGTGTTTTCTTTTCGTATATAGTATAGTGTATAATTGACTTTTTTAAGTAAAGTTTTTTTTTTAAACAAATTAGAAATATTGGACATTGCACCAAAAACTGTGAACTTTTGTGCTATTCGACCTGCTTTTATCAGTGCCCGCTAACTTTTCTATTAAAAGCAGAGCAATGTCTTTGCGAGTGAAAAGAAGTGCAATATGGGAACACTTAACCCAAATTGACGGTGATTGTGGAAGGTGTAATATTTGCAAAAGTGTCATCAAATATAGATCGATCACGACCAATTTGAGGAAACATCTGAAGAGGATACATCCTACAGTGCAAATATTTGAAGGTGAACTTTCAAGCAAAATAAGAAGGGCAGAAGATCCATCAACTTCAACCCCAATCACAATTACCTCTGCAACTGGTTCAAGTGATAGTGCTCACCAATAAGAAGCGGAAGCTAGTGCAAGTAGTAGTAGCGGAAATGTACAAAATACAAATCCTCATCCGGCTAGCGCTAGAAGCCAAACTCAGACAAGAATTTTGTCATTTGCTCCTCAAAAATTATCGGAGAAAACAAAACAAAAAGTAACTGAGGAATTTATAAAATTGTTCACATTAGATTATCAGCCTTTTTCCGTCGTAAAAGATGATGGATTTAAAGCGTTTGTTCGGGCATTAAACCCATCTTTTGAACTTCCCACTAGAAAGAAAATATCGAAGCAATTGATACCAGCACTGCCATCTTTACTCTCAGGCCGGAGTGTCAGTTGATTGTCAAAACACTAACGACATGACAAGCAGTCAACCATATGTGGACGCGTGAGTTACGTCCAGCCGACCCCAATAACCAATCGTTCATCTTACCCCGATATCATCGCCATCGTCATCTTCAGCACATCCGCCACACGCACTAAAGAGCAATCACCTTTAAAGGTGCAACGTAAATTGCCAACAAATATTATTGTAATAGTTAGCATTTAAAAGATATATAAAACTCAACAAATTGTATTTTAGACTAGTTGATTACACTGGCCAACAAAATTCCACTTCTTGACTGATGAATGAATTTTGTTGCACGATGTTTACTAATTAGACGTCACAGATTCTGAATATAACCTCATTTGTTTTCTAACAGCTCTTGTTTACGAGTTATAGCTTTCACTAAAAATTCGCTTTCTTATCGTGTTTATTTGCTCCTAATTTGAAAATTATTGGGTTATCTTACTAAAATTTGATATGGCATCGTCAAGAAGAGTTTGTGTGAATGATCCGAACCATTTCCGTTTTATTTGCGGAGAGTATATGTTTAAAGAATACCGTTTAAATGTGACAGCGTTCGTAAATGAGGCATACAAAAATTACAATACTTTGGGCATCCGCTGCAAATGGAAGATAAGCCTTGGATTCCTCAAAAGGTTTGCAAAACGTGCGTTGAGTCGCTACGATTGTGGACAAATAAGAAAAGAAAAAAGTTCAGGTACGAAACCGCTATGATCTGGAATGAACCAGTGAACCACCACGACGATTGCTATTTTTGTTTGGTACACATAACCGGCATTAACCGAAAAAATCGATCCAAATGAGAATATCCTTGCATACGATCGGCACAAAGACGTGTCCTTACCCCTAGGACTACACTTGAACCACAAACTGAAGCTTCACAGGTGGAGCCAATTGGCTTTCAGACGGAAATTGACAGTAGTGATAGTGACTTTAAATGTGAACTGGGAACGCCAAAACCATTCAACCAAGATGATTTGAACGACCTTATCAGAGATCTGGGACTGTCGAAGTCTGCTTCAGAAATTTTGGCTTCGAGGCTAAAAGAAAGAAACTTAGTAACAAAAGAAACTAAAATTTCTTATTACCGCACAAGAGAAAAGAATCTCCTCAGATATTTTGCGGAAGAAGATGATTTCGTATTTTGTAAAGATGTGCCTGGTTTAATGGCTGCAATGGGACTACGAAATTATGTTCCTAGTGAGTGGCGTTTATTCATAGACTCGTCGAAACGGAGTCTAAAATGTGTTCTCTTACACAATGGGAATAAATTAGGATCGTTGCCTATTGCACATTCTACTAAAGTAAAAGAAGAATATACCTCTATTGCTCGGCTTTTAGACAAAATTAAATATGTGGAAAACAACTGGCTCATATGTGTTGATTTAAAAATGGTCAACTTTCTTCTAGGCCAACAAGGTGGTTACACAAAGTATCCCTGTTTTCTTTGCTTGTGAGATAGTAGAGCAAAACGTCAACACTGGGCCAAAAAGGATTAGCCTACTCGGAAAGATCTAGTTCCAGGACAACAAAACGTGATAAATCCACCCTTAGTATCAAGAGATCGTATAATTTTACCTCCGTTGCATATTAAATTGGGGCTTATAAAACAATTTGTTAAAGTTCTTAACAAAAGTGGAAATTGTTTCCTTTTTCTACAAAAAAATTCCCAAAATTGAGTGCAGAAAAGATAAAAGCAGGCATTTTTGACGGGCCACAGATAAGATCGTTAATAAAAGACACAAATTTTACGGACACTATGACAGAGATTGAAAAAAAGGCATGGGATGAGTTTGTTTGGCTTGTTCAAAATTTTTTGGGAAATAAGAAAAGTCCTGACTATTCTCAACACGTTGAACAACTAATGAGTCACTTTCAAACACTTGGATGCAACATGAGCATCAAGTTACACTTTCTTCACAGCCACTTAGACTATTTTCCCAGTTATATCGGGGATCTAAGTGAAGAACAGGGCGAACGATTCCACCAGGACCTTCGTACGATGGAGGAACGCTATCAAGGCTACTGGAACGCACACATGATGGCTGACTATTGCTGGAGCATACAGAACACCCCTCTGGCTTCAACTTCTGCAAGAAAGTCTTATAAAAGAAAGTTTTTTTTTCAACTTAAGAACTTAATAAAATAGAAATAACTTTAAACATGTTGTGTTTTATTGTAAAACGGCTTATGTGTCATATTTTATAAACTAGAGCTGATACAAAAATTTCGATCTCAGATCTAAAATCGTCATTAAAAATTAGGTTAGTATCATGTAACATAACCCAATCATCAGAAATGCTGTTGTGCGGTGTTATAGATTGAAATTCAATAAAGTTTCATTGTATTCCGTATAAATATCTTTTTTTTTAACGGACCGCTTCAGCAGCGACTTAACTCGTGCGGTCGCCCGGGTAAATTTTCGCGATTTTTGTGCGTAAAAGTGAGCTTAGTGTCGGAATTTCAAGTGAAAATAAAAGTAGTGGCTATCAGTGCCATGTGGAAGTGAAAAAAACGTGAAGTGCCGGGAAATATCGAGCAAAATGGTATGTTGAAAAGTGCGGGGTTTGTAAAAACTGCCTGCCTAAATGGGCTCACAACTATGGCCAACAATTGGCTGTGTATGAGTCGCTTTAAACATTTAATTCACCACGATCAGATGATCCGCGGTGCAAAGTCACCTTTACGTGTTGACGTTGACATTTGTCAATAGACATTACCGGTGGCTGACGTTCGAAATAGTCGAAATTCCAATCGATTTGAATGGCATTCCACCGGAAGAGTGGAACGAGCTTGACATTAGCAACAAGGAAAGTCGAGCGTGAAGGCGGATCAGGCGGAATCTCTGGCTCATTTGTCAAAAACCGAAGGTGTAATTAACCATAGTTTTTCAAAAATAACTCTGAAGGTTTACAAGAAGGACAGTAGCAAGGCGCAAAGTGAAGTTCCATCAGGGACCCCTATGGATGTGGTCCAAGCATCAGCAGAAGGAACTAATTCTCAATCGTCGTCTATGCCTGAGGAGCATGTATCTGAGGAGGATGCGGTGTCTCTTTCCTCCGAGGGCATATCCGCATCCGTGTTTGATGAGGATTCTCTCGAATCAGACGTCGAGTGTGAAACCGACGTTACTGTGATGGAACGGATATCTTTAAAATGGTAAGTTTTTTGCAGATTAATTTACATCATTCTAAAGCAGCTTCTGCGGCGCTTCTTCTCCAGCTGGCGCGCAGTGGAGAAGATATTGTTCTGGTGCAAGAGCCTTGGGCCGTGGGTGGTATCGTAAGAGGACTGCGTTCTAATAACTATGTCTTGTATTATGCAAAGGACCAGGTCAGACCCCGTTCATGCATCTTAGTTAAGAATACCTTTAATGCCTTTTTAATTTCAGAGCATAGTAATATGGACGTCAGTCTATTGGTTGATTTCTGCGTACCTAGCTTTCGATTATGTAGGTACTTTCCCTTTCTTAGGAGTGCTGTTGCGGCATCCAAGGAACTCAAAGCGGGCCTCATCCTTGGATGTGATGCAAATGTTCATCATGCTATATGGGGCAGTTCTGACACGAATGCACGAGGAGAGTTGCTCTTCGAATATATAATCGAATCTAACCTCTATCTCTGCAACGTTGCTGACGAGCCTACTTTTATCACAAAAAATAGGCAGGAGGTACTTGACATATCTCTCGTTTCTGAAGATGTTTATCATCTGGTGAGGAATTGGAAGGTATCGAGTGATCACTCTCTTTCCGACCACCGGTATTTGCAATTTTCCCTTGATGACACTCCAGGAAATGAACTTGTCATTCTAAATCGTAAGAGGACAAACTGGATTAAACACCGGGAAACCCTTCTTGAAATTTTGCCTTCTCTTCCAGACTGGCCGCGTAACAGAATGGAGGTGGATGCCTTAGTGCGTACACTAACGGATGCACTTAACAAAGCATCGACTAAATCGTGTCCTGTCATAAGACACGGCCGCGTAACAGAATGGAGGTGGATGCCTTAGTGCGTACACTAACGGATGCACTTGACAAAGCAAAGACTAAATCGTGTCCTGTCATAAGACAATGAGGTAAGAAAAAACCTGCTTGGTGGAATACTTTGATAACAGAACTTAGGATCTCATGCAGAAAGTCCTTTAACAAGGCTAAATCCTCCAAGCTTGATTCTGATTGGGCCTCATACAGGAAGTCTCTTGGCTTATATAACAAGGAACTGAGACGGGCGAAACGAAATTCATGGAAACTTTTTGTGAACGCATCGAGGAGTTGTAACGAATAAACACTGATTCCCATCAGGACGGGACCAGGAAGCCATTGGCACCTGAGTGTGGGCAACTCAGTTCGGGAGGAAAGCGGCGTGGGTGGTCGCTGAGGGCTTCTATCCATTACGGGTTTTTTTTTTCTCAGATGCCAAACGGGAAATGAAACGGGAAGTGAAACGTCACATGAAACGTCCCATGAAAATTCAAGCCGAAATGGAGGACCGACTACTGTTGAGGCCTGGCATCACACCAACTTTCAACTCTTAAACAACGCTATTCGGCAAAGCCGAATAGCTGGCATCAACGGTGGAGGGGATGGACGGACGAGGACACCCATGGCTTTGTGAGAAGTTCCTCCTAAGGACAATGTTCCCTGGTTTGAAGGTAGATGGATTCACCCGTACATTGTATCTTTTAGCATTGGTGTCATATGCGTTCTTAATAGCCTGTTGAGCTTTATCGCGGATTAGCTCAGTCTTAACCTCCTGTCTTACATCAGCTGTAGGTTCTTGAAGCAAATTTAAATGGCGAAGCAAGGCATATGTTTCACCGTGCAGTATCATATTTTGTCCGAAGACGGAAAAATACGGCGAAAAACCAGTGGCCGAATGATAAGCTGAACGAAGCGCAGTGGTTATGGCCGAAAGCTTCTCATCCCAGTCTCGTTGATCCGGACCAACATAAGACCTGATCGCAGCAACGAGAGACCGATTTACTCGTTCTGCGGCGTTCGATTGCGGCGAGTACAACGCAGTCAGCTGATGTTTAATGCCGTACTGTGATATTAAGTTTTGAAAGGTGACCGACTTAAATTGAACGCCATTATCAGAAATAATGGTCTCCGGTACACCGAAGACGTGAAATATACTCTTTTCTAAAAATTTCGCTAAGAGGTTCGCTGTAAATTTGCGGATAGGCTCGACAAATACAAATTTCGACAGATGGTCTAACAAAACGATTGCCCCGATATTTCCGGTACGAGATCGTGGATATGGCCCGATGAAATCGACGTACAGGCGCTGGAATATGCGCTCGGGAATGACAACATTCCCCATCGGAGGTCGTAGGACTTGATTGGGAGCCTTTGTCTCCTTACATTTAATGCACGCCCTCACAAAGTTTTTAACATCAACGGACATTTTCGGCCAAAAGAAAAAAATCCGGAGGCGTCTTAGTGTTTTTCCTAATCCTCCGTGAGCACAGAGTGGGTGATCATGCGCACGTTCCATTAATGTTGTCGTCAAGCCCTCAGGAATCCATAATTTCCAGGACTTTTCCTCTTGCGTTTCGTTCCCGGACGCATACTCCGAGCGCCGGTATACATATCCGTCCAAAACCCTTAGATCCGGAAGGCGGTGTTGGTTTTCTTGGATGTGTCGAATTAGTGCGATATAGGAGTCAGACTTAAAACAGGGTGATGACAAGTCAATTTCAAGGGTCGTGTCTAAATCCAAGGATTCTATCGAGAGGGCGTCAGCTGAATATCCACGGGAGAGCGTGTCGGGGACCACATGCTGGCTCCCTTTCCTATGCTTAATGGTGAATTTAAAGCCTTGTAGCTTTAACGCCCACCTCGCTAACTTCCCATTTAAGTCCGGTTGGGACATTAACCACTTTAGCGAAGCATGGTCGGTGATAACCGAAAACTCGTGTCCCTCGACATAAGCGCGGAATTTTTTAATCGCCAGCACCGCTGCCAGACATTCCTGCTCAGAGACTGAATAATTTTTTTGGGCCGAGTTGAGCTTTTTCGACATAAAGGCAATGGGACTTCAGCTCCGTCATCGTTTAGCTGGACTAATACTGCTCCAATGCCAGACTGGCTCGCATCGCAATGGATAGCGAAAGGTTTTGCAAAATCCGGGCTATGCAAAACGGGAGCAGACGATAAGCTATCTCGTAAAGCCCCAAAAGCCTTCAGTCCTTCCTCGGTCCAAGTGAAATGTCCTCTGCGAAGCATGTCTGTCAGCGGAGCTGACAATGACGCGAAGTTGGGCACGAATCGACGGTACCACCCACATAAGCCGAGAAATCGACGCATCTGTTTTACCGACCTCGGCCTTGGAAATTCGGCAATAGCACGGACTTTTTCCGGATCTGTCTTGATGGTTCCGTTCCCAATTATATGGCCTAAATAATGAACTTGCCTCATGAAGAACTTGCTCTTCTCAACGTTCAAGGTTAAACCGGCCTTGCGAAAACAAAGAGCCAATTCCTGGAGGATCTCAAAATGTTCCTCGAATGTCTCCGTAATTATCAGCAGGTCATCCAAGTAAATGAAAACCTGGTGGCGCAGATGAGCTGGAACGACTCGGTCCATTAGCCTCTGCATGGTCTGAGGAGCATTGCACAATCCGAACGGCATCGTTACGAATTGATACAATGGCCGACCTGGAACAGTGAAGGCCGTCTTCTCCCTTGACTCTGGGTCGAGTGGTATTTGCCAAAAGGCGTCTTTTAGGTCGAGACTCGAGATAACCTCGGCTTTGGGGAGTCGACCTAGTATACCATCGATCAGAGGCAAAGGATAAACGTCCTTAACCGTGACGTCGTTCACTTTCCGAGCGTCCAGACACATCCGGACCTTACCGGGCTTCACTACAAGGGTGACAGGCGAAGACCAAGGACTGGTGGACTCTTCAATCACACCAATTGCAAGCATCCTGTCAATTTCTGCAAAGAGGTGCTTCTCGATGGCGGGAGAGACTGCAAAATGTCTCTGCTTAATTGGCCTGCTGCCGCCGACATCGATGACGTGTTGTACAAGACTCGTACGTCCTAAGCCCTCAGCAGAAAAAGAAGGAAAGCTTGCAATGACTGCCTTGAGTTTCGCCTCTTGAGTTGGAGAAAGATCATGGGTATAAATGTCGTTGGCTCTTTGTTCCGAAGACAAGTTCACAGAACAAAGAGAAGAGACAAACAAATCTGAAGCAAGTCCAAAAAGACGCACAAAATCAACACCTAAATAAAGGTTTTGGCCTAGGGATGGTATAATCAGTAGCGTCATATTTAAGGTTCGACCTCGAAAAGTTGTATCGGCCGAAACTCTTCCCACCGCCGTATGAGAAGTACCATCTGCCGTCCTTAAGGAAATTTTAAATTTTTCCCAAGGATGCTTTTGCTCGTCTAGAAACTTCCTAGCAAAATCTGCTGCCATGCAGCTGTCGCTGGCTCCAGTGTCAATCAGACCTGACACTTGGTCACCAAATAGAGTTACTTCAGCATACGGTCGTACATCATATTTTGATGGGGTCGCAAAAACTGCCGAACAATACCGACGCCGATTTTGCAAGACCTTTTTCCAAAACTGACGCATGCGAAGTGTGGAGCGTTTTGGCTTTTTCTTTATCACTTCCTCAGTACTAAAAATACGGTGACGAGCTTCTTGGTATTCTTTTAAGCGCACGTGAAACGGCCGCAATTTCAGCCTGTTCGAGCCTATTGAAGCTGGTAATGAAAGGTGGGAATCGCGTGAATCATCTCTAGCCGAATTTTTTAAAATCGTTACATGGGCAACTGGAGATGTAGTAACAGACGGGGAAGATGTTGTAACAAGAGATGCAGTAGTAGATGGTAAAGTGGTCACTATTTTGGAGAAGATGGTCTGGCTCTCCAGTTTTTTGCTGAAGTTATGCAATGCGTACAATCAGGCTTGTAAGTGTCCGGTGCTCCGCATCCATAACAGAATACCCTTCGCTCTGCCTTGCATACATCAAACCGATGCCCTTCTTCGCGGCAATTCCAACAGGTAACCTTTTTACTAAGAGCAGAGATGTTAATGAGATGACTATTATCGTCAATAACATTGTTCTCCGACAACTCGCTTAGATTCCGTCTATATTGTGATATGCTTCCTGGTTTCATAGCTTTCAACTCTTTCTCTAAACACTCCCTCTGATAAACAAGTGTCTTCAAGTGTCGAACAGAGTAAATGGGAAGGTAAAGAAGTTCACAGCGTAGCTCAATTCTCACATTCCTCTTCAAAATTTCAATAAGCTCCCATTCCGCTATGGGAAGAGCTAGTCGGTCGGTCAATTCCATTATGCCTTCGAAAAAGGAATCAAACGATTGTGACGGCCCCTGCTTTTTATTCCTTATTAGTTCCATCAGATCATAATCTGAGAGCTTTTCCTGAAATTGATCTCGTAAAGCCTCACAGAATCGTTCCCAATCAAGATTCAGAATGGTCCTATGATACCTCCAAAACCAATTAGCAGCTTTCCCAACCAAAAGGAGATGCAAATACCGAGTCACTAACTGTAGCTGACCCTGTAGTGTGTGGTTGGCTAACGTTCGGACCTGGAAAAGAAACTTTTCCACCGAAACATGTGGATTATCACCACTGAAGGTCAAATTCCAGCTACTAATTATGCGACCCACCTTTTCAGGGGGCATATGTAGCGTGGAATCTCCAGCTAGCTGAGAATTCGCGGCAGTATCACGAGCTGGAGGCATGTCCGAAGTGGAAGGAGCATCACGGCGAAAATTATATTCAGGGCCACTTCTTCTATTAAATCTACTTAGTACTTCCGCCGGGAATACCTGATGGGCGGGATAATTTACATCGGCATTGATACCGGGGGGATATTGTATTCGCGAGATGGATGTTGCGTTGAGATTATTCTCAGCGTTTCGCTCTAAGGGCATATACATAGCATCTGGTGCGCCTTCTCGAGGAATGTTCACTTCAGATCGTTGGTGTAACAGAGGTGAAAATGAAGCGCTATTGATAAGGTTGGGTGCCATACTCCCATTCCTTTCCACCATCCTATACGGGAGCCCAGGAGGAGGTGGCCGAAGAGCACTTAGATGTGCACTCACATGGCTGTCGGGATACGCGTTCGCGTATGATACCCTTCGAGATCGGCCAGGAATATGTAAAGTAGCCGCATGTCTACCAGGAACATCACGAGCCGGATCTATTGAAAGCTCCGAGCGATCTTTACGGGTGTAGGAAATTTCTTTAATTTCCTCGCGCAACACTTCCCCAATGATTTGCCGTAGTTCGGTCACATCCCAAGGACGTTCGCGCACAGATTCCGGACCTGCTGTTTTACCATTGCTATTAGGCAAATTATTTTCCACTAACGGTGGAGAAGCTGGCAAAGCACGACCCAAATCAAAAGACCGTTCTCGTTGAGATTCCCTCTGAGCACTCGGACTACTTTCTCTCCCAGTTCTTTGAGGAGTATTAATAGTCAGAATCGGTAGTAACATATGAGTTTGACCTGTCTTCGCTTTTGAACGCGTTATGGGTCCAGATCCCTTAGGTATCGCTCCTAAATTTTCCTGGTTGGGATTTGCAAAATTTCCTTCAAAACCCGACAAACCAGATGCCCCGGCTTCCAAAATATCCGAATGACGGGATGAACCTCTAGCAGACAGTAATCCAGGATGACAGGGACTTCTACAAAGCGGGCAGCTATTATTTTCTTCTAACCACCTACCCAAGCACTCTCTATGGAAATAGTGCGAGCACGGCGTTAGAACGACTTGCTCAGATGGAACAATTTCGTTGCAAATAGCACATTTGGGGGTATTACCAACATCCACCGATACCAAATTTTCAGTGCTGCGTCGAACTGACATGTTGTATGGGACAGTTTTATGTAATACTTTAATTTCTAGAGTAATATATTTATATTTTTTTTTAAATAGTTTGCACCACTAACAAAAAGGTACTAAGTCGCACAAACATCCCACAGTACGGATCATTCAACAAATACTATCAAATAATATTACGACAAAATTACGATAAACGAATCACGAACGAAAACAGTAGGAAACAAAATCTGAAAAATACAGGGTGTCCTCGTCTCGTTCTGAAGCCAACGAATTTCATTTAAGTTCTACTAATCAAATATCCTCCATTTCCCCGAACGGCTTTCTGTTTCGTTGGAAGATATATCCAAAAATAAATTGAAAAGCAAAAACAATTTAAGAAAATTACTAATGCGTCATAAATACCAAGCAATTAAACTCCCATAATAGCGAGGGTCAAAAATAGGATAACTATCACCACACATTTTTGAGTTCCACAAGCAGTATTAGAGATTAGCTGATGGTAATATCCGCAGATTGTTATGAAACGAAGGAGTCTCTTCAACAAAAAGGCAAGGAAGTTCTCCATCTGATGCTCTCTGTCTATAAAAGAGAAGTATAACCCTCAATTATAGCGATTCAGTAGAGAATCGACAGACATCCTTTGCAATATAGGACAACACACAGAAGGACTCCTGATCCAGAAAGAAAACTACATACTTCTACTCTACGAAAAAAAAACAAAAAGTAAAAGTGACAACACTCGGTGTCAGAGATCAAAGGGATGAAATCTGGTATTTTTTCCCAGAGTCATCGTCACTGTAAGGGCCTAACGACTATAACTATCAAAGATGAAGCATAGTCGGGCCCCACGTTGGGCGCCATTTTTGTAAAGAATAATCACTGATTCCCATCAGGACGGGACCAGGAAGCCATTGGCTTCTTCGTGTGACAGTGGTGCAGTGCAGATCCCTAGTGCCTGGATAGCGAAGGCGGAAAGGAGCACGTGGCCCATTTCGAGGATAGGATCCAGTGCCCCCAATTAAAGAGAAAAATTTGAGTTTCTGTGCGTTGAGGAAAAAGCTGGAAAATCCCTAACAAAAATAAAAAAATACCCAAAGGTATATTAGAATCAAGCTGAAACTATCACTTTTAGGTGTGCAATAGCCGGATAATTGAAGTGGGGAGTGTAAAGTGCGTGCAGTTGTGGCAAATCTTGGGTTCCTTTTGTGTGGAGGACAATTGGCTGTAGGCCGGTCCAAGCGGGTTCCGTCCTAGCGGGAGGGACGAAACCCCATTAAAAAAATCCCGTGGATCAAAAGTCGGCCTCCGCCCTGCCGCAACACACTCAACAAGGCCCCATTGAGCCTCCGCTTGTGCTTGTGCCATTGTACCACCGAAAAATTGCGCCTCCGCTGTGCTCGTGCCTGTTTGTGCCGGTACTACCGGAAAAGTCGGCCTCCGCCCTGCCGCAACACACTCAACAAGGCCCCATTGAGCCTCCGCTTGTGCTTGTGCCATTGTACCACCGAAAAATTGCGCCTCCGCAGTGCTCGTGCCTGTTTGTGCCGGTACTACCGGAAAAGTCGGCCTCCGCCCTGCCGAAACACACTCAACAAGGCCCCATTGAGCCTCCGCTTGTGCTTGTGCCATTGTACCACCGAAAAATCGAAGAGGAGAAAAATAAGAATTGGATTTGTGTGCTGTGTAGTAATATTTATTTTTGTATCTTCCTAATCTTTTTGTCTATTTTTGTTTAGTTGTACATAATATTTAATTTGTTCCCCGGGTATATGTGGGCCCGACAGCAACCAACACATCGTACGCGTCTCACCACTAATCTGCATCATCCAGTAGCGGCCGCCACCGGAGTTCTACAAGAGAAAAAAAAAAAATAAAAAGAGAAAAGTAAAAACGAATCGTGAGTAAAAAAAAAAAAAAAAAAAATAAATAAATAAATAAAGTAGAACTTACACATATCGGGGGAACATTTATTAAAAATTGGTGATATATTTCTATTATAAAAAAAAAAAAAAAAAAGAAAACAAAATAATAATAATAATAATAATTATATTGAATAATAACTTTGTATGTATGTGATAGTATATTTCAAGCAAATTTCGAAAAATATAGATTTTGTGAGTAAACAGTAGAAAATGTGTTGTTACTAAGTGTTGCAAAGCCATGGGTGTCCTCGTCCGTCCATCCCCTCCACCGTTGATGCCAGCTGTTCGGCTTTGCCGAATAGCGTTGTTTAAGAGTTGAAAGTTGGTGTGATGCCAGGCCTCAACAGTAGTCGGTCCTCCATTTCGGCTTGAATTTTCATGGGACGTTTCATGTGACGTTTCACTTCCCGTTTCATTTCCCGTTTGGCATCTGAGAAAAAAAAACCCGTAATGGATAGAAGCCCTCAGCGACCACCCACGCCGCTTTCCTCCCGAACTGAGTTGCCCACACTCAGGTGCCAATGGCTTCCTGGTCCCGTCCTGATGGGAATCAGTGATTATTCTTTACAGAGTCGAGTGAGGCGTCCAGGCTTCGTAAAATTCTTTCTACCAATCCATCTGCACCCAGTTACCTACTGAAGCAAGATGGGTCGTGGACAACCTCCAGCAAGGAATCCATTGAGGTACTGCTAGACACGCATTTCCCAGGTAGCTCACCTTATGAATCGAATGTGTATTCACCGACTACGGGCCCGGATGGGATAATTCCGGCCGATCTGCAACAATCATCGGATATTCTGGCTCCATGGATCGAGACTATTTTCAGGGCCTGCTTGGAGCTGGTGTATATTCCTAAATTCTGGACTGAGGTGAAGGTGGTATTCATCCCAAAAGCGGGTAGGACCTCACATGTACGTCCAAATGATCTAAGACCAATCAGCCTATCGTCAGTTTTTTTAAAGGTACTGTAGAGGCTCTTAGACATTCACCTGCGTAGTAGTATTCCATCGAACCTTCTGTCTACCTCTCAACATGCCTACCTCAAGGGCAAATCAGTAGATTCAGCTTTACACTCTATTGTGAGCAATATCGAGAAATCTTTGGGCAATAAAGAATACACCATGGTTATTTTCCTTGATATCGAAGGGGCCTTCAACAATGTTAAACACAGAGCTATCACTGATGCACTCTCTAGTGTTGGAGTTGGAGATTCCCTTTGCACGCTCATTAACCTGATGTTAACATCACACACGTGCTTAGGAGCGTCGTCCGAACGTAGACTAGCGCGAAGAGGTACTCCGCAAGGTGGAGTGCTCTCTCCCCTTCTCTGGAACTTAGCTGTCAATAGACTGCTTTTAGACCTCGAAGGGCTGGGTTACATGGTGTGTGCTTATGCGGATGACATTGCCATCGCAATATCGCGAAAATTCCCTTGTGTTCTTAGTGAGGTACTGCAGAATGCCCTCTCATTTCTAACCACTTGGGCTGACAACTGTGGTTTAAATATTAATCCGAATAAAATTGAGCTTGTCCTCTTTACAAGGAAGCATATCATACCTCGGTTTGAGCCTCCTTTGTTGAAGGGGACGAGCCTGGTTTTTGCGGATAAGGCAAAATTTCTAGGACTCATTATGGACAAAAAATTATCATGGAGGCCGAATATACAGGAGAGAGTGGACAAGGCTACTATCGCGCTCTACTCTTGTAAGAGGGCTATAGGTAAAAGCTGGGGCCTTCAACCTAAAATATTGCACTGGCTCTATGTAGCTGTTTTGCGCCCCATACTTACGTTTGGGGTTGTGGTTTGCTGGGAAAGGTGTAAGGACTGGCCAGCATCGCTATTACTGGAGCCCTTAGGACTACTCCTTTTGCGGCCCTGACCATGCTCCTCAACCTCCTCCCTCTTGACACGTTTGGAGAACAGATGGCCGCATGTACGGCCATTCGACTACGTGATAGTGGTCATTGGCTTGCTTCAAACTCTGGACACGCTGCTGTTCTCAATAACCCAATTATTCCGGCAACGACTGACTATACGGCTCCAAAATATGCCCTTGATAAGAACTTTGTCAGTCTGATACCATCACGCAGTCAATGGGAAGGGAACGTGCTTCCACTACATAAGTCATTAGAAATATACACAGATGGATCTAAAACGGACGAGGGAGTAGACGCTGGAATTTTTTGTGATGGGCTGAACCTATGCCTCTCTTTCAATCTCCCCAATTACTGTAGTGTTTTTCAGGCAGAGATTACGGCGATTACAGAAGCAATGTACTGGTTGGGGCGCCATGTACGAGGGCGGTTCAAATATCATCGAGGCAAACGCTGTAGATGGCGCGCCTGTATGTTCTGAAGGTCGCGACTTGAGTATGTGATAGCTGGGTCCCTTACGAAAATAGTGTGGCATAGTTTTCGTCGCGAACGCACGTTTCACGCGTGCTACGACCATGAGTGAACATCAAGTGCCGACCGCCGTTGCACAGCGTATTGTCATTCGTTTTTTGGAGTGGGAAGGCGTTAAAAACACGGAAATTCTTCGGCGTTTGCGAAATCAGTTCGGTAGTGAGTGCCTGAGTAGGTCTGCTGTGTTTAAATGGGCCAAAGCGTTCAAAGATGGCCGCGAAACCGTCGAGAATGAGACGCATGATCGTCGACCGCGAACCAGCATCACACCAGACAACATTCGCCGCGTAGAACAACTCATTTTGGAGGACCATAGGATGAATGTTCGAAACATTTCGGCTGCAGTCGGCATTAGTATTAGTAGTGTAGAGTCTATCATCCACGAACACCTTCAATATCGCAAAATAACGGCGCGATGGGTTCCCAATCTGTTGAACTTCGCCCGCCCTCATACCGCGCGTCTCACGCTCGATACAATATCAGAATTGGGGTGGGAGGTACTAGAACAGCCCCCCTACAGTCCGGATTTATCACCCTGCGACTCCCACATGTTTGGACCACTGAAATAAGCCCTCGGAGGTCAAAGATTCAACACCGACGACAATACGTTGCGCAACGGCGATCGGCACTTGATGTTCACTCATGGTTGTAGCACGCGCGTGAAACGTGCGTTCGCGATGAACACTATGCCACACTATTCGTAAGGGACCCAGCTATCACATACTCAAGCCGCGACCTTCAAAACATACAGGCGCGCCATCTACAGCGTTTGTCTCGATCATATTTGAACCGCCCTCGTAATATCAGTTAGAGATATAACAATTTTTACAGACAGCCAAGCTGTAATTAAATCTCTCGAACGGGGTTTGATTACGTCAAGCTCTCTGCTTACGGAGATGAGTGAGTTTTTTACCATTTTCTTATGCTGGATTCCGGGCCACAGTGGTTTCGCTGGTATGTAATTGCAAAGCAGACGAACTTGCCAAGCAGGGTACAACTTACTTAGCTGGTGAAACTCGTCGTAATATCTACATGCCTATCGCTGCCTGCAAAGTAGCTATTAAAACCGAAGCAATTATCAAGACCAACTCTATATGGTAAAATGGAAGCACATGTCTTTCTACAAAGTCGCTGTGGATTGGATTCTACCCGATCAGCTAAATTACTGTCACACGGAAGGCAGCATATCAGAGCGGCGGTGGGAGTCATCACTGGACATTGTGTGCTTGGTGAGCACGCCAGGATGCTGCATGAGCTGCGGTGACGAGGAGGAGCGGGAGTGCGTTTTCCATTTTCTATGCACCTGCCCTGCTTTGTGAATAAGGAGAAGGACTTTTCTGGAAGCCTATTTCTTCGCTGAATTGGACGACTTGGCTAATGTTGATATTGGCAAGCTCCATCGTTTCATTTACAGTTCTGGCTGGTTTAATGATTAGGATGGTCGGGTGTTGAATCCCCGGTGGTAACACAACGGGCCCTGCTGCGGTCCATGTGTGCTGTGTTAACAGCAGCCCTTTAACCTAACCTAGTGCTCACCAAGAAGAAGCGGACGCTAGTCCAAGTAGTAGTAGTGGAAATGTACAAAATACAAATCCTCATCCGGCTAGCGCTAGAAGCCAAACTCAGACAAGAATTACGTCATTTGTTCCTCAAAAATTATCGGAAAAAAAAACAAAACAAAAAGTAACCGAGGAATTTATAAAATTGTTCACATTAGATTATCAGCCGTCGTAAAAGATGATGGATTTAAAGCGTTTGTTCGGGCATTAAACCCATCTTTTGAACTTTCCACTAGAAAGAAAATATCGAAGCAATTGATACCAGCACTGCCATCTTTACTCTCAGGCCGGAGTGTCAGCTGATTGTCAAAGCACTAACGACATGACAAGCAGTCAACCATATGTGGACGCGTGCGGTCGCCCGGGTGAAATTTCGCGATTTTTGTGCGTAAAAGTGAGTTTAGTGTCGGAATTTCAAGTGCAAATACATAGAAGTAGTGACTATCAGTGCCATGTGGAAGTGAAAAAAACGTGAAGTGCCGGGAAATATCGAGAAAAATGGTATGTTGAAAAGTGCGGGGTTTGTAAAAACTGCCTGCCTAAATGGGCTCACAACTATGGCCAACAATTGGCTGTGTAGGTTACATATCTCATGACTCTTATTACTACTATTGCACATACAGGTAGCAAGAAACTAGTTTTAGTGTAGAATGATAAAACAGTAAGTGCAATGGCAGTCGCTTTGTAACCTGGCACCTGTGAAGTGGTCTGTATTAATAAAATGTTTTTGATAATGTAAAACTAAAAAGAAGCGTTTTATATAAGTGGCGCAGTCGGTAGGATTTCTTCAAATTGAAGAAATTTAACAAACGAATCTACAACTGTGTGATAACTACTATAAATCAGTAAGATTATCACATATAGAATTTCGAGCGTTCATTTCGGGTGATAACTACTGCAAATCAGTAAGATTATCAGCTTTACCGGAGTATAACTGTGAACAACACGTGCTATAAAATTAGTGGATTAATTGAATTAATCGCATTTACTGCATTTCCTTAACCAAATTGTAGACGTTATCTTCTCAACAGATATTTAATTAAGCTAGAATGGATCTCGATATTGCTGAAAGGCTCATCAACGCCCTTGAAGGGTTAGTCAGACCTTCTAATCCGCCAGCCAGTATCGGATCTCGCTTATTGAAGGAGGTGCAACATATAAAGGAGTTCGATGGCAAAAGTCAGGAGCTTGCCCAGTTTTTATCGGTTGTCGACATTCAAATGGGAGATGTTGACGCGCCTTTAAGGATTCATCTCTGGGAAGTGATCCGTAACGCAAAAATTATTGGACCAGCGAAAGAGTTGCTGTTGAACAACGAACCCGCTGATTGGAATGAAGCTAAAACCCTCTTGATCCAACATTTTCGTCCCTGCATTAGCTACAAAGATATCTCTTCAAAAATAAACAACCTAAAAGTAAGTTCAATTCTTGAATTAAATAGCCAAATTGAACATTTAATTAAAGAAATTAATTCCTTCGTAATTTTTGAAAATAATAAACAAGATACCAAAACTACTTTTTATTGCCTACTAGTAAATAGAATTAAAGAAATTGTAACCGGTAACTTAGCAAGAGAAATTAGAGATATATTTAGTATTCACGAAATTAAAACTATTTTATATTCCTATGTTGGATTCGATGATACCAATTTAGATAGAAGTGAAAAAAGATACAATCGACAAAACGGACATACCAGCAATAATAATAATTCACGTAACAACAATAACAGCAATGATAATTCCCGTAACAACTCAAACTTCTTAAATAGTATTAGTCGAAATTCAAATTTCCCTCCTGCTGACATTCATAATCGACCTAACTTTCGCCAAAATCCTCCCCAATTCAACAACTCTAACTCTAATAATAATAATTCCGGACAACTTAGGAGTAATGTTCGAAATTCTAACCAACATAGGGTAAACAGTTATTTTCCCAATTCATCTGGTCAACCCAGGAACTTTCAATCAAGACCTGAACCAATGGAAATTGGCCAAATAAATAATGAATCTACGAGCAATGAAGAAGTTCACAGCATCGAACCCGAGTTTTTTCTTGTATGAGCCTCGGAAGTAAAATATTTGTCAACATAACAATAGACAACCAAATGTATAAATGTCTAATCGACACTGGCTCGACCATGAGCATCATTAATTCCTCAAGTGTAAATTGCACTAAATTCAAAATTTTCGAAAAAGTTAAATTAAATCTGCAGACGATAAATCATACTACTGTAGAAATAGTTGACCGTGTGATTACTAGTATACCCGCAGAATTTAATTATGATTCTAAAGGAGCTACTCGTTGGTACGCCCGTAATCTAGGAAACAGACCATACGATATACTTCTCGGCATGGATTTGCTGAGCAAAATTTGTAAAACCATTGACTTTGATAATAAAAAACTTATATTGAACAATGGAAGTCAAATCCCCATATATTCTTCCGAAACTCCAATTGATATCGAATGTCTTGAACTTACCTCTAATGACAAAGAAATCGATTTAAGCCATTTGAATTCAGAAGAAGAAAGAGTGGTAAGACATCTTCTAAATAAGTTTAAAAAATTAATCTATAAAGAGGGCGACGAATTAACTAATACGAATTCAATTTGCCATGAAATTAAAACCACCACCGATCAAGCCATCCATGGTAAACTTTATAGACTTCCCCCTCAACAGGAAGAGGAGATTCGAAGACAAGTTCGCCAAATGGAAGATCACGGAATTATAAGAAAGTCAAACAGTAAATATGCATTTCCATGTATCTTAGTCGCCAAAAAACTTGACAATTCGGGGAAACCGAAATATCGTCTTTGCATTGACTACAGGAAGCTCAATGATATAACAATAGACGATAGATTCCCTTTGCCGAATATAGAGAGTATCCTGGATAAGCTTGGAAGAGCCCAGTACTTTACGCTTATAGATCTGGCAAAAGGGTACCACCAAATCAAAGTCCATCCCAATGATATTTCGAAGACAGCTTTTGTGACTCCTTGCGGATTGTATGAATATTTGAGAATGCCTTTTGGGTTAAAAAACGCCCCGGCAACTTTTCAACGCCTCATGAATAATATTCTCCGCGATTACATAAATAAAATATGCGTCGTTTATTTGGACGACATACTTGTGTTCTCGACAAGTCTTTCAGAGCATATTCAATCACTAAATTCAGTTTTCGAAAAATTAGCAGAACACAACCTCAAAATCCAATTTGACAAGTGTTCGTTTTTGAAGAAGGATACTGAATTTTTGGGACACGTTTTAACCTCGGAGGGAATTAAACCGAATCCCAATAAAATCAAATGTGTCCAAGAGTATCCATTACCTCATACTAGCAAACAACTTAAGGGATTTCTGGGTGTAACTGGCTACTATCGCAAATTCGTTAAGGATTATGCTAAGATAGCTGGGCCTATGTTGAAATATTTAAAAAAGGGGAAAACGATAAACATGAATGACCCTGAATATATTCAGGCATTCGAGACCTTAAAAACAAGTATAATTAAACACCCTATCCTAAAATTTCCAGATTTCAAGAAACCGTTCATCTTATATACGGATGCAAGCAACTATGCGATAGGTGCAGTGTTAACACAAGCCGACCAACCCGTGTGTTACGCTTCTAGATCCCTAAATGAACACGAACAAAAATACCCTGTCACTGATAAAGAATTCCTCGCCATTGTCTGGGCTGTAGGCTATTTCAGACCCTATCTCTGGGGTAACCGATTTAAAATCGTAACTGACCATCTACCAATTAAATATCTCAATAAAAAATATACTGGTAAGGAGTTTAACCAACGAAATCAACGTTGGATACTTAAACTGCAGGAATACCAATTTGATATTGAATACTTAAAAGGTAAACAGAATAAAGTTGCGGACTTTTTAAGTAGGATTCCTGAAAACGATCATACTGAAAAAGGTAGTGACAATCATTCGGTAGAAGCCATTTCAGATAACGCAACAATACATTCACAAGATGACCAGCAACTTGACCATATACCCATACTCGAAACCATTGTTAATAAATTTAAAACACAACTTATATTGACATATGATGTAGATGTTGAAATGGAAATCCTTCATAACCGCAAAATAATATACATCGACATGACTAGAAATCAAGAATACTGGACACATCTTCTTCGAAGATATATCACACCAGGAAAAACTGGTATTTACACAGAACTTTCTTACTCACAGTATAATATAATTCAACAATTACTTATTCAATTATTTGGAAATGATGATAAGTACAAATTTATTAAAGCCACTCTTAGAGCCAAGGAAATTAAGACTTTAGAAGAAGCTCACAAACAGATATCATTGTACCATATTAAAGAAAGCCTCCATAGTGGAATTGTCGAAACGTACCATAGCCTTAAAAATATAATCTATTACCCTGGTTTAATTAAAGAAATCACCAAAGTTATTAATAATTGTAAAATGTGTTTAGAAACCAAATATGAGAGAAAACCCATCAAACCCCAGTATAAAATGAGTGAAACCCCAAAAGAGCCTAACGAAATCTTACATATGGATATTTATTTTTTCGACAAACAACCTTTTCTAACTTTTATTGATAAACTCACAAAAAAGGCATACGTTTACCACTTAGCTACTCGACATTGGACGAAAAAAATTGAAACAGTAGAAGAACATTTTTCAAAATTTGGAAAACCAAAGAAAATAGTTGCAGAAAATGAATTTAGTTCTTTAAATTTTCAAGACTTTTTGAGACAGAATGAGGTAGAATTACATTTAACAACCCCTAACACCCACACAGGGAACAGCGACATAAACAGATTTCATAGTACGTTACAGGAAAAATTGGTTTCAATGAGAAATTTAGATTTGACTGTAATTCAAAGAATTCACAGGGCAGTAGGTAATTACAATAACCGCTATCATTCAACGATTGAAATGTCACCAAATCAAGCAGTTCAAGCCGATCCAAATAAGTTAGCCGAATTAGCGAAAAATAAAAAAGAATTGAATATGGGAAAACTTAATAAGAATAGGGAAAGCTATGAGGAGCATAGAGAAGTGATTCCTGTGAAAAACTATAGGAGAAATAGATACAAAAATGAGCCGAGGTATCGGATTAAACGAAGACAAAGAGAACATCCCACCAATATAAAACGACCGCGAGCTTTTGCTGGTGATCAAATTAATTTTTCCGATACTAGTATTTCTGCAAACACTAACCAATAAAAGAGCCAAAGAAAATCTTATTATATAAAAAAATCGTAAATTTGCAAATATCAGATTGATACCATCGATTCCGACATCAAATAAATTAGAAATAATTATGGGCAACCAATATGTACTTTCAATTAAAAAAAAAAAAAAAAACTAAAAAAAAAAAAAAAAAAAAAAAAAAAAAAACCTATGATTATGCTGAAAATCTTTATTACAATAAATTAAGACACAATTGTAGAATACCCGAAAGTTATATTTTTTTTTATTAAATAAAATTTGAACTCATATTTGAATTCAATCGGAAAATAGGGTATAATGAAAATGTTTTGATTTAAAGAAAAAAAAGGAATATTTATAAACGAAACAAGAACAACAAAAAAAAAATAAATCATCATAAATTTTAAATGTTTATAAAATGTTAACTACATTGCTGCATTAAATAATTTACAAACTTGAATAGCCAAAAAAAAAAAAAAAAAAAAAAAAAAAAAAAGAAGAGATTCCTTGAGACCTAATCCAATTCAGGAGAATTGTGTCTTAAACGAGGGTGAGGTTACATATCTCATGACTCTTATTACTACTATTGCACATACAGGTAGCAAGAAACTAGTTTTAGTGTAGAATGATAAAACAGTAAGTGCAATGGCAGTCGCTTTGTAACCTGGCACCTGTGAAGTGGTCTGTATTAATAAAATGTTTTTGATAATGTAAAACTAAAAAGAAGCGTTTTATATAAGTTGTATGAGTCGCTTTAAACATTTAATTCACCACGATCAGATGATCCGCGGTGCAAACTCACCTTTACGTGTTGACGTTGACATTTGTCAACATACATTACCGGTGGCTGACGTTCAAACCGATTGGAATTTCGACTATTTCGAAATTCCAATCGGTTTGAACGGCATTCCACCGGAAGAGCGGAACGAGTTTGACATTAGCAACAAGGAAAGTCGAGCGTGAAGGCGGATCAGGCGGCGGTCACGAAAAATAACATATCGCGAGGAATCTGCAGGTATGTCCGTGGTTATGATACACATTAGATTGTATACCAATACACAAAACTGATTAATGCGTTCATTGCAAAGATAATGTTGGGGTAGACAAGATAAGACAAGATATTAAACATATATACCACAATATAAACATGTAAAATTTATAACTTGGTTAAGAAATATTAAAGAATGAATCTTTTGTAGAGCCCAAGTTTTTGCTTCCTGATCATGTGAAGGGCGTTCCTTTCTCTCTTTTTTCTCAGCGTCTCCGGGTGAACGCATAACTGTTGCCCCGCGTTCAGCGGTCAGGTAGGGATCGGCGTGGTGTCCCTTTTACATCTAGGACACCCTGAAAACATTTCAGCAGGGAGGATTAACCTCGAGGGATGGTTTGTTTTTTTTTTGTTCTTTTGGAGACCAAAAGGGCTTCGCGTGTTTGTTTTTCTATTTTTGTAGCATGCGGAGCAGGGACGGCTTCCTTTCGAGACCCCACCCACATCTCACGGTAGCTGAGCTGGCCCAGCGACACGCGAAATTATTCGTTCCTGAGAAGGATTTAGTACTTAGTACACTGAAAGAAAAACGAATAGTCATAACAAAAATACGCCGCGTTTAAAATTCGCATTCATAAAAATCCCATTAATTCGAATATATTTCTTTCAAACTAAACGAAATATCCTTCAATACAACTAAATTTTGAAAAACGAGTGAACGTTAACGAGTTTAAAAATAACGTTGAATTTGAACATTTTCTCTCAAGTGTCGTATTGTCATGTTGAACGCTTTATCGTTCATTATGACTTGTAAATGCGTTTGTTTTCACATATTTGTTTTCGAATTTTCATCATCCGTTCAACACAAAGTTTTTTGCGTTCATCGAATATACCTATAATATCAAATATATGTGTATATTTCGTCAATTTGAACGTGCTAAACTTTCAGCAGGACAATCGACGCATTTGTTGTGAAACCAAATTTATTTCGACACAGATACAAGTGAACGTGAAATATTCATTTTGAACGCGTTTAACTTTGAGCAGAACCGTCAGTGCCGTTGTAAATCCCCAGAAGTTTACCAATACAATTAAACGCCAAACGTTTTTTGATCATTTTGAACGCGGTTCACTTTGTGTGGAACGATCAATGCATTTGTAAAGCAACGGCATTTTGCATTCCAGTTTGATTTCAAGTGGTTATCTGACGTGCTTTTTGTGAAATGTTTTTTAATATAAAAATTAATACTGAAAGTGAAGTGAATTCTGATAATATTGAAATATTATTAGTAGACAGTGTAACTGTGTCTGAAAAGGACCAGCAATTGTTAGATCTGCTCCAGCTTAAAGGCATGGTTATTTTTCCTTTTTCAGAATTTGGGTGATATTTCTTTGCCTGTAAAAATATATGTATGTAGAAGCCGGAGTTGGTTTAGAAGAATTGGAATACATAAGCGAAGGCCACATCGGAGAAATTTTTCAAGGTTATCATTTAATTGGACTCAAAGCCAAATTTCAGACTAAATGGAGAAAGTGGCACAGCCAACAATTTGGCTCACTTGTGAGTACCGTACAAGAATTGCTGCATTTTCTCTAGTGTCCAAGTTTAATGAAAGTTGCCGATAATTATTTATGTGTTATCAACGTATTATAGGAATAATAGTAATTGAAATTATCTGAATGTTCTTCTGTTTTTTGTTTTGCTCTTGGTTTTGTTAATTCAATCAAGAAAAGAAGTTCGCGAGTTCGTGGAATCACAATCAAGCGGGGCTCACAAGTATTTTAATGCTTAACCATTTTCGAATGCAATCGAGTTGTGTGAAACGCGTCAGGAATTCGATCATTTTGATCGTTCCAACAGCATTTCGAATTGATTCAAATTACGTGAATTAAGTAATCACCACCAAACTAAATAACCATCATCAAACTTTGACACCTCGCAAGATTTTAGTTTCCTTATAAAAGTTATTGTAATACGAAATATGTATTTCTCAATTGATATGTAGAAAGATGACACATGTTCGGATGTACTAAGTTGGGTAAATCAGCTGCCCGTAACACCTTCATCTGGAACTTCAAGTGCAGTCCTAGGCAATGCTGAGATAGTAAATCCCTTAATACAATTTTACTTGCTATGTTTAATCGAATTGAGTTTTTAAAGGTGGACATTCGAAAAATTCTGGGGGAAACAATTAGGGGCAAATCGGTCTTAGAGTATTTCGATAAAAACAAAAACTTAAAACCAACTCATCAACAACTCCTGGCCAATTGTTTGATAGATTCATTATCCGTTAAGCAGGAAAGACTCACCACTGATTGTCTTAAAACATTAAGTTGCAAAATAGCCGAGGTACTTTGTTGTGAAAATCCGGTATGATTAATAAATTAGCTGAGTTTAGGTTTAACTGTAATGATTGTTGAATTTTCCAGAAAACGTATTATAATCCGCGATCAAAAAGTAATAAGCACCCCAGTGGAAAACTGCATGACCGCTACTTTAATAATAAAAATCGACTTAAAAGAAAAACGAGTCACAAATCTACTACGTCCAATAACAGTTCGACACATTTTTCCGAAGTCGATGAAGCATTGAGTACTAATATTAAGGAATGGCTAAGATACAACGATTCACCGTGGGAGGATGTACTATCTAAGTGGAAGCAATCATTTCTATACCGCCGTACTCAAATACTTCAAGGAAGTTCTTCGTTGGAATGCATTTTTACGGAATGGCCTTTATTCAAGCACGCCAGCTTCGGACCTAAACTTGTAAGTTTTATAAACAACATCCAAGAAAAATCTAACTCCCGCCTTTCTCGCAGATTTCTTTAGATTTTGAAAATATCCACCCGGAAAAAGGAGACTATATTTTTAAAACATGGAGAATCTTTGCTGAGGAAATTGTATGCCATTTTCAGGACACAGTGCGAGAAAAATTATCGTTGGATTTGCTATCCAAACTGAATGGCGAAATTTCGGAAATTAAGTACAATTTCAATTTCAAATAAAAAATAAAATAATCCCAAATACTTTTTTATATTAAATTATATGCTCTTACTACATTTGATTTTGCTTACAGATTCACGTGATTGTATAATCACGGAGATGCATGCTGGCAACTGCATTCTCTGAAACCAATGTATGCCAACGAAACGTCAACTGGGCTACATAGAACAGTTGACGCGCTATGCCCCACAAGGGGTTTGGGCAATTGAGTATAATCACGCTTCTATTGAATGCTATAATTTTACCATCAACCACTGTATAAAAAGACGGAGGTCCAAGTTCGTCCAAAAAAAAGACAGAAGATAACTATTGAGGATGCGAAGGATTGTCTAATCACCCACATCAGCAATATTAACTTGCTCCAGGAAACGCTAGAAGGCCTTAAGGAGAGATTTTATAGGAACAAAGTGACCCTTCAGCCTTTTATGATTGTAGTGGGTAACGATGTAAGTACGCTCGAAGAATTTTATGTCTGCATCGATTCTGTCAAATTTCGTTGTTCCTCATTCTTGTGCGCATACACGTGTTTCAAAGCCTTTCACGTATTTAATTTAGAATATCCCGAGTACTGCTTAGGAGTCTGGCTGTTTTTGCAAAGATATTTCTTCAAATTTACTTGCACAAATGAAAAACCCTATTCGCAAGTATTGGGTTTAATTTCTTATTTGGAGAATAAAAAAAAAATGAAACATTAAACCCTTCGTGAAAATTAAATCGGTTTATTCTTCATTTAATTCTTCAAATAAGAATTTGAAAATATAATACGTATGAAAATGTTTCTTACAGATGTAAATTTAATAAAAATCCCTCGCCCCTAAAATTTCAATTTTGTTTTACCTCATTATCTAACCGCTAGGATATGTCATTGTAGGTGTTATATCTTTTTACGGTTCAATTTACGAGTATTTTCGAATATGTACATTTGCTTTATATGTAAATCGAATTACAATCAAGCGTCTGATTTAGTAAATCATATGAAAAACGACCACCAAATACCCAACTTCGGTACATATAAATGTGCTCAACAAAAATGTCATCAAATATTTAGTAATAGAAAATCATTTAAAAAACATTTGACGATAACACATAAAGAAATTGAGAATATTCCTCCTCAAAATACAAATATGCCTGAGTTTAATTCACCAAAAGAAACTGTAAGTTCGCTCAGAAATGATTCGTCAGCAGTGGATGAATCTCTAATTGACGAAAGTAATATTCTTTGTTTCTCACGGAAACGGCAAGAGTCTATCGAGAAAATTAATAATACTGCAATAAATTTCACGTCACATCTCTTTTCTAGCATTAGCCGAAAAGATGTTATATCTATTCAAAATGGGGTCTCTCTGATTACTAGAACCATCATCGACTCATTAGTAAGCTGCGATATTTTAAAATCGAACTCTGACTGCAAAGAAATAGTTGAAACTTTCTCGAACCCGTTCAAAAAAATAAAATCTGAGTATTTATACATGCAACACATGTTAAAGAAGGATTTATTCAAATATCCAATTAGTCATACTATAAACAATGAGATACAGGAAACCACGCTAAATAGAAAACCTACTTTAGAAGAGGTTTCTTCAAAGGGATATTTTTTGCCACTCGAGTTTCAAATTAAAAAATTCATTGAACTTCCTGGTGTGCTTGAAGCTACTTTAAAGAATATTGAAAATTTGGATAATTCAAACAATATTCACAATTTTATTAATGGGGATTTATTCAAGAAGAAGAAATACCAAATAGGCGCAGATAAAATAACAATACCATTTTTTCTATACACAGATGACTTCGAGGTAAATAATCCTCTAGGCTCCCATTCCGCTCAAGACAATGTTTGTGCTATATACTACAGCTTCCCAGTAATTCCAACTCATTACCTTTCAAATCTTAATTACATTTTTGTTGCTGGGTTTATAAAAAGCAGTTCTTCATATTAGTATTTCCTAATTGAACAAATAAAGTCGCTTGAACTCAATGGCTTAGAGGTAAAAGTAGATGAGAAGATGTATAAGCTTTATTTTACACTGGGCCTAATTTTAGGCGATAATTTAGGAATGAAACGTTTATTGGGCTTTGGTAAATCCTTTAGCACTCTCCGGTATTGTCGGATCTGCGACAGAGTAAAAGGTGACCTTAGTCGAGATGGTATTGAACATCCTTCTTCTATCCGGAATGCCGAATCTTATTGTAGTGATTTAGATAAGAATGATTATAAATCCACGGGAATAAAGGAACCTAGCCTTTTCAATAATATAACTTCTTTCCACGTCACCGACAATTTTGCAGTCGACATTATGCATGACCTTTTCGAAGGAGTATGCAATTACGATCTGTGTCCAGTTTTATTATATCTAATCGAGAGTAAAATCTTTGCTTTAGAGACTCTAAATTACAGGAAAAGTATGTTTGATTATGGTTTAGCCCAAGAAAAAAATGTGTCTCCTCCTATTCAATTGAATTGGCTAAAAAATAATAATAAAAAAATGTCTGCCTGCGAAATGTGGAGCTTTATTCATTTCTTACCACTATTCATTGGCGACTTGGTCCCCATTAATAATAAACATTGGAAATTAGTTCGTTTTCTCTTAGAAATTATTTATATTGTTCTGCAAAGTAGTTTCACAGCTACTGATATTACTTTATTAGAAAACACAATTAAAAAACATCATCAACTTTATGTTGAACTCTTTGGGCCACTTAAACCAAAGCACCATTTTTTGGTGCACTACCCTGCCACAATAAGGAATAGTGGTCCCCTAAAGCATTTGTGGTGTTTTCGCTTTGAAGCAAAACACAAAAACTTAAAAAGATATGCTCATTCAATATCCTCAAGGCGAAATGTTTCGAACTCTTTATCTATAAAGACTTCATTGCAATTTACAAATTTTATTAAAGACAAGTCACCATTTCCTTCAGAAACTGTTCACGAAAATGTAGAAGCTATTACTTCTCAGCACCCTATACCTATATTCAAATCTATCATTTCCATCTCACTTTGATTGTATTGTAATTCGATCTGTTTATTGGAAAAACTTATGTATTTATCGTGGAACTAAATACTGTAAAAATTTGTATTTATCTTCCAAAAACAGTAACACATTTCAATTATATAAAATCTGTCATATGATTATTGATACTTTTCAAAATTTTTTTGTTATATGTAATGAAATTAATATAATTAACTTTAACAATCATTATCAGAGCTATGAAGTGGGAAGCAATAAAAGTTTACTTTCGATTCACAGTATTAATTTTTTTGATAGTTATCCAATGCATATTTATACTTTGTCTAACGCAAAATGTTTTATAAGAAACAAATGCGTATAGATCGTAAGATCTTCACCTCCAGTAATTTTAAGAACCAAGGCAAAGCCATTAAAATTGCATGACAAGATGAAATTCGATTGTTTTCACCTGATGAAATAAAATATTTTAATTTTTATATAGCTTTTATTCAAAAAATAATAAACAACAAAACGAATAAATTTAAGATACAAGTACATTATTTAGAAAATCAGATCAAAGCTGGTTACCAAAGTAATTTTTTTCTTTAATAAGCTTGAAACTGTTAATAGCTTTCTATTGGTTTCTGTATTCCTTAAAATTGCCTATCCTTTTTATTATTGTAGAAGTCCAATATTCTCGACTGAAATCTTTTTTTAACGCAAGTATTTGAATTTAAACCGACATAGTACAAAAAATTAAAAATAAGACCAAAAACGTTATACTTTTGCTGTTTAATTTGCGCTGTCTTATTTTTAAGTGAAAGAAAAATTTTCTCAATTTCACTTTCGTAAATCACTTTCCATTTCTTTCATTTTGTTCGTCAAATCTACGAAACAAATAAATAAAGTTATGTCGTGTTGTCGAAAATGAGTTATATTTACACATATTTAATTAATATATGCACTTAAATATGAAACAATTCCAGTATAACATACGACATTATATAGTTTAGTGATTAAGCTTCATACATATGTTAATATTTATCTAACGGTATTACAATTACATATAATAAAGTTATTATCTGAAAAATCTGGTTATAACCTTCTTTTTTTTTATATTAAAATGGAGTGCGATTCTAGTTAGGGGGCCTCTACAGACTATCAAACCCAGTACAGTTTGACAGTCTATGGAGACCGCAATGGAATACGAATCGTTTATATTTATATCGAACACGCCATACGTTCGTTGCGAATGGTTTAAACGTGTTCACATTAAATGCTTTACAATAGTAAATATAAACGTCCACTAAGTTCAAATCAATAAGATGGATTCTCAAATTGAATATTCAGATTAATTAAAGTGAACGTTTTTTAATTTGAACTACATGCTCAATAAGTTCGTTTTACACGTTTACAGTTTTATCTTAAATGCAAAGAAAATTCAATAAAAATGTCGAAAGTATTCAACTTGAATACTTTGAATTTTCAAAATGACAGCTAGCTAGTTTTTGGTGAATATTTTCGCGTTTGGCACGTTGTGTTCAATTTGAATTCGCGAGTGAAGTTAAAATGAACGTTTACGCTATTGGCGCCGTTTTGAATGCGAAATCGTTTGATTTAACGTATTTTTTCGGTCAAATTTACTAGTTCATTTCTTCGTGTACTCAGGCGGTCTTCACGACCAAGCCACCTTTGTCTCCCAGCCTTAGGGGTAAGCAACTTGGTTACAGGTTAGGAAAGTGCGACACGGGAAATTTCACATTTTTTGCTAATTTTCCGGCAATTTGGCTAATGTGAATGGTGCAGCACAACCATGGGACGAATCCTCGAACCGGTGAATTCAGCAGAAACTCCCGGAAGTGTCCCAAAAAGTGACTGCAAACATTTTAGATAATTTCCGGACTTTTCATCGGAGCACATGGGATGCGCAGCCCATAAACTGCATCTCATTTTGGAAAAGGGCCTCGAAGAAAGAGAACTATCGGTATTGATTGAGAAAGCTAAAAGGATAGCGCTGCATTTCAAGCTTTCGTGGCATATGTTACGTAAATGCCTGAAATGGGCTGATTAGATTGCCAAGAGAAGCAATCGCGGTCCTTGTGCATATTTGCATAAAAACTGCTGCGACTGCCTCTGCCGGCAATGTATTTAGTCTATAAAAATAATTGCAGGTGTGTGTCCTCGCTGAGCAAATGAGCACTATCTGTGACTTGGCGACAACATCATGCGATAGAATCCGATGAACGGAACTATGGAATGAGGTTGTCGATCGAGTCTCGAGACTCGCTCATTTGCCAGCCTGGTAACAGACACCGAATCGACAACGGAACCGGCATTCAGTTTCGGACATGTGAGGGGAGTGGAGTTGTTTTCCTGCTTTGATTTCTACTCGGAGAATGCAAAAAAAAAACGAGAAGACGTTGGGCGCCTGATGAGGATAAAAGGATCAATAACGCCGGGTCACATGGACTGGCATTCGCCCGGGCAGCGGATTTTCGTGAAGAAAACAAAAAAAGAAAAGCAGACACGAGCTGCCGGATTACAACGGGGGAGCCGCAGGGGCACCCTCTGCCAAGAGCGTGGGGCCCCACAGGTACATGGTGGTGCTGCCCATTTTTGAAATTTTTTGCTATTTTTATTTTTATAGAAAAAGAAGGCATCGAATCCCCGAAGCGGAATTCGACATACCTTACGTTCAAAAGGCTAATTGAATTGCAGATCCCTCTAAGTGTAATGAATAAATAGAAATCATTTGCAGGACAACAATTTTTATTATGCTGAATATGCACCCAAATAACTATTGTACTTCATTAAATAATTATGTTCAACACCATTTTCATAATTGTTTAATGAAGTTAAATGGTTATTTTCGTCCATATGTCTGATCTGATGTTATTTTATTTGTTTATTGTGAATTTATTTCTATCGAATTCATCTTCGAGTCTCGAAGTTCGCCGGTCGGAAAGGCAAAAAACTAATACAGGCCTATTTGCTTCTGTTGTATAATAATTAATATTGTAATTAATAAGGTCTTATTTGAATATTAATGGAAACAGCATTAATAGGTATAGTTCTGAAATTATAACATGAATTCTCAAACAAGATATAACAAATTGATAACCAATAAACCAGTTGTATAACTCACGTCAACCTGATACAACATGGCGCAGCCGGTTTACAAAAAATTGTGAAATAAAGTCAAATATTATAGTTAACACGTGTACCAAACGCATAAATTAAAATAAAACAGCGCGATTCCGGTAATAGTGTGTATAAAAATAGCTACGAAATACTGCTACGAACGCATTCAACGCTGGATGAGAGACAATAACGCCGACCAGCATGGAGTTCCACGCACCACCGCCCATGCAATTTTCCGGAAATTTGGCGCAAATTCTCGGAGCGATTCCAAATCTTCTTGGAAACCTCAAAAAGGGATAAGGAGTATACCAAATTGAAAACTGCAATGCTGTTAAATCTTCTAGGAGATGAAGACATTGAAGTTTATAATACTTTTCGGCTGGAAGATATCCAAAAAAGAGACATCGATAAAGTTTTTGAATTATTTCAGAATTATTCAGTGGCGTGGCGTCCATGGAAGCAAGGGAAGCATTGCTTCCCTTATATTTGGCGATTGGTGGAAAATTTTCTAAATAATTTTTTCTGAATCGCGCAAAAAAGTCGCGAAAAAAACTCTTCGGCACAGTCTATGTAAATAAAAGTTCCAAAGAAACTAATCGCGAATATCTTACACAGCCGAATTGGTAACACCGCGAAAACCACCACACCACACCAAGAAGAAGACACATGGAAGCATATCAAAATTTGCATCTATGAGCGTTTATTTTTTTCCCCAGTAAACCTACTGTGTCGCGATAAAAAAAAATTCACGTACACGGTAGGTTGGAAGCACTCAGGAATTTGCTTCCAAGTTCCTCTCACATGTAGTAGAGGAAATTCTTGCCTGCAGCGGAGCTGCTGGCGCATGGACGCTGGGGAACTTTTCTTCCCATTTCCTCTTTGTTCGTATTTTCTTGTGGACTGAAAATATTTGCTGTGTTGCAATGCGTATGTGATGTGCTATATGAGTTTCACAAGGGTTACCAGAGTAGGATAGGAATTGAATTGTGGAAAAAGTTTCGATTTGAAATATAATGGCTTCATGGTTAAAAATTATTATTGGTAAATTCGAGAAGAAGTGATTTCGCATAGAATTATTAGTGTATACGAGTATTAGTAAGAGACGAACTCAATTATAGGGATATTTATGCATATTTCAATAACTTATATCTAATCGAAAACCATTTAACGGAAAATTCCAAGAAAAAATAAGTGGGAGATGGTAATACTGCCTCAAGTCATTGACGTCACAAGGAATTGAATGAGCCGTTAAATTTAAAACTCATTTGCTCTGGTGTAGTGCTTTAGTGTAGTGCGATTTGTGTGCTTTTTGTTGGTGAAAAGGTGAAGGGGTTTTTTAATCGGTCTAGGTGCTTATAATTGCTTATAGTGTTTTGATTTGTTTTTAAAGTAGCATGGATCAATATTGTGTTGTTGATGATCTTTTTCGATTGTCTTTTGGATCTCGATCTTTCGCAGAAAAAAAAGACATTATCGAAAAGGGTCGACCGAAACCGATTTTGGAAATTGTTTCTAAAACAAAAAGATGTACTAGGCATTTTACTGCTAAGATTTATGAAGATACGGAATGGATTACCGGTTGTAAGACCAAGCAAAAATTATTTTGTTGGCCATGCTTGTTATTTTCAAATGATTCAAATGTTTGGCGAACTACCGGGTTTTGTGACTTAAATAATTTACATAAAGCTGTGGACAGGCATGGTACGAAAAGCGTTGATCATTTAAAGTCAGTACTTCTTCTTTCCAAGTTCGGTTCCGGTCCTAGAATTGAAGAATTATTAAGTAGCCAACATAGATCTTCAATAATATTGCACAATGAGAAAGTTTCGAAAAATCGAGATATACTAAAAATGCTAATTGACGTTGTGTGCCATTTAGGATGTCAAGAACAGGCATTTCGTGGTCACAATGAAAATGTGAATTCTTGCAATAGGGGAAATTACGTTGAACTTTTAAATCTTTTAGCTAAATATAATCCGGACTTGCGAGCTCACTTGGAGCAAGCGACTGTTTTTTCCGGAATATCAAATTATATTCAAAACGATCTCATTAGTAGCATTTCTAAAATTTTATTAAAACAGATTTATAATGAAATTCAGCAAACTAAATTTATAGCAATAATATTAGATGAAACAACCGATGTTTCATGTCGTTCTCAACTCTCAACAACCTTTCGTTACATTACTCCTTCCGGTGAGGTTAAAGAAACTTTCATAACTTTTACAGATATTTCTGATGATCAGACTGCGTCGCGTTTATTTGACCATGTTTTAGATGTTGTTCAAAAATTCAATTGCGGTAACAAACTTATTTGTCAAAGCTATGACGGGGCTTCGGTAATGTCTGGTAAAATAACTGGATTACAAACACGTGTAAAGGATGTGTATAAAAACGCAATATATATTCATTGCTTCGCTCATCGGTTAAATTTAGTTTTATCTAAATCATGCGATAAAATACGCGAATGTCGAATTTTTTTTCAATCTATTATTTGTTTTTCAACATTTTTTAATCATTCAACAAAGAGAACAGTTGCACTAGATTTATTCCTCAAAAAAAGGCTTCCAAAATTAGCTCCAACACGTTGGACTTTTAATGGTCGATTAGTTTTAACCATTTTTGATAATTTAGATCAATTAAAAGAACTCTTTGAATATATCATTGAAAATGAGAGTGGAAAGTGGGATGGCGAGACCGTTAATAGCGCAAGGGGACTTCTTGTTTTACTTACAGATTTTCAGTTTGTTTTCCTGCTCAATGTTTTTTCTAAAATTTTTCCACAAACCGACGTACTTTTCGATATATTTCAAAGTAAACAAACTGATATAATGTACTGCATTCAAAAAATTACAGATTTTGAAAATCAACTTCAATCGTTAAGAAATAGTTTCACGGAAATTTGGACCCAAACCACATCTATTTGCGAAACTCCACAACGCCGGAAAAAAGCCAGGTGCCTTGTTGACAGTAATGAAAATGTTGAACTATTCTTTACACGTATTTATGTCGAAATTATATTTGGTCTACAACTTAATAATGAGACTTTTTTTAGAGATGGCAACACCGATAAACCAATGGTAGTCCATCTTTGACATACATACCATTTGAAGTTTGTATTCATAAGCTGTCAATGTCAGTATAAACATTTTGTGTTGATTGTTGACAACGTATTTTACCGGACCATGGAAAGTTTCGAAAATTCACGAAAAAAACAACATTTGCGGGAAGTTTTACTTGGACATTATTTTGCTAAGAAGACTGCAGCTCAGAGTCATAAATTGCTCGTGGAAGTTTACGGTGACGATGCTTTTTCGCGTGCACAGTGTTTTCGGTGGTTTCATCGGTTCAAAAATGATAATTTCGACATTACCGACGAAGAGCGACCTGGCCAGCCAAAAAAGTTTGAAGACGAAGAATTGACGAAATTACTCGAAGAAGATTCGTGCCAAACTCAAAAAGAGTTGGCAATTTCGTTGGAAGTGACTCAGCAAGCCATATCGAAGCGGTTAAAATCACTGGGAATGATCCAAAAGCAAGGCCACTGGGTTCCGTACGAGTTGAAGCCAAGAGATGTTGAGAGGCGCTTTTGCATGTGCGAACAACTGCTTCAAAGGTAAAGACGGAAGGGTTTTTTGCATCATATTGTGACCGGCGATGAAAAGTGGATTCATTATGATAACCCAAAGCGAAAGAAATCATGGGGACCGCCCGGGCACCAATCAACATCGACCGCGAAGCCAAATATTCATGGTTCCAAGCTTATGCTCTGCATTTGGTGGGACCAGATCGGTGTTCTTTATTATGAGCTGCTAAAACCGAATGAAACCATTGACGGGCAGCGCTATCGACTGCAATTGATGCGTTTGAGTCGAGCATTGCGTGAAAAACGGCAACAATTTGCTGAAAGGCACGACAAAATAATTCTTCAGCATGACAATGCTCGCCCTCATGTTGCGCAAGTTGTGAAAACGTACCTGGAAACAACCAAATGGGAAGTGCTACCCCACCCGCCGTATAGCCCTGACATTGCTCCATCCGATTACTATTTGTTCGCTTCGATGACTCATGCGTTGGCTGATCAGCACTTCACTTCATATGAGGATACTAAGAACTGGCTCGATTCATGGATAGCCTCGAAACCCCAAGATTTTTTTCGCGACGGAATTCGTAGACTTCCCGAAAGATGGGAGAAAGTTATCGCTGCTGATGGCCAATATTTTGAATAATTTAGTTATATGAATAAATCTATGAATAAATGCCCAAAATTCCAAAAAAAGTCTCATTATTAAGTTGTAGACCAAATAGATAATATTACCGCAGAAATAAATTCAAGATTTTCATCCTTAGCAAGTTTCACATTTTTAAACCTATTAGATTCTTCTAAATTTAACCAATATTTGAAAACATTTCCGGACAATCTTTTACTAAATTTAACTAAAACTTATGCTGATATATTTGACCATATTTCATTAAAGACTGAACTCATTGTGCTTTATTCTGATTCTGATTTGCAGGGAAAATCTTTTCAAGGTATTTTTAACTATTTCATTAATAACAAATTAAAAGATAGCTTCACACAATTTTATAAATTAATATGTTTAGTTTTAACATTACCAGTAACCAGTGCGTCCGCAGAGCGCAGTTTTTCTTGCTTAAAAAGGATTAAAACGTATCTTAGAAATTGTACAGGCGAACAACGGCTTAGCGACTTGGCAATAATGTCAATTGAAAAGGTTTTCCTTAAATCATGTTTGTGTGAGCAAAGTTTTTATACAGATATTATAGATGAATTCGCAAAAAAAGAAAGACGAATAGAATTAAATTACAAATAATAGTATGTACGGATCTTATTATTTATTTTGACTTGTAATATATTTATTGCCCAATTATTATTATTTTATTTTACTCACTAACTGTGATTTTTTAAATAGTAAATAGTTGAATTACTTTTAATTTTTATTGTATTGTTATTGTTTTTATTATTCAAATTTTGATTCGCTGAACATGATTACTTTCTTTATGAGTGTATGGATATTTATTTTGCAATTTTTTTGCTATTGTTGTTATTGTTATAGTAGTTCTAATAATTCGAATATGCTTTATTTATATACTTATAGTTACAGCTTTGCTTTTTTGATAAGTCTACCAACATATAATTTTTACAATTATTTATTTAAAAGTAAATTATTATATATTGGTAGCATGGGAATTAAAATGCTGATAAAATACAGTATACCTACTCTCACGTCCCCGTTCGTGATTCCTGGGTGCTTTTATATTAGAAATGTTAAAAGTAGCTAACGAGAGGGGTTCAATTAATACGCAGTAAATTTGTGGAAAGCATAATAATAGTAAATTTTTAATACCAATTGCTTCCCCTGGTTGAATTATCACGCCACGCCACTGATTATTGCAACCCTAGGAAGAACTTGGTTTACCAAAGATATGTTTTTTACACAAGAAGACAGCGAACAGAGAAGACTTCGATCATTTTTTGTCCGACGCCCAGAAACTCAGCAAATTATGCGAATTTGACGATCAAACCGATTCGATTCTATGAGACATCATCATTTTAGGCTTGGAAGACAAAACTCTACAAGAGCGCCTACTAACAACGAAGGACGAGGACTTAACACTGAGCAAAGTAGTTGAATATTGCAGAGTCACCGAAATCACCAAAAAACAAATCCTCATAGTGCAGGCTGAAAATGCGCTTCAGGTAAATGAAATCAAGGATAACAAAACAAACAATAATTCCGCTAAAAAATTTCAATTTAATAATAAAAATAGTAGTTTCAAAAATACGAAATACACAAAAGCAAATAATAATCAGGAAAAATTGTGTTCGAAATGTAATGGGGAACATAACCTCAAGCAAAAATGTCCGGAAGTAGGAAAAGAATGTTTCAAGTGTGGCAAAATGAATCATTTTTTCGCAGCGTGCAGAACAAAACGCGTTAATGAAGTAAATGTAAAGGAAAACGAAAAATGGGAAATTTAAATTAAATTTAAATAATTAATTTAAATTTAAATTTAACCATCCTACTATATTGTACACTCACAAACTAGTAAGTGACAGGCACAACTAGCAGTCACCGCCAAAAACACAAAATTTTATTATTAAAACGATTGAACAAGTACAATGGGAAAAAAACTGTGAATTATAATTAAACAAGTGGAAAATTTAGCATTAGAATTATGAATAATTGTAAGTAGGTACCATTATTGTCATAAACAAAAAATAGAAATAATGTAATGAAATTTATAGACCTGATGATGCCAAATTGACTGGCGAAACGTCGTGAGAAGGAAAAAATAAACATATCATTGCTGGAGAAGCATTTTTCAATACAAAGAAAAATGGGAGACGTAATGATGAAAGAGTTGATCTGTGTAAGATAGTGATGGTGAACAGAATGTTGAACGTAGGAAGGAAAACAATTTGTGGAATGATATTTGCTGTTGATGCTACCTGAAGTAAGGTTGTTTTTTTGCATGTCATTTTTATACTTGAATGGTATGTTTCCAAAATTAAACGAAACAAAATCTGTAATTGAGAAAAAAAATATAAATAAATAAATATTCCCGTTTAATGTAAATACGCCTATTTAGGGAAATAAAAGTAAAGTAGAAAATAATATTTTTTGAGTATTATATACATCACCATAGATGACTTTATACACTAAGTGCTTTCTTTTTTTGAGCTTGATTAAATGTTAAAAAACATGAAACTATTCTTTTAAATTGAAAAGGAAAATCCCGATCCCTCTCTGTCTGTTTAGGAGCTTGCAATTTTGATTCTTACTGTGGGGATCCCTATAACTTAAACTTTCTTAAAGTATCCATAGGTTGGGCGGGTACCTCGGGTACGCTAACATCTAGTCCTGAGGTAGACGATGTTGATTGAATTTGGTAATACCATCGTGCATGTACTCTTAATTGCGCTCTTAATATTTCTATATACTTGTACGAACACAAACTTATGTTGAAACCTTTTTTTAGTCTCTGAATACACTTTGTCCGAGATAGACGTTCGTGTTTTTTCATTCTAACAGGTTATGGGCCCAGACACCGCCAGTCTGTAACCTTTTCGAAAAATAGTGCAACGTGAGTTTTCTTTTTCGGGAAGTTGTAATGGCGTCATTGTATACAATGGACAAACTGGACGAGACGAATTACGAAACGTGGTCGGTGCAGATGCGCAGCGTTTTAGTACACAGTGGAGTGTGGAAAGTCGTGACAGACAAGAAAAAGCCTACGGGATCTCAAGAGGAGATCGCTGCATGGACGGCCAATGACGAAACAGCCTTATCGACATTAATATTAAGTGTGAAACCAACGCAACTCACTCATATCAAAAATTGTAAAACATCCGCAGAGGCATGGCAAAAGCTCCAGGAAATATATAAGCCGAAAGGACCCGTGCAAAAAGTGGCTTTTTACGTCGTCACGCATGCGCATGTTGAGTAGCGCATGCGTGACGACGACAATATGGCGGAGTATATCAATGCATTTGCAAGCGTGTGTGACAAATTGTCGGAAATTGGAATTGCAATGCAAGAGGAATTAATCAGCATAATTCTCCTATCGAGCATGCCTAAATTGTATGAGAATTTCGTCATCGCAATGGAGACGCGTGATGAATTACCGGCATTTACTGCATTGAAGGTGAAACTTCTCGAAGAGGGAGAGAGGCGCAGGGAACAGCAGTCATCGTCAGACGACAGGACTCAGCAAGCATTCAGCGCTCGATCAACGCACAAACAACAAAACAAAAACGACCGGAAAAAGTTCAGCGGCAAATGCTACGTATGTGGGAAGAAAGGGCATTACGCGAGTAAATGCAAAAAGAGAAACCAAAATCCAAAGAGTCGGCGATGAGCATATTAGCTATGACGGACGCAAGCACTATCAACAGATCGTGCTGGTACATGGATAGTGGAGCAACTTCACACATGTGTAACGAGAGGCGTATGCTTGTAAAGTTCGAGGAGTGCCAGGAGAAAATATGGCTCGCTTCCGATTCATCGGTGAATGCAAAAGGCAGAGGCGAAGTTTTATTGCACGCGGAATACGGAGATATCCGACTTGAAAATGTTTTGTTTTCGCCCGAACTTAAGGCTAATTTGCTTTCGATTAGCAAGGCAATTGAGCATGGCATGACTGTTCAGTTTAAGCGTGAGAGTGCTGTTGTACGCAACAATGAAGGAGATGTAATTCTTAAAGCCGCAAAAAGAGACAACTTGTTTGCAGTCGTTTTAAAATCAGAGAGTCTAAATGCCTTGAGTAACAACCAATTGTGGCATAACAGGTACGGTCATCTGAATTATAATAGTATGCGTAACTTAGCTGAGAATGACATGGTACGCAATTTTAAATATAAAAAGAGTGACCAACCAATTTGCGATACTTGTATGGTTGGTAAGATACATGTGTTGCCATTTCCCCACACTGCTGAAAGGAGATCAAAAAGTTGACTAGAGCTGATCCATACTGACATTTGTGGACCGATTAACACGAAATCTATTGGAGGCTCAAAATATTTTTTGACCTTCATTGATGACTACTCCAGATTTGTATTCGTGTATTTCCTCAAAACGAAAGATGAAGTTTTTAATAAATTCAAAGAGTTCAAAGTGTTTGCTGAACGACAAACTGGATGCAAAATCAAAGCCTTACGCAGTGACAATGGAGGAGAGTACGTTAACGATGAATTTGATTCATTTCTTATGCAATGCGGTATCAAACGCGAATTAACTGTGCCATACACCCCACAGCAGAATGGCGTCATGTTACTAGATTGAGAGTGAAAGCAGAGATTTGTACAAGTTGCAAGACCAAGGATGATCGTATTGTTGAATTAACAGAACAGTTATCTATGCTGAGAACTGAAATGTTAGTAATTGGCTTATTAACACCCTATAAACTTTGTTTAAGCACCTACCTTTTCCCGAAATGAACTAAAAAAAACAAATGGAAGTAGAAAAGTCAACTAAAAACGAAGCCTCAAAGTGCTTAATGAAAAGCAACTACGACTGCGAAAATATGCAGCAAAAATTAAAATCAATTTTCACTGACGGACAAATAAGAAAACTGAAAGAACCCAACAAGGCGATCCAGTGGTCGGAAGATGATATACCAAAAGCGATTATTATAAAAGCAACACGAGCCAGATCTTATAAAATGCTGCTGAAAAAAGGATTCCCTTATCCATCAATAAGGACTTTACAAAGATGGTGTCAAAAAGTTGACATGACACCCGGAATTATGAAGCCGGTTTTACAAATAATGCAATGCTCCGAATTGAGTCCAACGTCCAGAGCTTGTGTGTTCACATTTGATGCATTAAAAATCAAATCTAGTTATTGCTACGACAAATCCAAGGACATAACTATGAAACCAGCTAATTATGCTCAAGTTGTAATGATCCGAGGCCTTTTTGGCAATTGGAAACAACCTATTTTCTACGATTTCGATCGAAGAATGACGACGGAAATACTTTTCAGTTTGATTGCTGCTGATGAGAAAGCTGGATTTTCCATTCAGGCTATAGTAAGTGACTTTGTAGTTGAAAATCGTATACTCCATAAAGAATTGGGAATAACGCATACGAAACCGTGGTACTTTTGTCATTATAGGATTGTTAACCCGTCGCAGCCAGAAAGAAAAATTTACATTTTTGCCGATGTTCCACATTTAATGAAGTTGATTCAGAATCATTTTCTAGACCAAGGATTTAGCACGGAGGACAACAAAAAAATAATGAAAAGTGTAAAGACGTTGAATTACACTAGCGGAGAGTTATCAATAACTCATAAATTATCCTTAAATTTACTTAATGTAAAAGGAGTGGAACGACAAAATGTCAAGTTTGCAACGAAATTGTTGTATGATACAACTGCAATGGCTATACAGGTTACGTATCCCAGCATCTTCAACTTGGAAAAATTAAATAAAATATAATATTATTCTGAAGATGCATCGCAATGTTTAGAATTCCGATGCATCTTGCATGTAATCGTAATGTTGAGAATTTCTATGAATCTCCAGTCTTTCCTGGAACAGATAGCGACTGTATAAACAGACAAGATCGCGAGCGATTCCCACAACCCGAATTGCTGAGTCAGTTACCAGAGCAGATTTTGAAAAATCGAATGTGACGGTGCCAATTTCACAGAGCTATAATAGCCATGGTCAAACTGATGACTAGGTCCTTGCTGATTATAAGTATCTAGTTAGCTAGTAAGGAAACATCGAGCTGTAACAACAATTTGTAGAATTATAATAAAATTATATTTTTTTTTTTAGAAAAACGAATACTGTTTATCTTATTGGCACAGTCGGTAGGATCCAATCTGAAGTCAGTTAATACTTCAGGGATCCGCAGTGAATTCGAATCACGTGAAAAACGCGAGTTACCATTGTGAAAGTTATTGTTCACTAAAAATCAGTGACATAACATTTTAAATCCAGTGGAAATAACCGTGGTTATCCTCACTACAAATCAGTGGGATAACATAACTAATCATAACAACAAAAAGCATTTGCTGTAAGCGAAGCGCCTTGCTAATTCAACGTGATTAAAATGAGATATTGTAGCAAACCAAACAAAATGGATGCTGCAACTACCGAAAGATTAGCAGCCGCACTGGAGAATCTAGTAGCGCTGAACACACGTGACATAGGATACAACACGGTGCGACTACTAAAGGAAATCGACTACATCAGACCCTTCGATGGGGAGACTCGTCATCGTACGCAATTTCTCAACCTAGTACCCCCCACCTGAATGCCGTGGATCAACAAAGGAAGGACAAACTATTCAAAGCGATCTACAATACCAAAATTATCGGACGTGCGAAAGAGCAGGGGTCGAATTATGAAATCCGTGATCGAAACGGCAATCGTACGAAAAATAATTCCGTGACTAATCGTACTAACGAATCGATTGGGATTACGGCTTACGTTTGCTCACGTAACGTAATTTATTACGATATTCTATTACGATATTTACTTTGTAGTAGGCCAAACAAGGATGTCAAAGTCAAATTAATTGTCCGAAACGTGTCTAGTGTAACAAAAAGTAAATAAAATGGATCCAACATTATTATTTTTTGTTGAAAGTTTATCTAATGAAGGTGAAGAGTGCATTCCACGGCTTGAACGAAGACGACTGAGGGATAAAAGTAACCCGCTTTCACTGCCAAACAAAGCGTAAGTTCTAATTGAAGTACCAATAACGTTCTAAAAGTTAATGGGATCGATATATTTATTTAGGTTTATCAAGAGGTTCCGGCTGAATAAGGATGCATTTCGTTATGTGCTTCGAAATATAGAATTCGAAAGACATACCTCAGCTGTGCCGCCAATTCTCCAATTAGCGACAACTCTATCTCTTCTAGCAAGTGGAGAATACCAACACTCAATCGGCAACGATTACCTAATTGGAATGTGCCAGAGTTTGGTGTCAAAGCTAACGTCGAGCGTTTTAAAAGAATTAGAAGCTAAACTCTGTCCGAGACACATTCAATTCTCGTCAGAAAATGCAATGTGTAAGGAATGGTTTTATGAAAAATATGGAATTCCTAGAGGTGAGAGTATAAATAATTTGAAAATATTACTTCTTTTAATTATATTTAAATCTTTTAACTCAAGTCATTGGATGCATCGACGGAACGCACATTGGCATGCAGCGACCCACAGAAAATGAGCACATGTTCTTCAACCGAAAGGGCTTCCATAGCCTTAACGTGATGATAGTAACTTTAAAATATAAATTTAGTAAGATACTATAATTAATGATGAATATTTTCAACAGATATGTGACCATCAGTACAAAATTTGTGCAATAAATGCCAAATATGGAGGGGCGGCCCATGATTCTTTTGTATGGAAACATTCTGAGCAAAGGATGTTATTAGAAAATCAATTCCGATTGAACACATATGACAACTCCTGGCTTCTCGGTAAGATTATGATTTTTAAACCCAATTATCAAATTCTCATAGTATTTGTTCTTAAACAGGCGATTCCGGTTATCCACTTGAACCTTGGTGCATGACGCCTTACAGAAACACGCAAGACGGTTCAAGTGAAAGGAATTTCAATGAAGTTCATTCAAAAGCCCGAAGTATTGTCGAACGAACCATTGGCATCTTGAAAGGACGCTGGAAAATTTTGGGATATGAGAAACGAGGAAGATATAGCCCAGAAAAAGTTGCCATGTTCGCGAATGTGTCCTCTGCTCTACACAACATTTGCTTGAAATTTAAGGTCCCTTTCAATCAACCAAATGGGCAACTTATCGACACATTGGAAGTGCATACTGGAGAAGACACTCAAATTTCAAGAGTTAGGCAAACCATAAGATCTCAAATAAAAAATTCTCTTATGAATTAAACCATGTTTTGAAATTTTATTCAAAATAAATTTAAAAATTTAAAATTAAGATCTATCTTCAATTTCGATTTTTTTTCTTTTAATTTGCAAATCAATTTCTTGGATTGCAATGTGATTTTTGTACCTCTTCTCTTTTAGTTCTAAAATGTTCTGCTGAATCTTGACCAATTTTTCGAGTTGATTTTGTATTTTTGCGTTGGCCTCTGTAGCCACACGAACAATTTTCTCAATCAACAACAATTTCGGCTCTGTTGCATTCGCTCTTGATTTTTTCATCGGCACTGGAGCGTACATTTCATCGTCAGAACTCAATGTATCCAAATCTTGTCCACTGAAATCATTCGGCGGTGATCCTTTACAAGCGCCGAAAGTATTAACAGAAGACAACCCTTCGACAGCGGCCTCAAGTCCACTAGCCAATATTATGTCTTCTTCAACTTGCGTAATAATTTTTTCTTCATATTGACCACCGCCCGTCTGTCGCTTGGACGATTTGTTAAACGACAGCTGGGATTATCATATACGATTGCTATGTTTAGATTTGGCGATTCATCTCAAGTCTCGAGTTACTGAGGGAATTGGTTGGCAAACTATAAGAAGTGGCTCAAGCACAACTTGCCGGAGCCCAATTAGCACGAACGCGCCGTTATGTAACCATAAACCTCGGCAAAATCTGTTATAGGAAGATGGGACTAACAGGTGATTGTTGACACCACCGAAGTCATCATTGGCGAAGAAACGCAACTTTCAAGAGTTGGTCAGATCATACGAAACCAAATAAAATGCTTCGTTAATAATAATAATAATCAATTTTATTTTATATATTTTATTTCTTTGAAAAAAAAAAATCAAAACAATATTTTTAATAAAACTAAAAAAAAACCAGGCCGAAGCGAAGCTTCGGCCCGGAGTCCGAAGCGTATATACCCTAGACTTCTACAGACCTAGTGGTATACCAAAAGTACCAATTGGCAACGACCATATGCATTAAGAATGGGTCTCCTATATGGCCAGTTCATAGGAGAGGTTGGCACTCATTCATTAGGATCTTGACCATTCTCAAAATCAATTAACTAACTAACCCATTCTACAATATTTGTCGAATTTTTCAAGTCGCTAGCTTCATTCTATCGGAAGGTATTGCTTATTTGAAGTTTCACTTGTAGAGGAGGTAAGGGTTCCTTGGGTCGGATCTTGCTCATCATTGCCACAAACCAATTAGATCACCCTACAACCATTTAAACAAAATTGCAAGTCTCTCACTTCACTCTATCGAAAGCTATCGCTTATTTAAAGTTTCGTTTGTAGGGGAAATAGGGGTTTCGTTGGTCGGATGTTACCCAGCTTTAATGCCAACTAACTCAATCTCACTTCCAACATTTGACCAAAATTTCAAGTCACTGGCTTCATTCCATCAAAAGTTATCGCTTATTTGAAGTTTCATATGTAGGGGAGGTGGGGGTTCCTTGAGTCGGATCTTACCCATTTTCAATACCAACCAAGTAGATCCTACTAACAACATTTTGTCAAATTTTCAACTCGCTAGTGTCATTCTATCGAAAGTTATCGTAATTAAAGGAATATTGAATTTTTTTAAATTTGTAGGGGAGGTAGGCGTTCCTTTGATCCGATTATGCCCAACTTACTAGAACTCAAGCATCTTCTCACCCCAGGGTTACATGCCAAAAATCAGGCGTCTACGTCAATTGGTTCAAGAGTTATAGACAAAAAACCCGAAAAGTAGGGTAGTACGGGGCTCTTTGTAAGAAAATTACCGTTAGTTTTCAACTGATCGATTTGATTTTCCCAGGAGTTTATAAGATTACCCTCACGAGTAATCTACCAAAGCTAGAGCTTTTCATATTTATTTAGTCGGGAGTTACAGATACATTTAAGTATTTTACATATATAGGGGAAGTAGGCGTTCTCTTGGCTTGATCATGCCCATTTTCAATACCATCCAACTAGATTACATTACCAACATTTGATCAAAATTTCAAGGCTCTAGCTTCATTCTATCGAAAGTTATCGTGCGAACGGACAGACAGACAGACAGACAGACAGACAGACAGACATGGCTTAATCGAATCAGGAGGTGACCCTGATCATTTATATATATACATTGCTATACCTCCGGAGCCTCCTTTAAGGTGTTACATATTTCCGTCGTGACAAAAACAATATACCCTATACTAAAAGTCTAGGGTATAAAAATATTCAATAACTTAAACAAATTAGTTCACATATTAAAAATTCCAGGTACTTCAGCTAAGGTCGATAGTTTGCTCGCAATTCAAGAACGATTATTAATTTAATTTATTATTAAGAATTTCTAGCTCTCTTATTTTTATTTCCAAATTAATATTTTGCACAGCAATATAACTTTTGTATTTTTCCTCTTTTATTTCCAAAAGTCGTTCTTGAATTGCGACTAATCTGTCGATCTTCGCTTCCATGCTAGTTTTCGCCTCATTTGCTACTTCAAGATTTTTTTGAAGCAGAACAAGCTTCGGATCAACGGCTACGGATCTTTTTTTCTTCGGCACTGTAATTAAATTTTCGTCATCCGAATCGTCGGTCGGAAAACTCATGACCCTCAACTCCTCAAGTACATTGGGAGCTGCCTCTGTGGGTGGTGATGCTTCACCACTGCCAAAAGATTTCACATTAGACAGACCGTCAACGGCTACCTCCAATCCACTTGCCTCGATTATGTTCTCCTCCGCCTCCGTTATGAATTTTTCTACGTATGGACCACCACCAGTCTGTCGTTTTGAAGTTTTATTGAAGGACAGCTTTTTCTTCGATTGATATTTTTGATCGGCAAAAACCTTAACATATTACAAATTTAATATTTCAATTTCACAGCAAAATATTTTCAATATATTTTACCTTTCTCCACATTTTGGCTTCTTTTACGGGCGGTCCAACAGCATTCAATTTTGTTGCCAAATCTTCCCACAGCCTCATACTTGTCGTTTTACCCTGTGCGCAATTTGGCAGCATATTCTTGGCTAAATTTGGATGGTTCATCATGAAATCTCCCATTATATTCTTTTGATGGTTGTTTATTTTATTGAAGTGAGTCCTAAGAAATGAAAATACAGTAAAATTATCAATTATCAATATTCTTTAATCATTTACTTACATTTTTGCTCCAAATTTTTTCGCGTACGATTGCTTTATTTCAATCGAATGACATTTCGAAAAGTCGATGCGATAACGTATACGTTGACGGAAAACATAATAGCCAATTACGACACGGTTACTAGGTTCACGGATCACATAATACGAAACATGTATTTTTACGTGACGAGTTATCCGTTCACGGAACTCATAATTCGGCCCCTGTTAATTAACAACGAGCCTGCAACCTGGGATAAAACTTGCGACCTATTCAAACAACACTTTCGGCCAGCCATCAACTATGAAGACCTATCACGGAAAATAGGGCAGCTGCCAGTAAGTTCCATTAATGGCCTTAATACTCTAATTGAAATTATTATCCAGGACATTAACTCGTTTGCGACATATGAAGCAAACTCTGTTGAAACTAAAAATACCTACTATACTCTATTGATAAGCCGAATCAAACAAATCACATCCGGTAATTTATCGAGAGAAATACGAGACCAATTTTATATCCATAGAATTAAGGAAATCTTATATTCATATGTGGGCTACGATTATACGAATTTAGATAGGGAATTTTTAATAGACAGACGACAGAGAAACGGACAGACACTCAAACGGACATAACAATACCCGACAAAATAATCATCACAATCGTGATTTTCGACCAAATAATAATCAAAATAGTGGTTTTCAACAAAATAATAATTTTAACCGTGGTTCTCAACAAAATAATAACAGTTTTAATCGCAATTTCCCACAAAATGATAACAATTTTAGATGGGGCCAAATTCAAAACTTCGGTCAATACCGTAGACAAGGATTTGATCCATCAGGTCAGCTTCTAAATTTTGGAGAAATTGGACTCAAAATTATCTACAACAGTTAAGGTCAGCCCATAGGAGCGAGTCCAAAAGGTCGAACCATTGAAGGAGGAAGATGTCGTTTTGCTACGCGAGCAAAATCAGTCCAGACTGATGTGGAAGTTGGTTCGAGTAGTCGCTATTTTCGAAGGAAAAGATCCTGTGAGATAAGGACCAGTAACGGACGGTTACTTCGTCGCCCCATTTAACTTCCTTATCCATTAGAAGTTGATAACTCGCCGCCCCGCCAGGATGTTTAAAATATAAGTGTAAACTGACATTAAGTGTACACATCTGTTCACAATGTATATACCTATACATACATATTCACAACGCTATAAATGGTATATGTCAATCTCTGTATATTTGACTAGCTTTATTCTTGTCCATGTTGCGAAATAGTTCGGTTCGAATAAACGTTTGCTTTCAATAAAATATTACCCAGTAATTTTATTTTATATAATATATATATATAATATACATATATAATCAATTACATATGTAAGTAGTATGGCAACACTACAGACATCCCATCTGTTATCTGTCTCCTAATGACACTTTCTTCTAATAAAATCCACTGAGGCGTACGTGTAATAATACCGAACGCACCCATCACCAGTACTGTTCAGTGTACACGGACGTTGACAGTTATGTAGCCAGTTGGACATCAACCGCCAAAGTGTAGACAATAAAAACCACTAAGCTAAAAACGACAATTGTTTTTCTTATTAATTGTGCCTAATTAATACATGGTGTCAGAAGTGGTACCAAGTAAACCGAAATCGTCGATCATCGGCTAAATTAAACGCCATCGAAGCAAAATAAAGATTAATTTGTGGAATTTAACGTGAAACGAAACCATCAACATAATAATTTAGTGGATTTGTTAGCAAATTTACTTTCTTTGGAAAATGGCCTCAATCGATCGCTTGCCACCCGCATTGGATTGCTCAAATATGTCACAGGAATGGCCCAAATGGAAGCATACGTTCCAGATGTATATGATGGCGAATGGTAAGGATACTGAGCCAGAGCCGAAACAAATTGCTACGTTCTTATGGTTAATTGGCCCACAAGCAGTTGAAATTTACAACACGTTGTTTCCCAATGACCGAACAGCCGACGGGATTGTGGGAAATCAAGCACGTGCTGGACCAGTAAATGCTGAGCTACAAGAAGCTGTGGAAAACAATATGCGCACATTGAAAGATGTCATCGAAGCATTTGACGGCTATTGCATTCCCCGTAAAAACGCTACGATGGAGTCGTTCAAATTCAATAACATCGTTCAAAAAGAAAAGCAAGCGTTTGCCGATTTTGAAACTGAATTACGGAAGCAAGTTCAATTCTGCGAATACAAATGCATCTGTGGACAATCGTATGAAGATCGCATGTTGATTGACCGGATCATCATTGGCGTCAACGACAAAAAGTTGCAGCTAAAACTGTTGGACACAACAAACGAACAGTTAACGGCGATTGTTGACAAATGCAAAGCATTTGAAGCGGCCAATCAAAACAAATCATTGTTGGACAGAACAATCAGTCATCAAAACGTGCATACGTTAAACGAGCATGCTCCGCCAGAGACAGTAAACATCATCACACGCCGCTGCTACAATTGTGGAGCACTTTTTGGACCAACACATCGTGCTGAATGTCGTGCGAAGGGCATTGAATGCAGGTCATGTGGGAAAATAGGACATTTCAGTAAATTCTGCAAGTCGAAGCCGGAAAAATTCAAAACTGATGACAGAGACGGAAAGAAGAAGCAGGTTTCATCAATGAAATGGAGCGAAACAGGTAACAGTAGTGGATTAGATGGGATTGCGAATAAATTGAGTAGTAGAAAGTTATTTTTCAGAATAAGCAGTATCGGATCGGATAAATCCAAGTGGACGAAAACGTACCAAATAGGGAGCCAGATAGTAAATTTTAAAATCGACACAGGAGCAGATGTCAACTGCGTTCCGATCAAAATAATTAAGAATCTGAAGGTGGAGATTCAAAAAGAAAATAAGAATTTTCCTGTTTACGATTACAATGATAACGAAATTAAAGTCTTTGGTACTGTTCAATTGAACTGTTTTGATTTAGAAAAGAAAATTACCAAACGATCTCTGTTTCTTGTTGTTGATGACGATCGTGAACCGATATTGGGACTCAAAACGGCTGTGGATTTTAGCTTGATCAAACGCATCGACTCAATTGCATGCTTGCCTCTTTTAAAGGAAGAATTCGTTGAATCTTATCGTTATGTTTTTGAGGGACTGGGTAAATTTCCTCGAAGGCAGTCAATCATTCTTAAGGAAAACGCCGTGCCTGTATTGCATTACAAGAAACGCATTCCCCATAGCTTGCTCGAGCGTTTCGAAGGGGAATTGAAGCAAATGGTTCAGAATGGAATCATTTCACCAGTATCCGAACCGACCGACTGGGTGAATAATGTGCAGATAGTTGAGAAACCAAATGGTAAATTAAGAATTTGCTTAGATCCTAAGCCGTTAAACCAAGCGATTAAGAGGGAACATTTCTTGATTCCAACAATCGATGATTTCATCAGCCAATTGGCGAATCAGCGTGTGTTCACTGTACTTGACCTCCGCAATGGATTTTGGCAAATGGAGTTGGATGCCCAAAGCTCATTGCTAACAACTTTCATGACCCCATACGGGAGATTCAAATTCAATCGTGTGCCTTTCGGTATAAACAGTGCGCCTGAAATGTTTCAGCGAAACATGGTGCAGATCTTTGGAGATATACCAGGAGTCATCGTGTACTTCGATGACGTGTGTATCACCGGTTCAACCGCCGAGGAACATGACAACACGTTGTCATTGGTACTCGAACGAGCACGAAAGAATGGTTTACGATTTAATGCAGACAAAGTGCAATATCGCCAACCGCAAGTGGAGTTCATGGGTCATGTGTTGTCACACGGCCAGGTGAAATCAAAGAATAAATATCGTGAAGCAATTTTAAATTTTAAAAAACCCAAAAGTAAGCATGACGTTTTAAGATTTCTTGGTTTTCTCAAATATTTGGCAAAGTTTATTCCGAATTTATCACAAATCACTGCGAATCTCCGGAACTTAACGCGCAATGACATTGAATTTTCGTGGACCGATGCTCACGAAGCTGAGTTTAAACATCTCCTGGAAATTGTTGCATCCAATCCGGTACTGGCCATTTATGACAGAGTCAAACCAGTTGTAATTCAAACAGATGCGTCAAAGGATGGTCTGGGTTGTGTGTTGATGCAAGAGGGACAGCCCGTAGCATTCGCATCTCGAACTCTCAGTAAAAGCGAACAGAAATGGGCTCAAAAAGAAAAAGAGCTTCTCGCAGTTGTGTTCGCATGTGAGCGGTTCCATTACTATATATATGGGCGCGAATTCACTGTGGAAAACGATCACAAGCCGCTTGAAACACTAATAAAACGCGACATTGATAATGTAACTATACGGTTACAACGCATGCTAATGTACTTACTGAGATATCCTAAAATGATCATTCAATACAAGCCGGGAAAAGAAATGCTCTTGGCTGATTGCCTCTCGCGAGCGCAATTGCCTGAAATAAAGGAAATCGCTGAATTATCCAACATGGTCCATGTGATTACTCAATCAGCATGTCTTTCTGAGGAGAATTACAAACTCTATCGTTCAATCATTGAACGCGATGAGCAATACAGACGAATTTGTGGTTACATTGAGAATGGTTGGCCGTCGTACCATCAGTTGGACAAGCTGAGCCAGGAATTTCATAAATTCAAATCGGAGTTGCATTTCGAGAATGACCTGCTCTTTCGTAGCTCTCGACTGGTAATTCCAACAGAGCTACAAGATCGAATTGCGAAATGGCTGCACGCAGCTCATCTGGGGATTGAAAAAACACTTGCCAAAGCCAGAAATCATTACTACTGGCCCAATATGAATACTCACATAAAGGAGATTGTCACATCCTGTGGCATTTGTGAAAAGTTTAAACGCAACAACCAGAAAGAACCGTTGACGCAGGATGAAGCACCTGAGTACCCGTTTCATATAGTTGGAATGGATATTTTCGAATATGCTGGTGTCAATTTCATTTCTGTAATTGACGCCTATTCAGGATTTATAATCGTTGAACGTTTAAATAATAAGTCTGCTAGTCATATCATTGAGAAATTGAAAAAGCGATTCGATCTTTCTGGATACCCTACAAAAATTAAATGCGATAATAATCCATTTAACAGCGAAGCATTTGACAAATTCGCAAACGAATGTAACATTTTAATGCAATATTCTAGCCCACGATTCGCGCAAAGTAATGGACTGGCCGAGAAGGGTGTGGCTATAGCAAAAAACATTCTCAAGCGTTGCTATGAAGCAAATGAAACAATTCATTTTCAGTACCGCATATTGGAGTACAACACCACTCCAGTCGCAAGCATGCAATTGGCTCCGTGTCAGTTGTTCACCGGTCGTTTATTAAAAACTACACTGCCCATATCGAAATCACTATTGTTGCGAAACACAGTATCAGAAGATTAGATTAGACAAAAAATAACGGAAAAAAGGAAAAAACAAAAACATTATTTTGATCGAAGCGCAAGAGAACTGCCGAATTTGCAAATTGATGATCTCGTCATTTTTAAAAAGACGGGGAAAGATTGGCATTACGGGAAAATTGTTGGTAAAGTAAATGACCGGTCATACATTGTCAAAGATAGTTTCAATAATCATTTCAGACGAAACCGACGATTTATAGCTCGAACTAAAAACAGTGATTTTAATGCGAGTGATATGCTATATGAAGACCATATTCAAAGTGGCATAACGCATGATAGAGAAAATATGAAAGAAATCCAAATAGTTTTGCCAGCAGATAACTACATAAATCGTTCAGACTGTAAAGGGGATGAACTGGAACTGTCGGTGTCCGAATCGGAAAACAACTCGGTTAACGAGTACGAGACTGCTGGCAGTGAAAGTTCTAAAGCGGGGTCTGCTAGTAATGACGAGTCAATCAGTCCCGTGATTAACCGCCCAATAACCGCCGGACAAACAACAACGCGTTATGGACGTATCAGCCGTCCACCGGAGAGATATACGGTCGATAGTAAGAGTTAGGGCGATCCGATACTGCTTTCCTTTATTTAATCAACATAACTAATTTAAAAAAAAAAAAAAAGCGTGTAATAATACTGAACGCACCCATCACCACTACTGTTCAGTGTACACGGACGTTGACAGTTATGTAGCCAGTTGGACATCAACCGCCAAAGTGTAGACAATAAAAACCACTAAGCTAAAAACGACAATTGTTTTTCTTATTAATTGTGCCTAATTAATACAGTACGGACGTGTTTAGTTCTGCTCCCTTTGCTAACAAAGGTTATGGGCCCAGGCTACAAGATGTGTAGAAACTAAAAGACACGTGTATTTTCGCGATATATTGTACCTAATTAAATCATTGTTAGATTGGACGCGGAAGTTCGCTGCAGAATATATTCTGTATATCGTTAGTCGATTGTTGAAGCGTGGGTGGATTTTGCGCGAAAAGTCGCGGGTAAGCAATTTTCGATTATCGTTGGTCGGCAGGGAATTAAATCTCAATTATGAGCCACGGATTAATGCAGTCAGAAAGGCTAAGTGGTGACAATTATTCGACGTGGGCCATGCAAATGAAAAGCTGCTTAGTAACACAGGATTTGTGGAGTTCGATTACTGACTCATGCCCAGAAGTTGGAGATGAAAGAACCAACTGGTTAGCAGTTGGCCAAAAAGCGCTGGCTACTTTGACTTTGTGCGTGAAACCATCGGAATTACTGCATATTAAAAGATGTAAGTCCGCATTGGCCGCTTGGGAAGCAAGTAGCCGATGTTGTGGAAAAGCCGCCAGCAACAAATAAGTATGACGAACTAAAACGTCATCCTATTTTACGATTTACTGACACCCCGGAGTCGAATCTAATAAAAGTTCGAACAGAACTAGAGTTGGGTGATAAACGGCCATCGCAGTTTTACCGCGAAATTAAATCTTTGACCGGCGACCAACTTCCAGAAGACGCAGTTCGGGCATTGTAGCTCAGAATGCTACCATCGCGAGTTCGAGCAATTTTAACCGTCTCAAGTGACATAAAAATTAGTGTCCTTGCTGAAATGGCGGACAAAATAGTCGACGAGTTCAGTGTCGCTCCATCCGTGTCTGTAGTTTCGAAAAAAGACATTCCTAGCGAAAAATCGGTGTTAGAAGAAATCTTAGAGAGACTTAAAAAAGTATAGACGCGAAGAGAACGAAGTCGTTCGGGTAATCGATCTCGCTCACGGTCGAAATCGCTCAACAAAAGTAGTGTTTTTATCACCGTACTTTTGGTGGTAAAGCTAAAAGGTGTCGCGAACCTTGTTTTGTTTCTTAAGACGGCAGAAAACTAGTACCGCCACCGTCAACATGTTTGGTCAGCGGTGGCGAACTAAATAAGAACCGCTTGGTTGTTACGGACCGTTCTGTCGGACTTACATTTTTAATCGACACTGGTGCGGACATATCCGTAATACCGCATTTGAAAAATCAATAATCAAATCAAGACCCGACAGAATATAATTTATACGCCACAAACGGTTCCGTTATAAAAACATATGGCGAAAAATGTTTAAAATTAGATCTTGGTCTCCTAAGACAATTTCGGTGGACATTTTGTGTTGCCGATGTTTCGCGACCGACAATTGGAGCGGATTTCCTGAAATTTCACAATTTATTGGTCGACTTACGGCGGAAACGACTTGACGATGGCGAAACATCGTTGGAAACAATAACACGTGTTGCAAGCGATCCAGCACCGACTGTTTTTACGATTCGAAAAGGTGACGAGTATCACGAGTTGCTTGTCCAGTTTCCTGCCATCACGAATCCAAATGTAAGTCAACCTCTTAAAGATCATCCAATCAAACATGTTATCACAACAAAAGAAGCAGTTCAAGCGAATGGTGGAAGATGGAATATGCCGTCAATCGAGCAGTCAGTGGGCTAGTCCATTGCATCTTGTGCCCAGGAAGTCGCAAGAATGGAGGCCCAGGGGTGACTTTAGACGATTGAACGACATCACCATTCTCGATCGATATCCAATTGCAAATGTCGGGGATTTTACTCACAATCTGAGTGGAAAAACTATATTCGCAACAATCGACCTAATTCGGGCTTATCATCAAGTTCGAGTTGCCGAGGAAGATATTCCGAAGACTGCGGTGATAACTCCTTTTGGACTCTATGAATTTGTCTGTATGCCGTTTGGTTTACGAAATGCGGCGCAGACATCTCAACGTTATATCGACATTGTCCTTCGAGGTCTCGATTTTTGCTTTGTGTACCTCGACGATATCTTTATCGCTTCAACCGATATCGAAGAACATCTCAACATTCTTTTTGTGAGGCTTACAGAATAAGGGATCAAAATTAATACAAGTAAATGCCACACTCAAGAAAAAGTGGAGTACTTAGGTTACTTAGTTAGTGGCCACGGAATTCAACCAATTCCTTCAAAAATCGAACCTATTCGAAATTCCAAGAAACCTGAAAGCATCGTTGACCTGCGAAGATCAATTTCTATTGGCGATTCATGAAAAATGCAGCTGAAGTGCTATTGCCTTTGAATAGTTGAATCGGCAATGGTAAAAAGAATGATCGAAGACGCATTAGTTGGACCCCACAAGCAGAAGATGCGTTTTAAAAAAGCAAAATCATGCCTTGCTTTCTCACCCGATCATGGACGCACCGCTAGCACTTTGTACTGATGCATCTAACTTCGCCTTGGGAATTGTACTGGAACAACATCTCACGCTAGCCAACAGATGGACACTCGTCGCTAAGAAGGTCGCTACAAGTGTGGCAACCAGCTATTAACGCCTCACCATCGAACCACCGTGGCGTTGGCGTCCCTATGTAGAAAACCTTCTGGCAACCCGACTGACAGTAGTCAGTCGAGGTCCGAACGCCATTAAGACAACATGACATATAAGGTGGGTGTTTAACAACAAGCCAAATCCAGAATGTATATTTTTATTTAGTCTAACATACAGTAATTTAATCATAATTTCAATGTCATATTTTTCCATCTGCTCGACCAGACAACAAATTTAATGTACAACAAACATTGTACAATAAATTCAACACCTAAAAGATACCACACGCTACAATGAAGAATCAGCAATGCATTCGGCCATTATTATCTGGAAACTTGCATTTTGCTGATTCTAACTCTAGCGCATTGACCAGTCTCACGCGTCTGGATGCAATTGTAATAGATGTAAGTTGATATAGTATAAAAGTACTGAGTAAAATAAATTAGAGTGCAGTTTGTCACCTTGACTCAAGCATCGTGTGTCTTAATCCAAATAATCGCCAGATATCTTGTACCGTGTATATCTAATAATTACACATTCGATTTCCTTGGATATCTTTTTCGCGTATTTGATTCCGTGGAAGTATAGCGGTCTTGTACTGTCGTATACCTACCAAGGCATTTCTTTTTCGCGTATTCGATTCAGTGGCGGTATGGCGGTCCTTGTACCGTCCATACCCAACATCGTGGGATTCAAGTGCTCAGCATTCCGTCGTTGTACAGCGGTCTCAAGTACCGCGTATACAAAAGGAACCCCATCGTTTCCCGTACAGGTAAAAGAACCTGCCGCGTTAAACAGTGGGTTTTTTCGTGCAGAGCAGAGTAGAGCAGGTGCATTTCAAAACGCTGATTACTTAACCGAGCAGCATTCTTGCACTGACGTTTTATCCAGAGGAACTCAGATCAAATTGTTAGTGTAATTGTGTGGTTTTAACCTGCTCTGCTCTAAATGGATATTGAAAAAAACACGCCTATAATTTCGTTATCTTAATAAAGTTAGGTATAGTAGTAGTAGTAGTGTTTCCTTTCAACATTTGCTACATTGAGCAGTGGCACAAACTAATTGCCACACACGTAAAGCGGTTGGTTTTGGAGTTTTCCTTTGTCCAAGATATCAAACGCTTTATTGCTGACCGCGACGTGATCTCCACCGTGGAGATCACGCAAATCAATCAACTTAACAACAATCGTCGCGTTTTTTAGAAAAAAGACTCCTGATAACGAGTTTGCCGGTTCGCAAATTTTCATTTCAATCGCAATGTCAACAGGAGATCCGACACCGACACCGGGCATGTCCTTGCAACATACACCGCCGCGGGCAAGGCGTGAAAGCAACACGCTGCTCGACACGTTATACGAACCGAGCAAGGACGTGCTATCTCCAACAAAATTGTTGGCACCATTTGCTTTGGTCGAAAACTTGAAATTGCCGCCATTTTGGCGAAGCAGTACTTTGGTTTGTGCAGGCCGATGCGCAATTCTTTACCAATAAAATTACATCTGACAACGCGCGATATTACACGGTCATTGCTGCTCTGGACATCGATATCCTGCAGCAAGTGTCCGACGTTATCCGTTCACCACCAGTCACGGACAAATACGCTTCGCTAAAACGTCGTCTTATCACCAGATTCTCTGACTCTAAGGAGCGACAGCTGAACCGGTTGCTCACTGGAGCAGACCTCGACGGAAAACAACCGTCTCAACTGCTTCGGGAGATGCAAAACATCGCACCTTTGGATTTGTCCGAAGACATCCTCAAAACTTTGTGGATGAAACGACTACCAGTGAATGTCAGGTGCGTTCTTGCTGCTTGCGGAGAGACTGAACTCAGTAAACTGGCAGAAATAGCGGACCGCACTGTGGAAAACAGTGTTCCGGCATACGTATTGGCTACAGAAACTACTCCACCGCAGGCACGGGCGCTTGATACTTCGGAATTCAACAATCGGATTGACAAAATCGAACGTCAGCTCAATGACGTTGTCGCTCGGGTGAGAAAATTAACAACCGATTTCAACCCTTCTGTTTCGCACGGTTCGACAGGCAGTGCAAAAGTCAAACGCACTCCAATTAAAAACGAGACTTGCTACTATCATACAAAATTTGGCGTAGACGCGAAACGGTGTTTGGGGCCTTGCTCGTTCCAAACCAATCAGCAAACGGGAAACTGAGACAGTTGCCTTCCATCGCCAGAGTGGGAGACAACTTAGGCACAATTCCGGAATTTCGACTACACATAGTCCATCAACAGTCACACTTAAACTTCCTAATCGACTCCGGACCGGATGGTCCGTCTCGATTCTCCCTAAACGTTTCGCTCAACTTCAGCAGCCACAAATGCTAAGTTATACGCCACCAACAACACCACAATTGCCACGTACGGTAAACGAACCTTGAAAAGCCAGTTGGGTTTCAAGCGTTTATTTTCGTGGAATTTTATTGTAGCAAATGTCTCTCCACCAATTATCGGAGCTGACTTTTTAACGCATTACGGACTTCTGATCGATTTAAAAAACAGAAGACTCTTATATAACAAGTCCACCTGCTTCAGCCTGGGACAAATTGCTCTGGTTGATGTTTTCGGAGTGTCCACGACACATGCAACGGTACTCACCACCAACGCTACAGCAACGGACACAATGGCAATCGCCGCCAACGCTACAGCAACGGACACAAGGGCAACCGCCGCCAACGCTACAGCAACGGGCACGAAGGCAACGGCCATCAACGCTAGGCTACGGGCACGAAGGCAACCGCCATCAACGCTACGGCTACGGGCACGAAGGCAACCGCCATCAACGCTACGGCTATGGACACGAAGGCAACCGCCATCAACGCTACGGCTATGGACACGAAGGCAACCGCCATCAACGCTACGGCTACGGGCACTAAAGCAGCCGCTACCAACGCGACAGCAACGGGCAATAAAGCAACCGCCACCAACGCGACAGCAATGGTCACCAAGGCGAAGGCAACCAACGCGACAGCCACGGGCAACAGAGCAACCGCTACCAACACGACAGCAACGGGCAATAAAGCAACCGCCACCAACGCGACAGCAATGGTCACCAAGGCGAAGGCAACCAACGCGACAGCAACGGGCACTAATGCAACCGCCACCAACGCTTCAGCAGCGGTCCCAAACGCTAAGACAACCATCGCGACGTCAACGGGCAACAGGGCAACCGTCACAACTGTCAACCACATGACGACAACAGACGCGCAGCCTATGACCAGTGACACGCTCGCAACGGCAACAGCCCAACAAAGAGCAGCGCCGCTCCGTGGCAAAAGTGGTGTCTATAACCGCCACACAAGTTCCCTATAGCACGCCATCTGTTGGGTGTCTTAGGTTTGTTATTCACAACTTAACCAAGACCAGAACCCACGGCTTTAGATAACAACAGATGTTCTCAAACCGAAAAACATGAGAAAAGAAAATTACGCTGTTATTCAATTTGGGATTTTCACGGGACAATGTTGCCCCCCTCCCCCTGGGATATGCTGCCGAGCGAAAGGTGAAGAGGGAGTCATCCGCTAGCGAGCAGGCAGGCAGGACGATGAAGTGGCTTGTATTAATTTGCTGCGTGATAGCCTAGATACCTTTTGGGCAAACTAGTTAACACTTCCCTTCGACGATTTATCAGCGAATTACCGGGTAGTGGAGTGGTTGTGCTGCGAATCAGCGCACATCAACAGACGTTCGTGACTGGAAATTTCGGGTAGACGACGCACGTGGTTCAGAATCTCTGGAAGGATCACCAAAAGAACTCCAGGTATAACAGAAAAAGAAAAGAAAAAAAAGAATATATGAGAACTCGAAAAAGGAAGGAGTCAAAGTGGCTAATTATTAACGTTCCACAGATTCTCATCATGCACGTGAAGAGACGGTTGTAGCGCGGATAGGATGGTGGCAGCTTCACCACGCAGGTAGGGAGGGTCAGGACCAAAGGAGCTTTCCACCAAGGCTCCTAGTAGTTTCAGATTCCGGATAGAAAGCCTTAGTACTTAGTCCGGTTCACTTCCACAAATTTTAAAGGCCCAGATGCGTGAAATTTTTTTTTTTCTTTTTTTGTACGAATGACTGATCTGATCTTGGCAACCATTTACCCCACCCCACAACTCCGAGGCTTCAGATGCCACACAAGCACGCATCAACGCAAAGTCAGCGAGGGAACCTTTAACACCTGTTCTCCGTCCACATCAGCTAAACATTTGATTACAATATGTAAATGCAGTGGCGGCCCGTCACAGTGGGCAAGGTGGGCACTGCCCACCCTATCAATTACTAAACATCATCCTATCAGTTAATAAACATCACCCTATAAATTACTAAACGTATTGTGTCAACACATATTGAAAATTTGCACAACATTATTGCTTTATTAAACTCCCATTGATAAGTACATACATATTAATCACCTGAAAATAGCTCATCACTGTATCGTGCGTACGTACAACGTAAAAAGCTCTGAAACACTACCATACAGTGCATTGCACACAACAACCCTTTGCGTGCTGAACTATCTTCCAACCAACAGATATTGTTTCGTCTTTTCCCCACCATCGTATTGCGTTCCATGTTCCAACAATCCTCCAACTCCCACGAAATTTGTATGTACTCGTATACAAAACGCATGGTGAGTTCAACCTGGGCAGAAGCGCTTTTTGCCCGGTTGAGATATGCAATTATGTCAATAATCGCTAACATGCGATCGTTCGTTTGTATGGGATTCACGCGTGCAATAGCATTGGAATAGAATCCTCATATTGGGCTAGTCCGACCCGTATCACGATATAATGGATAAAAGACTTAGTCTATGGCATGATACAATCAATAGCATGCGTTTTGTTGTATCATGACCTGTACACTACTGTTTGCAGTGCATGTGCATGCTTTCATGACACCATGTATGTGTTAATGACTTTCGCTTAATTCTAGTTAATGGTGGTGTAGTGCTGTAGATGCATGTTTGCTTTTAACGGGTTTCTAGTTCAAATTTGGGTGTATCTTACGTACCAGTTGGTTTTGCATGCGTTTTTAAATTTTTTAGTAGTGTATTAATTCTCTTTTTTCCTCGTGAAGTGATCAATTGGGAAACGCATTTATTTAATTTGGTAAATACTTTTTTTTATATTATAATGGCCGAAACTCGGACGGATGATATTCGGCAAGCGGTAAGAAGTAATCAAGATATCGTCGCCTTTTTATTAAAAAATAATTTTTCGTCATTATCGTATGATGATAAAATGTTTGTTCGGGAATTGAAGCCCTGCCCGACAATGAAAAATCTTTCAGTTAGAAATCGTGATAATAATAGAAATTTTAAAATCATTTGGTATGAAAAGTGTGAATGGCTTTGCGGTAGTGAACAAATTAATAAATTGTATTGTTGGAATTGTCTCCTTTTTAATGACAAATCCAATACGCCATGGAATTCAAGCGGTTACAATGATTTAAAACATATTGGCGAATCTATTAAAAAACACGGAAATTCTGAGCATCATATATATTCCTCGCTAAAAGCCAAACTTTTTGGAAAACAAGACATCAAAGCTTCCATCAGTTCAGGTTACCGTGAGAGTATTATGAGGCATAATAAACTTGTTGCAGACAACCGATCTATGATAACCCGGTTAATAGATACGGTTATTTATTTAGCGACTCAGGAGCAAGCTTTCAGGGGTCACGATGAATCACAAAATTCTTCTAACCAAGGCAATTTTCGAGAATTAACGAATCTTCTTTCCAAATATGATAGTAACTTCAAGGAATTTTTAGATGAGTCTTCAGTGTTCAGCGGGGTTTCAAAAACTATTCAAAACGATCTAATTCAAAGCATAACTACAATTTTAAGGAACTTTATATTTTCCGAAATTAAAAATGCCTCTTACTATTCATGGCAAATTGATGAGACTACTGATGCAAAATGTTTGTCCCAGTTATCAGTTATTTTTCGTTACGTTACTGAAAAAGGTTATGCGGTTGAAAGGTTTATGGGTTTTTTCAATGTATCGGAGGGGAAGAAAGCTGAAGACCTTTATCAGTTATTGACTGAAACATTTAAGGATTTTGATATCGCTGCCAAACTAGTGGGACAGACTTATGATGGGGCTTCAGTGATGTCGGGAGACCTCAATGGCTTGCAAAAAAAAGTTAAGGACGTTGCCCCTCAGGCATTATTTATTCATTTCGATGCACATAGACTAAATTTAATTTTACAGGATGCCGCTTGTAAAATAAAAGAATGCCGAATTTTTTTCGCGAACGTATCTGGTTTAGCGGCATTTTTCTCCAATTCAACAAAACGGACTAGTATATTAGATAAAGTTTGTGGAAGACGGCTTCCCCGTTGTAGTAACACTAGATGGAATTTTAAGTCGCGGTCAATAGAAATAATTCTGAGACATAAAAATGAACTGCTGGAAGCTTTCGACTTGTTTTTAGAAGATGAGGACTTCGCCCGTGATAAGGAGACAATTAGAGATTCAGTAGGGTTTAAAAATATTTTAACAGATTTCTCGTTTTTGTTTTTATTAAAGACTTTTAATCTTCTCTATCAACAAACAGATTTAATATTTACTATTATACAATCTCGTAGTTCAGATATCATTTATTGCAAAGACCGAATCAGCAACTTATTATCTACATTAAGAAAGTATAGGGAAGATAGCACGTTTTTTGATGAAATTTTCAACGAAACGTGTAATAATATTGGACAACCATCGAAAAAACGTAAAACAGACCATGATGGCATGTCGAATTCCGCGACATATTTTAAAAGGGTGTACTTTGAAATATTGGATTTAGTTATTTCTCAGATAAACAATAGATTTGCCGATTTTGAAAAATTAAACTTCGTCGAATTAATTAATTTGGACAACACCAAAAGTTTCCAAAATACTTTTCCCCAAGAACTACTGGAATCTTTAATACAGTCTTATCCAAACATGTTTGACAAAGGCAAATTAAAAAGCGAATTATCTGTATGGTACTCTGATCTTGACATATTTGGAAATGATAGAAAATGTTCAGACATTTTAAAATTTATTAAAAATAATAATTTAGAAAAGGATGTATCAGAAATATATAAATTGCTGTGTTTAATTGTTTCACTACCTGCTACTTCCACTTCGGTTGAACGGAGTTTCTCAACATTAAAGCGTATAAAAACTTACGTGAGAAATTCCATGAGTCAAACACGTTTAACGGATTTAAGTTCAATTTCAATTGAAAAAGATTTAATAAAAGCTCTACAAAGTGATAAAGATTTTAAATTTTATGATAAAGTCATTGATCACTTCGCAGTAATGAAGAGTAGGCGAATAGAGCTACTTTACAAGCATGTGGAATAATTTTTTTTTTGCTTATATTCATTTTTGTGCAATTTAGTATTTAAATAACTCAAAATTTTATATTTATTAGCTAGTTTGTATTTATAAATATGAATTCATTTATTTTATTTGTTTTTAATTCCCGTGGTAGCCTGTATTCCTTCAACCTTTACTCCGTGCTCCCTAGTTCCCTTTCCCATGGCAAGAGAGCTCTAGACCTCCTCGTTGGTTCTTGCTGGACAGTGCATAAATAATATAAAAAAATTTGGATTTACTTATTGTTTATTGCTTGACAAGAAGACAATTATTTTATTCATGATTTTTATTTTAATGTTCAAATAACTTGAACTGCACAGACTGACATAGAGCACAATTAAAATTAACTTCTTTTGTGCATTAATAAAACTGGGGCCCTATCAAGTAATTCGACTCGAATCAAATTTATTTCGAAAGGATGAAAATGGTACCATGTACATAACTCGAAAACGAATTTCCTCATTTCAATAATCATCTAGTATTCGATATAAAATGTGCAATTCGAAGCGAATTCTCGCTGTCGCCACGAATTCGTGTCGCCTTGGTGTGAACAACTCCATAAGACGCCATATAAACAAATTTGCGAATCCGCCGGCTGTGAATAAATCGCGTTGGTTTGAGGGATGCATTAATTGGGAAATTCGTTCAGAGTACCATTTTCATCCATTCGAAAGCAATTCGACTCAAATCGAATTACATGATAGGACCACGAATTTCTGCCCACCCGGCCTCACAAGGCACGAGCCGCCACTGTGTAAATGGGTTAAGAGCTACGGCTGTGGTAAACGCGGTCATATTCGGACGGACGGTAGAAATCGCAAAGACCAAACAGCAGTAGTCGCATTAAGTGTGACAGAATTACAACATAAAAGCGATAAAAAAGTATGGAGCCTCGTCACATATGTGTCCTCAAGACTAATTTTTCAGTGAACTTAAAAAGTCCGCGTAAAAGGTTTACTTGGCAACAGACGAAGAAGTGGACGCGACGGGTATCGGTACAGTAAAACTAAAATCACGCGAAATGGAAATTATTTTAAATAACGTTCTGTATGTGCCACAGTTACATACAAACATAATATCCATGAGTAAAATGCTAAGCAACGAAAATAAAATTGATACCCATGAAACCAAAACCGAAGTTAAAACGAAAGACAACAAATTAATTTTCGTAGCATATGTGGACAATGGTGTTTTAGGGTTTTGTAGTTGTAATGAGCGCCATGGGAATTGGTGGCGGTCGCGCCGAAGGTAGACACAGTTGCAAGTGTACCTGGCAAAAATACTCGCCGGCACACTTGCAGTTGACTGTATCAGCGCAACCCGACCAATGGCGGCGTTCATAAAACGCATCGCTCAGTGATCACATAGCGCTGATGTTTTATGAGCGCAGCCACTGGACATATGACTGCCATCTAGGAGTGAGTCGCGGTTCCATATTGGATTTGGACCATGACATTTGACTATTCGACCTTCGGAATTCTCATGAAAAGTTGGAAGGTCGAATTGTCAATTGACAAATAATGAAAAATTCAACGGGGAGGAGGCGGCACACTGGACGCAGATGAAAGACAAACACCAAAATTCGGGAGGAAAAAGCCAAAGGTAGATGAATTACTCCATTGTCGTTCTCGTGACCGGTCCTAATGGACTCATTCCAGGTCACCAAACGCAATTTCATCCGCTACAGCGAGAACCTACGATGAAAGAATACAGGATGTAATGTAAGCAAAAATTTTGGAAACCACTTTCTTCATGTGGTTGTGCGCACCAACACTATCTCATTTTCAATGGGCTCATTCACCAAACATGAGCAACAACGTTTCAACTACTGCCACTCCGGAGCATACGTTTTGGAACGACTACCTAGCTTTGTGTGTGCTATCGAAGTAAGACCTTCTTCGACAAGACAAGACAAAAACTTTCATTCTCTACGATTTTGTAAAACTTATACTGAAATACAACGCGCCAACCACGAAATAAATACGAAATCGTTTTATTTCCGGAACTCTCGCACTTTTCGCTCCGGAGGTGTAGTAGCTGCTCAGCAATATGAATGGGCGCAATGGTGAAAATGACAGACGTACATATGTTTAGCTTGCGACTGGCGAGAAATGGCCCGCGAATGAAAACAATTGTTTTATTAAGAACACAAATGTACTATATTCATTCCAACGCCATAGTACGGTTCCGCACATCTTAAAGGACGCGCTATTTTTGTGAAATTTGGGTGTTTCGCACTATATTTTACATTTACAAGTCCACAAATAGAATATAAGATTCGAATCACGCAAGATTACTACAAAATTTCCTGAAATAAACTTGATTTTCTAGGATAAGACCGCACTTGAAAATTCTGCCGCGCAAGTTCAGTTGTTCAAATCAATCGAAAAAAATGTCACCAGGTTCGTGCTCGAGTTGGAGTTCGACAGTGTATGGTGACACTTAGACATCATCCGTATACATATGTAGATCGTTGGCGATAACGTAGCGAAAGAAATAACCTCCAAGGCGGACGGCGTGTCTGCCGGCTGGAACGAAGGACCAAAGCAGCCGGGAAAACAAGAGAGGAGTCAGATTCAGACGACGGGGCGGTCTTTCCAAAGAACCGCGGGCCGGAGGCCGGGTAAAAACCTGCCACCACACACCCAGCTGTGCCCCACATCACCAGCCGCTGCGCCCCACTAAATTTGGCAACAGGCAGAGGGGACCAGGTATTTGGCTATTTTTCATACATGTGGGAATGGATTTGAGGTCAGTCGATAACTGACCGCCGACCACAGTGGACGTAGACATTTTCAGCCGTAGAACTTTCAACTTCAAATAAATAAACCGTTATCTAAATCCGTACCTAACTGTATCCAAATTTGTATCTAAATTAACTTCTTTCTGAATTTGTTTAATAACTTCTCTTTTCCTATTTAATCAAATATTATAACTTAAATACCAAATTCGCTTTTTACATAGGGGCTTAACCGGGATTGAGAAGGGCATAAGCAAATTCAGGTCAAGCCAACAAAAAAAACCTTCCTTAGTGTCCTTGAACTCGAGCACGAACCTAGTACAAGTGGACCGGTTTTCTTCACACCTACATATGTGAAGTATATGCGTGTGTCGGAGGACATTTGTTTTTGTACCAGGTTCGAGATCGAGTTCGACATTGTATGGTGACACTTACGATAAACGGTACATTTTTCGGATGCGTGTGAAAAATACGAATAACTGCAACAAAAAACTGGAATTGAGTTGCTAGTGGACGTGCTACATAAAAATAGAAAATAAAAAAAGGTTTGTTGCTGGAGTTTGGACAGTGCACACGCAAGTTGCGACACGCTGTCTAGAAAACGAGAACGTGTGATTAATTATTAATTATATTATAGTGACGACAATTGGTTGTGTGGTGTTGAAATGAGCTCGAGACAAAGGAAGTCTTTGCAAAGAAGTGACTTTTCGGTGGACGTTGACTCTTCGAGGCAAATGTCTTTTAACGACGATCGCGTTTCTAACTTCAACATTACCGACGTAGATAGTGTAATCCGCAAGTTTTCTGGTACGGACACCATAAACGTGATATCGTATTTAAGTGAATGTGAATCATATGCGAAAGCGTTTCGATGGACAGATATTCAAAAATTAGTTTTTCTTAAAAAATCTCTCTCGGGCGATGCGAATATGTTTATCAAGTGTGAAGCTAAACCTGTATCGTATTTCCAGTTCAAAACCGCGCTAACCGAAGAATTCCAAGACAAGTTCTCCAGCTGCGACGTACATCGCAAACTTCGTGACGAGAAAAAACGAAACAGTGAATCGTATCGGGAATATTTGTACCCTATGATCGACATTGGAAGCCAAGCGCAGGTGGATAGCAGCTCGGTGTAGTAGAAATATATGGCCTATATATAGCCAAACATCATACTCCACTCTGGATTTGTTCGAGGGCGGAGCTGCTTCATTTTTTCTCAAGCCAAAGTTTGATAACCGGTGAAGTGCATCTTGTGTGCACATTGAAGTACTGTGTGGTGCTTCTCGAAGTGCCGTTGAGTCTTTCAGCGGTTCTTTGGATGCAAAGAGTAAAAAAACAGCCGATTTATTGGCTATTTCGCAAAGAGTAGTATCAATCAGCCGATTTATTGGCTCAAAGAGTAAATAAATCAGCCGATTTATTGGCTCGTGAGTGGCATAATGTCACAGTGGCATCCGAAGCGCAGAAGAGGAGGCGCACTAGTGTGCCTTCCATAGACATGGACCAGGAGGGTCTGGACTTGAAGGCGCTCCTCAGGGAGCAAATAAAAATGACGAACGAGCTCCGGAAGGAGATGAAAGAGCTGCGAAAGTCAGCGAAGGAGGACGCGGAGAAGATGAGGCTGCAGTATGCAGCAATCATCGAGGATCTCCGGAAGGAACTGGCAGCAGCAAGGCGGCCAGCAGCGAAGGAGCAGCAGCAGCAGAAACCCATTGCGAAGACGCAGCAGCAGCAACCAGCAGCGGTACCGAGCTCATCCAATCGGCTCATTGGATTGGATGACGGCATCGGCGAAGAAATGGAAACAACTGCAGATGAAAACCCAGCAACCAACGAGCAGCCAACGACGGAGGACTTATTCAACTTCGTCAAAGTGACCAAAAAGAAAAAGAAGAACGCAGTTTCAGCATGGAAGGCAAACGTAAGTACAGCCATTCCTACTAAAAGTGCTAGTGTAAGTGTCAGTGCTACCAAAACGAAATCCAAGAAAGTCGCAAAGGAAAGGGTGCCTCCAATCAGCGGGTATGAAGTGGAGGTACCCGAACTAGTTGCGGATCTTGGTTCCCAGGGAATCAAGATTGCGATCCGCAACAAACCTAATGGGAAGTTCTTGATCTTCTGCGACAGCGTGGAAGATCACTGCAAAGTTTTTGACCACCTTCGTAGTGAAGGCATGTACGCCTCCACTACCACCCCGCCCAGCCAAAGGGCAAAATCTTATCTGCTGAAGGGACTTCACCCTCACACGGCTCCGATAGACATCCTACAGGAGATCAGGTGCTCGTAGCCGGATATCAAGGTGTCACGATCACGGCAACACCGATACAGATGATCGTGATGATTCCGACAACAACAGCGAACAATGGGGAGTCGACATCGAGACGCGAGAAGAAAATCATCGAGCTTCGCCCAACACGCACATGAATTTTTAGTTAAACCGTATTTGTATACTTATGTATCTTTATTTCTTTATTTTGATTATGAATTGAATATACGGTTTGAAAAGCATTCGAATGTTTTTGATTTCGGTTATCCTTTGACAAAGGTCATATCCGTGTCGAACTTCCTCACAAATTACGACAAAACTGTCAATAAGGCTAACCCGACTGCGCCATCGAAGTCGCAATCAGGCCTTTTTCTAGCATTATTTGATAATGCTCAAGATCTTGGCGAAGTAGGTAAAATTAAGTACCTACAGAGCCACACCGTTACCTGGGAAAAGGTAAAGAACAAGGAGAAGGTGCAGTGCTATAATTGCCAGAACTGTGGTCACGTGGCAAAGTTCTGCACCCTCCCGCATAGATGCGTTCGGTGCAACGGGGTCCATCGCTGGAAGGAATGCCCACAGCCGAAAACCGAGAAGGCCAAATGCTGCAATTGCGGTCAAGAGGGGCATCCGGCAAATTTCCGGAGGTGCCCGGAATACCAGAAGATGCTAACGAGGAGCACTGAGGCTAAAGCCAAGAAAGTCTCTGTTAAAGTTAGCACGGAGAGATCGGTGCGGGCGATCAGTAACGCCATCAGCCAGCCGGGTATCTCCTACTCTTAAGCCACAAGAGTGACCACTACTAGCGTACAGCAGCCGGCACCTGTGCAGATTAACTCCTCCGAGGAGGCAGTTAACAGATTCCTCGCGGATACGATGAGGGCTACTTCTTCAGAGGAAAGGCAGATAGCTGCCATTAGGTTCCTGATAAACTCATGGAAATGAATTTATCTACCTTCAATGCACGCTCACTTGTGTCGCTTGCACAAAGGGCCTCCGCCCAACACCTAATAGATGTAGCTAGGTCAGATGTGTTTTTCATAAGTGAAACGCATCTTAGTGACAGACATAGGGTTAGATTTTCAGGTTATAATGTAATTAGGAACAATTCTAATGCCGGTTCAGCGCTGTTAATTCGTGACAGCATTAAATATGGGACTTTCGCCTTGCCGGAAATGACCTTCTGTTCTGCATCGGTAGCCGTTTGCAGAACATCCGATAATAGGAAAATACTGTTCATCTCGCTATACGTGAGAGGACAAGCACGCAAGGAAACGCTAAGAGCAGATTTAAAAATCTTCAAGGATCTTTATCCATTATTCAGTCTCATCATCATTGGTGGTGACTTTAATGCTCGGCACATTAGCTGGGGTGATACAAAAGTGAACCTGAACGGGAAATCAATTCGTGATTGGATTGACGATTCTGTTGTGCCCAACATATATTCAGTAGTGGCCCCCAACCAACCAACCAGGCTTAACGGCTCATAAACTATAGATTTCTTTCTATTGTCCGATGAGTTGAAACAGCTGCTGCAATCGTACGACTGCACAACAGACACAGGAATGTCCGATCACGAGCGGGTGAAACTTTTGTTGAAGTTCAGGGTAAACGGCCAACTCACTGGTGCTGAACCGGTGTTAGTTAGAAATTTCAATAGGACCAACTGGGATAATTTTTCAGCGGATATCACCTCCGCAGTTAGGAACCTAGATATACAAGCAGATAGAAACCTCTCCTGTTCTGAGATAGATGAGGCCATCTCTGCCCTTACGAGTACTATCAGCGAGGTGTCTGATAGGCATTCACATAAGGCGCCATTAGGAAAATATGCTCACAATGCACTACCACCTGGAATTGTGAAACATATGAATACAAGGCACGCATGGCGGGCTCAACTTAAGGGAATATACCACAGGGAAGGAAACAAGGTCTCCAGGCACTAAAAACAGTTGTTATCTGGGATCAACTGTTTGAGCACCATCATTGCAGAGATGATTTCAAATTTTGGAAATGCGAAATTGGTCAAGCGCCTGAGTGAAATCAGGCCTGGACCAGATTTGTACAGAGAAGTGAAATCACTCTCTTTGAAAACAGCAAGTGGTGATGGTTGCCTGAAACTTGGTGACCGGATAGTATACGGAAATGAAGAGAAGGCAGAAGCTTTTGCTGTAAACTTCCATCCTCAGCTCAACACTATGAATAGTGAGACTGCTGCTAGCTTCAAGAGCACAGTTCAGCATTCGATACAACATTTTCTAGAGAGTAATAACGAGCCCATCACACGTTTCTCGACAGAAAATAGATCAGATACGCCAAATGACACCCAAACATTCGCTAACATCGAGTGTCTGGCTGAATGTGTCAGAAGAACAAATGGGAAAAGATCATGTGGTTCAGATGAAGTCTCAAACTCGCTCATCCACAAGTTCCCAGCGGCAGTCTTGACAATTCTGTTGATAATTTTCAACAACGCCTTCAATTTGGGCTATTTTCCAACTGCTTGGAAAACGGCAAAGATCATTCCGATATACAAGAAGGGTGGAAACCAATCTCCTTCAAACTACAGACCAGTTTCCCTGTTGCCAAACCTGGGGAAGCTATTCGAAAGATTCTGGACGCGAAAACTTGATGAGTATTCTTATCGCCATGAAATTGTTCCGTCACACCAGTTTGGTTTCAGGGCGAAACATAGTACGCAGCACGCAACATCGCTGTTGCTGCATACTATCAATAAGAATCTAAACGAGAAAAATAGAACAGTTGGTCTATTTTTTCTTTTTTCTTGTCTGCGCTTTGGATTTAGAAAAAAGCGTTCGACTCAGTTTGGATAGATGGACTAATTTATAAGCTCATCTCCTTTGGCTATCCTAAAGAAGTGATCAGGATTGCGTATAGCTTCCTAAAGGGGAGAAAATACTTCGTGAAGGTGGGAGGTGCCTCATCTGGAATTAGGAACACTTCTTCAGGAGTCCCGCAAGGATCATTGTCAGGCCCCAAATTTTATTACATATTTACGGAGGACATCCCAGTCCCTCGTATTCCCTCCACGGTGCGCGTCATGCAATATGCTGATGACACCTTGATATATGCCTCACGCATGAGTCCCCTAGCAGCTGCCCGGGAAATAAATAGATATTTGACCTCCCTGTGTACCTACTATAGGAAATGGGGAATAAAAATCAATGAGAGCAAAACGCAGGTGACAGTCTTCAGAAATCCTGCTAAGTATACCTTCACGAATCTTATTAGAAACAGGGCTGGTAGAGTAAAAATTAAGATTGGACAAACTTTAGTTAGACCTTCTCCGTATTTAAAGTACTTAGGAATTAACTTTCAGCAGCATGTGAAGTTCAATCCACATATGTATTAGAGCAGTCTTGAGAAAAGCGTATATTGCATTTAAGAGCATAAGTTATCTCCTTAAGAAAACCGTAGGTCTTTCTGTTAGGGTGAAACTTATATTGTACAAGCAACTAATCCGCCCTATCTTTTCATATGGCGCCCCAACGTGGCTGAGCTGCTCCAAGATGCTAATGACGCAAGCAGAAGTCTTCGAGCGTCGAATACTGAGGCACTGTTTGGGAGGCTGCTACGATTGGCGTCGCAATAAATATATAAGGAACACTGAGCTATATCGAAGATCCGGAGTATATCCATTTCGCCAACATGTCATGGAACTTGCAAGAAACTTCTTCATGAGCATTAAGGAACACCCAAGCGAAAGTATACGAAACAGAAAGCGACACCAGCCGTATCCAGCATTTCATTCAGCCAGCGGCAATAATCGACGACCGAAACTCGAGCTTCTTCGAGGAGCTCTACGACTACACCACGAAACCAGCGCAAGCGAGGGGATGAATAGTAGCGTTAAGATTGCTGCTTGTAATTAGTACTGTAAATTTTGTAAATAGTAGTTTAAGCAAATTAGATGTAGTTATTTATTTTAGTATTAAGGAAAAAATTTGTCAAGATGAAGCGAAAGCTGATTTAATTTAGGTAGAAACACAAAATGAAATGTATGAGACTTTGAAGACACTCTCCGTACGGATAAAAATATTTAGAATAAGTTAAGTAGATGGCAGACCAAATTGTCAATAGTCGCCAGATTATAAGCATAGTTATCATAAGATTAAATATAAGACGAAATGTAATTATGATAATTATGGAATAAATCCAAATTTCAAATTCAATTCAATTCACTCAGTAGTCGCAGTCTGATCAATTGATCGGACTGTGCTGAACTGGTCGTGTTGCCTCGCCAATGGAACTAAAGGCAACACCTGAAGAGTATAGGTCCATTGGCGATGAAACCAGTACAGTCAAGTAGTCAGCTTATAAAGTGACGAAGGAACATGCCCAAATAGTGGCCTCTGTTCCACACAATGCAATAGAGAAGAAGGGCTGCCACAAGGAAAAAGGCCGATCCCCATTGATCGTAGTTCGGTGCATTTGGCATCATCACTTATGTCAGTGATCTGTCACTTGGACAGGATGCAGATACAAATAAAAACAAGGAACGAATCGGAAAGTTCCTTCTGGTTCTGCGAGGTGCTCTCATGGTGTACCATGACATTTCACCCAAAAAGGTTACGGCAGCAGACATAATACACGACAGGTAAGAAGTTTGATAATAGTGGTTTATCCTAAAGGAACAAAGAATAACATTCCTTCTCTCTTTGCAGGAACACGACTCTCGCGATGGGATCGTGAAGGAAGCAGTCCTCCAGCTCCACAGTTGTGGACAAAGCCGGCAGGAATTGGAAATTAACAAGGTAATGTATTGTTTTCATTCTCTTTTTTTTCTTTTAGTGAAAATTGCAGAGGATGGACGTCAGGTTGAGTGGACTTCGATCACATCACGTGGTATTGCGGTGTTTGAATTTACTTGGCTGTAAATTGCGAATATAATTCGGTCATCAAATGTCAAACACCGCGAAATACCACTTGATGTATACCAACAAGTACACAGGATTCATTACACCACATTCAATTTTACTGAACAGTGGAGGTAAAAGAGACTGAAGTTCAGCGCCTCAAGTCTTTTGCATGAAAAGTGCCGATAACTTTTCCTTACAGGTCAGCCAACAAATAACAAGCCGTTCCCACCTTCTTTACCACTTGTGCCTGGCGGAACTGCTTGTCCAACTTAGCACAGTAGTGTTTAGGGAAATTACCTTGTGCAAAATTTTGTCGGTAAACAATGTCACCTGGTTTCTATTATGTTGGTTGTGATCGTAAATTATACGTCTGGCGATTGATGTTCTGTGCTTTCTTAATTTTGTCTTGCATTTCAGAGCGAATAATAGCAGTTTTTTCGTCTGGCTTTACATCTACTGTTGCGTCAGGTAACACGCTCAATGGACGAAGGAGGGAATACGTACTACCGTGAAGGAACATATTTTGCCCGAAGACTGCAAAATAAGGTGAGAAACCAGTAGCCGAATGGTGTGCGGAGCGGAGAGCGCAAGTTATGGCGGAGAGCTTATCATCCCAGTTTCGTTGATCAGGTTGAACATAGGATCGAACGGCTGCTACTAGGGAGCGATTCACTCCCTCCGAAGCGTTCGCTTGAGGTGAGTATAACGCGGTAAACTGATGTTTAATGCCATAAATATTCACTAGGTTTCCAAAGGTCTTAGACCTAAACTGCACACCATTGTCGGAAATAATGCATTCGGATACTCCAAATATATGGAAGAACTACCGCCCCTACGTTTCCTGACAGAGATCGCGGATAAGGTCCGATGAAGTCGATATATTATCGCTGGAAGATACGATCTGGCACTACCAAATTTCCCATTGGAGGGCGTGTGGCGGCACAGCAATCCGAGCGGCAGCACTAATTCGCCCGATTGATGTACCACACATACGATACGTGATACTGTTATCGCATCACCACCCAGGCAACCAGAGACAGCACGGGAATCTCTATTTTAAGAATCGACATTTATTGGTGCACATGTTGCACACTTAAGATGCATTCTTTTCTAAGTAATGCATCCATTTTCACACATGTGCGAACTACACCATTCCGTTTTATTACTTAGGCTCTTTATGACACATGTTTAGGTTTAGATTCCTTTTAAGAACCCATGTATTGTAATTCTTAGAGGTGGCTTCGAAAGGAGTGTAAGATGATGCGTTTAGTCCACCCGCATCCGTCAAAGAAGAACATTCGAATAAATCGTTTTATAAGATTTGAATTGTTCGTTTCATTTAAAGTACGCGAAGTACGATACAATATTATTATTATAAAATACAATGTGCTGACCACCCAAGCACATGGACGCTGCCACTTGAGTTCGCACATTGGGAAGCAATTCCAAATGTAATCGGAGCGAGCCATAAAAATATGTGCCGAGCAAGCACATCCATGGGAACAAGCGCACATGGATGGTACGAGGCATGGCTATGCCTGCACCCTGCTGCGTCAGCAAACCGAGGACATAAAAGACACTTGCACCAACTCGCAAGTGTCTCTGCGTTCCCATCGAGTCTTCCGTCCACATCGTCGTCGCGAGTCGACATCACCTTCAGTCGCGCGACTGCACTTATCTCGTAATCTTAAATTTTGTATTTCACATCTTGTACCTCACAATCCCAACTTCGTTTGTGTTATTTTAGTTGACAGTTTTTCTAATAAAATAGCGTGTCTTTAAGACACACTCGCCTTCATTATTTTCGTAGTAAAGACCTCCGCGCCCACAGGCCAAATTGGTGATCCTTCCAGGAGCGAAAACGCGATAACGTGAAAAACAGATACGCCTCCCGCGAGGGTAGTGAAGTGAAGTGCAACAAACGTGCAAGTGAAACGCATCACAACGCATTTGTGCGAGACAAACAATGTCCGATTCCGCGAAACGCTATACGAGCCAGCTCGAAATCGCGATCACGGAGCAGCCACCGAAGGCGCCCGTTCGTCTACCGCCCTTTTCGCCAGACGATGTGGAATTATACTTTGCGCGGATCGAATCGATCTTCTACACGAACCGCGTATTTTCCGACTCGCATAAATTCACGACGCTCGTGAGCAACATAGATTCGCGCATCCTGAAATACGCGCGCGATATCGTAGTATGTACATCCGCCGGCAACGCGAAAATTCGACACGTTGAAGTCGAAATTAGTGTCGGTATTCGGAGCATCCGCGAAACGCATCAAGGACCAGCTCGCGAGCTTGAGACTTGGTGAATCCACGCCGTCTCAACTATACTCGCAAATGCGGTCCATCGCGGACGAGACATTAAGCGACGACGACTTAAAAGTCATGTGGCTCGGAAAGCTGCACTACGACTTTCGGAACGTGTTGTCGGCCAACCCGATGGAGCTCGATAAACTGGCCAAAGCGGCCGACAAAATGTACCAGACCAGGCATGTAGGATCGTCGGTCTCCGGGGAGTCTTCGCTCATTCGCGAATACAAAGCGCAAATCTGGGCGCTCACGGAACGTCTCGGGGAGCTCGAGACACGGCATAGGTCCACTCTTCAGCAACCGCATCAGGAGGTACAAAAGCCTGCGGAACCCAAGGCTAAACCTCCAGTTTCCTTGGGACACCAACTTTGCTGGTACCACCTGCATCACGGTCCAACAGCGAAGAAGTGCCGACCTCCGTGCCGCCATGATCACGCCCGCCAGGCTGGATCAAAATAAGCCTCAATCAAGCCTCGGATGCCCGCCTACACGACCAACGACGACCCTAGTACCCCATGGGCAGACCCGTCAGCTCGAGCAAACCTCCACCAATCCGAAGGGATGCCACCACGACAACAATTCGAGACCTTCGCTCGACAACAACCGACCACAAATCAGTGCAACAGGCGCGAAATACCAGGTATGCGCAACTCCACCAGAATTGTTAGATGCAAGATTACGAATATTGGCGAAAAAGCGAGAGTTGATGGAATTAGAACAGCAGGTCTCGGAAAGTACACCCAGGTGGGTTCAGCAACCAAATTATTGTGTCAGCCGACAGGGAAGAAAGGGACAGCAACGCTTAACGGGAGTGGTGACCGAGCCGCCGATGTAACCGGACGCGTTATAATATTTTTCCGAATATATGTTACTCAATAAAGTTTATTCAAATTAAAAACATCGCGTTATTCATGCCGTTTTTTCCTCTTGACAAAAACTCAGAAGTGGGATCCTCCCAGAAAATGTCGACCATCGAAATAGATTCGCTAACCGTCAAGCAGCTACGGGCCGTGCTGAAATCGCGAAATTTATCTACCGGGGGAACAAAATCCGAGCTAGTTAGTCGCCTGTGCGAGGAGTTGTGTTCCGATGAAATCAATTTAGACGAACTTCTAACCGAAACAGTGCCGCCAGTATCGCGTAAAGAATTTGATGAACTCAAAAATGATATCGCCGCCATCACGTCATTGTTAAAAGAATTTGTGTCGGTTCGCACACCATCGAACCAGCCGTCCGACCCCGTAAACACATCCACCATCGAACAACCGACTAACACCAACGCGAATGCCGATGATAGCCGAACCGTCAATCCGCCGACTACGACACCGCCATACCCATCGAATATCATGTTGACACCAAATCCGAATCCGACATCGTCATCGACCGTCTCAACCTTCTACGCCACCGCATCGAACGTCACCATGCCACCGAGAGCTGCATCAGCATTTCCTCCGGCCGAAAATGGAGCATCCATACCGACACGCGTTATCGGACGCACATTAACCATCCGTGAAGTGAGCGAAATGTTGCCGGAGTTCGATCCGCTATCTGAATTGTCGCTCACATCGAAACAATTCACCACGCGCATTAGCATGTTGCAAAACACTTTCGGTTGGGAGGATGACATGATTCTTCTCGCTGTACCTTCAAAATTGAAGAACACGGCTAGAGTGTGGTTTGATAGCCATCCACGACCACATACATCATGGAGATTTCTAGCAGCCGATCTGGAGAGAGATTTTCCCAACGACATCGACGAAACCACAATACATGCAAAATTAATTGCAAGTGGAAGAAACCCCGGAGAAACACTCGAAACCTTCTTTTATCGTATGTGCGCAATCGCCCGTCGCGGGAATATTAGTGAGAAGGCCACCATACGATATATACGTACGAATCTTCGACACACCGCTTTGCAGAATTCGATTGCATGTATAGATTTTGCAACCACCGCGGAACTTCTCGCAGCCATACGAAGGTTTGCTTCTAACGCGCAGCAACATCCGCCAGAACGACGCGAGAGTGTTCCAAACAAGCGAAATGATCGAGAGAACGTCACCGACACCAATCCAATGATGCCGAACAAGTCAGAAAGCGCACACAAACCTGGAAATCGTGCGAATAATCGGAAGGAGATAGTGTGCTACAACTGCTGGGGAAGCGGACACTTTTCAATCAACTGCACACAGCCGCAACGCAGAGAACGATGCGCTACATGCTCTCGCACAACACACTCAGCTGATCAGTGCCCTGATAAACAAAAACAAGCAAACGTCCGTCGAATAGCAGACGACAAATCATCTATTTGCTACAAACAAATTCTTTTGGACGGGCAATGTGTGGATGCATTCATCGATCCTGGTAGCGATCGGTCCCTCGTACGAATGAACACCGCCAAAGATTTGTGCCATATAATCAATGGAGACACAATAATGTTGAAGGGTTTCGCCGGCGGGGCAACCGAGAGCAATCAACACATCGTCGCCGAAGTCACCGTAGACGAATGCACGCAAACAGTGAAACTTGTTGTCGTGTATGATGACCTCATCCCATCTCCCGTGCTTCTCGGTCGAGATATACTGTGCGCCGCAAACAACCAGCTGGTGATGAGATCCGGAATGTGTCGACTGGAAAAGATTGATTCTGATAAAATTCGCGTCGGAAGTGAAATAACTGACAACGAACGGAAGAGTTTATACAAAATTATTGATGAATTTTCCGGATGTTTTGCCACTGACATATCGGAGTTGGGTAGGTGCAAAAATACCCAAATGAAAATTGAAGTTAATGTCGACACCAAAATCAATGAAAAACCGTACAAAATTCCGTTCGCTAAACGGGAGGTTGTCAGTCAAATTACAAGCGAACTTCTTCAACATGAAATTATTCGACCGAGCTGCTCTGAATATTCATCACCCATCGTCCTGGTGAAAAAGTCGAGTGGAGAAGACCGGCTCTGCGTCGACTACAGAGCACTTAATGCGATCACCGTTAAGCAGCCGTTCCCAATGCATTCTGTGGATGAGCAACTGGCATTAATATCGGGCAATCATTTTTTCACTACACTGGATTTAATGGCAGGCTACTATCAGATACCCCTCGAAGAGTCATCCAAGAAGTACACAGCATTCATCACGCACGAGGGTTTATACGAGTTTAATTCTATGCCATTTGGTCTCGTGAACGCACCATCCGTATTCCAAAAGGCTATATCGCTGTTAATAAAGAAAATGAAGCCGGGTGAAGCCGTGCCATATGTCGACGAGGTCATCATTCCAAGTCGTACCGTAGAGGAAGGTCTTCAACGGCTCCGTTCTTTCGTCGAGCTACTTCAAGAGGCTGGAATGACCCTACGATTATCGAAATGTGTATTCCTCGCTAAAGAAACGTTATTCCTTGGTCATCGAATCGCTGGCGATCTGCTAAAACCCGGGATGGAGAAAACGTCTGCCATCAGCTCATTTCCTGCACCAACATCTGTCACCGAAGTCAGACGATTCCTCGGACTAACCGGATTTTTTCGCAAGTTCGTTAAAAATTATGCAATGATCGCCCGCCCGTTAACCAACTTGCTTAAGACAAAAGGAACACCGAACTTCTTATGGAACGAAGAACAAGAAAAGGCATTTCAACATTTGAAGCGACTGTTATGCAACGAACCAGTCCTTGCGTTATACGACCCAACGAAGAACCACGAACTGCACACGGACGCAAGCTCAAAGGGACTCGCCGGCATACTTATGCAGGAAACAGAAGCAGGTGTTTGGAAACCAGCGTTCTTCTACAGTCGAATATGCACCGAGGCCGAACAAAAATTTCATAGCTACGAGCTGGAGGTCCTCGCCATCGTGGAAGCACTCGAACGATTCCGAATGCATCTGTTAGGAAAACGATTCCGCATAGTGACAGACTGCTCCGCCATAAGCAACATGAAATCATCGACCCCGTTAATTCCTCGTGTAGCTAGATGGTTCTTAAAGCTACAAGAGTACGATTATGAAATTGCTCACCGAGCAGGAAACGCAATGCCTCACGTCGATGCTCTGAGCCGCTCACCCACCGAAAAACCTAGAGATGTTCCGGCCATCGCTGACAAAATATTCATAATCGAAGCCAAAACAGATGACTGGGTCGCAGCGATGCAAGCTTGCGATCCTGAGATAGTCAAAATAGTCGAGATACTTCAAGATGTTCAACAATCATCGCAGTCAAAACAATTAAAAAGCGAATACAAGATCAAACAAGAACGTTTGTATCGAATCGTGAACGGTCGACCAACATTCGTTGTGCCACGTGCAATCCGATGGAGAATCATCAAACTATACCACGATGACATGGGTCATTTTGGAGTGGAAAAAACAATTCAACGGATCCAACAACATTTCTGGTTCTCCCGCATGCGCAACCATGTGAAGGCTTACATCAGTTCGTGCCTTCAATGCTGTTACAATAAAACCATCACCGGAAAACCGGAGGGACAGCTACACATATACGATGTCGAGCCGATACCATTCCGTGTACTCCACTTGGATCACCTCGGACCATTTCCGCGCAGCACAAGGGGTAACATGCACATCATCGTCGCCTCTGACCCATTTACAAAATACGTCATTCTAAAGGCCGTTCGAACCACCAAGACCAGACCAGTCCTCGATATGTTAAACGAGATGACATCATACTTCGGTTTGCCAAGACGCCTCATCACTGATCGTGGAACCGCATTCACGTCAAAGGATTTTGAGACTTACTGCCGGGACAATCAAATCGAGCATATAAAAACTGCAGTCCGCACCCCGCGGGCTAATGGCCAAGTTGAGAGGGTCAACCGTAATATCCTCTCCTTCCTTCGCGCGTCAACTAATGACCGCCACAAATGGGATCAATTAACGAGAGAAATGCAATGGAGTCTCAACACCATGAGAAACACGACCACCAAGTTCAGCCCAAACGAGATAGTCTTCGACTTCCCGTTAAGGGACGTCATACACAACCACTTATTGTTGGCTCTCCACGACGAACCATCTTTCGAGGAGCAAAGTGGTGTATTAACAACGAGCCAAAAACGAGAGGAAGCTGCCAGTAACATCTTAGCTGAGCGTAGTCGTTGGAAAGCCCGTTTCGATGAGCGTCATCGTCACCCTCGAAACTATCAACCTGGCGAGTTAGTCGTGGTCGAAAACGCGTTGGCTTCAACAGGAGAATCTAGGAAGCTCGAGCCTCGATACCGTGGACCGTACCGCATCAAGAAGGCTCTACGCTACGATAGATATCTGATTGAAGGATTACCTAACGAAAATCGCTCCAAACGATTATTTTCATCTGTCTTCTCGAGCGATAAACTGAAACCGTGGTGTCAGCTTCATCCCGAGCTGGAAGAAGACGAATTCGACGGAGACGAAAATGAGCCCGGGACGGGCTCAATGTCAGGACCAGCCGAGCTGTCAGCCGACAGGGAAGAAAGGGACAGCAACGCTTAACGGGAGCAGTGGTGACCGAGCGGCCGATGTAACCGGACGCGTTATAATATTTTTCCGAACATATGTTACTCAATAAAGTTTATTCAAATTAAAGGCATCGCGTTATTCATTCCGTTTTTCCTCTTGACAGGTGGGTATATTTAATTCAGATGTTTTTCAGATTGATCCCACTTTGACGGTTGGTGATCGTAGAGCTATTCAAGAAATAATACAAGAAAACTATTTGGAGTTGGATAACATTCCGATTGCTAAACATGATTATAAATTGAATATTCGTTTGACCATAAAAGGGCGCGATTGCTCTTTCCAATTAAGATGTAACCAAAAGCGGCTCGAAACAATAGAGAAAACGCAGTAAAGCTGTTTTTTGTTTGTTTTTGAAAAGAGTTAGAAATGTTCGACGCATTAAGGGTTGGCTCGAGAATCAAATGTGAACGCAGGCTTTCCCAATTTTTAAGATATTTCCTCCTGCGGATAAAGATCCACTCCGTTTTCAATCGCTAACGTGGTCAGACTCAAAGTCTTTTATGTGTTCCAAATTGAAAAAAGTGTTTTCATTTATCGTTAAAGTTTGTGTTTATTTTTGGTTGTGTCTTTTTTTGCTTAGTGTTTTTGGTTGTGTTTAGTGTTTTTTGCGCTTGGTTTTGTGTTACATCAGAGTGCCTGCCGGAAGACCTGCCAAAATAAATAAGGATTTCTACATAGAGAAGATTCTAAATTTTAAGAACAAAATCGTAGTAAATGGAAGCAAAATTGCGCCGAAAAGTAGTTCGATATAGGTTATCCTATCAATCGAATTGAACACTACCGCCTCATTGCTATACACATTTGTTGCGTGAAATAAGTTTAATGTGCGTGATAAACTTATGAATTGTCTTTCTCCGCTAACAAATCGAGAGGAAATAGTAGACTCGATAAATGTCTCGAAATCGAGCAATGAATTGTCTATAGCGGATACAGCTTCGCAAGTGAACGAAAGTTACAAATCATTCACTATTACAATGCCGAAAGACGAGTTTATGTCCATGCTGATGCGCAGAACATATTATCGACGTGAGAAAAGTAATCTGCAGTCTCAGCGAGAGTACACCATATTAAGAAGTGGACAGTAGCAACACAAAATTAACAAAACAATTTGGGAAGCTACGAAAATTTCGTGTGGCTTTATTCGGCTGGAGTACTAAATTTTAGAGTTGAGCACCTAATTAGCACTTAATTAGCACCTAATTATGCGATATATTTCATCTCGATTTTGCGTTGTTTAAAGAAGTGGGGGTGCTAGCGTAACGTTAAGCTAGCACCCCTATATAAGTTACTCAATTGTGGCAATTCGTCTGGAGAGCTAAATTTTTTAATGGAGCTGAAAATTAGCACCTAATTAGCCCCTAATTATGCGATATGTTTCATTTCGATTTTGCGTTACTTAAAGAAGTGGGGGTGCTAGCGTAACGTCAAGCTAGCACCCCCATATGATTGTGGCGATTCGGCTGGAGCACCAAATTAGCACCTATTTAGCACCTAATTATGCGATATATTTCATCTCGATTTTGCATTTTTTTTAAAGAAGTGGGGGTGCTAGCGTAACGTCAAGCTAGCACTTCCATATAGGAAACTTAATTGTGGTGATTCGGCTGGAGCGCTAAATTTTTTAATAGAGCAGCATATTAGCACCTAATTAGCCCCTAATTATGAAATATGTTTCATCTCGATTTTGCGTTGTTTAAAGAAGTGGGGGTGCTAGCGTAACGTCAAGCTAGCACCCCCAAATAAGTTACTCAATTGTGGCAATTCGTCTGGAGCGCTAAATTTTTTAATGGAGCAGCAAATTAGCACCTAATTAGCCCCTAATTATGCGATATGTCTCATCTCGATTTTGTGTTGTTTAAAGAAGTGGGGGTGCTAGCGTAACGTCAAGCTGGCACCCCCATATAAGAAACTTGATTGTGGCGATTCGGCTGGAGCGCTAAATTTTTTAATGGAGCAGCAAATTAGCACCTAATTAGCCCCTAATTATGCGGTATGTCTCATCTCGATTTTGTCAAGCTAGCACCCCCATATAAGATACTCATTTGTGGCGATTCGACTGGAGCACTAAATTTTTGAATTGAGCACCAAATTAGCACCTAATTAGCCCTTCATTATGTGATATGCCACATCTCGATTTTTTGTTGAGAGGGTGCCAGCTTAACGGACGTCCCAAACAGGTTGTTGTATAATTGATTTCAATAATTTAACTACACTAAAACCCAATACAACATTGTAGCTCGATTGCCTATCTATGTACATACTATTATAAGAAAATAAGAAGAAGAAAAATAAAGGAGAGGTCGAAAATAAAACACAGGTAAAAAAACTAAAAAGGGTTCGGTTTTCGGTTATGCCATGTAATCCCACTGGGATGTTCCAATAACGTAACTTATGGCGGCTATAGTCACTGGATGAAGAAGAAGGCACTTAGGTATAGCCTGGCCATCATTGACATCCGACTGTTTTTGTATTCGAAGTCGAATTTCGAAATTAGTCACTCTCAGTTGTGTGCGTGAGAATGTATGAACACAGCTGATGACAATTCTAAACGTCAAATGATCAGTTGTGCTGATGACAATTCTAAACGTCAAATGTTCGGTTGATTTTTTTTCAGTGAAAACAGAATTCTTTTTTCCTAGCCCTAATTCCGCCTAAGTCGGTCCCAAGCCCGATTGTAAAAGGAAGAGGGGGGCTCGCAACCACCCCTTATACGTAACCTCTTATGTTAGCTATTTTCAGTTACTTTTGGTGGGCTTGTCATTTTCGTGATAGAATTTTTAGGGCATTAGGTCGAATAGGGTTTTAATAGTGATTAGTGTTTTTTAGATATTGTTAGCCAGGAATATAAAGATCCTAGACGATTGCTGCCTTACCGTTCCGAAGTTTCGCAGTAGAAATTACTTTCTGACTGAAATAGGTAACCCCATATTTTTAATTTGTATTTTGACTTGCTTTCGTCCATCATAATGCGGTATTGATTCATCCATCAATAACATATTGAAATAAGCCGGGAAGTTTACGATAGCTGTTTCAGCTTCGTTAATTTCTATATTGCGATCTTCGGGGTAATTTCCTTCGTAAAAAAGATAGGTCTTTACATTTATTGACAATATGTCGTGCAGTGCAGATGTACTAGCCATCGGACAAAAGGAGACAAGATGTTTAGTTTTCCACGAGAACCAACCAGACGCATAATCTGGGAAGCATTTGTTGGTAGAAAAAAGTGGAACAGTACTGTAAATTCCCAATTATGCAGGCAGCATTTTGAAAAATATTCGCTAACATTGAACAAAAGTGGAAAACCAAAACTTTGCGATGGTGCCGTTCGAACGTTAAAGTCAGGTGTCGAAGAAACCACTTACGAAAATGTGGAGTACCTGGAAGACGAGTATGAAAATGTTGCTCCGCATATCAATGTATTTCAAACAGCAGAACCCCTCGAAAATGTTTCTCAACATGAAGAATTCATTGACGAAGAAATGAGCAACATAAATCAAATTGCTAAACTTAAACAAAAATTGGCATACTATAAGAAAACACAGAAAGCACTTGTTTTAAAATTCCAACGCCGAGGCAAAGTGATTAGAACCTTGCGTGAAAAGCTAAAGCGGTATGAAAAAAAATGACCGGAATCAAATCTTTAATCCCGATCAAATAAAGCATATAAATGGCATGAAAAAAGTTAAGTGGGGAAATTCAACTCTGCGTACTTCTCTGCAAATTAAATTCGCTTGTGGTAGTAGAGGGTATAAATACCTTCGCAAAATTAAATATCCTCTTCCAGGTGAAAGAACTTTGCGGAGGAAAATGCAGAACTTAAACTTTGAGCCGGGTGTGCTGACAGACATTCTCAAGTTTCTCGAAATAAAAATACAGAGTATGACAATTGAAGAAACCCACTGCGGTCTGTATTTAGATGAAATGAAAATCGAGAAAGGGACTGACTGAATATGACACCAATTCAGACAGATTCCTGGGAAAGATTACAATTCCAAGCTCCGACACACTTGCAGTCAACGCTTTAGTGATTTTAATTGGAGGGCTAAGCAGTAGATGGAAACAAGTGGTTGCATACCATTATACAGGACACGGAACATTGGGAAGCCATATTTGCGACGTTGTCAAAGATGTAATAAAAAAATGCGAAGAAATCACTTGCCATATTCATTTCATTACATCTGATATGGGGCCGACGAATCAGCAGATGTGGAACGAACTTGGAATTAGACATTCCAGAAACAATATTACAAACAGTATTGTCCATCCGGTAGACAATAGTCGATAGCTATGGATATTTGCTGACGTTCCACATTTGCTTAAAAACTTCGCACAAAGTTTATTAAACAACCAAACGATAACTACAAGTTCCTCAGTACAACACATGTACGAGTTGCCAACAAATGAGATAAAGGCCGATCATATACAAAAATTAGTCAGTTACCAGAAGGGTAGACTTTTTAAATTAGCTCCACATTTAGAGCAGTATACGAGTATGATGCAGCCAAATAGTTTTCAAAAAATGCGAGTGGCTACGTCATACTATATGTTAAACGAGGACGTTAGTGCTGCATTTGAATATCTATCTCAGAAGCACGGCGATAACAGTTTGCAAACAACTGCATGGTTTTTACGAGTACTGCATAAGTGGTTTGCTTTATCATCCAACCGCGGTTGGTCCCTGGCCCTAAGCTTAAACAATATGGAAAGCTACAACAATAAGATCTCGTTCCTCAAAGAATTTGTGGAAATATGTAGTGAACTAAAAATAGGGCCTAAAGGTATTTGGAAACCAATGCAAACTGGTATAGCTCTAACCACTGCTTCTACTATAGAAACGACTGAGTACTTATTGAGGGAATGGAATTTGAAATTTGTTTTGACTGGCCAATTTTCGCAGGATTGTGTAGAAGACCTTATTACACTCAGAATTGGACGATGGAATATAACGGTCGGCCGACTTTTCAGCGGAGCTAGGCCGTGGGCGCCACATACTTGAATTACGACCGTTTCGGCAAGGGAAGGACGCCAAGTACGAATGCGTCCTCTCACGCGCGATTTCCACCGTACAACAAATTACTTTCCCACCCCAGAAGGCACATCACATAAAACTTGATCATAAAACAACTCTCGCTCAATTCACTATACTATTATTTTAGCTTCCGCACTTATAAACTATTCCTTAATCACTAACCTACCGAAACACTAATTGGTAAAATAAAAGATAATCAAAACTTACGGTGGTGGCGGCTTCCTACGTTACTTATCCTAAATATACTCCTACGAAACTCTGATGTAAACGATTCTTGCCCCGGCTGATCGCACCCTGATCTCCTTCTCGAACTTTTTCTGTGGTATGTCTCCTTCTCGCACTTCTTCTTCTCTTCTTCTTGTTTTCCAGACAAAATTCCTTCACGTCCAAGTTCTTCAGCTTCAGTTGCAAATCCAACAAGACAAAAGAGGACTCGTATTTATACAAATTTATCTAGCGGCTTATTCCCCGGCAGTTAGTTCATTCAGTGGTGGAATCTAGGAATTATTCCCTTCCAGTGCCGCTAATGCAGTTGTCACTGTCAAGCGTGACATGTAAACATTCCGGACAGGCCCGCGAATTCCTTGGATCGTTTATCGCAGTGCAAGATTGAGGTTTCTTGTGTTCACGTACCAGCGGGAGTCGTAAATAAATCGCCATCGTTCAGGTATTGTGGCGCAGTCGACGAATTTCGCGTGTAAATCAAATAAATTGATCGAGGGTCGCGTTTTCACAATTCGGGCAGGTGCCGAAGAGGAAGCCAATCAAATGTAACATCCTTCGGCCGTTGTCGTTGACATTTGAATGTGATTCATCATCTGTGTTTTGTTCGTTGGTCGTCGATATAAATATGATGGTAAGTATTTTGTTGGGTTATGATTCCAGTGTAGGTTGTTCGATATCGCTATCCGGCGGAGGCGTGTTGTGTATCCCATTCGATGCGTCCCTCGGATCGTGATATTATAGCAGCCATCTCCTTCAGTTCGAATCATCACCAGGTATAATTGCTTTTATATATACTACTAACTATCGCCTACCTTACTGCGCCACCTCCTATTCCCTAATCCGCCACCTATATTAACATAAAAATAATAAAAAAATAGTGTCCTCTGGGGCTTCCATTTTAACCCGTAATAACCTCTTTAGTTCAATAAGAGCTAAACAGAGAAAACCTTCTGCACTTCAGTTTAAACAAAATTTGAAACTTATTTGCGTTTCTCAGTACCTGGATTATAGCAGAAGTAACTCAAATGAGGAAGATGATAAAGAGCATTTGGACGGATTTCTTACCTACTTGCAAAGTAAGCCAGCATCCAGAGATGAACAGGAGTGTAATTACGAAGATCTCAGCAAAAACGAACTACAGTGTGTTGAGTTAGACTGTACTGCAAAGAACATGTACAATATTGCAGGGTATATTTTATCAGGCATTCAAATGCAAAACAATATCTGCGAATCTTGTTTTAACGACTTGATCACAGATATTCCCTTAGATGTCTATAGCAGTTTTGTAGCCTTTAAACAATTCGAGTACCAATCCATCAATAAAGATTCGCTGCTGATTTACCCTGGAGGAGAAACTTTTAATTATTTCATAAAAATAGAGAAAATTTATCAGGTCTTAGAAAAACGAAATATTACAGATGTATCATGCTTTAGAGCAGGGGTCGGCAAACTTTTTTTGTAAAGGGCCGGGAATTTTGGAATTTTGAGGTAAGCGGGCCGGATACCCAAAGTATAACTGTTCACCGGGCTGGTCAACCCACTGCTAATTGAAGGTTTGACGGAAGCATAACAATTATGTATTTAGTAAAATGGACTTTACCATAGTTTACCTTAACATGGATGGGGGTCATCCTGGGGCATAGCGCGTCATCTACTCCTTCGCGTCATCATGCTCATTTCGGGTGCAGTTGCGTTAAGATCCGAAAAAATACTTTTGTAGCAGTAGTTTAAGTTCTGACATTTTTTCAAGGTGATATTTATAGGGAATGGTATTTCCGTTAATATCGGGAGGCTCATAAGAAATTTATCATGGGAATATTCACAGTCGTACAGCGCTCCAAAATTATGTATATAACTTAATTTTGAGAACCACTAGTAAATTGTCTAATTCCGATTACTTTTTTTAAAAGGTATAAGGAAATAAACCCCAAATAATTCCACAACTAGTCTACAACATACGCGCTGAAATGAGCACCATTTCTCATATCGATGGTGAAGGTAGCCAATCTTTTATGTCAAAAATGAAGATTTTGATTTCAGTTTGCAATAAGAGGTAGAATTTATAAAACACAACATTGACGAGGGTTTGGATGTTGCTGCTTCTAACGGTTTTCCACTGAAAATAACAATATAGGCGGTTGAGCAATTGATGCATAAATATTTTAAAAACACGTTGGAAATTTGTTTTTTTTTTTTCTTCAAAAATTGAGGAGGTTGTGAATCTTTACCATCGATATACTTGTAGTTATTGCGGTGCCCTCATCATCATCATCGTGGCGCGACGGCCCGACGTCGGGCCTTGGCCGCCTGGATCATTGTCCTCCAATTATCTCGGTCACGTGACCGCGTCCTCCAATTTTGGGAGCCCAGCAGCTGCGCGGCGTCCACACCTACTGAGCTCTCCCAACGAGATCTCGGTCGTCCTCGCAGTCTCGCTCCGTCGACTCGTTCTGCATTCATTACTCTCTTAGGCATGCGATCATCGTCCATTCTTTGTACATGCCCTGCCCATTGAAGTCGTTGTAGTTTGACGATTTTCGAGACTTGCAGCTCATCGTACATTTCATACAACTCATGGTTGTACCGGATGCGCCATCCATCTCGATCGCAAACAGCCCCGAAAATTCGCCGTAGAACCTTACGTTCGAAAGTGTCTAGCATGTTTTCGGAGGCTTGAGTTAGGGTCCATGCTTCGCAGCCATAGCATAGCACTGGTCGTATAATGGTTTTGTACACGCGGAGCTTCGTGTTTCTGTGCACATGTTTCGATTTCATTATGGGGAGAACCGAGAAAAAAGTCTTATTAGCTAACTGTATCCGTCGCTTGATTTCGTCAGTTTCGTTGGCGTCTCTTGACAGGTTGCAACCCAGGTAGATGAAGTTGTTCACGAACTCGATGTTGAGGTCCCCCACGTTGATGCTCGGTTGTGCAGGTGTCCTTGTCACCGATTGCATCATTATTTTAGTTTTACCCTCGTTAATACGTAATCCAACTTCCTTTGCAGCGGTATCGAGCGTATGCAGAAGTTCTTCTGCGTCAGCCAATCTTCGGGACATGATGTTGATGTCGTCGGCGTACGCTGCTAATTGTGTCGACTTGATGAGCAGCGTCTTGCTGTTGTCCATATTCATGGCCCGAATAACGTATTCCAGTGCTAGGTTGAAGAGCGTCGGTGCCAGTCCATCGCCCTGTTTCAAACCAGTACGTGTTTCAAATAGATCAGTAAGTCTATTCTGGATCCTGACTTGTGAGACGGAGTTGGTCATCGTCATCTTTGTCAGTGCCCTCAACTATACTTTTTTATTGTTTTGCCTTCTAACTGTTGTATGACAGGCCAAGCTATGAAGGAAATTCGGGTCTATCAAAATTCGGTTGAGACTGAATAGGTACGGTTAAATAAGTCCATGAGAAAGAAATAAAGTTGACCGCCGACCCAATTGGTACGATAACTGTTTTTCGTCTTCCTTAAAGATGTTATTCAATGCCGACTTTTCATGGATGCTGATTTCTCTACCTCTGCTGTTTCTTTAAATGGTCTATACTGAGTTTGACCATTTAAAGAAACAGCAGAAATTTGGCAGTGTCAGTAATATTTGTCGACTCATCTTTCTTATTATTACTCTGCAAAACAACTTTGTACATTCACGCAGATGGCGTTTAATAAGATATACCTAATTCAAACAAAGACCATATTTCCTCACCGTAGACACAGTACGCAATGACATGGATCTCGGATAGAAATATACTGGGCCAACGATTAAGATACTGATGTTAGTCTGTAATAATCTCCTCGACGGACAGCCCAGCAAATCGGAGACAGTCACGTCTTGAGGTGGAAGTGCCTTCTAATTGAACAACAATTACCTTTATTTGTCGATCTCGGCCATAATTTTTTTCAAACAGTCCTAGGCAACTTGCCAAACAAACGAAGTGTCATTTGTCAGTTGTAAACAAACCGACTTCTTCTTGTTGGAGCACATAAAATGATCAAGTTGGTTGTCGAGCCTAAAGGGTTGAGGATCCGTTGACGCCAATTCACAATAGAAAAGTTATCGACATAGACATAAATTGAACAGACTGGTAATGGTAAGGCTCTAAAGAGGAGAGTACGCTCGCGGACGTGTTGTTGACGTCGGATGGGGATTGCAGCTGACTGCAGTTGACATTTGTCCGTCGTGTGTTCCTTGTCCATTCTCCTCTCCGCGTAGCATCTGGCGGAAATCTGATCAAACGAAACCCTTGGTCTGATCTGCTTTTGCAGTTTGGAACTGCACAACTTGACATTTTTTTTTTGGCTAACCGGTATCGGTGAGGCACTAAAAAATGGAGTACCCGTCGGCAGGATGGCGTGAGTGTGCCTTCCTGTTTAGTACTCTAGTGATAGTACAATCCCCACTCTGTGCCTATTTCATATCTGTTCAATTTAATTCTATGGTTATCAGCATTTGCTTCACTGTGGTTCACTGCAGGAAAATTTCGGACTTCGCAATTGTGAATGTGAGAAATTGCGGACGTGACCATCCGCGAACCTGACCATCCGCGTACGCGACGAGTATTTCCGCCATGGCTTATTCTTTCCATCGATAGCCATAGGCGTGAGAAGTCGTCTTTCGTGGGTGAGTAGAGGGTGCTTGGATAGGCGAGTATTGGTGGCAGGAAGCCTAATTCTTTTTTTTTGGGTTTTTCTTCATTCTTCCCCATGCTTTCCATCGACAGCCATAGGCGTGAGAAGTCGTCTTTCGTGGCCATAGGCGTGGGAAGTCGTCTTTCGTGGTTTTCATCGCCGTTCGCAGGAGGTTTCGTTGAAGAAGTTCAAGGCAGAGGCCGTCGAGCGGGGAGGAGCGGGCCCCATTATTACTAACGTTATTTGCCTTGTGCTGGATTTTTTTTCTGTGTTTTGCGAGGGTGACAGAGGCCGTCGAGCGGGGAGGAGCGGGCCCCATTATTACTAACGTTATTTGCCTTGTGCTGGATTTTTTTCTGTGTTTTGCGAGGGTGGCAGAGGCCGTCGAGCGGGGAGGAGCGGGCCCCATTAATTCGTTATCTACTGCCAATTCGTTATCTACTGCCAATTCGTTATCTACCGCCAATTCGTTATCTACAAGAACCAAGGATTCAGGTATTCGGCGGTGGATGCCAAGCACCACTTGCAATAAACGTGTTTTCTTGTATCGGTCTATGGGAAGCCCTAAGTGTTTCGTGTTGTGCCGGTCAAAATGTTGGGAGAAAAAAAAAAAAATCCGCATTTTTTTTGACATAGAAAAATTTATTTATGATGATTAGAATTTTCGTGTCGGCATATTAAATTGAAATTGAAAAGAAAAGTGCCGCGCTTGTTACAAGAACATTATTAGTTAAATTGTTAGAAAATTTATTTATTATGATTAGAATTTTCGTGTCGGCATATTAAATTGAAATTGAAAAGAAAAGTGCCGCGCTTCTTACAAGAATATTATTAGTTAAATTGTTAGAAAATTTATTTATTATGATTAGAATTTTCGTGTCGGCATATTAAATTGAAATTGAAAAAAAAAAGTGCCGCGCTTGTTACAAGAATTTTATTAGTTACAAGAATTTTATTAGTTAAATTGTTAGAAAAATTTATTAATTATTTATTCGAAGTTTTCGTGTGGGCTTAAAATTAATACATAAAGAAAAATCGAGATCAGTATTTTTATGTTGTGCTCGTCCTGTAGCGGCCGCCACCGGATTAGTAAATGTTTGCTTGAAAAAAAAAAAATAATAATATATGTACTTGTCAGTCGCAAAACCCACCACTAGAATTTCAAAAAAAAAAAAAAAAAAAAAAAAAAACATTTTTTTCTAGAATATGATTTGTTTACTTGTATACATACTATGTGTAAAAAAAAAACAAAAAAAAAACTATTATATTAAATTGTAGAACTTGTTAGAAAACAAAAAAAAAATAAATTTATGTTATACGTAATTGTCACTTTACAAAAAATGTGTTGTCATTAAGAACCTTAAAGGGGGGGTGCTTTTTTTTTAGCCATGGTAGTCTTCATTGAGGCCCGGTTTTCAGCGTTGGCTGTTCACGTTGGCATCTGATTGTGTCGCCTTGTAGGCCGGAAGCTCCCCTCCTCATAGCCAAATCTACCCACTCCGTCTATTCCTCCCGGTACTGAGCTGCCCATCGCGCAGATGCCTGAGTTTCCGTTCCCTTCTCCCAAGAAGGAACCTACTACAGGGCTCGAAAACTCTTACAAGTCCAAGGACTCCATTACCAGCTGCCTCTTCCATGTTTGATCCATTGGTATATCTATGATAAATCTTTGACTGATTTTTCAGAAAATGTGACGTTTTGTAATTTATTCCACATAGAGAAGACTGCATAGATAATAATTCAATATTAAAGTATATTTTTTAATATAATTGTTCACATTAAAAACAATATTAGCTCACGGGCCGGATGAAAACCAGTGGCGGGCCGGAGTTTGCCGACCCCTGCTTTAGAGAACTGCTTAAAAAACACTTCTTAGAAATTCCACACAATTTTCTAGATTGCCACAACATCAGGGATTTACTTGTTCATAGGTACTCGTTGTTTAGATGTAGAATAGCAAGTAAAAAACGGGAAAAAGCTAGTAATATCGTATATGGTAGATCTTCCTTGCAACGGAATAATTAGATAGAATTTAAAAAAGTATTTTACAAAGACAGTCACTATTCGTTAATTTATTTGTCCGTGCAATATTTTACTTTATTTAAAAGGCTGTGACATTAATATTAAGTTGATATTAGAATAACAATACTTCATTTATTTTCATATATATATATTTTTATTTATTTTTTAAGTTATTTGTTTTTTTTTTCAATTTTTAAGCCATTGAAAAGAAAGTAGAAGTACTTATTTACGTTTATTGAATTTTTAGCTACTGAATGCAATATCACATTTTCCTTTAACATATATAAAAAATTTCGAGTATTTTTTTTTGTAATGTAAATAATTATTTCATGAAAAACTTTTCTTTTAAATCAGGCATTCGAATTGCTATTGTTTTGAGTGGAATAGGTCCAACAGAATTTTTGTAGACAAGGGGTTTCTTAATAGATACCTCACATTTATGTTAAAAATCCTGTTAGAGAAACCGAACACTATAAATACGGTTAACGTTCTGGATTCGGTACCTCATAGGTGGAGCGGAAACCCGAATTTTAATAGTTTTGACTATGAAATTCGGCACTAAAAATGCAAAAGCTAAAAGTTTACACCTTCAACATACCGCGTCGACAAACTCTACTACTATTGCTTATTCCAGTGACGCATTTGGTGTCACACAAAAGCACTGCACAGCTAAGCCCAGCATCAGATTGAGCCACGCTGTTCGACGACTTACTATTTGTTGACATCAAGCCCGAGCTTGTACTTGCAGCACTAAAATCGAAAATATTTAGTTGAGATTATTATTTGAAATGTTGTTACAGTATTACCATGCAAAACATTTTTCCTGCTTGATCCGGCACAATCGATCGCCGAGTCTGTATCTGCGCAATCTTCGTTGCGCTGCATTTTCTTCCGGATGTGCTCCACGGCTTGCATCCGACCTGGCTGGAGTTTGCTTGTGTTCTGTTAATATTCATGCTGAAAAATTCCTTCGACAGAAGAACAGCTTGAATATTTGGCAATACGCCACCTTGCGCAATCGCAAGAAGTTTATTCAATTCTTCGTCGTTGCGTACGGCCAATTGCAAATGCTTCGGAATAATTCACGTCTTTTTGTTATCACGATCCGAATTGCCAGCGAATTTAAGAACTTCAGCAGCCAAATACTTCAAACAGCAACCAAGTAAACAATCGGAGAACTGTCACTTGACATTTCGAAATTCGATCATGGCTGATGTTCGAAAATAAATGTGTACATGTGTGTGTGCGCTTTTTCTCGATTTTATTTTTCTGATTAAGACAAGTTTTGATAATTATTTGGAGAAAAACATTTTTTTCCCCAATTTTAAAACTCTATACACCTACTATATAAACTCTTCAGCCCTTTCATTGCCTTATAAAAAAGTCCGACGGTTTTTTAAATTAACCGACTTTTGCCGGTCATGTAATGGCCAGACTATCTTCTTCATCCAGTGACTATAATGGCGGCATGGTGTCTTATTGGGCGCGGTCCTGGAAGCCTTCTGATATGGATCTGACTTTTCTGTTTTCTCCTCTATGTGCTTCCCCCTCCAGTAAATTTAGTACAGACAACTGTCAATTTTTGGATCTGAGAAATATTCCCACAGACGGCATACACGACCGTCTTGTCAAAAGAGATCTGTCAAGTTTTTAATTTCAAAATGGAAAATTTAGTTATTGCGGAATTATTGGATGATTTCGGTGATATCCAAATTGTAAATAGTGTGCAAAGCATACTAAATATAGTGCGCGTTGCTATGGATAACAATATGACAAACGATTGGAGGTTGTTGGACGGGATTGAGCGCGAAAACCGACCCAGAAATGCAAACTATTTCGAACAAACAGTTCCCCGATACGGCGACTTCCTATTCAAGGAGCGGGTTTGTAGGCTAAAGGCGCAGCAAACTACGACTAAACACTTCGCAACACGTCCTGCACGCTGGCTAACGGATGACTGGCTATGTTGTGTAATAATAGCAATGTTTAGGGAAGGATTGGCTGATGAACAAATATCAAATTGACCAAATTGCAAAACAAAACCAACCAAAAATAAAAACTTTCGGGAGTACAGGCCTTTAATATCGACGCATTCAATTATGCCATTTCCAGTTTTGTGTTGAACCGATTTGATATTTGATCATCACCCAATTCTGCCCTTCAGAAACAGACCGGTTCCAAAATCAAGCGAACGGCTTTGCCATTTCGTTTCCAGCCAGGTAGCCGAAGGGTCGTGCTTTATACAAGCCTCTTACCAACAAACAGGTAATATTCGCATGAATAATTATATTTATTATATTAATACTGCAAGGGAACTAATTTTGGACGGTGATTGGATTTCAATTTTAGCCGAATATCCGCCATATATCAGCCATAGGTGCAGATACTCATTATTCATCTGCCAGCATCTGAGCATCCAACCAATCCGAATTTTTAAAACAATAAGAGAAGTTGCAGAAAAAGCGAAAAAAAAAATTAACAATAAAAACTGATAAAGGTACGTTTCCTAATATTATAAAAACAAGAAACACGAATCTAACAAGTTATAAAGTTGGGGAGTGAAGTGCAGGACCATGTGGCAGGTAAATAACCTTTACAGGCCTAACCTCCACAAAATTTAGTGAAAGTGCAGGATTACACGGTGAATAGAAATCTGGGACTTGATACAAGAACAACCAATGTCAATTTTTGCAAATATTGGAAATGTGAAAACTAAAATTCTCACGAAAATGTCAGTGCCACCATTATAAAAATTATTTTTTTCTGGAAATTCATATTTGGCACTAATAGTTGTCATAACGAGTTTTAGGTTGATACCTTTTATTCTTATAGTGTGTAGAGAAACCGATATTTTACCGACAAGGTTGTTTTAGCATTGAATTTTTTTGCTAGAAATTTAGACATTGCTTGTTCTTGCACTACGCCACAAATTTCTGACACCTTGGCAAATCACATAATTATAAACTATGGTCCTTTAAGTGCCCAGATGACTAGTGCTTCTTTCGTACTGGCATGGCGGTCCGTTGCTTTCGGTCTTGTTCTTTAAGTTTGCGATATACAAGGATAAAGTGACGGGGAACTACTGTAAACGTGATCCTGCCGAAATTTATGGCGAGTTTTCCCTGTGGGAAAGGTTATCCCTTGCATAATGTACTGTACTGTAAGTCCATTATTGCTGCAGGGGCAGTATTACACTGGCCGGCAATCGACTTACTAACGTCCAATACCGCATTTTTTTCTACTCGGACCGGAGACAGTCACAGCCGCAGGGATATTAGTAGCACGAAACCCACTGCATTCACCCGGAATGTGTCGGCTAATGTAACGAATATGTATTTTAATTGTGGGGGCGACTGTTAAAGCTGGATTGAGTTAATAGCCTGATTTCAATAGGGAAACATATTCGTACTGTTATACTGCTTCATTAATTTTTACGGCACTCTAGACGAAGTTCGATAACTCGAATCTTTTGGTTTTTTTTTCTCGTTTTATTCTTGCCGCATTCTGACAATTAGTTCAGCTGAAAATTGTCTTCGGTTGATGAATATTCGAGTTACCGAGATTCGATTGCAACATCTTGACAAGGCTTTGAACTCCATGGCTGCGCTCGTCCGCGTTTAAGATTGATCAGAATACGATCTGATCCTAACCGGAAAATGTTTCTTTTTTTTTCAGGTGCCTTATAAGTAAAAATCATTGTTGAAGGCCGAGGTGTCACATCAACTTAATGATTGGTGCTATAAACAGACATTGTGGCCATAAATTTTAATGCTCAACCAGACCTCGAATGAATTGAGGGATACGGCACCTCGGCCCAACAAAATTTTGGCAGTCATTTGTGACCATTATTTTGGCAGTTCAATATCCTGCTGGAACGGAAGACTTCGGGGTGATATAAGCTGCACTCGGATGGTGCACTACCCCGCACGTTTTAAGAAAAAGGAAGAAAAGAAAACACATATGAACCACGTATCACGATTGAAAGAAAAGAAAAAGAATTATTCTATATCGTTTACCCGAATTATTATTATATTTATTAGTTAATTACTTACATTTATCTCTTGCTTGCTCAAAATAACTTTTAATTTTAAGTATTTCAATTTCTATGAATTAATCACCAGCCGTAACGTGGCTAAAAATTGAAAATGTTGTAAAATTTGCAATACGGACGCATTCCATTTCATATGCGCGTTCTTCATATGAAATCCTATCTGAAAAATATTTATAATCTGTTTGGGTTGGGTATGTGCGCACATAACAATTCCCCTGTAGAGGTGTCTCATTATTTGGTTTTTCCGGAAATGAAAATTTATACATATATGAAAGGAATTGCACTGAATTAACGCTGGTTTTGAGTAGAATATAAATACATATGTATTCGTATTATGTACGTATTAATTGAAAAGGAAATAAATATGTTTGAATGAATTCTTGATAATTTTCAGCAGTCTTAAACTTTCCTTGACAGTGGAATCAGATATGTGAAGGTTAACAAGCAGGTATTTCGTATCGCTGAGAGTGTTAGAGAAAAAAATAAATAGTCGCACACTTTAACTATGGGTTTAGGTAGGGATGTAAAGCGACCGAATCACACTCCATCCGTGATTCCTAATTTTGGGTATTATTGAAATATGGCGCAGTAATTACTTTATCTGCCTTTAGGTATTGGTAGACATTTATACTTCGTGTGGTACTTGGTCTCCGTGTTAAGGGCCTGACGTGTGATTTTAATGTAAACGTACTAGTGCAGTAGTGCCAGAGTTCCAGAGACACCCCCCTCATCTCTCCGAGACTGAGCCAGTATGCAAGCACACGTCATCTGGCAGAAACTACTGTTGGTGTTGGACAATCATTGCTGGTAGACTTTTTCGGTCCTTATGCCACGCCGACTAAAAGAAACGTTACAGTTGCTTTGGTGACAGAGGCGCCGGTGACATCTGAGAACTGTCAAAATTGCTGATTTTAGAAATTGACCGGAAAAATATTCAGATCCAGAGGGGAAATTGTCAGATCCAAAAGCGACAGTTGTCTGTACTAAATTTACCGGAGGGGAAAGCAAACGGAGGAGAATTTGAGAATTGTCAAACCCTGATCCGCTCGCAGGAACGCAGCCATTATGTTTCTACTCGCCCACCCGTCTCGTTGTGCGTAAATCCGTCGCCCTCGTTGTAACAAGTGTAAAGAAAGTCCTTTGCGTGCGGCGCGACAAGTTTGCCGTTGGTTATCAACAGATGTTGTGTAAAAGCCATTTGCGTACGTGTTCCTTGTCAATTATTAATCGCCCAACGTCCGTCGATGCAATAACTCATCGTTTGCTGTCTGTCATACATAAATGTAATCAGTATAAAGAAAAACCGTTTTTGTCTTTGTGAAAAATTAGTGAATAAACAATATTTCAGTGTATAAACTAATTTCAGTTTATAAAAATACTACACATTCCAGTGAAAAACATGTATGTATGATAATATCCAATAACTCATCGTTTGCTGTCATACACAAGTAATCAGTGTAAAAAAAACCGTTTTCGTTTTTGTTTTCGTGAAAAATTTGTGAATAAATAATATTTCAGTGTAGAAATTTCTGTTTAGAAACAAATTCCAGTGTAAAAAAACAGTGCATAAACATATATGGGTATATGTTACGCGACATAATTCTGCTTCGCGACATAAGTCACGTTGCATGCATCGTGATCTGTTTCATTCACCTGAAACGCGATCCATTTCATTCACCTAAAACGCGAATGAAAATGGGAATTACGCAAATGCATTTTTCCCACAGGTGCATTTGCTGACTCGTCAGTTCTACCTTAATAAAATTGAATGAATTTGCTTTTCTCGTGGCAATTTAGTTTAACTCGCGACACCGTTTGTAACTCTTCATCTTTAGAATAAATAATAACTAGAGATATAGAACTTGTAATTAAAAAGAACAAGTTTTTGGTAAATAGTGAATGATTGTGGTTGGCTGATCCTCTTATCCTGGTTGATGATCCTGTCCGTCCTTGGAATACGAAACAACTACGGTAGTTTCGTTGGACGCATTACGGCAAGTTTTCACGAAGTGATACCCAAAATAAAAACTGGGTTAATAAAAGATTTTTATTTCCTTTTGTTCGGGGTCGGATCAACTTCAACGCAAGGACCCAGTCGATCCCATAACATATAATAATATTTGCTGTTTTGGTGAAGGTGTTTTCGTTGCGTCCGTTGTTCTGTTCGTGGTTGGTAATTCTTTTAAATTTAATTATATAGATACAATTAGTCCAATGGTGTGTCACGAGGTCGCTTTTCGTGGTCACGATGAAAGTATTTATTCAGACAATAGAAGCAATTATGTTGAAACTGTTATGCTCCTTGCGAAATATAACCCAACTTTAAAACTGCATTTGGAAAATTCAACCACTTTCTCGGAATAATCGAAGGACATATAGAATGATATGATTGCTTCAATCGCTCACATCATATCGAGTTCCACACAAACTGAAATTGAAAATGCTTCATTTGTCTCAATAATTTTAGATGAAACCACTGACATCTCTGTAAAATCACAACTTCCGACAATACTGAGATATGTGAATAAAAATGGAATTGTTCATGAACGTTTCCTGGGTTTTCGCGATATTTCCGCAGACAGAACCACCCCTTTTTTATAGAGTCATGTGTGTGAAATTATTAAGAAATACAATTGCGAGGAGAAATTGATTTAGCATAGCAATGACGGTGCAGCAGTTACGAGTATGTCTGGGGAGATCAGTGGATTGCAGAAACACGTAAGGGAGAACTTCAAAAGTGCAATTTTTATTTATTGCTTCGCCCACAGGCTAAATTTAATATTGGCCAAAGCTTGTGATAGAATTAAAGATTTTCAATTTTTTTTCTTAACTTTGCAGGGATTTTCGACCTTCTTTAGTAATTCGACAAAACGAAGCTCAGTCTTTGATGAAATCATTAGTAAAAGACTAGCTAAATTTGCGCCCACTCGGTGGAATAATAACTTGTTATCACTGTACGAGATAATGAATCTGAATTAGAATAACTATTCCAAAGTATTCTTAGCAGTGGCTCCTGGTATAGCGAAACTTCTAATGCCGCAAGAGGTTTATTATCTGCACTTACAGAATTTAAATTCAATATCTTTTTTAATGTGTTTTCTTCAATTTTCCCTTATACTGATCAGCTTTTTAACATTTTTCAAAACAAACAAAATATTTCTTATTAAAAAATTCATGATTTTGAAAAAACTCTTCAGGAGATTCGATTGCAATTACATTTTTATTTAAAAAAAAACAGAATAGACTTGTAATTTACCATCCATGCGTAAAAATCACGACTTTCAATTGACGGACACGTGGATGTTGAAAGTAGCTTCAGGCAAGTTTTCTCAGAAATAATGGATGCATGTAGTGATACTATATATCCACATATCAGACCGTGATTTGGATCGATCCCTCGATTTGTTATAATTCCGCCCTTATATTGGATCCATCTATGCGAATAATTCATCCGAAAGAGGCTTGACGATAGTCGTTATCTTCAGAAATAAAAAAAAACACGAGAAAACACCAAAATTGTAAAATAACTGTATCTTATTTCTGAAAAATATATTTTATTGTACCTTCGGCGAATTTTTCGGCGGCAAATCATCGAAAATAGAACGCGTGTATAAGACCAATAAGAACTGTCAAGTAATTAATTGCGATTGCTACCTTCATCTACTACTTCATTATCCCGCGCCAAAAAAGTCACTGAATATAATATCTGACAGCCATAGCGAAATGAGTTCTACATGTTGAACGACATGCAGTTAGTACATAATGCAGTCATCCGTTAGCCAGCGTCCAAGAAGGGCGGTGAAGTGGCTGTTATTAATTTGCTGCGCAATTGCAATGCAGATCGTGCGGAAAGTTGCCGAAATCATAGATATCAAAAACGAAGCGCCGCCTACAACATCTTCTAGGGTATCAAACCAAACAAGGGTACATAGTGTAATAGGGTGATAGTGTTGCCGTCAGAAGAAGTCGCGGTCAACCTGTTGTCTTGCGACAAAATATTGCTGCCACTGCTTCTGCCGGCAGTGTAATCAGACCATAAACGCGCGCTGGGGGTGTGTGTCTCAACTAGATACACACGCGGCATCTCAAACCCGATGCAAATATTGTGCGATGTTTCCTGAGAAGAGAGAAAATCTCGTGGAAAGTAAACAGAGAGACAGACCCTCTACCCTGGAACACCCGCCCGGTCCACATATTCCAATCATTTCCAATATCACTTGGGCCAACGTGTCAAACTCACAATCGCCTTGAACATATGGTCGCCGCGCGTAACGAACGATTGTGTAAAAAAATCATTTTAAAGTGAATAAAACCAATAGTTTTGAATGATAGTGACATTAAAACAATCGATAAGAACTAGTTTCATTCATCACATAAGACTGTGAAGTGCCTTTAACAATTTAAATGAAGTGCTTTGTGAGTGATTGGAAAAGCGTGTACACGTGAAAATTCAAAGGAATTTCGTTTTTCAAGTAAAAAAATTAGGTTGCGTATGCGTCTTAGGATGCAGTGCATATGGCCCGCTATCAGTTTCATTCAGAATTTCAATAAAACCAGCGAAATTGTGAACATGTAAACATTATGGGCCAACCTGTCAAATGAATATCTAAAACAAGTCCATTGGCGTAGGAAAAAGGGGAGACAATTTTTGTTTGGTTTTTTTTTTAAGGTTTCCGAAAAATTTAATGTTGAATGCGCAATGGCTAAAGGTCGCCACACATGAACGAGCACAACCACGACCGAACTTACATCAAACCATCAATTTCATAGAACCTGCGGAAAAAAAATTTCCCTCTTTTTCCACCGTTCTATAAGATTGATGGTTCGGTGTGTTCATGTGTGACGATCTTAAGTGTTATGGGTAAAAGCGACGCAACTTTGGTTTAAAATAAGAGAGCTGGCGAAATCATGCATATCGGAAGGCGAAAGGAATTTGCCGTGAATACTATTCCTACACTGAAAATGCACGATTCGATGTTAAACCGGCCGCATCTTAGACGTAGGCAGGGCAGCGCAGCGCAGCGCGCACATGGCATTGTTGTTGCAAAATCAGATTTTGACAATTGTTACAACAACAATGCCATGTGTGCGCTGCCCTGCCTACGTCCAAGATGCGGCCGGCCTTAGAATATTTGTAATATTTTGACGAATTATGCCCGAACCAGATTGAACGCAGAATGCAGCAGCAGCGAAAAGTCAAATTAGAATGCTTTCGATTCCCTTACGCGACCCAGATTGAACGCAGCGGCAGCGACAGCAGCAAAAGCAGATCTGCATGTTGTTGTTGCTGCTACCGCTGCTTTCTGCGTTCAATCTGGTTGCGGCATTACATGTATTTTCTTTAAAGGTTTCTATAAACTGCCCATTAACTTGCATGAATGAGAAAACAAAGATGGCTATCATTTTCTAGAAGTTCAAATGTACTTTAAAGTTGAAAGAATTTTACATACGGCAGAGAATGCATTAAGGCTGAGCGCACGTTGTTCGCGCTCGCGTGTCGCGTTCGCGTATTTTATGTGAAATGGATTGAATCTTTGCTAGAATGACACTGTATATGTCCACCATAAAAGGCGCTGCAAACTTCACCATGAACTTGGAAAATATCCATGAAAATTATGGGGGGATACAACAGCGAGCATGAATACCGCTTGTGTTTTTTTTTACGAACGCGGATTATATTGAAATAAATGGAGAATTCGATAAGCTACATTTTGAATACATTTTCACAATATGGAGATGTCAAATACTTTTTTTTAATTCTTCGTACATTCCACGATGAATTTTCCCTTTGAAGCCTAGTATTGTATTCACAGCGAAACGAAACGAAATGTCAAATCCCATATAAATATTCTGATTATTTCGTTACATTTCGTCAACGAACATTTTCATTTCGCACTGTAGTACTCTGTTCATAATTTGAAAATTCAATACTTCCTACTAAATAATAGGTGGCTCTGAATGCGCCGAAATAAATTTAAAAGGACGACGAAAAGTTTGACATTGTTGATATGGTGACAGAACATTTAATTATTTCGATTTATTATCGCGACGATGGAAAAGAAGAAAGAAAGAAAACGTAATAATTTTTCGAGCGAACAGAAAAAAAGACTTGCAGAAATAGTCAAAAAATATGAGGCAATCTGGAGCCTTAAGAATCGAGACCATAGAAATGTCGACATCGTTCGAAAGAATTGGCTTCAGATTTCCAGAGAAATGGACAAATCTGGTAAGTTAAATATAAATAACACTACGGGTATTCAGGACTAATTTATATTTTATATTAATTTTACAGTAGAAGAATGTAAACACGCTTGGAGATCATTGAAGGACAGCCAGCGTTATATTAAAAAGAAGAGGTCCGAAAAACTCAAGTCTGGCAGCGGCTTAGAAGTCGAAAGCCTTCTCGAATACGACGTTGACTTGGTAGAAGATGATGCCAGCATTGAATTTTTAGATTCTTTGTCATTTTTAGAAACGACTTCATCCCAACGAACGTAAGTAGTAATTTAAGTTCACATCTTCAGATTTATATATGTAATCATTTGTAGGACTTTCTCAACTATAATAGAAGTTGACGACAAAGATGCTGGTGATGGTTCAAACAACAAACAGGAAACAACATATTCTTATGTAAGTACAGGTATTCATTATTTTTATTGATATTAATGCTCTGTTCCGTCATAGAAGGGCACACCACAAGCGAATAAGCGAAAAGAAGATACGTTTGAAGAAAAAACATCGAAAATTATTTCACTGATGACGGAAGTTGCACAAAGTGCTGGAGAAAATTTGAAATATTTCGGAATGTGGTCCAATCTGGACAGCCTTTGCCAGAAATTACCGGAAGAGACTGTGGTAGAATTAAATGTAAAATTCATAGCCATGGCTGCAGAGGCATTTAAAAATAAAAACCAATAATTTCTATTTCAAAAATAGCATTTATTATTTCATTCTAATCCGCAAGATTGTTGCTGCCATGGTACAGCTCCTAAAGTCGAGTTAACATATATTTCAAGACTTTGTCTGATGAGATTCGCCATATTGCTGGGCTTGCCTTGGGAGAAATTGATATCGGCATTGAACATGGAATTTTCTGGAATATTTTGCCTCCAATCTCCTTCCACCAAATTACCTTCATGGTCGACATAATCTGCATACTGTGATGGACAGTATGAACCGTGGTTCCTTGAAATTAAAAAATTATGGAGGAAACAACATGCGGTAACAATTTTCGATGCTTTTCCAGGGGAGCAGTGCATAATACGCGCAAGACAGTAGAAACGTGAACACAATATTCCAAAAGCGTTTTCAATACAACGTCTGGCTCTGCTTAGTCTGTAGTTAAAGATTCGTTGTGCATCTGAAAGGGGAATGGTTCTTTTTGGCACATATGGCTTCATTATGCGTTTATGCAGTGGGAATGCATCATCTCCTACGAAGAAAAAAGGAAGCTTTTCTCCGTTTACTCTTGCATCAGCAGGAAAATTCAACCGCTCGTCGAAAATTGCTTTGCCTAATTTACCATTTGCTAAAATGGAAGCATCGCTTTCGCTTCCGTAAGCTCCCACATCAAGAAAAGTGAATCGGTAACGAGCATCGGCCACAGCAAGGAGTGCTATGCTATGGAATCCCTGTTAAATTGTTAGCATTAGCAAAAAATCGAAGCTGGTATCGAAAGACCTTATAATTGTAGAACAGGCTTCCCGCATTGGATGGGCATTTGATGCTTACATGTTTCCCATCGATTGCTCCCAAGCAGTTTGGAAACTGCCACCTATTTTGGAAACCATTAGCAGCATCAACCATTTCTTCTTTCATTAATTTAGGGAATTGATCATTTAGTGCGGCAATTATAGCATCACACACATCTGTCAAGATGGTTCCAAAATGTTGTTTGCTTATTCTGTAAATAGATGCTACATGCCTTTGAAGTGTCCCACTTCCAAAATATCTGTTTAATTTAAAGAGCCATTTCAGTATTGAAATAATAGATCAAACGCATTATAAATTCTCACTCTAAAGTAGCGGCGAGTTTCTGCTTTGGTGTTATGGCATTATCCGGGTGTGTCTCACGTTTGGCTAATAGGAATGGTTCAACTAAATTCAACAGCTCATCAAATGTTCTTGGATCAATTCGAAAGTTTTCTACAAAGCGTTTTTTACTTGATCGCATATCTGAAAACTAAAAACCTTTTTAAAATTGACTGTCATTGGCAATAGTAATTTACTATATTCAGGATTGTCGAGCTCTTACATCAGTTGCAAACCGTCCTTTCAGTGGTCGTTCCTTCAAATATGAATCCAATTTTGTTCTTTTTTTAAATTTTTTCGATTCAACAGCATTAATGTACTCAAAGAACATGCCAAGGCAATAAATTTCTGTTTTTTTCTCAATACCATTGTCACTGATTTTAGCAATTTTATGACAAATGCGAATAATTTAGCGGATGTCATTGGAAAATATTGATATTTGAGACATCTGGTGTTCAATGGCGGATTTTTTTTTCCGTTCCATTCCGTAGGAAAATTTTCGCTACATTTCGTTCCGTAGAACAGAATACTAGGCTTCACGGTGAAATGTACGGGGAATTTTAAAAAAGCACATGAAATCTCAATATTAAATTGTGAAAGTATATTCAAAATGTACTTTATGGAATTCTCCATTTATTCGGGTATTATTTATTGTATATATACCCGGACGCGAAAAATCGTTATTTCGATATTTTCCAAGAAAATATTTTCTCATTTACACGTTCACGGTGAAGTGTACAGTGAACTTAAGAGTTCACATGCGGAACAATTTATATATTTTACATATATTGACACAAGCAGGATTGCCAGATAGTTGCAATGATGCAAGACCTGAAGAGTGCTTCTATCTGGACGAAACCATACGTGGAGCAAATAATTATAGAATTTTTTTCTTCAATCGAGTCACTTCAAACCACTAGCACCTCAACGGTAGATTCTTTTTGAATATTGCTCACCCATCCATGGTTGTCTTGCACGCAGTTAGTAAAGAATGCTGCTATCTGGACGAAACCACTAAGTTAGAGATAATTATAAAATACAGAAAATTTCAGTATATAAAATATTTATAAATTCGACGGGTTCGGTGGTCGTATTCCATCGGTCACCGCTCTATGATGCTTAATCTACACAACAGAGATCTGATCCTCGGCGCGAGCAAAAACTGCCTGTGGGTACTAATAGAACTTTCACTACGCTCCGAGCTTGTCAGTATAAAGATGACGCGGATAGCAGGTTCATGCTTGCAACTGCACGTCCGGAAAGTCGATATGATATCGAAACGTTAACAAGGCAAAGAAATGCAAGAGATATTGACGCGTCCATGCCCCTGAAAAGGTCAAGGCAGTTAACATCTATAAATTTCCCCATACAGTCCAGATTAAGCAATTTTACTTATTTTGCGAACCTACTGTAAGCTCCCCGATGATTCAGCAGTTGGTATTTTTTTTTTATAAAACGATGTGAAATAAGAGTTATTCTGTATCTTCTCAGTATATTACACACATATTTTTTGCTTGTCGTTGTTATTAATTGGATTGATAAACACATTACACAATTTTTTCATACAAATAATCACAAACAAATGTGTTTGCAAAACTATCAATTTCAAATTTCGCGCCAAGCCCCCAATAAAATTGTACATAAGTTCAACGACGTCAATGGTACATTCCAGGCCATTCCCTTCGCACTTCGCCCTTGTTCCAAAATTACTTCAATTCTTTCGGCAAATTTCTCTTCCTTCTTTCTCTCTCTTCATAGGATGTTTCCAAATAACGTCGATCTGCCCGCTTAGCAACAAGGCAGAGCAAAGTATCGCGAGTGACCGAACGGAGAGTTGTTCGGTCAGTTGGAATATAGCGCTTGAGCGAGCGGTTGGGTTGGGAGGTCGTCGCATTTCATCCGTCGTGTAAGCTAGTTCGCGATAGCAAGTTACGTCACCAACTCAAGCCAGTGACGCATACCATGTGCACTCATCAATACCGGTCAAATGGGTAAACAAACATAATTAGTATTTTTAGTTGAAACAAACATGTTTATATGAGTCACCCATTTCATTAAGATAAGAAATAGTGTTAGGATGTCTAATGAGCCTTTAATGGCATAACAATAAGAAATGATAGAAGGATATACAATAAGAACCAATATGTAATAAGAAGAACGTAATGATGTAACAAATAAGTAAGATAAGATATTAATAATAACAAATAGTTAAGAAGCATAATGATAAGAAATTCAAATATAAATACATGTCTCAATTTTGTAAGATTCAGTTCAAAAATAGAGCTCAGGTCGAGCACTCAATAATATATATTTTATTATCAGAAACTCGGTCTTTAATTAAATAAGATTTTGAAGACTCAGATTTTGAGTAAATTCTAATCTTAAAACTGGCGCAGTCGGGACACGGACCAACTTTGGACCAAATCTTAAAAATATTTGCTGAATTGAAGCTCGAAGATCCAGCGAAAATGGATTTCAAACAGCTCTCCAGCTACATTCGTGGAATACCAAGTTTTGATGGTACTCAAATAGATTTATTTCCCTTCGTAGATGCAGTTGATGTCGTGGCACAGTTTATTGAGGAATGCCCATTGAAACCAATTCTTCATCAACAAATATTAACAAAAATCACGGGAAAAGCTAGAGAGGTGCTACAAACACACATGACAACGGATTGGAGGACGGTGAAAGCGTTAATGATCAATCATTTTGACACACCGGAAAACGAAACACAACTCATGGAAAAGCTATTAGCGGCGCAATTTACAACGGCTGGACAACTATACGGCTACATATGTAAGTGTCTTTTTAAACTAAACCAAAAAATAAATTATAATGTAAATTATAGTGTAAGTCAAAAAACAGAGTACATTAGGACTAAAAACGAAATTGCGAAATCCACTTTTATAAATAAGTGCCCTGAGCCTATACGAGGGGTATTACACGCATATAAGCCTGAGACACTAGAAGACGCATATAAAGTCTTGGTGAATACTGGCTACCTTAATGAAAATTTTAATAGGCAACCAATGAGCTCCGGGTCAGCATTAGGTAACGGAAAAAGTCAGGGATCTTTTAGTAACAGAGGTGCTCAATCTAACGTTAGATATAATTGTGAACAAAATCAAAATCGCTATGTAAACGACTTGACATTAACCTCTGATGTGTCTATGAATACTGCAGTGTCAAGGGATACATCATTGCATATTCAGTCAGATGTACCAAATTTTTCGGTTCCAAGCCACGGATCCAGATATCAATTACCTATTATTCAATTAACGTTAGATGACGTAAAAGTTAGATGTCTGATTGATACAGGTTGCTCTACATCAATCATGAATCTCAACCGAGTTGCCGAGCATAGAAGGCATACACTTGAAAATGAATTAATAATTTCAAGTGTAAATGGTGAATCCCTTGCCACAGAAGGGTTGTTGACCAGCTTTCCACAAGAATTTAATATAGATGGAAAAGTTGAGTGGAAACTCGTACAATTAGAAAATAGGGAGTTCGATGCTATAATAGGGCAAAATATTCTTGTGCCAACAAAAGCAATTATCAATTTTCAAGATAATAGCTTAACAATAAATTCAATTAAAATTCCCTTGAGCTTAAATCAAGAGGAAATATATTGTACTATTGCGGCCCAAAATAATTCTGAAAAAGAGTACGAGGTAGACAAAAAAGAAACTGAATACTCAAACGAAGAAAAAATTGTTGTTGATAGGATAAAAAATGAATTCAGTGATTCAGAGTATAATAAAAATGAAATCTTGACTTTTACAAGCGAGATAAAACATGAATTGAAACTAAACACTGATAAACCTATCTATCAAAAAAATTATCGATATCCGTATGCTTTAAGAGACTTTGTCAACAAACAAATTGAAGAAGATTTAAAGCAGGGTATCATTCAACCATCAAGTTCTCCGTATAATTCACCCATTTGGGTAGTCCCAAAAAAGACACCCGGTGAACACAGACTCGTTATTGATTTTAGGAAAATTAATAACTTAACGGTCGAAGATAAATTTCCCATACCACAGATAGATGATATCTTAGGTAAATTAGGAAATGCAAACTATTTCACATCAATCGATCTGGCAAAGGGTTTCCACCAGATCGAAATCAAACCTGAGGATAGACACAAAACTGCATTTTCCACAGATAGTGGACATTACGAATTCACAAGAATGCCGTTTGGACTCAAAAATGCCCCGGCAACATTTCAAAGATTAATGAACCACATCTTAAGGGAGCACATAAATAAAATATGCATTGTATATATGGATGATATTCTTGTGTTTTCTACTTCCTTAGAAGAGCATGAAATCGCACTAAGGAAAGTTCTTGAAACGCTTAGAAAAGCAAATCTAAAGATCCAATTATCCAAAACTCACTTCCTTCAACGAAATACTGAATTTTTAGGACATATTATTACACCACAAGGTGTAAAGCCGAATCCAAATAAACTAAAAGCCATTGAGAAATTTCCTCTTCCGGAAACAACCAAACAAATAAAATCGTTTCTTGGATTGACTGGGTTTTACAAGAAATTCATTAAAGACTATGCGAAAATAGCGAAACCAATGACAAGATTCCTACATAAAGGTCAGAATATCAATATTAATGATCCGGAATACAATGAGTCGTTCCAGTCTCTAAAAAAATATATTCTCAACGAGCCAATTTTGGCTCATCCAGATCTAAATAAACAATTTACTTTGACTACAGATGCGAGTAATTTTGCTTTAGGTGCAGTATTAAGTCAAAATAATAAACCCGTCTTTTTCGCATCTAGAACATTAAACATACATGAAACAATATATTCAACTATCGAAAAAGAATTGTTGTCAATTGTATGGGCTACGAAATATTTTAGACCCTATTTATATGGGAGAAAATTTATTTTGCAAACTGACCATAAACCTCTAATATTTCTTGAAAATCTTAAGGAAGAAAATTCAAAACTCCAACGATGGAAACTTAAATTAATGGAATATGATTATGAGATTAAACACATAAAGGGGAAGGAAAATTATGTTGCGGATGCATTATCCAGAGTTGAAATTCATGCACTAAACGGGCAAGAAAACAAATCAACACTAGCTACAGTCCACTCAGTAAATGAGGACAATGTTAATCATATTTTAATTTCAGAAAAACAATTAAATTGTTATAAAAATCAAATTATTTTGAAACTAGGAAAGACTAATAACGTAAAAAGGAAACATTTTGAAAATCGCAAATTAATTATATTCACTTATAAGGAATATGATGATAAAATTGTAGAATACATATTTAAAAATCATTTAGCTCATGTAGGTACCACAGGAATAAAATTTCCTAATAGAAAAACATTATTACTTTTCCAAGACTACTATACCAAATGGAAAATTAACAATCCGAGACGCTCAATAGTCCAAGCCAATAAATATCTTTGGAATTGCTCTAAAGAAGAGATAGAAGAATTAATTGCCAAAGAACATAAAAATAGTAACCATCAAGGGATTGATAAAACCTATCAAATTTTGTCAAACAAATATTTTCACCCAAATTTAAAGCAGAGAATTGCCAATTATATAAACAAATGTTTAATATGCACCCAAACCAAATATGAAAGAAATCCCGGAAAGTTATAGCACAAGAAAAAATAGATCAAACTTTCGAGGTCTTTTTGAATAATAAAGGACATCTGCTTCATAGAAACATTTTTTCAGATTTAGATATAATTGATTATAAAATAGATGCAATTAAATTAAACACATTAAATTGGACGTTCTGATTGAGAAGAATAAGTTAACAATATTTATAGAGATACCCCTGGAGCTAGAACCAATTTCAGTTAACCGTCTTATTCCGTTACCTAACGCTAACATCGACAAGTTTTATGTATCAAAAGGTGTAGCAAGAGATGTTGGAAGTAAAAATTTAGTAAACAATGCATGCATAACTAGTCTTATCCAACAAATATCAACGAATTGTACTTTAATCGAAGAAACTGAACCTAGATATATGAAAATAAAAGAAAATACATTTATATTTACGAATATTCAGGATAAACATTTGGTATACTCATGTAATAATTCAGAAAACCACACTATATTAATAGACTATAAGAATTTTCACCTAACATTTGAATCATGTACCATATATATACAATCATGGAAATTTATAAAACATCAGGAGATTACATTCCCTAAATATTGCCTCAAGGTAATCCTATTAAAAACTATACCATATTGAAACCAGTCACTTTCAAGCATTATTGAAACTTGACAACTCACACAACTTTCTTGTGGACACATTGCCTACACTTGGCCTTACAGTAATAATAATTTTCGTATTAATTGTTTTTGTTATATACATAAAAACTAGATTATGCTCCAAAAAAAATTAATATTAATATAAAACAACCTGAGGACAGGTTTGAGTTAAGGATGGGAGGAGTTACGTCACCAACTCAAGCCAGTGACGCATACCATGTGCACTCATCAATACCGGTCAAATGGGTAAACAAACATAATTAGTATTTTTAGTTGAAACAAACATGTTTATATGAGTCACCCATTTCATTAAGATAAGAAATAGTGTTAGGATGTCTAATGAGCCTTTAATGGCATAACAATAAGAAATGATAGAAGGATATACAATAAGAACCAATATGTAATAAGAAGAACGTAATGATGTAACAAATAAGTAAGATAAGATATTAATAATAACAAATAGTTAAGAAGCATAATGATAAGAAATTCAAATATAAATACATGTCTCAATTTTGTAAGATTCAGTTCAAAAATAGAGCTCAGGTCGAGCACTCAATAATATATATTTTATTATCAGAAACTCGGTCTTTAATTAAATAAGATTTTGAAGACTCAGATTTTGAGTAAATTCTAATCTTAAAACTAGCATTGAGGAAACTTTGGTAGAAAACCGGGTCACTATTTTGAGACACGAGCATCTTCATAAGACGAATCAATTGAGCATTTTAATTGCGTGTTTGTGACGCTACTCCCGACAGCTGAGCTGGTCTGCCAGCGCACGTCACGGGTAGTCATTGGAGAGTGGTTTTTCAGCACTGTGCTTTCTGGCCTTCACGGCCATCTCAACCCTCGTCCTCCGTGCTCCATTACTACAATAGGGATCTTTGGATCGAGAAGTCCAGTACAAAAAAGACTCAACTTACATGCACTAATCTACATAGTAAACTTCCAAACGCAAACTTTTATGTCAACCCTCATCTTACGAAATACAAGTATTATAAACGATTATTGTACTTGACAGAGTACGGAGGATCTGGTTCTAGTCAGGAATAGGATTAATTTTATTTCTTTTTCAGTTTAACTATTGCCACTATATTCACTTAATAAATGCGGTGAAATCTGTTTACAGCATTTAAAAACTCTTGTCACTGCCATTGACCAAGTACAAGAAAGCTCTCGAAGACTTAAATCGCCACCTCAATACACAGTACCATCGTTTTTCTAAAGAAAAAGCACTCGATTTTATAAAAAACATGGAAACGCAGAATACCACTTCCATTGACGTTGAAGTCCACTACAGGGAAGAATGTGGCTGACGAGATTATGGCAGAATTAGCTGCCTTGAATATAGACATCGCTAACTTGCGTGGACAAGGTTATGACGGAGGATCCAATTTTTCTGGGAAAGAAAATGGCGTCTAAGTCATAATATCTAAAAAGCAACCCTTAGCGTTATATACACATTGCTTCAGCCATTCGTTGAATCTATGTGTTTCGAAGGCTTGTGAGGTTCAGGACATCAGAAACATGCTTGGAACAGTGTCGGCAGTGATAAACTTTTTCACATATTCTGCAAAAAGGACCCAACTTTTACAAGATCAGATATAAAATGACGCCCCGGAAGCCAAAAAAAAACTCGTCTGAGGACCCTTTGCACCACTCGTTGGGTCGAAAAACACGAATGCGTTTACACATTTTTTGATTTGCTGCCTTACATTGTTGCAGCCCTACAAGAATTCAAGAATGATCGGGACAGCGACATATCATCGAAGGCGACACAACTCATGTGTGTCATTGAAAGAACCGAATTTCTTATCTCACTGCAAGTCTTCACCACTGTCAATGCCCCAATCCTGGCGCTTAGCAGAACTCTCCAGGCACCACAGCTGCAAATATCATCAGCCTGTGCTCATGTCAGCAATGTTATTCACTTACTGCTTAAAACAAGACAGAATGACGAATCTTTCAATGCTGTGTTTGACGAAACTAAGAGAATCGTTGATGATATGGGGTTCGAACTAAAACTATCTCGATTGTATGGTCGACAAAAAAATCGCACCAATATAAGCGCTGATGGTACGACGCTTCTGTCATATTTTCGGTAATTTTTTTTTTTAAATTGCGGACTTTCAATTTACAATTGTAAATATCGCGACTTAAGAACATATTCATCTTTTTACAGTGCTACAATTTACTACCCTTTTTTGGACTTCATGATTTCTTATCTCGTATTAAGATTCAAGGGAAAATTTTTAGAAATTATGGCTTTGGAGGGTTTGATTCCTGCATATTACAAGAATCACACCATTGAAGAAATTGTAAAAGCTGCGACAACCTATGAGAGCGATCTAAGCAATTGCAGTGAAACAGTGCTCAGACAGGAAATAGTTTTGTGGCACAAATATTGCGAAAATGAAGAGTTCAAGAAAGTGCAAACTGCACTCGAAACACTGCAGCTAATCAAGGCGAAGAAATTCAATAATTTCTTCCCAAATATTACAATATTGTTGCAAATTTTTTCAACTATTCCCGTCACTTCGGCAACAGCAGAACGAACTTTTTCTTTGCTGAAATGGCTAAAAAACTGCCTTCGCGCCAACATGTCTGAACCTAGACTGAACGGGTTAGCGTTGGGAAATATCCATAAAGAAATGGATATTTCAACAACAGAAATTGTCGAGAGATTTAGCCAAGCAAAACCACGTCGCCTCGCAAAGTTGGACTGGACAATATGAAGCTGCAGTCAGACGCACTGGCAAATTTGCCATTGTCGTTGCATACTTCTATGCTAATCTATTTTGCCTCCATATTTTCTACTTTGCTTGCGTGCATTTTGTGTCAAAAAATGATTGCCAGAGAACTCTGTCTGATTCAAAGTTGAAATATAAAAATGTATTCATTATTATTAAATAAAAAACGATCTCATTATATCAACAAATTATGGTTTTCAGTTTTGCTATTTTTTTCGACGAACCGCAGCAGGAGAGGCCGAGCTGTAGGAGACCAAATAAAAAATGTAAATTCAAATTCAAATATTTAAGTAAGACGTTACGAAAACCTATGTCTATTCTTAATTGTGTCAGAGATCTGGCAACACTGTATCCCGAAATCGTATCAACGACAGCTGCTGAACGACGCATAGAGAGGAGGGCAGTCGTAACGTAACCGTCTCTGTGTCAACATCGTTCACATATTGAAGCAATAAACGATCATTCTTATTAATGACAATTTCATTCTTTTATTTCATCCTCCACTCAGACCCTCCTGACAGTTCAGAAGTGGGATCTAATAGTGAATTTAATAATTGTCATTTTACGCGTATATAAAAATTGCAAACAATCCGTGTCTGTACGATACACATCTACAAGCCGTGTAGGTGTTGGTTTCCCCGTAGTGTGCAGTGAAAGTTTTTTTTCCTGGTGTGCAACGACAAGACACAGTTTGTTCACCGATAACCGCTATCCTCCGTGGAGTGTGGTCGATTTTGTTATCTTTTTTTGTTTTTGTTTTTTTTTCTGAAAGATTACGCAATGCCGGTCGTTTCAATCGAATCGATAACGACTGCTGTTTTGAAAGAACGATTGTGAGCTTTGAGTTTATCGACGAATGGCAATAAAATCGAACTTATAGTATAATTTTAGTGTAAACCTAGCCTAACATAAATATAATATGTAAACGTAGCTTTACGAATCTCCATTTTGACGATTGTGAACTAACTATAAACAAAAGAAGAAAAACAAGAAGAAGAATCTGTCAACCAAGAATCTAGCATGGTGGTAAAAAGATAACAAGAAAGTAAAGAAAACGCAATCCAACGGAATCCCGTGTGTTTTAAATCTGGTAAAAGTATACTAAAAACTAATCTTGCGACTGACTACCGCGATAGAGTGACAGTGTCGAAATCGCTTCAGACGAAACATCTCAATCGAACGAGATGAACAGCATTCGTAGTGAGATAAGTGATTTAAAAGCGACGATGACGAGTCTCCAAGAAATGTTCAAAACGTTAATGGACAAACAGTTGCAACGTGATAATATGCCGGGTCCCCCAAATGTGTCAATGACATTCGATTCGACGTTTCACTTGAATCGAAAAACATTCCGACTAGGAACAACGATGAGTCCCAAGATCCGTGTAAAAATATTAGTAATCAGTATGAATCCAACGCGACACAAAGTGAAACGCGTAACAATTCACCGAGACAAGGTGGCGATCAAAGTGAAAATCATGCGTACGGCGAATCGAGTCGCTAAAAGAAATATATGGCTGGAACGAACGATTAGTGCTTTTTGTTGTCCAAACGAAACTCAAAAGACCGGCAAAACAGTGGATGGATACCACAAAGGAAGCTCACATGAGTTGGCAACTGTTCGCGCGCGACCTAACGCGGGAGTTCGGAAAAGCCTAAAACGAGGCTGATGTCCATATTCGCATGATAAGAGGAATCAGACAGCGAAACGAATCGCATACGGATTATTTTTATCGAATGTGTGCCGAAGGTCGAAATGGTGGCTTGAGCGAAGGAGCCATAGTTCGATATATTCGAGACGGACTTAATCACGTAGACCTGCAAAACACGATTTCTTGCATGGATTTGAAGAATACTAGTGATTTACTCGCCAATATGACACGTTACTTAACGTATCATCGTAAATCACCCGACGCCGTAACATCGCACAAGCCGCTGCGACCGTTAATAAAATAGCAACAACCATCGAATCGACACCAGCACCGTCAATTACAATAAGCCGTGTACCGAGTAACAAAAATAAGCAACAAATTTGTTATAATTTCTGGAAGCCTGGACATCTCTCCGTGAATTGTCCATTGCCGCAACGTAAACCGCGATGTACCGAGTGTCATAAATGCGGACACATACATACATAAGTAGCACCTGCTTTGCGAAAGCCGAAAATGTTCCGTTACGTTAGCAGTCGCGTTAAGTGTGATAGATTTAGAACACAAAACAGGTAAAAAAGTGTGGATACTCGACAGTGGAGCCTCGTCACATATGTGTCCTCAAGACTCATTTTTCAGTGAACTTAAAAAGTGCGCGAGTTATGTTATATCTCAACGACCGAAGGTTAGGTGATAAGAAATCGACCAACATGAATTTTTCCCAAAAGATAGTTTGACCATAGGTCAAATGTTCTATTCTAGATGATAAGAAATTATTGTAATGCATCGGGTATAAATGTCAGTTCCGATGCATAGGTTAGTTCAGTTCGATATTATAGCTCTATAACTCTATGTTAAATAAAGTATATTTTTCCATTTCAAAGTCTTGATAGTTTTATCTTAACAAAACTCGCGCGAAAGGTATACTTGGCAACAGGCGAAGAAGTGGACAGTAAAACTAAAATCACGCGAAACGGAAATTATTTTAAATAACGTTCTATATGTGCTGCAATTACATACAAACATAATATCCATGAGTAAAGTGCTTAGCAATGGAAATAAAGTTTATATCGATGAAACCAAAACCGAAGTAGTAAAGCGAAAAACAAGAAATTAATTTTCGTAGCAAATGTCGACAATGGTGTTTTTTTATACATGTTGGGAGAAACAAGACAATGGCAAGAGAGGACATGTTATGATTGCAAAAGAGAATGCAATTACAAAATGGCACCAGAGATTCGGTCATTTGAATTACACAGACCTGCTAAAACTGTCAAATAGTGAAATGGTGCGCGAACTTGAACTTGAGTCGGAAAAATTGCCGGAAAATATAAATTGTAATACATGCGCGGTCTGTAAAATTAATCGGAAACCGTTCCCTAATTATTCAAACTTCGAAAGCTCAAAATTATTGGAATTAATTCATAGTGACATTTGTGGGCCAATGCCAATTTCGTATAGGAGCAGTACATGGAAAGTTTCCGTAGGAGTTACCAGAAACAATATCAAATGAAGAGCTAAGTCGGCGTACGGGTCAGATGCCAATCGACGAATTGATACGCAGGCGAAAATGACAGTGGATAGGTCACACATTGCGGAAGAGTGATAACTGCATTGCTTTGCATGCCATGAAATGGAACCCCGTTTCTAACCAAGGCCGACCAAGAGGGGTCCTCGAATCACATGGCGTCGATCTGTGGCAAAGGAGTGTCAGGCACTGGGTAAGTCTTTTGGGGAGTTGCGCCCCATTGCCCAGAACAGAGTACGATGGCGCGCAGGAGTAGTTGACGCGCTATGCCCCGCTAGGGGTTAAGGCAAAGTAGTAGATCCACTGAGTCCACTTGTTTAATTAGCCCCGTTGCCACACATGTCTTTATACCCAGTACAGGTTCCTGATGCTCGTTGATCACGACGTAACTGATATTGTATTTTTTGCCACGAATTGTTATCGGGACCACTCCTCACCAATAGCAGAGATTTTGTCGCCTGTGTACGATACGAGACGGTTGTTCGTGCTGCTCAGAACTAGTCCATCAATCCGACTTGCTATGTCTTTAGAAATTACGTTGCACTGAGCGCCACTATCGAGTTTGAATTTTACGGCCACTTTCTGTATCTTGACAGATTCAAACCATGCTTCATCGCTGTCTTTATTTGTAATCGCTTGTTCTTCTGATAATGAGTTAATGTAGAATTCATCGTCGGACGACACTTCTTCGATTGCATTCATCTTCACGAGTCGATCTTTCAATTTTGCTGCTGATCTGCATATTTTCGAAAAATGACCTTCCGCGCCGCACTTGTTGCACTTTTTTTTGTATGCTGGACATGAGCGTTGATCATGTGTGTTGCCGCACCGTGAACAGTCGAATGTATCAGATGAACTGGACGATTTGTTGCTTTTTCGCCGGTTATTTTTAATGATGTGTATAGCCGTGTCGTTCTTCAAGTCTCGGAGCTGTATGCGCAACACTTCTTCAAAGACAGTAATCAAATGCTGCAAAATATTGGTTTGCAACACATGGTATACCGGAGAGATTCGAGACAGACAACGGTCTGCAATACTCGCTTCATGAATTCAAACAGTTCACAAACACTTGGGGAATTCACCATGTCACGTCGAGCCCCAAATATCCGCAATCGAATGGATTAGCTGAACGCTTTGTTCGAACAGCCAAAAACATGGTGCGAAAATGTTCCATGGACAATTCTGATTTGCAATAAGCGCTTCTTACATATCGCAACACACCAAGAGATGGATTGGGATCGTCTAACCAGCGATTGATGAGCCGTACTACTAGATCACTCGTACCCACAAACCCAAAAAAGTTCCAGCCGCAGGTAGTCGACAACGTTGCCGCACAACTGGAAAATTTACGACAAAAACAAAAAAAAAATATTACGATAGCAATACGAAACCCACGCCTGAATTGGCGATTGGCGAAAAAATTCGAATGCAGCTAAACTCACATCAGTGGACACAGGTGCGACGGTGAAAGCGACCACCGACAAACCGCGATCCCTCATCGTCCAAACGGATGAAGGCCGTGAATACCGTCGGAACACACGCCATCTTCATTTATCTCGAGCCGAGTTCGAACGTAACTTGTCGAAACGCGAAAGCATCCAAGAGCCACCAGCGAATCTTCCAGGATCAGCGTCGGTACGAATAGCCACCACTACTTCCACTCAAATTCCAGCGATGACAAATATAACAACGCGATATGGACGAGTGGTAAAACCCGTCGACCGATACGGACGATTCGAAACTGGGAGCAAATGAATTAATAACACGCGCCTAACACATTATCATTTTCGATGTAATTTTAGTTTAAAGTTAATTATTGGATTGAAGAAGAAAAATAAAAATAAATATTGAATTTACAAAAAAAGGGGGGAGATGTGACATATTTGAACAACCACTCACGCATACATACATAACAAATGCATTGTAAGAGCACTCTCGTACCGGCAGCCAATAAAGCAACACGTAAAATACTTGTTTTAACTTCACACTCTGGAGTACGTTAATTCCGAATTCAAGCTGTTTTTGGACGAGAGTGGAATCATTCACGAAACGACTGTTAGTTATACTCTTCAACAAAATGGTACAGCCGAAAGGTCAAATCGGACATTGGTGGAGATGGCCAGATGCTTATTGGAGATGTCAAATCTTCCACAATATTTATGGGCAGAAGCAATTAATACGGCCGCATATATTCGTAATCGCTCGAGTGCAAAAGTGTTAAAAACTAAAACACCTTTTGAATGTTGGTTCGGAAAAAAACCAAGCGTAAGGCATTTTAGAACGTTCGGGTGTGAAGCTGTAGTGCTTGATAAAAGAAATAAGCAATCGAAATTCGAAGCAAAGGGACGAATGACGTTCGTCGGTTATGCATCTAATACAAAGGGCTATAGATTTTTCGATTTAAAGGAAAGAAAACTGGTAATTGCCAGATACGTTTTATTTTTCGAAGATCAATTTGAACGAGTAGCTCGCGAAACAGAAAGTGAAAAATTTTTTTTTGCGGTTGAATGTGAAAATCAATTTAAAACTAGGGTATAAATAGTGATACGCCAAAAGAAGACATAAAAAAGATTGAAACTGAAAAAAAGTTTGAGAGTGCGGACGGTGAAAATGATGACAATGACAGTGATTATGAAGACGTTGAAACAATCGCCAGTCGATTTGTAGCGCGTAAAAAACGGTCGCATACGGGAAAATTCGGGAAAGTAAAAAAGGTGGTTTCGCACAAAAAACACCACGCTCACGCGGTTCTCGAAAATCCTTGTTCGGTAAAAGAGGCAGACGAGTCGCTTAATAGTCTTAAATGGAGAAATACTATGCAGGCGGAATTTGTTGCACTAAAGAGAAATAATACTTGGAGTTTAGTTTCCTGCCCTAAAGGAAAGAATATCGTTGGATCAAAATGGGTGTTTACTGTGAAGTATAATGCAGACGGCACTATCAATAGGTTTAAAGCACGTTTGGTGGCCCAAGGCTGCACACAAGTTGCGGGCATCGATTATACCGACACATGCGCACCGGTGGTACGACACTGTACAATACGCCTCATTTTATCATTGGCAGTACATCATAAATCGACTCGTATTGCCGCTGAGGAGAGAAGGAGAAGTTTGACGAGCCTTTAAGTGATTAGCGGTACAAATACGATGAGTTCGTTCCGATTTCAACTTACGTTTGAAATGCCGGGCGACCAGCAAAGTGCTGACGTAGAGAGTAGAGGAGCGGAATGGGAGAAGCTGCTCATAACGGTTAACGCTATTAATCAAATTTTAAAGGCTACTCAGCGTCAAGAAAAGGACGATTCAATAGGTTTCCCATGCTTTGACCCTGACCATTCCCGAGTGGACATCAACAAGTGGTGCGCGGATGTCCAGGAAAGAGCCGTTCGGGACCAGATGTCGGACTACGACATAATTCCCAGAGTAAGGACTGCTTTAATGGGAAGAGGCAAGGCTTGGTATGATAAACACGTATACCAAATCTATACCTGGTCAGATTTGTCCGCATCTCTGATCAATACATTCTCCAGTGCTTCGAGTATAATCGAGCTGCTGAGAAGCGTGGCCAATGTAGAGAGCGAAGCATTTCCCTCTTACGCCGACTATGTTATGGAAAAGTTGGCTCAAATAAATAGGTTGTCTTTTGATTTGACTGAGGAGACAATCGTCAGAATAGTCATAGGATGCATTTCTGACATTAGCTTGCGAAATTCCTTGACGTTTGTAATGCCGAAAACAATAAAAGATTTAACAGAGCACTTAACTGCCATCCGTGAGCATCCTCGTAGACAATTTAGAGAGTTTCAGAGAAAAACGGATCCGAGTCCAATATCCATCAAGCGCCCGCGTCTCGACAATGATAAACGCTGCTTCAATTGCGGTATGACTGGCCATTTGAAGGTTAATTGCCCAAAATCGTCTGCTTCAACTAGTGGTGCGGTGCTGCCAAAAGAACCCGTGGTAAAGAAAACAATTGAAACTAGTTCATTTTGTATGAAAAAGGGACATTGTGAAGACACTTGCTGGACAAAGAAACGAACGGATCGCAAAAACGTCAGTATTTGCGGTAGTGAAAAGGTGCCAAATGACATTATTACAGTATCTATGGCAGCAAAAACTTATAATTGTCTCTTGGACACTGGCTCCGACTGTTCGCTTATCCGAGCTGATGTTGCGGACCAATTGCCTTTTGGCAGAATCAAGCGCCCAATAGCAATAGATACTTCTTAATTACAAAATAAATAGTATAATTACTTTCGATAAAGTCAACATATAGATGTCTCTTTATATAATTGACCGTAGTTATCTTCAATGGGAGATATTAGTTGGTCGTGAAATACTTGAAGACCCCTCGTTGGAGATTCGGATGGATAATTTCAAAACGACGATCCAGAGGAAAATTACAGATTCTTATGTAGCCAATGTTCTTAACGTCCTCGAGCATCGATTATCTTCTCTTGAGCAGCATCAGTTAGAATTGTTACTTCAAAAGTATTCGAAATTCATTATAAGTGGAACGCCAACAGAGGAGGTTAAAACGGGAGCATTGGAAATTAATCTAGCTAAAGACTCTGCTGTAAATTATCGACCCTACCGTATTGCATTATCAGAGCGAAATATTGTTAAAAAGATAGTGAGCGAGTTAAAGGCCAAACACATAATTCGTGACATTAACTCACCATTCGCCAGCCCGATCATACTAGTAAATAAAAAAGATGGCCAGCACAAACTATCTGTTCACTATAGAGCTTTACGCCGAATCACAATTAAAGATCGCTACCCCCTACCCCGTATATTTGTTACGCCCGACGGGCAATACGAATACCTGAGAATGCCTTTTGTGTTGGCAAATGCACCGGCGGTTTTTCAACGGGCCGTAAACAAGGCTTTAGGTGAGCTAAAAGACAAGATAGCTCTAGTTTATTTAGATGACGTTTTGATACCTTCAAGGACAGTTGAGGAAGGTATTGAACGGTTGGATATGGTACTTAAGGCACTTACGGAGAATGGATTTTAACTTAATATAAAACATAAAAGAACTACGATTGGGGTAAACCCCAATCATGCAATACTCTAGATGAATTTGAACCTGGTTAAAGCCAATAAATAATTTTGGTTGCAATCTCGGATGCATCGTATACGTACTGAGTAAATAGGCTTAACGTATTTCATGAAATAGTGCAGTTTGTATGGGAGGGGGTAGAAGGAGGGTGAGGATTACAATAAATTTTATAATGTAGGTTACAATTATCATAAAAGTGATATATTCAAAATTTCAAAGCAATATGTTTTATAGTTTCTGAGAAAATCTGATTATTGTAAATTATCAAAAATGTGTCATTTTGTATGGGAGGGGGTAGACGGAGTAAGGGTAATCGATTACTTTTTTTGAATCTAACTGATATTGTTAATTAAGTGTTAAGTACAAAATTTCAGCCCGATAAATTGTATAGGTAATGAGTAAATTGGCTTAACGTATTTCATGAAATAGTGCAGTTTGTATGGGAGGGGGTAGAAGGAGGGTGAGGATTACAATAAGTTTTATAACATAGGTTACAATTATCATAAAAGTGATATATTAAAAATTTCAAAGCAATATGTTTTATAGTTTCTGAGAAAATCTGATTATTGTAAATTTTCAAAAATGTGTCATTTGTATGGGAGGGGGTAGAAGGGGTGGAGCGATTTAGCCCGTTCACGAACTTAGCCTTTATTTTTTGTCAAAAATAACGTGTGCAAAATTTGAACTTCATAGCTCAACGCGTTCTCGAGCTAGAGAGGTCACGGACGGACGGACGGACAGACGGACAGACGGACAGACGGACATCCGGTTTTGAGATATTCGAGTGATAATATGAACTTCTGTATCATTCATTTTTTTCTGCGAGCCTTATTTCTTAGCGTTACAAACTTTGTGGCAAACTTATAATACTCTCAGATTTCATCTAGAGTATAAAAAGTGCAAATTTTTGCAAACCCATTTAGATTATCTTGGGCGGGAAATATCTGCTGATGGTATACGGCCCGGAAAAACCAAAATAAACGCTCTCCAAAATTCATCTAGCCCATCTAACGTGAAGGAAGTAAGGCAGTTTATGGGACTGGCAAACTACTTTAGGAAGTTCGTACCAGAATTTGCAGCAAAGACCAGATGCATCACATCATCATCATCATCGTGGCGCGACAGCCCGACGTCGGGCCTTGGCCGCCTGGATCATTGTCCTCCAATTATCTCGGTCACGTGACCGCGTCCTCCAATTTTGGGAGCCCAGCAGCTGCGCGGCGTCCACACCTACTGAGCTCTCCCAACGAGATCTCGGTCGTCCTCGCAGTCTCGCTCCGTTGACTCGTTCTGCATTCATTACTCTCTTAGGCATGCGATCATCGTCCATTCTTTGTACATGCCCTGCCCATTGAAGTCGTTGTAGTTTGACGATTTTCGAGACTTGCAGCTCATCGTACATTTCATACAACTCATGGTTGTACCGGATGCGCCATCCATCTCGATCGCAAACAGCCCCGAAAATTCGCCGTAGACCCTTACGTTCAAAAGTGTCTAGCATGTTTTCGGAGGCTTGAGTTAGGGTCCATGCTTCGCAGCCATAGCATAGCACTGGTCGTATAATGGTTTTGTACACGCGGAGCTTCGTGTTTCTGTGCACATGCTTCGAATTCATTATGGGGAGAACCGAGAACAAAGTCTTATTAGCTAACTGTATCCGTCGCTTGATTTCGTCAGTTTCATTGGCGTCCCTTGACAGGTTGCAACCCAGGTAACTGAAGTTGTTCACGAACTCGATGTTGAGGTCCCCCACATTGATACTCGGTTGTGCAGGAGTCCTTGTCACCGATTGCATCATTATTTTAGTTTTACCCTCGTTAATACGTAATCCAACTTCCTTTGCAGCGGTATCGAGCGTATGCAGAAGTTCTTCTGCGTCAGCCAATCTTCGGGACATGATGTTGATGTCGTCGGCGTACGCTGCTAATTGTGTCGACTTGATGAGTAGCGTCTTGCTGTTGTCCATATTCATGGCCCGAACAACGTATTCCAGTGCTAGGTTGAAGAGCGTCGGTGCCAGTCAGATGCATCACAGCCCTGACAAAACTGAATGTAAAATTCGAATGGACTTCCGAATGTGAAGAAGCGAGCAATTACATTATCAACCAGTTAACTAAAAGACCATTGTTAGTCATTTTTAATCCCGATCTTCCAACTGAATTACATACTGATGCAAACGCGGTTGGATATGGTGCTATCCTGTTCCCGCGAATAAATAGTTCTGTACATGTAGTTGCATATTATAGTCAGGCCACTACACCGTACGAGTCCAAGTACCACAGCTACGAACTGGAGACGCTGGCTGTGGTAAACGCCATAAAACAGTTCCGCACATATTTACTGGGTGTGCATTTTACACTCGTCACTGACTGCAATGCACTAAAGGCTACAAAGAATAAAAAAGATTTGTTACCACGAGTTGCCAGGTGGTGGATATATTTGCAGGATTTCGATTTTAATGTTGTTTATCGAAAAGGAGTTTGTATGCAACATGCTGATTGTTTAAGTCGAAACCCACCCATTAAAAATTGTTACCAACTAAATAGTCTTTCGGGAAATTGGCGAGAAATTGGGCAATCATTCGATCCAGAAGTTTCTGAAATCACTGACAGATTAAACGAAAAAGACGAGCAAACACTCTTAAATTACGTAGTCACGAATAATCTCTTATATCGCAAAACAAAGGAGGGAAATAAATTATTCATTCCACAAAAGTGTCGACTAGCCCTTATGAGACGTTATCATGAGGATAATTGCCATATTGGTTGGGATAAAACATTGGCAAAAATGCGAACCCAATTTTGGATGCCGAAAATGTCACGAAACGTCCGGAAGATCGTCGAAGCATGTTTGATATGCTTGGTTGCCAAAAGACCATCGGGAAAGAAGCAATGTGAGCTTCATCCCATTGAGAAGAAACCGGTTCCTTTCCACACCATCCACGCGGACTGCATGGGACCATTTGGGGAGAAGAACGACGATAACCGCTATCTTTTAATTATAATAGACGCATTTACTAAATTCATATTACTGTTACCCTGCAGGACACTTAAAGCAGCTGAAACCGTGACTCACTTAAATAATTTCATACAGCTTTTTGGAATACCATCTAGAATTATAACTGATAAGGGTACGAATTTTACCAGCGAGGAATTTCGAAGGGTTTGCCAATTATATGGTATAGAACATCATACCATCGCACCTGGAGCGAGCCGAGCCAATGGTCAGGTGATAAAATACGTGGATACTGTAGCTAATTTGATGAGATCGAATTTGGATTTTAACATGGATTGGACAAGCTTTGTTGGTCGTGTTTAGCTAGCGTTGAACACCACCAAAAATAAGACAACTGGGTTGTCACCCCTAAAGATACTCACTGGCGTCGAAGGTAGAACGCCAGCAATAAATGCTTTGCTTGCGCAACTGAACACCGAACCTCATTACGACGATATTGAACAAATTCGCACTTTGGCCGATGAACGAATTCAGGAAAATGCTGCGCGGATGAAGACTAGATTCGATAGGGGCAAGTGCACTCCAACTCGGTTAAAGATCGGGTCTAAGGTCGTTTACAAGAGTCCTCAGATTCGCAAAAATAAACTTGACGTGCATTTTCGTGGATCATATGAAGTCGTCGGCATACTCAACAACGACAGATACAAGCTGAAACGGAAGGGAGGAAGAGCCATTATTGTAGCTGCGAGAGAGCTGATACGTCTCATTGCTGAGGAGGATGATGTTCCTGTGGATGGAGCAAAAAGTTAGTACAATATTATTAATTGAAAAGAACCATAGACAAGCTTAAAATCGCCTCTGAGCTATGAACCATTTAGATAAGTTGTTAAACGATTTAATAGACAAGCTTGCTTTAGTACTGGGCCTCTGAGTTGTATGCCATCATTATCTCAGCTATTCCAGACAAGCTATTTCCTCTGAGCCGGTTGCTGCAGATCGATTTAAGTTTGCACTCTGGGTTCTCAAGCTAAGCCACTGAGCTATTGAACATTACCCCTGAGCCTTTTTCCCTTAGATCTCTTCCATGGAGTGTAGACAAGCTTAAGATTGCCTCTGATCTGCAATGTCCTGGAGTGGGTTAGAGGAAGGACAGGTGTAGTTTGTGAATTTGACTGCAGCATTTGGATGAGTCAATATTAATCTGGTTGTGTTTCCAGGTGATGAGGATTGGCAGGATATGTCGCATGCCTGAACGAGAGATGACTGAAGAGAGAAGAGAATTGAAGTCTGTTCTGCTTGGATATGAATTAAGGAATTGCTTTGTTGGATATGTATTTTATTAAAAGAAAGAAAAGAATTGAAACTTAAATATTTTGTTTGAATAAATCAGTTGTTTTGGATATTTTTCATGTTTTATTTCATCGAGAGCGATGAACAAGCAGGAAGGGCGTGTTAGAGCAAATCGTGTACGAAATGCTGTTGTGCTTAACCATAGTGTTACGCAATGTAGACTAGCACGTATTTGTGCTTAGACAAGCACAAATTTGTGCTTAGGCAGCAAACACTACACATGTCATCGCATTATGAGTCAGTCGTCGTCAGTGATGTCATCGCATTCATGGTCAGTCAGCACATTGTTTTTATTAATTTCCGGTCGTATTTCGTTTTGCTGATGTCATCGCATTCATGGGTCGGTCGTGGTCAGTCAACATATTATTCTTGGTCGCATTTGATTTTTCTGATGTCACCACATGGAAGAGTCGTCGTCAGTCAGCGGTAGGACCAAGACCGCGAAAAACACACCACAGCGCGCAACAGCCATCCGTGCAGAAATTCATAAACATTAACATTATACAACACATAATCACAAACAATAAATACATTTGAAATTCTAAATTCTATTTGGTTTTTCTCGGTCAATGTGTTTACGACACACACAATTCCAGAATACACAATTTCCAGAATATCTTAACCGCCGCGATTTCGGACATTTAGTGAAATCGTGTAATAACATTGCCCTTGCAGTTTGTGTCGATATTGTGTTCCGCCAACACACAATATCTCAAATAGTCTGATCGCCACGATCTTCGAACATTGTGCGTGTACAGCGGTAAATCCCAGACTGTTAAACGGTGGTTATTTCTTGGTGTGCAATTACAGTGAAAATAACTGAAAACGGACAAGCCAGTTATAGTTTCGTGTGGATACAATGCCGCGAACACGGCAGAGGAAGAGGGACGAAATGAGTGATAACAGCGCACAGTGCGGTACTAGTGACACCGAAACCGACGCAAGGGTGGGTGCAACAGATAGCATAGAAGTAGAAGCCGCTACACCAGCCGATCCCATGTCGAACCTCCTGGCCAGCGTGTCGGCCTTACAGAAGCTTGTGGAGGAGACCAACAACAAGATTAACGTCGTCCGAGACCAGCTAGATGCTAAAATCAATAGCATTGCTTCCACCAGCCATTTGTCGGCACGTCCTAAGGAGTCTCCACCGACACGCGATATGACTGAACCGAAGTCATGCTTGTGGTCCGCGCCATCATCGTCGCAACATGTTCTGCCACCAAATGCCAATCACAACCATTCGTTCGAACAACCGCCACCATTGCAGTCGCCAAATAATAGTGTAGCCTTCAACGCCAGTTATAGTCATAGCTACAACTTATATCCGTTGCCGCAATTTGACGGGAAATTAGAAGACTGGCCCCTGTTCTACGCCAGTTTCATGGACACGACCGCCGAGTTCAATTATAACAACAAACAAAATTTGATCCGGCTTACCAAAGCATTGCATGGCAACGCAAAGAGTGCGGTCACGTCATTATTGATTTACCCGGATGATGTACCATCAGTTATAAACGAGTTGCGTTTTAATTTCGGTCGACCAGAATTACTCGTCCGATCACAACAAGAAAAAATAGCAAAGATTGCCGCCATTCCAGAAAATCGACTGGACTCTATTATATTCCTGTCCAATCAAGTTCGCAACATGGTAGCGCTTTTCAACGCCTCAAATTGCTCGCATCACCTCACGAACACTACTTTGCTGGACCAGCTGATCTGCAAATTGCCGCCATCAAAACAGTTCGAATGGGCCAAATACGTCGTCGGCCTTAAATCGTTTCCGACGATCGAAACATTTTCGGAATGGATTTCGAGCCTCGCGAAAGTTGTCAGTGTCATGACAACGAACGCAGCAGCCGTGCCACATTTCGGTCAGAAGCCATCAACACAACAACGCCCCGGTGAAGTTAACCGTCGAGTATTGCATAGCAACGATGTTAAGCCTGAATCTACTTGTTCCGTATGCCTATTTTGCCAAGGAGTACATTCTATTAATGAATGCCAAAAGTTTGTGTCCTTGTCATCGGATGAAAAGTGGAATTTCGTAAAGACCAATCGAATGTGCTTTGGATGCTTGAAAAAGGCTCATGATCTAGCGAATTGCCAGAATAAAGAAACGTGCAATGTCGATAATTGTAAAAGGAAGCATCACCGACTACTTCATCAGGATACAACTTCAAAGCCGCCGAAGTCAATCCCTGAGCCCGCCGCACACGTATTCAGTTGCCGTCCAGGAATCCGCACCAGCCAGCTTTTTAAAATTGTCCCAGTCATTCTATCCGGACCAATCGGAAGTATACAGGTTTACGCTATGATCGACGAAGGATCTTCGATTTCTCTGTTGCAACATCACGTCGCATTGTCATTGGGTCTGAAAGGGCAAACGACATCGCTCACGCTTCAATGGTACGGTGACGAAACTAAAACGGAACGATCGTGCAAGACAAGTGTCAACATAAAGGGAACTTTCGAGAATGCCGCTTCTTATTGCCTGTCAAATATCTTCACCGTTGCCGAATTAAGTTTACCAACACAATCCTTTCATCCTGATAGTTTTGAACATTTCAAATCACTGCCAATCTCTAGTTATGAAAACGTTAAGCCAGTCATGCTTTTGGGTCTCGACAACGCGTCTCTGGGAGTCTACAAGGAGGTCGTCGAAGCAGGTCCCCGTCAGCCTATTGCAACCAAAACAAAGATTGGTTGGGTGATTTTTGGACCCACCAGTTCTACTGTGAGCCGAGTGCCAACTGTACTACATATTAGTAGATCGCAGACGCTGCATAACGTTAGCCAACTGGTTGAGCAGTACTTCAGTATTGAAAATTTCGGAGATTATTCTCGAGTCAGATGATAATCGCCGAGCACGTGAAATATTGAATACAACGACGAGGAGGTGTGGTCAACGCTTCGAAACTGGTCTGTTATGGCGTGAAGATGAAATCAACTTGCCGTCGAGCTATGGGATGGCTAAACAACGTTTGCTGAAGATTGAGAATAAGATGTCTTCCGATGCTTCGTACGCTTAATGCTACAAACGTGAAATTGATAAATATATCGAAAAGGGTTACGCCAAATTACTAATGCCACATGAAGCTAATACCCATGGACCAAGGACATGGTATTTGCCGCACTTTGGTGTCGTCAACCCCTAACAAGCCTGGAAAACTGCGCATTGTTTTTGACGCCGCTGCCACAATCAACGATCTGTCGCTTAACTCCCGACTGCTCAAGGGACCAGAGCATGCACAGTCACTAATAAACATTCTCTACAAATTTCGCCAGGGAGCTATCGCTGTCGCCGGAGATATCGAAGAGATATTCTCCCAGGTCAACATACGACAGTCCGATCAAAACGCACAACGATTTCTGTGGAGAGACGGTAATAAGGATCAACCCATAAGAACCTACGTTTTGACTTCAATGATATTTGGAGCAATATGTTCACCATGTTGTGCTGAATTCATAAAGAATAAGAACGCCAGCGAATTTATAGAGACCATGCCGAGGGGAGCCGCCGCCCTCATCGAGAAAACTTATGTCGACGATTTCGTCATCAGTTTGGCCAACGCGAAGGAGGCTGAAGAGGTTACATTAGAAGCCATCGAAATCAATGCTCGAGCCGGATTCAAGCTCCGAAGTTTCGTATCCAACTGCAAAGAGTTACAATCTAAAATAAATTAAATAAGAACCAGCCTGTCAGCAATAAGATTGTATCTATGGAACGTCAGTCACAGACCGATAAAATACTCGGTCTTTTTTGGAACGTAGAGAAGAACACCCTGGAATTCCATTTTCAATTCTACAAAGTGCCACGTCAAGTCCTTGAAGTTCAACGCCCACCTACCAAAAGGGAATTGCTTGGAGTCATCATGGCTATTTATGATCCGTTTGGTTTACTAGCTAACTATACCATATTTTCAAAAATACTGCTGCAAGCCACATGGAGATGCCAAATCAAATGGGACGAGCCTCTGCCACATAAGCTGTCTGTTCAATGGAGCAAGTGGTGGCGTGAATTCCAGAATATAAAACAATTTGCTGTCGCCAGATGCTATTCAACGTTGCTGTCTGTGGCCGAGGAGGTCCAACTGCATATCTTTGTGGATGCTAGCTCCAGTGCATATGCCGTCGTCACATATATCCGGATCAAGAAGCAGGATGACATCAACGTCACTCTTGTCGCAGCAAAATCCAGATGTGCCCCAAAGAAATGAATGACAGTACCCCGCCTTGAACTTCAAGTCGCCATCTTAGGTTGTCGTCTAAGTGAGTCAATACGTCAATGCCTCGAATATTCAATACATCGCATCGTTTTTTGGAGTGACTCCAAAACAGTTGTATCATGAGTTCGATCGACAATGCGGGAATATAAACAGTTCGTCGCTTGCCGCATCGCTGAAATTTTGTCCGTATCAACACCACACCAATGACAATGGTTGTCAACGAAACTCAACGTAGCCGATGAAGCAACGAGAGCTATATTGCCAAAGTCAAGACGATCTTCAAGATGGATCAATGGTCCAGAATTTTTGTACCGAGCGGAAGAGTTCTGACCGCGAGAAGCTTGTGAGATTCAATCAGACGATTGCGACGAAGAATTGGTCGGTCGAGTTTTCCTGGTGAACAGTGAGCATAATTTTCCTGTAAACTATGAGAATTATTCCATGTATTCCAAAATGTTGCGCTGCGTCGCATGGGTTCTACGGTTTGTAAAGAACTGCCAATTGCCAAAGTTTAATCGTCAGAAGAAAGAACTAACTGCTGCAGAGCTAGCGAATGCCGAGATTGTCATATGCCGTCATGTCCAACAAGAGGAGTTTGGTTATGAATTCGTCCAGCTACGCCGAACCGGATGCGTCCCAAAAGATAGTAAATTGCGCAAACTAACGCCTTACATTGCCGAAAACGATATTCTGCGAGTTAATGGTCGCACTGATGCCGCATATTGTTTGCCAGTAACAGCTCGCCAGCCAATCATATTGCCGAAAGAACATCATTTAACGCGCCTTCTTGTCGATAATCACCATCAGAGACGTCATCACCAAAACGATCACTTGGTTATTAATGAAATCCGCCAAAAGTTTTGGATTCCAAATTTGAGATCAGTACTCAAATCCATCAAACGGAGATGTCCATCATGTATAGCCAATAGTGTGAAACCATCCGTGCCGTTGATGGATCAACTACCTCCAGACCGTCTTACCCCATTCGTACGTCCTTTCACTTATACAGGGGTGGATTATTGTGGGCCGTTCTTTGTCGCTATCGGACGCCGAAGAGAGAAAAGATGGGTGGCGTTATTCACGTGCCTTACAACTCGAGCAGTGCACTTGGAAATCGCAAACGAACTTTCGACAGACGCAATTCTCTTATGCCTCAGGAATTTTATGAATCGCCGAGGCACACCTATTCGTATTAGAAGCAATAATGGTACCAACTTCATTGGAGCTCAGAAGGAATTATCAGCAAAAAATCGCTTATTCGACCCAAACGAGATTAAACGGAACCTTGCCATAGACAATATCGAGTGGATCTTCAATTGCCCGGCCAATCCCAACGCAGGAGGTTGTTGGGAGCGACTTATTCAGTGCGTGAAACGCCTTTTAGCACGAACATTAAAAGACGAAAAACCTCGCCTGGAAACATTTCGCAGTGTCATAATCGAGGCAGAAAATATAATCAACAGTCGTCCTTTAACGGATTTGCCGATCTCTCCCGATGAGGAGGAACCATTAACGCCCAACCACTTCTTGATGGGTTGCCTTAACTCGACTCAAACGCCGACGAATAACGAGCCGATTTGTTTACGAAAGCAATGGAGGATATCCCAAAATCTCAAAGATCGAATCTGGAAGAGATGGATTGTGGAGTATCTTCCGCAATTACTGCAACGGACTAAGTGGAATGAGAAGGTGGAGCCGCTCAAGGTAGGACAACTCGTCATTGTCTGTGATTATGACGTACCACGCAGCCAATGGACAAAGGGAATCGTAACGAAAGTTTATCCTGGTAATGATGGTCAGATTCGTTCGGCGGAGGTGCGTACCAGTCGGGGGCAATTACGACGTCCAGCCTCAAAGCTAGACGCTCTGGTATTTAATTCTGAATCCTCTCCCCAGTAAGGATTCACGGGGGCCGGGATGTCATCGCATTATGAGTCAGTCGTCGTCAGTGATGTCATCGCATTCATGGTCAGTCAGCACATTGTTTTTATTAATTTCCGGTCGTATTTCGTTTTGCTGATGTCATCGCATTCATGGGTCGGTCGTGGTCAGTCAACATATGTATTATTCTTGGTCGCATTTGATTTTTCTGATGTCACCACATGGAAGAGTCGTCGTCAGTCAGCGGTAGGACCAAGACCGCGAAAAACACCACAGCGCGCAACAGTCATCCGTGCAGAAATTCATAAACATTAACATTATACAACACATAATCACAAACAATAAATACATTTGAAATTCTACATTCTATTTGGTTTTTCTTGGTCAATGTGTTTACGACAACACACACGAATGAATAATGTGCGTGCTTCGACTTGATCGAACAATATAAATCATATACTCAATTGCCCTAATCCCTTGTGGGGCATAGCGCGTCAACTGTTCCATGTGGCCCAGTTGACGTTTCGTTGGCATAAACAGGTTTCGGAGAATGCAGTTGCCAGCATGTACCTCCTGCACATCCATGGCCACGAACGTCGTCGTGGACGGGATTCGAACCCGAAACGCCGGTAGTCAAACATGAGACTAATGCCTCAACACACTGCGCTACCAGTCGCCCCCAATAGAAATCAAAAGACGAAATGCGGATTATGTGAGTGCTGGGGAGGACAGATTTCTCTCGACAGCCGACGCGAGAAGACTGCGCCACAGAATCGCTCTCTAGTGGTGATACTTTAACAGTGATCTTTTAGTGATCCTATCCCTTAACAGTGATCTTTTATATCATATATATTATATGTAGAGAATACGTCGGAAGTATAGATACATTATGGAGTACATGCATCACTTCAGTACACTTGGAGTTATAATGATGAATTAGTTAACAACGATTTCTTCCTCCCTCCCTCCTATATCGATGGATTAAATTTTTATGATTGGGGAATTTCAATGCATAACGCGCGAGAAATTCCAAGGACGGGAAGGTTAAAACGCGCGGACCCACAACATCTGAGGTCCATAATGTGAGCCAAATACCACCTCAGGCTCAAGGTCACCTGGAAGAAGAAGGAATCTGTTCTGATTGGACGGTCTTCCCTTCATATTTTTTTTTATATTTTTGGCCTTCGTGCCAACCATTGTTAGAGTTTGACTGTTGCAGTCCTGTTCCTTCACGGGACTTTTTGTTATCTTGTTATGAGAGCTTGCGCGCAGGCGCCACTACTAGTTCCCCTTTGGCTTCGATTTCTTTTTTTTAGTCTCGTAGATTTGTTACGGGCAGACGCACGATTGCTTTTTTTGACGTAATGGAGGAGGTTACTGCTGCCGTTACTTACACTCACCCCGCAACTCCCGACCACTGGGCTGGTCTGCGAGCGTGCGTCACCAGACAGTTAGTAGAGCGGGTTTCGATAATTTTTGTTGTCCTCTGGCCTTCACGGCCATCATCCACCCCTCATCCTCCAGAAACCATAACAGATGTGAAGAATTACCAGCCGCTGATCGACGGCCTTACTTATTTGGCTACTATATCGAGACCAGATATAGCGCATACCGTATCGAGGTTGGCTCAGTTTCATGGACATCCACACAAGGAGCATTTTTTGGCGGCGAAAAAGGTGCTTAGATACTTAAAGTCCAAGTCCCAAGGTACGTTAACTTTTAAAGATGACAACCATAGTCTTACTTGTTTTACAGATACAGATTGGGCTTCCGATATCACCAATCGAAGATCGTACAGTGGTTTCGCTTTACTTCTTGGCGAAAGTTTGATTGCGTGGGAATCCAAAAAACAGGGTGTGGCCTCACTTAGCACTATGGAAGCTGAATATAATATATTGCTATGTGTTCTAATGCAAAGGAAGTTGCTTTTCACAGAAGTCTTCTGTCTGCCATGGGCTTTGAAAGCTATATTGAAAAGCCTGCAATAGTTTTTTGCGACAACGCAGTTGCGCAGTTTTCCGTGAAAATCCCACTGTGCCAAGCGTAGCAAACGCATCGACATTCGCTATAATTACCTTCGGGACCAGTACTCAACAAAACAAATCGAAATCGAGTACGTCTCATCAGAAGATAACGTAGCGGATATACTCACAAAGAATATAGCCAAGATAAGGCACGAAAAGCTGACGGAGCTAATGAAATTAAAATTTGAATAACAATTTTTGAATTGTATCGAGCCAACAGAAACGAATTTATAGTGTTTGTGTAATGTATGAAATTTATAATTGAATGTATTGCAACATATATCAAATGGGCTGAGGCGTTTCTTCTAATAAAATCCACTGAAGTATACGGACGTGTTAAATTCGGCTCCTTTTGCTAACATGCAGCCCATGGCAAATTTAATGCCTTTGACAAAATTGTAAATTGTAGAAAATCAAGAAAACGTCCTACAGCCTGTTCAAAGACCAAAAACAGTAGAGAAATTTATTTTAGTAAGCTGCTGAATACATTGATGTCGAGTCAAGAACGTGTCGGAGTGAACACAAGCGCTTATTCACCTTCACGATCAATTTTGTCCAACAACCGTTCTTCGGTTCTACCTATATTAAAAAATATCGCCATTTAGTGGCGCAACTAATACCGTAGTTCGGGGCCGTGAAAGTGCGTTAATTGGTGATTGGTGGTGTTTTTCCTAGTGAAATTAGTTCGGAAAACTCGGTCCTTTTTTTCAATCATAGGTGTGCCACCCGCTATCTGCGGTCGGTTTGTGTTTTGGAGTGCTTCTGTGTGTGTATGTGTGCAGTGCGGCGATAGCAAACATCAAATTTTCAATTATCGCGCGGCTGTCACTTTTGCCAGAGGCCGGGACGTTTAAAGTGCTCACACGATTTGTGGTTAAACTAAAAATAGAGAAAAGATCAAGATCGCATTTTGAGTGGTTTTTCTTTTCAAAGTTTTTGGCATTTGCACACGGAAGAATCTTTTTCGCGTGTATATAGCGAGTGGTTTAGGAGTTTTTGTACATTGGCCGGTCAACTGATTTGCAGAGCCGCGTGAACTTGGCAAAAGTAAATAGAACGGAGATTCGGTCGTTTTAGTTACTTGTTTTAGGCGGTCCGACGTCTGTGTTTTTCCAGCCATTTTGCGTGGTGTTCGCTGTTGTCGCCGACGAGCTTTGGGATTTTGACAGCCTTCATTTCGCGGGCGGCGTACGAACAGTTATGATAGATTGGCTGTGGTTAAACCTGGCCAATCCAATCAGGAAACCAGGAGTCAAAATCAACCTCCGCGGACTCCAGTGAAGCTTGGTCCTAGCGAGAATGCGATTTCGTCCCAAGGCATTCATACCCTCCGTGCGCAGACCGTGGGGAATCTTGATCCGTCGGGAAGTGGACTTGCTTCTGGGATATCGCGCCCTTCACAAACTATGGCTAAACCTGGTGACGTGAAGCAGCGCGACTCGGACACAAATGCCCATTTACCGTCGGAAAAGTCCTTGTATAAGAAGAGGTGCAGCGCTTTCAGGCTCCGTAGTGACATCCGATACACCGTCATAAAATCCCACACACATCTCATACCTCTTTTCTGTTATAATATATGTATTTCCAAACAAAAGATACATATTGCATAATCAAAGATAATTCCCATTTTAGAAATGGAAAAAGGACATATTTTATAAGTGTAAGCACATGTGTGTTTTACCGAACATGCATGCGATCAACATCGGCGTACGCATGCACTTAGAAATAGGATTTAGCCGTTAAGGACATTTTGTGTAGGTTGTAAGAAACTGAGTTAGTTGAATAAAGTCAGTCGTGAAGACAAGATCTGTTCCATAATCGTTTTACTTATAATTCCGTGTGGAGAAAATTCCTGTGGAACTGAGGACTGAAAAACAGAAGGCGTCCCTTGTCTGGGCGAACAATTATATTAAACTCCTGGATAAACCGGCAGTGGCTAAAAGGCAAAGATCGCTGGATGAATCAGTGGAGATATCCAAAAAGCAAAGAACATCCGCTACTAGCAACCCTATACCTTCATATGCAGAAATACTGCAGGATTGGATAGAGCTGGCGGTTGTTGACTGGAAGGATGCGGATGGTAGCATCACTCTGGAAGAGTGGAAGAAAGTTGAGGACAGTCTCACCTTAAATTTCCGTTGTGTAATGGAAAAGAATCCAGAGCCAGCTCCTGTCTGTAAGGATGGAGGCTGGTACCAGGGTCGAGCCAAATTGATGAAGTATGCCGATCAAAGGTCAGCGAATTTATTCGCTATTGGCATCAGGAAAGCAGGGGAGCTTTGGCCTGGCGCAAAGCTGGAAGCCATACCAAGGAAAGAGATTCCCTCGCGATCCAGAGCCCGGGCATGGCTGCCAACCGTATTATCTGATACAGATGAAATACTGTACCAGATTCGTACGAGTAATGCCCATATTCCAGCCCATGACTGGAGAATCGCCAAGCTGGAGGATCCCACTGCAGATTCCCGGGCTGCTGTTTTTGTCTGAAGCTTTTTTACTGATGGATCAAAGTCGGAAGAGGGCGTGGGCGCTGGAGTTTACTCGGAGGAATTATATGTTTGCTTGTCACTCCGTCTCCCAGCTTTCTGCAACGTCTTTCAGGCGGAAATTACTGCAATTGTCGAAGTTCTAGCATTGTTACGAGGTAACGTCGTGTCGGTAAGGAATATTACTATCTATACTGACAGTCAGGCGGCGGTGCTTGCCAATTCAAAAACCGTAGTGAGATGTCGCACAGCTATCAAGGAGCTTGGCGACTTTTTCAACTTCACTTTGTGCTGGATTCCAGGGCATAGCGGCTTCGGCGGTAACTGCAAGGCAGACGAACTGGCTCGGGCTGGTAGGACTAATATGGATATGGGATGTTTTCGAAATGTCGATATACCCATAGAATCTTGCAAGAAGCTAGTCAAGACAGCAGCTCTAAGTCGCGCTAACATCAGATGGCTAGATGGAAGTACCTGCAACATTACAAGACAGGTCTGGCCGAACTTCAATCCTAGCCGCTCCTCAGGGCTGCTGATGCTGGAGAGGAAGCATCTTAGGAAAGTCGTGGGGATTATTACGGGGCATTGCCCGATGGGTGGGCATGCGAGGCGTCTGAGGCTTCTGCACAATGATTATTGTAGAAGCTGTAAAGACGAGGAGGAGGAGGAGACTATACATCATTTTCTATGTACCTGCCCTGCGCTGGCCGGTAGAAGAAAGGACACTTTGGGGTCCTTCTATTCCATTGACCCGGATGACCTAAAGGGCGTAAGTGCTGGTCATCTACATCGATTCATTGACAGCTCCGGTTGGTTCGACGACTAGAATCTCATGGTTTTGAGATGGTGAGGTATTACAACGGACCGTTGTGGTCTATGTGTGCTGTGCTCAGGGCCGGTCTTAGGGGTGGGCGAACTGGGCGGTCGCCCAGGGCCACCACTCTCAGGGGGCTACCACGCGATACATTTAATTTCTACAAACCTTCTAAAACTTAATATAAAGCAGACATGATGGCACTTTTATTGTATCAATATATTCAACAACCTATTATCAGTTATGCAATAACCTGACAGATAAAGACGATGATACTATTGCGGTGGCTATGTTGCAGTTATTGCAATGCTTTCCACGGTTATGATTCTGTTTATTTAGAATAAAAATATGTCAATGGTTCCTGAACCCAGAGCTGAAAAGTAAACACATAGTAGATCAGTTTTTGGTCCCTCCAGGCACGATGCCAGATGAACACTCAGTTCAGATGCGCTTGTTTATTGGTTTGCTTGGAGGATTATCGCTTTGCTTGCAGTTTAACTTGAAATTAGTGCTGAGGTCATAGCAATATATATATGAGGAACTACATCCGCGGAATGTTCGTTTCTGGCTGTAATTCGTTTTTTGGTTTGCTGAGTTGCCATTATTTGCTATTTGAACACGTGCATGTGAATATTGGCTTGCTGTGATTATGTGCTAGCGGCGGACTAAAGGACGTCGTAGTATCACATCAGTTATTGTTTTAACTCGAATAGTGTCTAAGGCAATTCCAACTGTGTTCGGTCGCTTGTTGTAAGAGTTTTTCAAGTTAGAGTTTTGCAAGTGAATTATAATAATAATCGTGATATTTTACGCAAGTTATTGTTTCCGCAAAGTAAGTTATTTTGACGGATAATGTTGGAATCTTAGATTCTTATTTAGGAATATGCTTGTTAGTTTCTATAGAAATGCCTCCACAAAGACGAATTCGGCTTAATCAGGAATCGGGTGCATCGAAAAGAAAAAAGAAGGCCACCGCAGAAGCGTTTATTGCTACTCAGAAAGGCGCAATTAAAGGATTTCCCATCAAAGAGAAAGAATCGCCATGAATATCAGAGGAGTTATCCGATGATTCTCAACGACCAGGAAAAAGCTTTGCTGGAGCTGTAGCATCAGCAACCCAATCGAAAGTTTCGCACGGACAAATCGAAGAAGAATTGGAAGAGGCTATTGAAGTTGAGGCCAGTACAACACCAATTGTCGATCAAAAAAAGGAATTATTTAAAACTGAATTCGACTGGAAAGATCCCGCATTATGGCCATCATCAATAACTGATGGTCAGCGCTTGTTTTTGGTGGAGAATGGACCTTTTCAAATCAAAGGCTTTGATTATCCAAAAGATAGCAAGGTGCGCCATTTTATAAACGTAAAATGCCGAATGGTGAGTGTGCTATTAGCCGATGGTTAGTTTACTCAAAATCCAATGACGCCGTGTTTTGCTTTTCTTGTAAAATATTTTCTGATTCGAAAATCAAGCTAACGATTGATGGCAGCAATGATTGGAAGCATATGGAAACGTTATTGAATGAGACTAAAAAAACAATCAACGATCGATAAGAGAAGCCAGCAACTGATAGATCAAGAAAGAGTGCACTGGAGTAATGTGTTGAAGAGAATTCTTTCTGTTGCAAAGTTTTTATCGCAAAGAAATCTCGCGTTCCGTGGCAGCGTTGATCGTTTCGTTGATTCGAGCAAAATAATGGAAATTTTCTGGGTTTGATAGAATTACAGTAAAACTTCGTTATAACGCTCCCGCTTATAACGATTTCTCGGTTTAACGCTCTTTTTCCTTGGTCCCGGTCCCTAAGGTTCATTTTCTATAGAATTTTTGTTCGCTTTAACGCTCCAGTTTCCCGTTTATAACGCTCCGATGGGTGATTAAGAAAATTTTTTTTTTCTTTGTAAATCATAAACATCAAGTCAATTGTTTGAATTTCGAGAATATAGAGATTCGATGCATTTTTTGATTGGTTTGGATTCCGAGAATGTTTACATTCGGTCAATGTTTACATTCATTCGAAAAATTTTCTTCCAACAAACCTCTTCAATATGTTTCCTCGAATTCAGACTTTGTCTGCTTTGGTCTTTTGCCTTGTTCGCTTTTCATTTGTCAGTGTTTTATTTTCCACGGTGGTTTTAAACCGAAAAATGTCGCGAAAATCGTTTTCGGTGAAAGAAAAAGTTGAATTAATAAAGGCGTACGAAGAATCAACTTTAAATCAAAAAGACTTTGCCGCGTCAAAAAAAAAAATAAGTGCTTCGACATTACCTACGATTTTGTAAAAACGTAAAGAGTTAGTTTCGGCCCACGAAGGAACCAGCCGCAAAAAACTACGGACTGGAAAGTATGAAGAGCTGGAAACAATATTAAAAGATGGGTTTATCCAGGCCAGGACCTCCAATATCCCGATAAGTGGCCCCATTTTGCAGGAGAAGGCTTTGCAAGTGGCTAGCTCTTTGGAAATTCCCAACTTTACTGCTTCGACTGGGTGGCTTGACAGATTTAAAAACAGGCATTCCATCATTTACAGGCAAATTAGTGGCGAGTCAAGTTCTGTAAATCCCGAGATAGCGTCTGACTAGAAAAAACAAATTTCGGTCCTCACTTCCGGTTACAACCCATCAGGCATTTATAACGCAGATGAATTCGGCTTATTTTTTAAATTGATGCCAGATAAATCATTGGTACTAAAAAACGAAAAATGCCACGGAGGAAAGCTGAGTAAAGAGCGATTGACGGTCCTCGTTTGTGCCAATTCTACTGGAACAGATAAAAAAAATCGCTAGTGATTGGGAAGTACGCTAAGCCACGCTGCTTTAAAAATGTAAAAACTCTTCCGTGTGTTTATTGTTCTCAATCTCGAGCGTGGATGACAGGTGATAGATTTATAAAATGGCTCCATGAGTGGGACACCGAACTGAAGGAACGAAAAATTCTCCTACTTGTCGACAATTGTGCTGCAAACCCAAAAGAAGTGGCCCTGAAAAACATAAAGCTTGAATTTTTACCGCCGAACACGACGAGTGAGCTTCAACCCCTCGACCAAGGGATCATTAATGTCCTGAAGCAAGGCTATAGGAGAAGAATGGTACAACAATACCTATCAATGATATGATGGACAGGTCATCCACGACTTCTCCAAAAATTTCTGTTTTGGATGCTGTCCACTTTTTGTACGCTGCATGGATGGACATTAAAAAAGAAACAATAGTGAATTGTTTGAAGAAAGCGGGCATTGGAAATTCTTCTGGAGGCCAAGAAATCGAAGATGTGATTTTTTTTTATTATTTTTGATTTCCATTTTTTAGGTGATCGACGAATCTTGGCAAGATCTTTGTGGAGAGAGATTAGCTGAGTTTCAAGGTTATGATGACTTCGACAGTGACCTTGTTACTAATGACGTCTTGAGCCTGGAATCCATAATTGAAGATTGCAATGCAGCAAACGCGACAGAAAATGAAGAAGAGGAAGATACAGAATCACCTGTAATAATTGCCCCAAAAATTGTAGACGCTTTGGACGCTTTGAAGACGATCCGTACATTTTTTAACTGCAATACGGAAGTGGAAGATGAAACATTTAAATATATAAACAACCTGGCAAACTCCGTATTTAAAAAATCATTAAATTGCCTTAAGCAAAAAAATTTATGATTATTTCAATCCAAGTGGGTCTAAATAATTTGTGTGTACGTGTATCTATAAGTTTTATTTTATTTCTTTGTTTTTGGAAACTTCTATGTTTTAAAATAAATTTTGTGCATTTTTAAGCATTTTTTATGATTTCCCGGTAATAGCGTTTTCCCGGTTATAACGCTCTTTATTTTTGGGCCTTAGAAGAGCGCTATAACGAAGTTTTACTGTACTTGGTGAATATGATCCCGTATTGCAGAAACATCTTAGGCGAATCAAAGGTGACGAAATCCATGATCATTATTTAGGAAATCATATTCAAAATGAGATTATTAAATTAATGGGAGATCAAGTGCCGGCAAAAATTATCAAAAAAAATTCATGATGCCAAATATTTTTCCAATATACTTGATTATACTCCAGACATAAGTCATCAAGAACAAATGACCATGGTTCTTCGAATTGTCGATGTAAACGAGTCGCCGCCTAGAATAAACGAGTTTTTTGTAGGATTTTTGCATGTGAAAAGCAGCACTGGCGAAGACTTGACAGAAACTTGTTTGAAAAAACTTGAAGAACTGAAGCTGGACATTAAAAATTGCCGTGGTCAAGGATACGACAACGGTGCAAATATACGTGGCTGTCGCAAAGGTGTACAAAGGCGAATTCTTGACTTAAATCCAAAAACCTTTTTCGTGTCATGCGGATGTCACAGTTTAAATTTATTGCTAGGGGATATTGCAAAATCGTCTGTGACGGCAATAACTTAATTTGGCGTTTTGCAACAAATATACGTGCTTTTTGCAGCATCAACATCAAGGTTGGTGTAGTATTGGCAACGCTGCCATTAGAATTACAATATGTAGCATTGACAACACTTTCTTGGGAATTACGATATTTGAATAAAGCAGTTGTTATCTAGACAGCATAGAGTGCGTTTCTTTGGAATATTACATTGGCGACGAAGGATTATTCGGAAACGAAAAGTGGATACAGAGTAAGGAATAATTTAAGTAAAGTAAATGACGAGTTAAGAAGTTGGAAATAGAAATCAGAAAAGTCACCGTGAATCGTGTCGGTGTAATTTGTCGAAGGTCACCGGAAAAAAAATGTTGCCGGTGTGATTTGTCGGAGGTCACGGAAAAAAAATGTTGCCTGTGTGATTTGTGGGAAAAGAAGGGAAATAAGTGAAAGTCACCGAGAATTGGTTGCTGGTGTAATTTGTTGCTCGTGTAATTTGTTGAAACGAGGGTGGGAATTTAGGAAAAGTACGTGGCGTGTTTGAAGCACATCGGTGTGAAATTCGGGCTTGGCGGGTGGTGTTATGGAGGTACAACATGTATGAAAGGGACCATTGAAAGAGTGTATCCAATTCATATATACATATGTATAACCAAAAGAATAAGTAGTGGTGAGCACAAACACCACGCCAATACGGAACAACGACTAGTACGTTCGGCTTCTGGACTCGACTCCAAATGTCAATGGCGAAAATAGAATCGATTGTTTGTTTTCGCTCTTTATGAAAACGGGGATTTACGTGTTGCAACAAGAGCAAGTGATATTTTAAATTAGGTGTAATGAAAAGTAGAAATAAGTTGTGCGTATGAAAAGTAACAGATATTTAGGTCAGTGTTATTTTATATTTTCAGAAATGCAAGCGCAAACAAAGGTATTGTCAAGTGTCGCGCCGTTTGATTTTGTAATGGACGATACGGATGGTGCCAACAAATGGACAAAATGGCTAAGGAGTTTTGAAATTTTCGCAAAGGCCAACAAAGTTGAAGATGAAGAACACATGTTAAATTGGATGCTACATTGCGCTGGTCCAAAAGTCCAAGATATTTTCTATTCGTTGCCGGAAGATATCGATGAAGTGAAGCGAGGACCATTATTGACCCACTATGGGGCATTCCAACAAACGAAATATGATAGCTGCACAATTTTTTCGAACCAAAAAGAAATGTTACATTCGAACGACATGTCTTCAGACAAATGAAGCAGAAAAGTGGCGAAAGAATCGATGCATTTATCATACGATTACGGGAACAGGCAGAGCGATGCGGTTTTGATAATCAGTACGACGAAAATATCAAAGATCAAATAACTTGTGGCTGCGAATCAAACTTGTTGCGACGTAAAATCCTTGAATGAGGTGACTGTAGACTGGAAGACATAATTAACAAGGCTCGTTGTCTGGAAAGGGTGGAGCAGCAACAGAAGTCATTTGATACGGTAAGCATGGATGCAGCATTAAAGACGGGGGAGACAAACCTAAACAAGGAGAATCAGAGTGCTGAAGTATGCAAAATTGAGGTCCGAAAGAGAGGTGATTGGCGTCCAAAATTGAATGCTGTGGGTTTCAATGGGACTTGTGGTAGATGCGGTTTCAGGGGTCACCAGTCAAAAGATACAAAATGCCCAGCAAGAGGCAAAGTTTGTGCGAAATGCGGAGTAAAAGATCATTTTGCCCGTCGATGTTTTTCGAGATTTCCAAGGCAGAAAACACAAAATAGAAATAAATCGGTCGCAAATAAACAAGATGGTAGTGTACCAGCCAAAATTAGAAGAAGGGATTCAGAATCAATCAACATGATTAATAGAACAGGCCAAAATTTAAGCGACCCAAATGAAGATGAAGATATATTTTCAATTGATAATTTGGACATAAATATGGCCGAACCGGATGTAGAAGGCGGAAAAAATCAACTATGGTGCATGATCGGGGGTGTGGAAATCCAGTTGACAGTCGATTCTGGTTCCAAGTACAATATTGTCGATAGGCAAAGTTGGATCGAGTTGAAAGCGAAGAAAATGCAAATAATCGACTGTAAAAAAACGTGGAAGTAAAATTTGCAGCATACGAAGGAAACAAAATAAAAATATTGGGAATGTTCACGGCGACAATCAAGGTAGCTGGCAAACAATCAGTTGAAAATTTCTATGTAGCTGACGAATTTGGAAGAATCCTACTGGGATATGATACAGCATACGCTCTAAAAGTTTTAAAAATTGGCTACGAAGTGAATAATATTGATCACCTGCAAAACGGGGAATTTAGTAAAATAAAAGAGGTTTTGATGAAGATTCCATTAAAGCCAGACGTAAAAGGTGTGGTGCAGCCGTATCGTCGAATTCCGATACCGCTAGAGAAAATGGTCAGCGAACGGATAAACGAAATGTTAGCCAAAGGTATTATCGAGAAAGTAGTTGGAGTATCACGATGGGTATCACCGCTAGTAATCACATCAAAGGGAAACGATATAAGCATTTGCGTTGATATGAGAAGAGCTAATGACGCTGTGGAACGCGAAAATTACCCAATGCCCACGTTCGATGATTTCTTGCCGCATATGGGAGAGGCGAACATTCTTTCAAAACTTGACATAAAAAATGCATCGAAGTCTAAACCGTGTGCCAGAATAGAGAGATGGGTTATGAGGTTGCTTTCGTACCGATTCAAGGTTATATATAAACCAGGAAAAACCAATATCGCAGACCCATTATCACGACTTCTCTCAAAAAATAGAGACGGATTCAAAACCCAGTAGAATCGCTGAAAATTATGTGGATTGGATTGCAGCAAATGCGGAACCAAAACCAGTCAAATTGGAAGAAATTATTTCGGAGTCCAAGAAAGATGCTGAAATACAAGCGGTGAAGGAAGGTATTTATGGTGGCGAGTGGACTGCGGCGTTCAAGATTTTCGAATCAGAGCTATGTTTTGCAAAAGACATCTTGCTGCGGGGTACCAGAATTGTAATTCCCGCAAAATTACGTCTAAAAATTTTAGAAGTTGCACACGAAGGCCATCCGGGCATGTCGATAATGAAAGGAAGATTAAGAGCCAAAGTTTGGTGGCCAAAGATTGATCAGAACGTTGACGATTTCGTGAAAAAGTGCAAGGGATGCACTTTGGTAAGCGCACCGGCTGCACCTGAGCCTCTGAGGCGGACCGAATTACCATCGCAACCGTGGCAGCATGTAGCAATTGACTTTTGTGGGCCATTACCTTCGGGACACAATCTCTTCGTTATTATCGATTAGTATAGCCGATTCAAAGAAGTCGAAGTCATGAATAAAATTGATTCGTCAGAAGCAATTAAGAGGCTGGAAACCATTTTCGCTCGATTTGGGCTGCCATTATCTATCACAGCGGATAATGGACGGCAATTCGTCAGCCAGGAGTTTCATACATATTGCGAACAAAATAATATTGAACTAATTCACACTATTCCGTATTGGCCACAACAAAACGGCGAAGTGGAACGCCAGAATAAATCATTACTGAAGAGATTGACGATTAGTCAAATTGAAAATAGAAACTGGCGCGAAGATTTACTGAAGTACTTGCTAATGTATCGCTCAAGCCCACATTCAGTCACAAAGAAGTCTCCAGCAGAATTAATGTTTGGCCGACAAATCAGAGATAAGTTGCCAACGCTGCAACAAATAATTGATCGAAACGACGAGTTAAGTGACAGAGACAAAGTCATGAAAGCCAAGGGAAAGGAGTATGCCGATAGGAAACGTGGATCAAAGACAAGTGACGTAGACATTGGCGATTTGGTGTATCTTAAAAGACAAATTATCCCCAATAAATTGGCATCAACATTCGAGCCTACATTTTTCAAAGTGATACAACGGAAAGGATCGGAATTGACGGTTGAGAACGAGGAGACTGGAACGGTGTATCGTAGGAATGTGGCTCATGTTAAAAGAATAGCTGAAAAAGATGAACAGATGGATCGGACGAGGCTCGCAGGAGGTGAGAATACGACTTCGCCAGAGACAAGGGTCGAGAACACAACATCACCAGAAGCAAGGGTCGAGAACAGGGACGTCGAAAACCTTCGCATTTGTAGTAAGTCACTGTAAAATTAATTTTTATAAGTCACTGTACAAATTTGTAAGCTACTGGCGCCAGCCATCTTTATAATTATTATTAAAGCTGTGACCGTGGGATGGATAGGTCCGTCCGCAGAAAAAGACATACGTGTTTTTATTTCTGTGCTTTATTCTTTAGAGCTACAGGTGCTACAGTAATCAGAAGTGGGATGAGCCTACATACAAACATTTAGATGTGCCGCGAACGTGTTCCGTATCAAATTCATAACTAGTGAGACTAGCGACTTGCAAAACATCGCCATTTCGGTCGCCACGAGCGGGCATTTCTCGACGTTCAGACGTGATTCAATTAGTATTCTAATGAGCATTATTCGCTGTGTTTGAACAAAAAAAACATGAGTGCCGAAAATTTGAGTGTTAAACAATTAAAAAGTAAACTAAAGTCGTTGGGTTTGCCTACTACGGGAAATAAAAGTGTTCTTGAAAATCGTCTAGACGCTGTTAGATTACATCATCCGCCTAATTCGGGGGATGATTACGAGAGTGATATAAACTCGAACGCGCGGAAAAAAGACAACAATATGTCCGCGAAAAACAGTGATAACAATGTAGCCAACGCGCTCTTATTGAAAGAACGCGAAGAGGAACTTATTCGACGCGAATGCGAGCTTTTGCGTATGGAAAATAAGCTCCTGAAAATGAATCCAAACGTTACAGTGCGTGAAAAACTTTTGCATCCAGCAGAAATGGATGAAATGTTGCCATATTTTGATCCAAAAGATGAAAATTTTTGAATCTTCATTGCAATTTGTGGAAAAAATTGAAAAGTATGGAAAGATATACGGTTGGTGTGATGACACCATACTACATTACGCAAACTTAAGGCTAAAGGGAACAGCGAGACTATGGAGAGCCAGCAATCAGGCTTTTGAATCCTGGACTTCGTTTAAGAAAGCGTTTCTGATTTCATTTCCGGACATGGAAGATGACATGGATGTACATTCAAATTTATCGAGGCGCAAGATGAAAGGCGGTGAATCATACGAGGAATTTATTTACGCTATGCAACAAATTTCTAGAGGTAAAATTAGTGAGTCATCATTAATCAAATATATTATTAGGGGTATCCGAGACCAGAATGTGCAACAAATTCTTGCATTGCAACAATTTTCGTCAGTGTTCGAATTGGCGAGGCAACTAAAACAATATGTAGCTACGAAAACTTCAACGTCGATACATCGCGTCGCTACCACCCAAATTGATGACAGCAAAGTACCGACACCCGACAATCGAGTTCAGGAAAAGCCTCCGACTGCGACCATCAAGTGTTTCAATTGTAATCGAAACGGACATTTTTCGAAGGATTGTAAGAAACCGCAGAGGCCTAAGGGTTCATGCTTCAAATGTGGATTAATGGGACACTTGTCGAAACAATGTACAGGTACCGTTGCAATAAACCAAATAACTTTACAAGAAAAAGAAATTGTAGAATATAGTATTAGGTATTTGATACAAATCGATAATATTAAATTGGGTATTAAATGTTCACTTGAAATTAATGCACTAGTAGACACAGGAAGCCCAATAAGTCTAATTAAAAAAAAGTATTTTATATTGCCAGAATTTGTAAAATTGGAACCATACAAAAATATAACAGACCCCGGAATCAATGGGAGCAAAGTTAGTATTATAGGAATATTTCAAACTGATATAACGTTTAATGGAAAAATATTTAGTTTACAACTTTATGTCGTCCCGGATAATTGTATGAATCCCAATTCCTTGTTAGGTCGTGATTTTTTGAAGATTACTAATTCAAAATTGATTATCGGTGAAAACGTTGCGATTAATAATGATGGTAGTGATTTGGAATCCTTCGATGAGATTTTAAATATAGAGATAGGTCAAACCAACGCATCTGCTGAGGTTCAAATTAATCATAACCTTCCGCGCGAAGTTCAGAAAGAAGTTCGTGACATTTTGGTGAAAAATTACATACAGGCTCCTGAAGTTGTAAATAGTTCAATCAATAAAGTTCATTACCAAATGTCGCTATCAGTTACGACTGATAAACCAATTTATAGTTCTCCAAGACAACTTTCCTTATTTGAAAAGGAACAAGTTCAGAAAATTATTGACGATCTATTGGAAAAGAAAATAATTAGGCCTAGTACATCTCCGTATTCGAGCCCGATCGTATTAGTGAAGAAAAGTAATAATGAGATAAGAATGTGTGTTGACTATCGCGCACTAAATAAAATAACACAGAAGGATAATTATCCCCTACCATTAATTGAAGACTTAATTGATGAATTAAAGGATAAACGTTATTTTACGTGTCTAGATTTAAAAAGTGGGTTTCACCACGTTACAGTCGACGAAAGCTCCATTAAATTTACAAGCTTCATAACGCCTATGGGTCAATTTGAATATCTGAAGATGCCTTTCGGGCTAAAAAATGCTCCGTCGGTTTTCCAAAGATACATTTGCAAAGTTTTTGATGAACTAATTCGTCAGAAGAAAGTAATGATATACTTTGACGATATTCTAATAGCGACAGAAAATATTGATGAACATTTGGAAATATTAATTGAAGTTTTGAAATTAATGAAAGAGAATGATTTAAATCTTAGGTTGGATAAGTGTCGTTTTCTTTTCACGGAAATTGACTATCTGGGATATAATATCACCGAGCAGGGTATAAAACCAAATACGAAAAAGATTCAAGCAATCCGAGAATATAGCGTACCACGTAACGAAAAAGAACTAAAAAGTTTTTTGGGTTTATGTTCCTTTTTCAGGAAATTTATTGAACAATTTTCAGTTCTTAGTAAACCATTGTATGATCTCCTTAAACAAGATCGGGATTATGTGTTTGATGCTGAAAAGCATGAATGTTTTGAGATGTTAAAGGCGAAGCTTTCTGAAGCTCCTATTTTGAGAATCTTCTCACCAACAGATTACACCGAATTGCATTGTGATGCAAGCGCATTGGGGTTCGGTGCAATTTTGATGCAAAGGAAGGAAGATGGGTTGATGCATCCCGTTTATTATTTTTCCAAGCGAACTACCGACTGCGAATCACGCTATCATAGTTATGAGCTAGAGACGCTTGCGATAGTTTATGCACTGAGGCGGTTCAGAACATATCTGCACGGTATGAAGTTTAAAATAATTACAGACTGTAATGCACTCGCTCTTACGTTGCAGAAAAAATTAATTAATTCTAAAATCAACAGGTGGGTCTTAGAGCTGTCCGAATATGACTACGAGATAGAGCATCGCCAAGGTAATAGAATGCAGCATGTCGACGCGCTGAGTCGCTGTCAGAATATTTTAGTTTTGGAAGAATGCCCTTTTGAGCAGCAATTGGCTATTTGCCAAACTGAAGACTCTGAAATTGGAAAGCTACGGGATCAAGTTCGTAAAGAAGAAAGTCCGTTATATGAAATCCGGGAAGATCTTTTATATCGGAAAGTAGGGAAAACTGGGAAGTTGTTATTTTACGTTCCGGAGAGTATGCGAGTTCATATTTTAAGAAATGCGCATGATCTTCATTCGCATGTGGGCGTGAATAAAACGTGTGAAATTATTAGTCGGTCTTATTGGTTTCCAAACTTAGCCTCTGTCGTTAAGGAATATATACAAAATTGTCCTAAGTGTATAGCTTTTAGTGTGCCGAAGGGGAAACAAGAAGGCTTCCTCTTTCCAATCCCTAAGTATGAACAACCCTTTCACACAATTCATGCCGATCACTTAGGCCCATTTGAAGAAACTCCAAATAAAAAGAAATTCGTTCTTGTGGTCATTGATGGGTTCACAAAATTTTTGAAACTTTATTCTACTCGTACCACTAATGCTAATGAGGTCATCCGCTGTCTTCAGAGTTATTTTAATGCATACAGCAAACCTGTAAGAATTATTTCAGATTGTAGTATAAAGTCAATTTAAATTTGAATTTAACGACCAAATAGAAAAAAACTCGTTTTGTAAACGCAGCTCACCAACACCCTGTGTAAACGAGGCGTCAGTTGGACTTTTCGGAAACTGACACCTCGGGTTGTCATCTTTCTTCTAAAAAAGTGACTTGTAGAGAGAGGACGTAAATAAAGTTTTGTACGGTATCCATTTTTAAATCCGTTTCTTTCAATTATCAAAAACGAACAATCGGTCGACGTTACAACGTCAGAAGTGGGATAGTAACCCAATCGGCACAAAAGAATAAATATTTTGAGGAAAAAGAATCGAAGAATGTCGTACCGCGTGACCCGAAATATGTCATCGAGACCCGCAAGATCCACCGATGGAGAAGCCAACACAGACGACAGCGAGTCGGAAAACGCAGAAGCAACAATTGTAGCCGCCAGCGGGAATCAACAACCCGCGAACCGAAGCCCGACGTTACCGCCACCAAGCGAATCTTCGCACCCGCAGCACAGAAACACGACGCCGCCGACACACACCTCAACGTTGCAGTCGCAAGAGGTTACAGGTGAATCTTCACACCAGCAGCGTAGCCATGTGCGACCGCTGACCCCCAACGCAGTGTTGCCGCAGCCGCAAAGCGAATCCTCACATCCGCAGTACATCCATACGATGCCGCCGATCTGTACGGAACCACGGCCGTCGCCAGTCGATCCCGAAACGGAAAATTTGGAGCGCGAACTGGCAAATCTTCGCCGCCGACACGAAATTTTGCGTCTGCGAAACGAGATAGCTCGTATGGAGAGAGGAGAGACGGTTGAATCAGCCCGACAGCCAGTAGCAGCAAGGGAACAAGACATGCTGACAGGTGGACCTATCAGGCGAGTGCACTTTCAAGATATTGAGCACGCCATCGTCAAGTTTAGTGGCGACGACCGCGCATATGGAGTGCACGATTTCTTCAGGCACCTGGAGCAGATCTTCGAGCAAGTGAACGCTGACGAACTAATGAAATTTTTAGCGCTGCGAAATTCATTAGAGGGATCAGCTCGACTGTTATTAGTGCGAGGTGCATTAACCTACAGGGACCTTAAGAGCAGCTTATTGAAAGAATTCGGGCGTACAGTCAGCAGACAAGAGGTGTATCAGACCCTTAGGAACCGGGTAAGGAGACCCGAAGAGAGCGTTCGCCGATACATCATGGAAATGGAGTCTATTTCCTACCGCAGCGACGTAACGGAATTTGAACTGGTGGCCTATATACAGGAGGGCCTGAATAACCGGACGAACGACTATACGCTGTTTCTTACTGCCAAAACTATTGATGAGCTGAAGAACGCGGTAAACATGCTAGAGCATCGACAGGCTATGCGTGCCCGCCAGAACCCGCCTGACACCGCCCGACCGCAGATGAGGCCCCGAACCGACTACACCGCAGCCAGACAAACGATGTCAACCGCCACCGCTCGAAACTCGACTTCCGCCGCCGCCGCCAACCCAAGTTCCAATGCCGCCGTAAACACCGCCGCTGTGGGGGATCGATGTTTCAATTGCTCCCGAATTGGACACAGAAAGCCGATGTGCCCGTATGAGGAACGACCGCGAGACGCCTGTTACCGATGCTGGGGATTCGGTCATGACCGCAGAAATTGTACGAACCCGCCATACACGCAGAAATTGAAGAAGTCCACGACAGTAGCCGCTGTTGCACGGAGTACGCTTGATTCTGACGACGACGAAGACGATGAGGATGGAGCAAAGTCGCTCAGCGCTCTAAATCTGGTGAGTGTTGCCTTTAGTAACAATGAAAATGAGTGTAGCGCGAACATGACCTTCTTATCTCTTTTCGATACCGGTAGCCCCGTTAATCTAGTAAGAAAATCCGCTGTCCCATTTAAAGTCCACCATGCGTTAGTCGATACCCCATTTGTGGGCCTGGGAAAAACCCCTATTCGAACATTCGGTAAGATATCCGGTGATGTTACGATCCGCGGTCGGTGCAAAAGAGTAAATTTCCTTGTAATTCCAGATGAAACGATACCGACGCCGATGCTTCTTGGAAGAGCAGCATTATCCAAATTTGGGATTACGCTTACAATGATAAATAGAAAAACTGTAAATGTACTAAGGAACAAAACCGTGAAAGATAGTAATAAAAATAAAGAAAACGGACCCGTCGACAAGAGAGAAGATGCGTTTTGTTTTTGTTCGCTTGTAGTTAATGTTTCAAAGGAGGTAGCAATTGCGAAGGTCGCCCATCTGCCGTCCGCTTTATTCAAACGTAAAACCGAAGTAGATTTGTCGGGTAAATATAGAGATAAAACGTTAGGTGGGGTGTCATGTGTCCGCGGAGAGCCCGAAGAAAATCCTGAGTTGGTGGAATCGCTGCAAGATGAAATACGAAATGTAATGGCAATCGACTACGACGAAGACGAGCACCAAATAGATATTAATCCGCAGTTGGGGAAGGAAATGATGGCAATAATTGAGCAGGTGATCACCGACGAATATTTATGCCCCGAAGCTACTCCGGAAGAAAGCGATTTTGAAATGCACATCCGTCTAGAAAATGAAGTACCGTTTCACCATTATCCAAAAAGATTATCAGTTGAGGAGCAAGGCGCGTTAAAGGAAATCATAGACGAACTGCTGAAGAAAGAGATTATCCGAGTTAGCGAATCTCCATATACCTCATCTATTGTTATGGTTCGAAAGAAAAATGGGAAGTACCGGAAATGTGTCGACTACCGCAGCTTAAACAAGATGATGATTCGCGACAATTATCCGATGCCGCTGATTGAGGAATGCCTTGATTACCTGGGAGGAAAGAGGTATTTCACAACGCTCGATTTGGAGAATGGATTTTTCCATGTAAAGATAGCCGAAGACTCGAAAAAGTACACCTCTTTCGTTACACCGTATGGGCAATATGAGTATAATCGGATGCCATTTGGCCTGAAAACTGGGCCTGCAGTATTTTTCAGATATATCCACCGGCAGTTGAGAGATTTGATAGAAACGGGAAAGGTCATCGTATACATGGACGATATCACGATCGCCACCGACGATTTGGAGGCACACATAAAGGCGCTCGCAGAAGTGATGCATCGTCTTGCTAAATGCGGACTGAAGCTAAATATGGGAAAATGTCGAATCGCCTACGAAAATGTTGAGTTTTTAGGATATTCCATTTGTAAGGAGGGAATCAGACCAAGCGACGCGCACATCCGTTCAATGAGGGACTATCCTATGCCAAGTACGATTAAGCAGGTGCGCTCGTGTTTGGGACTTTTTTCCGTTTTCCGAAGATTTGTACCTAACTATGCAAAGATCGCGCACCCGCTGCAGAGGTTATTGAGAGACAATGTCCCCTTTAACATAGACGACCGTTGTAGGCAGGCATTCCAGGAGTTGAAGGAAAAGTATTTATCTCCACCGCTGTTAGCTATTTTCAATCCGACGAGAGAAACCGAATTGCATACCGACGCATGTAGTGTTGGATACGGAGCCATGTTGGTGCAGAGACAAAAAGATGGAAAATTTCACCCGGTGTACTATTATTCAAGAGCCGCCACACCCGAAGAATCCCGCATGCATAGCTATGAGCTGGAGACTCTCGCTATCGTCTACGCTGTAAGAAAATTCCGCAGTTACCTCCATGGTATAACATTCAAGATAGTGACGGACTGTAGTGCACTTTCACTCACATTCGACAAAAAGAACATATGTCCAAAGATCGCCAGGTGGGCGTTGGAATTGCAACATTTCACGTTTCGCATACAACACCGAAGCGGAGTCCTGATGGGACATGTTGATGCATTAAGTCGATGCCATGAGCCTCCCGAAATAAAACCGATGAATTACCACGCCGATATCATGAACCGGGTTGTAGCCGTAGTTGAGTTGGAAGGAAATGAATCTGTTTTTGACGTAAGCGAATCGCCAGTTGACGATGATGATATTAGGAAGAAGATAGCTTGCAAGGTTATTACGGTTGCCAATCAGATGGAGTTGGACTTTATGATACAGGCCACACAGAGCAGGGATGATAATATAGTATCTTTACGGAAGCGACTGGAGAAGACGACAGTAAAGGGATTCGAACTGAAAGACGGACTGGTGTTCAGACGAGACAAAGCCGGTCGACCGCAGTTGTTTGTTCCGACGGAAATGGAAGAAAACGTGATTCGGATGGTACATGAGAAAATTTGTCATCTGGGAATTGACAAAACTTATGAGCAAGTCAAGAAAAATTATTGGTTTGAAAAGATGAAGGAAAAAATCGAAAAGTTCATAAAAAATTGCATTCGCTGTATAATGTGTTCACCGCCGGCACGAGTATCAGAGAGAAATCTATTTAGCATCCCGAAGGAACCAGTCCCGTTTGACACGATCCATATTGATCATTTTGGACCGCTGCCGTCGATTCGAGGCACCCGCAAGTATATTCTGTTGGTAGTTGATGGATTCACGAAATTTACAAAGCTGTTTGCGGTGAAGTCAACTGGAACCAAGGAGGTGGAAGTATGCCTTGATAAATATTTCTCAGCGTACAGCCGACCCCGACGAATCATCAGCGACCGAGGAACAAGCTTTACGTCGTTGCGATTTGGAGAATTTCTGATAAAGCGAAACATCGATCACGTAAAGGTTGCCGTCGCATCACCGCAGGCTAACGGACAAGTGGAAAGAGTCAACCGCATAATAACCGCTATGCTCAGCAAGATTACGGATCCGCTGGATCATTCGGACTGGGCGAAGAGATTAGAAGAAGTGGAATTCGCATTAAACAACTCAACACATGGTTCAACGAAGCAAACGCCGAGCCAACTCCTTTTCGGTGTCGACCAAAAAGGTATAATAGTGGATTATATGACGGAGTTCCTGCAGGAAAAGTTCATAAAGGAAACGAGGCAAGATTTAGAAAGTAAGCGCCGCAAGGCATCAACCGCAATACAGCAATCGCAGAAAAAAAATTCTAATTATATTGCCAGCAAAAACCGACTACCGAGCGGATTTTCGGAGGGTGACTACGTCGTTGTCCGACACACTGACACTACCGCAGGGACAAATAAAAAGTTCAATGAGAAATACCGCGGACCGTATGTTGTATATAAGAAGTTACCAAATGACCGGTATGTCATACGCGATGTCGAAAACTGTCAAATAACGCAGCTGCCCTATGACGGAGTAGTAGAGTCATGTTGACTTAGAAAATGGGTAAAGCGGTAGGTGGAATGGGCTCATTTGTGGTTACTATTGGCAACACCATCACATTCACTATAACAACCTAAAATTCACTATACATTTAAATTTTTCGCTTGCATATATACTCGTGATTGAGGTCAATCATTCTGTCAGGATGGTCGAGCTGTAGTATAAAGTCAATTTAAATTTGAATTTAACGACCAAATAGAAAAAAACTCGTTTTGTAAACGCAGCTCACCAACACCCTGTGTAAACGAGGCGTCAGTTGGACTTTTCGGAAACTGACACCTCGGGTTGTCATCTTTCTTCTAAAAAAGTGACTTGTAGAGAGAGGACGTAAATAAAGTTTTGTACGGTATCCATTTTTAAATCCGTTTCTTTCAATTATCAAAAACGAACAATCGGTCGACGTTACAAGATCGAGGTTCGGCTTTTACCTCTGGCCAATTAAAAACATTTCTATCAAAACATGGAGTCCAACATGTTCTCGTTGCTTCTGGTTCGCCAAAATCTAATGGTCAAGCGGAAAGACCTAATAGAGATATTGTATCAATGGTGGCGAAAACAGTTCGACCTGAAAATAACATGAGTTGGGATAAAGTCCTTCCTCAAGTTGAACATAGTCATAACAATACCATTAATCGATCAATAGGTACGACACCAAGTAAATTGTTATTTGGAGTGAATCAACGTAACTCGACATCAGACGTTATATCTGAAGTGATCGAGACTTCGGTGAATTCGAGTCCCCGAGACCTCAACTCTCTAAGAGAAACTGCCGCAGATAAAATTGAGAAACTACAGCGTTATAACAAAACCCAGTTTGATAAAAAACGTAAGCCCGCCAGGACTTATGAAGTTGGGGATTTAGTCATGATTTCGAACATAGACACAACTCCAGGTGTGAACAAGAAATTAATCCCAAAATACAGAGGTCCGTATAAAATAAAGAAGTGTCTAAGAAATGATAGGTATTTTATCGCTGATGTAGAAGGATTTCAGATAACAAATAAACCATTTGAAGGTATTTTCGACGTCACTAGAATAAAACCCTATATGAATTTGAGATCAGTAATTAAACCGAAGTAACTGTTAAATCAAGGAATTTGGAAAATTAGTATTAGTAATAATTTGTATTTGAATCTTGAATTTTAGCATTTTTTCCAAATCTATTATGTTGTTCGAATTACTTAAAGGAAAAATGACAATGTTAACATTAATAAAAAAAAAAAAAAAATTGTGACATTCATTTATATGTATATAGTTATGTATATACAATACCTTCATTTAAGAAAATGCACAATGAGTAATCGTATGTAAATAGCAATATATCTATTAATGTTATCTTAAATTAATTAAGTTAATCGAGGACGATTAAGGTCAGGATGGACGAATGTAGTAAGTCACTGTAAAATTAATTTTTATAAGTCACTGTACAAATTTGTAAGCTACTGGCGCCAGCCGTCTTTATAATTATTATTAAAGCTGTGACCGTGGGATGGATAGGTCCGTCCGCAGAAAAAGACATACGTGTTTTTATTTCTGTGCTTTATTCTTTAGAGCTACAGGTGCTACACATTCAACCACCGCGCAAAAGAATGGTACCGCTAAGTTACCAAAATGACTTTGACTAATAATAATAATAAAAAAAAAAAATATATAAAATATATATAATATTTTATATACATATATTGCTTTGAAAAAAAAAAAAGAGAGAGTATATGTAGTATTGGCAACGCTGCCATTAGAATTACAATATGTAGCATTTGCGATATTTGAATAAACCAGTTGTTATCTAGACAGCATAGAGTGCGTTTCTTTGGAATGTTACAGTGGGACATTTTGAAAAAATATGTGCAGCATTTGACAGTAAATCCTATTTCGGAAACTCGATGGGAATACAGAATCGCAATTCGATTTCAAATAGCTGCAGTTTACGATGCATTGATCGAAGTGTCTGAATCAGTTAATGACGTTAAAGCTCGAACGGAGGGATTATCCTTGGCGAAAGAAATAAAATCTTTCAAATTCTTAGTGTCATTAGTTATTTGGTATGACATTTTATTACAAATTAATATTGTCAGCAAGCTTATGCAAAGCAAGGATATGCCATCAAATGTCTAGAAAAAACTAAGGCATTTTTGGAGACGTACAAAGAAACTGGATTTGAATCGGCACAATGTACGGCAAAAGAGTTAGCCGAGGAACTAGAAATGACTTTAGAAGAAATAGCTTTTCCACCAGCAATTAGCATGGGAAGACGCAAAGTTCAAAGACAATTTTCTTATGAAAGCGTCGATGAACCTATCACTGATCCCAAAACAAAATTCAAAGTAGAGTTTTTCAATGTTTTGCTCGATCAAGCACTAATGTCTTTAATTGAACGATTCAATCAGTTGAAGCTATTGTTACGAACTGGCAACTCCAGAGGAAACATGAGACGGTATTAATATACAGTCTGGCGGCTACAAGGCGACGATAATGTGCGGCAGGCGCTGGGCGAGAGGAAGTGCTGATTCGGACAACAGGCGGTGGATTGATTGTTCTGGCGTAATTATTAAGATCGGGCGATCGTGGAGATTAGATGTACTTGTATGGCGTGTGTGAAAAATATTGAAAGTGGTGTAATTCTGAACAAGACGTAATAGTGGCGGAATAAAGGCGATTTATTTTTATAAAAAGACGTGTTTGTTTATAATTATCAAGGATTTATCTAACAAAATCAGAAGTGGGATAGACCGACGCGGTGTGTTAAGTGGCGAAATTATTTTGCAATTGTGCAAATCCATCGGGCGGTGATTTCTATCGGGCGTATTAGCTATTTTCCAATAATTGCGAAAGTAAGCGGGCGTATTGGCGTTAATAGGTGAAATTAGGTGAGTGCATTGTCCATGTAATTGGAATCAGAAAAATCCATCGGGCGTGGGATTTTATCTGGTGACAAATTGTACGGTGTGCTCTGTGTTGGTGAAGCCCTTATCTGTTGATTCCCCTGTGTGGTGCCACTTCGTGTGCTGGTGAAGCCCCTTCTAAGTGATTCCTCTGTGTGGTGAGCTGAAATCTGGAATTGGTGTGACCAACACGTGTGTGTGTGTGTGGCGAACTATTAAACTTTGGCGACATAAAACTGTATAAAGTTGAACAATGGCGGCGTTGGACAATGACGAATTGGTGAGCCTAGATGCTAGTATGAGTGGTAGTGAGGTGGAAATGGCGGATGATGTTGTAAGTGGATTGAAGGATGACGTAATCCATCGCGCAATGGAAGATGCAGGAAGGAATGCTGCCAACGATGGCGATGGCGTAGAGAGCAAGGACAATGCAAGTGCCAGGAAGGCGAAGGTTGTGGCGGGCGGTGTGGCGGGTGGTACGGCGGGCGGTATGGCGAACAGGGCGAAACAAAGGCAGAAGGTGGAAGAAAAAGGCGAGAGCACCGAAAAAAATTATCAAGCGGTTATTGGACGACGGTTTGGCGGAACAGATACGCCAAACTGTGCAGCGACAGACGGCCTTAGTGTTTGGCGAATTTGCAGGCGGATCCTCTGACTCAGGCGTAACGGCGAATACGGTTCGATGTGTAGAGAGTAGGCCAAGGTACGTGGCAAGCGGGGAGGTCATCGACCCATTCGATCCAGATGACCCAGAAAATAATGCCGAGAGGTGGCTTACAAAAATTGACCAACTGGCGCGAGTGCATGGATGGTCGGAGGACGAGAAGATCATCATCATGCAACAAAAGCTTTCAAAGGCGGCCAAGAAGTGGTTTAATCGGTTGGATCACTAAGACTTCACCTGGAGCGAATGGAAAAAGGCGCTTAAAAAGGCGTTTCCGATACGGCATGACTTTGCGGTTAGTCTTGAAGAATTGGTCAAGCGCAGAAAGGAACCAACAGAGACCATGACACAGTATTACCTGGCGAAATTGGAGCTTTGTGAGAGGTGTAAAGTTAGAGGCGAGGATGCAGTGTCATGTATAATCAGAGGATTACCAGAGGAGCTAAAGGCGAACGCTCACTCGGCAAAGTGCTACTCTCCTGATGACTTCTACAACAAATTCTTGGCGCAAATGGAGACATATGGCGTAGAAAGAGGCGGGCGGGCGAGTGATAGGTCAGTGATGATAAGGCGAAGATCGGCGATGGCGGAAACATCAGTGGCCAGGCGTGTAGAAGATCGATCGGCGTCCAGAGAGGTGGTAAAGCTCAGGTGCTACAATTGCCAACGCTATGAAGGGCATATGAGTAGGGACTGTCCGCATTCAAAGCAGGAGAGATGCATTCGATGTGGACTACCAGGACACACCATATCGAACTGTTCGCAGTCACTTGGATCTGGACAGGCAACAAGACGGTCGTCAGGCGGAAATATTCAGGTGAGACTTGTAAATTTACATCTTGATCAAATTTATATGAGGTGGGGAACTTTGGCGGATGGATCCCAGGTAAAAATTTATATTGATACAGGTAGTGTATGTAACATTACATGTTGGGAGTTGAGTAGGCGGCTTGGATTTAAGAAACATGAAAGGCCGGTCGTCCTCCAGGGGTTCGCAGGTGGAATGAGTATGTCGTTGGGATTGGTGAAATTCCAGATGTCAATTGATAGAATTTCAATTGAAATTGAGGCGGAGGTCACTCAATGTGATTTGGGTGAAATTGAAGTCATTCTTGGTCAGGCGGGTATCAGTTCCCCAGGTGTTGCATTGGTGGTTAAAAATGATCAGGCAAGATTGGTAGAAGCGAACACTTTGATGTTATCATCTCAGGCATCAATTGATGTGGAAATTGAAGATGTTCGGGCGCAGGTGGTATTAGATGAGAATGTTTGCATACCGGCAGGGAAATCAGTTCTGGTGAATGTTAAGATCATAGGTGGCCGTGTAGGAGAGAACGTGATGATGGCGGCCAAATTGTTTAGCCATGGGAAGGAGACTATAGCGATTCCATCAGGATTATTCAAGTGTGGAGAATCGAATAGTCTGCTGATTTATAATTTGTCGACAGGCGTCATAAATTGGAGAAAGGGTAGACTATTGGGGCGGGCGGATTATTCTGTTAATAAAATTGTGAATACTGTAGTTACTACAGAACTTCGGGAGATTGATATGGGCGAAATGGACGCAACTCATAGGCAACGATTAGAAGAGTTACTTTCCAAGAGGGCGGATTGTTTTTCATCAGGTGATGAGGATTTGGGTGTGACAGATCTATGCCAAATGGAGATCAAGTTAAATTCTAATCAACCTGTGTATTACAGGCCATATCGGTTGTCTCACGGCGAGCGTGAATTGGTCCGTGGGCGAATTAAAAGTTTATTAGAAGGCGGAGTCATTAGAGAATCGAACTCAGAATTCGCAAGCCCGATATTGCTCGTACCAAAGAAAAATAATGAGGTGAGATTGTGTGTTGACAAAAGGCGTAAAGTTGCAACTGAATATAAGATTGGCGATCTAGTATTATGGCGGCATGCACCTACAAATGTGGCGGAAAAGGGCGTTAACAGAAAATTGGCGAATAAATTTGATGGGCCATATCGTGTTAGCCGGAAGTTGGGCAACGATAGGTACCGAATTGAGTCCATTAAAGGCGTGAAGGGGTACAAGCGTTTTCAGGCGATAGTGGCGGTTGATTCATTAAGGCGATATGTGAGTGTGAATCAAGGTGCTGAGGATTGCGAAAGTGGCGAAGATGATGATGAAATCTCACGAAGAGACCTCATTGATTTGTTGGAGAGTTGAATGGTGGAGCTTTAGGCGAATGGTGGCACAAATGATCAAGGCGGCGACTTGTTGAAATCAATTGGGCGGGCGTTTAGGATTGAAGGGTGATATGGGGTATCCTATGATAGACAATAGTGGTGTTGATGGTGCCTGTGGTGACTGGGTGAGGCGACTATAAATTGGGCGGAGTAGCTATTGATTAGGCAAAAATTGTAAATATGAAGTATTCTAATGAGGACATTGAATATTGCAGGAAGGCCGATTGTTACGAACTGGCAACTCCAGAGGAAACATGAGACGGTATTAATATACAGTCTGGCGGCTACAAGGCGACGATAATGTGCGGCAGGCGCTGGGCGAGAGGAAGTGCTGATTCGGACAACAGGCGGTGGATTGATTGTTCTGGCGTAATTATTAAGATCGGGCGATCGTGGAGATTAGATGTACTTGTATGGCGTGTGTGAAAAATATTGAAAGTGGTGTAATTCTGAACAAGACGTAATAGTGGCGGAATAAAGGCGATTTATTTTTATAAAAAGACGTGTTTGTTTATAATTATCAAGGATTTATCTAACACTATATACGAATTATTTTGGATTTTTGTACGATTATGACAAAATGAGAAGAATCGATGATAATGGGCTTATGCGTGCATGTTGCAATTTAAGCAATATATTAGAAGATGCATCTGGATCAGATATCGATCCTGTGGATATGTGCCAAGAATTGAAAATGTTCATTAATCTTATTCCAGAAAAGAGCACGACGGTTACTGGCCTCGCATTTATTTTTGAAAATACCTTGCAACATTTACTTCCCAACGTTACTATTGCATTAGGAATTTTGTTGACAATACCAGTCACTGTAGCGTCAGGTGAACGAAGCTTTTCCAAACTAAAGCTGATAAAAACATATTTGCGATCAACGATGACTCAAGAACGCTTAAATAGTTTAGCAATATTGTCAATAGAAAGTGAAGTTGCGCAGCTGCTTGATTTTTCAGAAGTCGTCACAAAATTTTCCAATGCTCGAGCTCGTAAAATTAATTTTTGAATTTGTTCAATTTTCTCTTACATTCTTTGAAATAAAATAATTTGAAAAGAAAAACTTTATTTTCTATATAATCTAATTTTTTTGTATGTGGGGGCCACCGCCATCTGTTTAGCCCTGGGCCACCAAAGTGTTAAGGCCGGCCCTGGCTGTGCTTATGTACAGCAGCCTCTATAACCTAACCTAACCTAAGCTGCTGAATAACCCAGATAAAAATTGAAAAAAAAACATAAAAGTTACGTTCTTTTAAAGTAACTGCGGGGTGCATTTGCACCCCAGATGGTAGACTAGGGTTAAAAATTCTTGTAGAATGTGAATATGCTGTAAATAATACTGTGAAAATCGAAGTACAAAGCAAAGCCTATGTATTGCACTATTTGGAACTGCCCAACGGGGCTTAGTTGTAGACGTTCTAGCTGGTAATATTGAACGAAACTTAAATAAAATTCGGTAATATGCGCAAACATAATGGGCGAACGCAAAAGCAAAACGAGAGATATTAAAAAACGTGTACCTCCTCGAAATTATAAGCAAGGTGATTCAGTAGCCTTAAAAAATAAATGTTTTCAGGAATTAACCGTAAACTCTTTCCCCGTTTCAAATAATCTTCCTTATTAAAAAAAGAAGTGATTTCTAATGTCCGTTATTTGAATAGTGATATCTCTGAATGTCAGTTTTTACAAAAACCTTTCGAAACTATAGCTGGACCGAATTAGTTGGTGCCATAGATATACGAAATCTATGCGAAAATAATATTTAGTCTTATAATCATGAAATAATATAATCTTATAAACATACGATCTAATAATATAAATTTACTACACACATTTATGGGAATACTAATCGCTCAAATTGAAATTAATTTTGTGTTTTGAATAAAGAGTCGAATCCACGATGTTTTTTATTTTTTCGACAACGCCCCTTGTGATTTTCTGTATTCCTTCCATAAGAGGTAATATATCAAAAAAAAAATTAAAAATTTCGGATAATAGCTCTAGCTATATAATGTACGCGAAAATAAATAAATACTCTTATACGGTTTTCTTAAAAATCGAAATCAATTGATCGCATTTATATCTTAGAAGGAACGCCTAATTTCTCGCCTATTATTATGTATGACCAATGTAAATGTCTCTTGAATTCTAATTTAGCTAACAAATATTGCCATCCTTAATTTAAGCTTACATTCTAATGATACCTATTTTTTTGGTCTCCTCGATGAATCACTGTCGGCAACGAACACAAAACGATAACAACTACGCTTCCGTCACATACACGCCGTCAGCTACCATTTCCGTTTTATTCGAATCATCGATATTGAATCGATTCGTGCTTATTACATTTTTCAAATCGCTAAAATCTGAATTTGAATCATTCGTCGATAACTCGGGCATTTCACTTTGTAAAACGTCTGTGTTAACATTCACTACCGACGCGAGTAAGTCATTCACCAGCATGGCATTTTCGTTGAATTCCGCGTCACTTTCAATCTCCTCGATCCGAATACGATGATGTTGTTGTTGATTGAATGAAACTTCCCCATCCTCGATATTTGGTTCCGCAGGATCCGTTAGATCATCAGCATCACTGACTCTGCCCTCAACATTCAATGTATGCGTTTGCATATGTTTTTTTAAATACCACGACGTTGCCCATCTCTTATTGCAAACCTTACAGACGTACGGTTTGTTGTCCGTATGCGTGATTTTATGTTGCGTCAATTGTCCCGATGTCCTGAACTTTCGCGAACATTCGTTACATTCATACGGTTTCTCGCCCGTATGAGTTCGCATGTGAACTGTTAAATTGTGTCGACTAAATCGTTTGCCGCACAGCTTGCAAGAGTATGGTTTCTCGCCCGTATGGATGCGTATATGCGTGGACAGCGAGGACGAGCTGCCGAATCTTTTCGGGCACTTGGGACAATTGTACGGTTTATCGCCCGAATGGACGCGCATGTGATGGACAAGATTCGACGATTGGATAAACGATTTATTGCAGACGGTACAGACGTACGGTTTCTCGCCGGTATGCGTTCTCAAATGACTGACCAGTGTACTTCGATGGGTGAAACTTTTCTCGCACATCGTGCACGAATAATTTCGCGTGTCCGCATGAATTCGCATGTGAGAATTCAGAAGACGAGAGTCCGTGAATCGTCGATCGCATACGGTGCAAATCCACGGTTTTTCGCCCGTGTGAACACGATCGTGGACTGACAGGGAATATAAATCATAGTAGGATTTGCCGCATTTATTACAAACATGCTTTCGTTCGCGCTGTTCGTTCGTATGAATGCGATAGTGGCGTGTTAGGGATGCCATTTCTGGGAAGCCACGTCCGCACTGTTCACATTTTATCGGCTTGTCTTTGTAGTGAGTTTTGATGTGGCGCTTGAGCTTGGGTAGATCTGAAAAATTAAATGAAAAAGTATCAGCAATGTGACGTAAAATACGATATGTCGTACTGTATTTACTAACATAAAATCAATGTCTAGGCATTACACTATACTCGAAACTTAGCTGGAACACTCATATTGAAAATATATTGAGCAAGGCTACTCATCATCATCATCGTGGCGCGACAGCCCGACGTCGGGCCTTGGCCGCCTGTATCATTGTCCTCCAATTATCTCGGTCACGTGACCGCGACCTCCAATCTTGGCAGCCCAGCAGCTGCGCGGCGTCCACACCTACTGAGCTCTCCCAACGAGATATCGGTCGTCCTCGCAGTCTCGCTCCGTCGACTCGTTCTGCATTCATTACTCTCTTAGGCATGCGATCATCGTCCATTCTTTGTTCATGCCCTGCCCATTGAAGTCGTTGTAGTTTGACGATTTTCGAGACTTGCAGCTCATCGTACATTTCATACAACTCATGGTTGTACCGGATGCGCCATCCATCTCGATCGCAAACAGCCCCGAAAATTCGCCGTAGAACCTTACGTTCAAAAGTGTCTAGCGTGTTTTCGGAGGCTTGAGTTAGGGTCCATGCTTCGCAGCCATAGCATAGCACTGGTCGTATAATGGTTTTGTACACGCGGAGCTTCGTGTTTCTGTGCACATGCTTCGATTTCATTATGGGGAGAACCGAGAAAAAAGTCTTATTAGCTAACTGTATCCGTCGCTTGATTTCGTCAGTTTCGTTGGCGTCCCTTGACAAGTTGCAACCCAGGTAAATGAAGATGTTCACGAACTCGATGTTGAGGTCTCCCACATTGATGCTTGGTTGTGCAGGTTTCCTTGTCACCGATTGCATCATTATTTTAGTTTTACCCTCGTTAATACGTAATCCAACTCCCTTTGCAGCGGTATCGAGCGTATGCAGAAGTTCTTCTGCGTCAGCCAATCTTCGGGACATGATGTTGATGTCGTCGGCGTACACTGCTAATTGTGTCGACTTGATGAGTAGCGTCTTGCTGTTGTCCATATTCATGGCCCGAATAACGTATCCAAGTGCTAGGTTGAAGAGCGTCGGTGCCAGTCCATCGCCCTGTTTCAAACCAGTGCGTGTTTCAAATAGATCAGTAAGTCTATTCTGGATCCTGACTTATGAGACGGAGTTGGTCATCGTCATCTTTGTCAGTCGCACTAATTTTGCCGGTATACCAAATTGCAGCATGATGTTGTACAGTACTCCACGATCGATACTGTCGTATGCCTGCTTGAAGTCGACAAAGATTTGGTATACGTTTACGTTGTATTCCCAGCACCTCTGGAGTATCAGTTTGACTGAGAAGAGCTGATCGGTTGTGGAGCGACCAGGTCTGAAACCGCTTTGATATTCGCCAATGACTCGTTCTGCGTACGGTTTTATTCTATTTTCCAGAATTTTCGTCAAAATTTTATAGGACGTACAAACTAGTGAGATGCCCCTGTAGTTCTCACACCGCAGTTTATCTCCCTTTTTATGAATTGGACAGATGATGCTTCTACTCGGCCTCCAGAAATCTCTTTGGACGGACCTGTGGGCTCACTCCAAAGATGACTGAATGGCTTTACTGCATGCTAGTGCGCCCCATGGTGATATACGCTGCGCTTGTATGGTGGCTTAAGACACAGCAGTCTTCAACCATACTAAAGCTAAATAAACAGCAACGCCTTGCTTGCCTCGGCATTACTGGGGCTATGCGTACTAACCCAATGCCTGCTCTAGAGGCGGTCATTGGATTAACTCCACTAAATATCCTTATCCAAAAATCAGCAGCTGTTAATGATCTAAGAGTATACAAATCTTCTGACGTACACATAAATCACGTCGGTCATATGAGCATTTTGAAACACACTCCTAGTATGCAGATCTGCTTAAGATCAGGTTACATTATCACGGAGATTTGCTAGGTCGGAAAGTCTTAGCCCTCATCCCGAACCGCACGGAATGGGACAATGGCGATCCCTGCCATGATCCTAGGTATATTAGGTGGATTACCAACCAAACAGGGAGTTGATGCTGAGGTTTCTGAACCAAACGCTAGGGTTTCAATCGCAATTGGTGCTTATCCCAGCGTTTTTCAAGGCGAGAAACTCCATGGTGCTCACATTGCTATCTACTCAGATCGACAGGCGGGCATAATGGCTCTCTTCGAAGCTGGTGAAGGAGTGTCATGAGCTTCTGCAGACTCTGGCTTAAAAATCCGAGTCTCCTTGTATTGAGTGCCAGGCCACAATGGGATCGAGGGAAACGAAATTTCGGGCGAACTTGCAGTCCTATCGTCCCATCACAGTTCTATCACCAGTTGCCAAAACGCTCGAAGCACTAATCCACACTGCCCTTGCGGCCCACATCCAGCTTGCAAACCACCAGCACGGCATCAGAAGGATGCATAGTACGACGACGACCCTGAATGCCATTACAACTCGCAATGGCCTTAACCAACCTTGTCTATGTCACAGAACAATTCTGATGGCACTTGACCTGTCGAAAGCCTTCGACACAGTTAGCCACTCAGCACTTTTGTCCGACCTATACAATGCATCTCTTCTAACGCATACTACAAAATGGATTGCCAACTATCTCGCGGGCAGACAGTCCTACACCAAATTCAGGAGCAAGAAGTCGAAGCTAAGGAAGATCAAACAAGGTGTGCCACAAGGAGGAGTTTTATCTCCCTCCTTGTTCAACCTTTACCTATCCGGAATTCCAACTGCACCTGAAGGAATCGAAATTATCTCCTATACCGACGACTGCTCCATTCTGGTAACAGGGAACAACATTACGGAAATGTACGAACGATTAAATGATTGCCTGGAAGAACTTAACTCCTTCACGGGAAAGAATTTAATCGTATCAGCGCCTCAATCCTCGGCAACCTTATTTACCAGCTGGACGAAGGAAGTCAAGATGCAACTTGGGATCTCAATTGGCAATCAAGTTATTCCGACCGTGAACCATCATAAAATTCTAGGAGTAAACCTGGACAGCATGGCCACGTCATCCCCCCTGCTTCAACCGTATGTAACAGGATGCGCGGAAGGAATAAAATCCTTAAAGCCTTGGCCGGTAGCACCTGGGGCAAAGATAAAGAGACCCTACTGGTCACATACAAAGCAGTAGGAAGGTCAGTAGCCAACTATGCGACTCCAGTCTGTTCACAGAATCTCTGTGACACACAGTGGAATAACATTCAGGCTTGCCAAAACGCCGCTCTCCGTACTGTGCCTGGCTGTCTCCTGATGTCATCATAGGACCATCTACATCAGGAAACAAGGATGATGCCTCTAATGGACCACAACAAGCTTCTTGCGAAACAGTATCTGGTGGGTTGTTAGCGGAGGGAGCACCCCAACACCGACCTCATGGACAAGCCGCCGCCACCAAGCATGTCAGGCGTGTTTTGAGGGACCTCGAAAGAGACGTCCAAAGTAGGAAAACGAAGAACAATACAACATGTAACACACACACACAACGAACTTCTGACCGTAGCTACAACAACAACAACATCTATTTCTTGCAACGGGTAAGCAAGTCCTTGGTAAGAAAAAGACTTGTGAAAACAGGTTTACGTGCAATGGAACCAGTCCATAAGCCGGACTTTTCGTTGAGAATCACTACTTTGCCTTAACCCCTAGCGGGGCATAGCGCGTCAACTACTCCTGCGCGCCATCGTACTCTGTTCTGGGCAATGGGGCGCAACTCCCCAAAAGACTTACCCAGTACCTGACACTCCTTTGCCACAGATCGACGCCATGTGACTCGAGGCCCCCTCTTGGTCGGCCTTGGTTGGAAATGGGGTTCCATTTCATGGCATGCAAAGCAATGCAGTTATCACTCTTCCGCAATGTGTGACCTATCCACTGCCATTTTCGCCTGCGTATCAATTCGTCGATTGGCATCTGACCCGTACGCCGACTTAGCTCTTCATTTGATATTGTTTCGGGCCAGAAAATTCTTAAAATTCGACGAAGACATGAGTTGACGGAAACTTGCAGTTTTCTGGTAACTCCTACGGAAACTTTCCATGTACTGCTCCCATACAAAAGCACTGATAGTACCAGGGAGCGAAACAGGCCCAGCTTGGTCTTGATGCTGAGATAACTGCCCTGCCAGATTTTGGACAGCATGCCGTATGCGCGTTTAGCCTGGTTGATACGACGAGCGATGTCCTGCTCCGTACCACCATTTTCGGCAACAATGCTACCCAGGTAGACGAAGTTGTCCACTTTCTCCACAGGCTGCCCATTAATATTGATGGCAATAGCTGTCCGATTTCTTTTTCGCAACGGCGGGCTAAGAACCATGGTCTTGTTGGTATTAATCTTTAGCCCAACCTTGCTTGCCTCCCTCTCGAGATCTAACGCCATTGCGGACAGATCCATGATTTTGTGGGAGAGTAGGCATATGTCGTCAGCGTAGTCAAGATGTTGTAGATAAGATGTCAAAGTCCATTGAATTCCTTTGTCGAGTCCGGATAGGGCTGCGTGCAACACATCGCCGATCACTATGAGGAATAGGATCGGTGAGAGGATGCACCCCTGCCGAACTCCACTGCGAATCTCAAAGTCCCCCGACACCTTACCTTTATGCAGAACGCGACATTTCGCGCCGTTATAGGTTGCCTTAATAATAGCCACAAGCTTCTCAGGGATGCCTCTCCTGCGCAAGGCCGCCCATATAGAATCCCGGTTCACACTATCGAAAGCCTTTTCGAAATCGATGAAAAGCAAGTGAAGCGGAGAATCGTATTCAGCGCATTGCTCGATGATGATTCGCAAGGTGTTAATGTGATCGACACAGGAGAATCCGGATCGAAAGCCAGCCTGCTCTTCATCAATTGTGCTTTCTAAGTGGGCCTTTAGTCTTTCCAGGACGATTTTGGCTATTATCTTGGCAACGGCAGAAAGCACACAAATGCCTCTCCAATTATTACAGTCTGTGAGGCTACCCTTCTTTGGAAGTTTGATGATCAAACCTTCCTTCCACTCAGTGGGAAAGGTCTCTGTATTCCACGCTTTATCAACAAGTGGGTGCAGCAAATCGGCAGTTACGCTTGGCGCTGCTTGATAAAGTTCGGCAGGGATGCCGTCAAGTCCGGCGGCCTTTCCTCGTTTTAGTGCAATAATTGCAGTGACTATTTCCTCTTTAGTCGGGGCAGTGGACCGTATACGCACATTTTGATGGTTAGCTAAATTATCTATATGAGGGGGAACTTCACCAGAGGTTACACGGTTCAAGACCGCGGCGAAGTGTTCTTTCCACCGCCTCATTTGATCTTCTTCCAAGATAAGTAGCTTTCCATCACTATCTTTCACCGGATGTTGGCAGGAGTTACGACAACCTGTAAACTCCTTGATGACACCGTATACGGCGTTTAAGTTGTTACTTCTAGCGGCTTCTTCTGCTGACGCTAAAAGAGAATTGGCATAAACTCTTTTATCGCGTCGCACACTACGCTGAACTTCTCGAGCTTTCTGACGGTAAAGGATTTCGATGCTGCTTCGATTGTCGTCTGATGCTGCAGCCAAACGAACTTTCAGCTCCTTTCTTTCAACAATCCGCTGCCATGAAGCGTCGGACATCCAGGGCTTATTCCGGCAATCCGGGTTTGGGCCAAGGATGGTATTTGCGCTATCAATGTACGCATTTTTTATGGCATCCCAGTTTTCGTTTATGTCGCTATCTGGGTGACTAGTTATCTCAGCTGCTTTTTGCGCAAGATGGTCATTATATTGTTGTAAGACAGCTGGATTTTTTAGTCGAGCGGTGTTGAATTTGCGGGGCCTGGATCTTTCGTCTCTGGGGCGGCGCACGGCTGCAATACGCAATCGAACATTAGCGATCATAAGATAATGGTCTCTTCCCATCCCAATATCGGCACCCTTCTTGTTTCGCACGTCCAGGAGGCAACTCTTGAATCTTTTACTAATGGCAAAATGGTCGATCTGATTTTGTGTTCTGCGCCGATCAACAGAGGACCAACTGATTTTGTGGTGGTCCTTATGCTCAAACATAGTACCACCGATGAAGAGACTGTGAAAGTTGCAGAACTCTACAAATCTTTCACCGTTGTCATTACGATCACCAAGACCGTGTCTCCCCATCACATGTCTGAGCCCATAGTTATCAGCGCCAACTTTCGCATTCAAATCACCCATAACCATTATATTGTAATATCACCTTTAGGTGTTCTGCTCTGAACGGCGTTTAGTTCTTCGTAGAAGGAGTCTTTTGCCAAGACATTGTCGGGTTCAGTAGGGGCATAACATTGTATTATTGAGATGTTCCTCATTTTGGTCCGGAACCTGGCGGTCAAGACCCTGTCAGAGACCGGTTCCCAGGATAAGAGACAGTTTCGCGCGGCTCTGGTTAAAAGGAGCCCCACACCTGACTCACGGCGACTACCGGTAGCTTTACCGGAGTACAACATTACAGTGCTGCCCGTTGGAGAGATGAATTCTCCGCTGTTCCACCATCTTATCTCACTAACTCCTAAGATATTTAATTTGTACCTCAGAAATTCACTCTCTAATTGAAGAAATCATGCGTTCTGGGGACCTTCTGATCCATTGTCCAAGAGAGTACGCACATTCCAGAATCCAATCTTTGTCATTGTACGATAGCTAAAAGTCGTAACCGTTGAGTCAGTCCTTATCCGAGGCATAGTTGACGTTTCGTTAGCATGTAAAGATTTCGGATAGTGCAAGTTGCTGGCATACACATCCTGTCCTTTGATTGTCGGTTTTAACGACAGGCCCTCAAAGGGAAAGGCCGTGGTATTTTTTTTCACACCCCACACCACAGGGGTACCTCAACCAAATCATCGCACCGCCATCACTGGCGGCTTGACGTTGGTTGACAATGGTCAGTGACCACTGCCGTTCCAGGGGGCGCCCACGCGGAGGACTATGGAAGAGGAATTTTTGCCCCCCCCCCCCAAGAGAATCAGGCTAAAAACGTTTGCTATGGGCTTAGATGTGGAACACTCCTCTTTTCGGACGAGCCAAAATTTAATCTACATGCTGTTGTTCATTAATTTCTTTGAAAAGTTTTGACTATTTCTAGGCAGGATAGACATAATTTGGCAGAGCCGATAAAACATTGGAACTCTAACTACTTCCAAGAATTTCAGCGAAAAAGGGAATAGAATAGTTTGAGTCATTTTTTTCCAACACTATATACCCGATAGAGAAAATTTCCCAATAGATAAGCCTGGACGTAGAAACACTCCGAACCTCTTTACGGTCGGCTCCAAGATGAAGGCTCGAGTTGGTGTAGAAGTCTATTTGTTAGAACTTCCGTGCAGTTCATTATTCATGTTGCCAGAGAAGGAGGAGGAGCTTGCAACTCAGAAGGCATCCGGAGCGGTTACATCATCTCGGAAAAAGGGTAGAGTCGTTACACATTGGGACAGTCATAAAAAAGAGGTACTCACATCGCTAGCGGGGCTAGCGACCAAATCCTGGGAACATTCCTATTTCGCAAAATTTAGGAGAATTCTCTCTATTCAACTAGAGAGAATTTTCACAAAACTCAAGAAATTTCCGCTTTAGGGCCTACAAATCCCCCCGAGTGGGTTCTAGGTTCTTACCACCTAAAGCGGAAATGGACTACCTAAAGCGGAAATGCCGGAAATTAGAAATTTTGAAAATTCTCTCTAAATGCAATAGAGAGAATTCTCCTAATATTCACGAAACAGGAATGTTCCAAATCCTGTACTTTCGGCTCAACCACCAGCTAAGAAATCGTATGAAAAAGGACTGTCTAGCAAGAACAACAGGGCCCATACTTGCTCAACTCTATTCAATCTAGTGCTCACACCTTAGCTTGACCTATCCCGCATCGAACACAACATCCTAAAACACCTGTCCAGCATGCAACTACACTCCTCATGCTGTTGAGCGCATCTTTAACTGCCCAGCAGCACCCACGCATTTATCACCCACGCCACTATGAAATTAACCCATTGAGGCAACTGCGATTCTCCATGTTGATACCATGGAAAACGATATAGTCAAACAAACACACTTGATATCGAACCATTGCTACAACAATCACAACAACGGACTCAGTGGTGATCATGTGCGATATATCTTACGCAAACCTTTTAACCTAATCTGAGCCTACTTTAACTTCTTTTTGCAACGGAACGCTGTCATTCAATTCAGCGCTTTAATCAAATCCAGAGCTAGCAGAGGTCATAATGTCACCTACACCAAATTTTCGCCAGTTCCACTTGCCACATTTGCGCACTACAACAACGATACTGTGGTAACTTACTTGGAAATTCTTTCAAGCATTCCAGACACTGATTTTTTCCGTCATCCAAATGAATTGATCCGTGTACGAATAGATCACTTTCCACGGTAAAGCACGCATCACATTTCGTGCATTTGAAAGTTGCAACTGTTTCTTCCTTGTCAGCATTTTCCACTCTATGCATTCTCATATGACACTCTAAGTTGGCCGCCCGGGGAAAACTTTTATGACATTCGCCGCACACATGTGTTTGTGGCTGATGAATTTTCATATGTTTAATAAGGAGTGACTGATCTAGAAGTAGACAATATGATTATTGAAGCAGTTTAGACAATTACAATAAAATGAAAATTATGACTTACTGTTAAACACTTTACAGCAGTGATCGCATTTTACCCTTTCAGTTTCGGTCGATTCATTTATTTTTAAAGGAACGATACAGTTATCGGCGAGATTGTCCACAAGCCCTTCGGATGGCGCAACATCAACAACTTTGTCTTGTTCTAAATCCTTGTCGCACTCAGAATCAAAAATAGGATCACCTTCATAGACCATTACACATGCCGAACCGTAATCTTCTTCAATAAATTCATCAAAATGATGGGCGTTCTCGAGATCATTTGACGAGGATTTGTGCAATGAAATCTCTTTTCTGAAGGATATATAAAGTGGTAAGCAAATTAAGGATGCAATATGAAGTATTAATGCGACTCTCTTACGTTTCCGGAGCAGTTTCTAGTTCACATTTAGTCGTGGGTTTAGCTCCATTTTCGGAAAGTTTTTGTACTTGCTAAATGCCGAAAGTGGAAAGGAGGGACGTTTAACAATTGTCAAGCGACAAAAAAGACACTTGAATTTAGATACTCACTTCATTAACGATGCACTGTTTCAGGGTGACGTCAGCCGTCTCCACTTGTTGTTTAAACCTTATGCATTTGGTTAATTGGTCGTAGCAAATCATGCAAATGTTTTTCGGGAAGACATCCTCTAGGGACATCTGGAATCATGAATTACATATTTAATTAATAAAGCTATAGGAATGAATGAGTGTATAATTTTAAGAAAAAAAAGATATAAAGCATGCCCTAAACTAGGGTGACCACATGCCTGGGGTAGGTTCGGAGGACGAGCGGGAGCAAATTAGCACATTTTGGGTACACAAACAAACCCATATTCACATTTGCGAACGTACACCGCGGCCAGGAACGAAATATAAAAGAAAATTCTTGTATGTCTTGAAAATACACGCTCTTTTCGACACTTTACTTTCGAATTACATTCTTAATCTTAGACTTAGTCCCAAAGAGTTGCAGTTGATGTAACTTTGGTATTCACCCTGGATACAATTAGCAGATATAAAATACAATGACAAACCTAACGATCAATACATTTACCGTTATGTTAAGTGCGGTTTACACGCTCCGTCTAGTCGTTGTTGTAGCAATGATTGGAATTCGGTGTGTTTGTTGGTTACATACCTACGGATTCATCTTCATCCCCGTTGTTGAGGGATAGAAAGTTAGCTGCCTCTATTGGGTTCTCCCACAGTGATCTAGTAGTCAGGTGCGTGGGTGCAGCTGGGCAGTGAAAGATATGGTTTACGTATCGTGAGGGGCTCCATTACATGCAGGACAGATGTTTGGGACGTCCTGATCGATGCGGGATAGGTAGTTCAGTCGTGAAAACCAGCCTAACCGAAGTTGGGCGAGTGTCATTCTCGTAGCTCTCGGAAGTCTTTCCTCTTCCGGAAATATCATTGGTGGTATGGACGAGAGAACTGGATTCGGACCTAAACCTACGACTGACTGATGAACCTCCTCCCGATATATCGCTGCGATGGCCAACCTGTGTGCGCCTCTATGAAAGGGTACCCTTTTGTACCTATGGACATCCCTTTCTAGGTTCCTCAAATTACGCCTAACATGTCTGGGTGGCGGCGTCTTGTCCATAAGGTTGGAGTTTGGGTGATCACTTCGGTAGCAACCCACCAGGTATTGCTTGGCAAGAAGCTGGTTGGGGGGAGGGGAGCAAACACTCCTCTTCCATAGTCCTCCGCGTGGGCGCCCCCTGGAACGGAAGTGGTCACTGACCATTGCCAACCAACGTCAAGCCGCCAGTGATGGCAGTGCGATGATTTGGTTGAGGTACTCCTGTGGTGTGGGGTGTAAAAAAAAAATACCACGGCCTTTCCCTTTAAGGGCCTGTCGTTAAAACCGACAATCAAAGGACAGGATGTGTATGCCAGCAACTTGCACTATCCGAAATCTTTACATGCTAACGAAACGTCAACTATGCCTCGGATAAGGACTGACTCAACGGTGACGACTTTTGGCTATCGTACAATGACAAAGATTGGATTCTGGAATGTGCGTACTCTCCTGGACAATGGATCAGAAGGTCCCCAGAACGCACTGTAATGTTGTACTCCGATAAAGCTACCGGTAGTCGTCGTGAGTCAGGTGTGGGGCTCCTTTTAACCAGAGCCGCGCGAAACTGTCTCTTATCCTGGGAGCCGGTCTCTGACAGAGTCTTGACCGCCAGGTTCCGGACCAAAATGAGGAACATCTCAATTATACAATGTTATGCCCCTACTGAACCCGACAATGTCTTGGCAAAAGACTCCTTCTGCGAAGAACTAAACGCCGTCGGAGCAGAACACCTAAAGGTGATATTGGTTATGGGTGATTTGAATGCAAAAGTTGGCGCTGATAACTATGGGCTCAGACATGTGATGGGAAGACACGGTCTTGGTGATCGTAATGACAACGGTGAAAGATTTGTAGAGTTCTGCAACTTTCACAGTCTCTTCATCGGTGGTACTATGTTTGAGCATAAGGACCACCACAAAATCAGTTGGTCCTCTGTTAATCGGCGCAGAACACAAAATCAGATCGACCATTTTGTCATTAGTAAAAGATTCAGGAGTTGCCTCCTGGACGTGCGAAACAAGAAGGGTGCCGATATTGGGGTGGGAAGAGACCATTATCTTATGATCGCTAATGTTCGATTGCGTATTGCAGCCGTGCGCCGCCCCAGCGACGAAAGATCCAGGCGCCGCAAATTCAACACCGCTCGATTAAAAAAATCCAGCTGTCTTACAACAATAATAATGACCATCTTGCGCAAAAAGCAGCTGAGATAACTAGTCACCCAGATAGTGACATAAACGAAAACTGGGATACTATAAAAAGTGCGTACATTGATAGCGCAGATACCATCCTTGGCACAAACCCGGATTGCCGGAATAAGCCCTGGATGTCCGACGCTTCATGGCAGCGGATTGCTGAAAGAAAGGAGCTGAAAATTCGTTTGGCTGCAGTATCAGACGACAATCGAAGCAGCATCGAACTCGTTTACCGTCAGAAAGCTCGAGAAATTCAGCGTAGTGCGCGACGCGATAAAAGAGCTTATGCGAATTCTCTTTTAGCCTCAGCAGAAGAAGCCGCAAGAAGTAACAACTTAAACGCCGTATACAGTGTCATCAAGGAGTTTACAGGTGGTCGTAACTCCTGCCAACATCCGGTGAAGGATAGTGATGGAAAGCTACTTCTTGGAAGAAGATCAAATGAGGCGGTGGAAAGAACACTTCGCCGCGGTCTTGAACCGTGTAACCTCTGGTGAAGCTCCCCCTCATATAGATAATTTAGCTAACCATCAAAATGTGCGTATACGGTCCACTGCCCCGACTAAAGAGGAAATAGTCACTGCAATTATTGCACTAAAACGAGGAAAGGCCGCCGGACTTGACGGTATCCCTGCCGAACTTTATCAAGCAGCGCCAAGCGTAACTGCCGATTTGCTGCACCCACTTGTTGACAAAGCGTGGAATACAGAGACCTTTCCCACTGAGTGGAAGGAAGGTTTGATCATCAAACTTCCAAAGAAGGGTAGCCTCACAGACTATAATAATTGGAGAGGCATTTGTGTGCTTCCTGCCGTTGCCAAGATAATAGCTAAAATCGTCCTGGAAAGACTAAAGGCTCACTTAGAAAGCACAATTGATAAAGAGCAAGCTGGTTTTCGATCCGGATTCTCCTGTGTCGATCACATTAACACCTTGCGAATCATCATCGAGCAATGCGCTGAATACGATTCTCCACTTCACTTGCTTTTCATCGATTTCGAAAAGGCTTTCGATAGTGTGAACCGGGATTCTATATGGGCGGCCTTGCGCAGGAGAGGCATCCCTGAGAAGCTTGTGGCTATTATTAAGGCAACCTATAACGGCGCGAAATGTCGCGTTCTGCATAAAGGTAAGGTGTCGGGGGACTTTGAGATTCGCAGTGGAGTTCGGCAGGGGTGCATCCTCTCACCGATCCTATTCCTCATAGTGATCGGCGATGTGTTGCACGCAGCCCTATCCGGACTCGACAAAGGAATTCAATGGACTTTGACATCTTATCTACAACATCTTGACTACGCTGACGACATATGCCTACTCTCCCACAAAATCATGGATCTGTCCGCAATGGCGTTAGATCTCGAGAGGGAGGCAAGCAAGGTTGGGCTAAAGATTAATACCAACAAGACCATGGTTCTTAGCCCGCCGTTGCGAAAAAGAAATCGGACAGCTATTGCCATCAATATTAATGGGCAGCCTGTGGAGAAAGTGGACAACTTCGTCTACCTGGGTAGCATTGTTGCCGAAAATGGTGGTACGGAGCAGGACATCGCTCGTCGTATCAACCAGGCTAAACGCGCATACGGCATGCTGTGCAAAATCTGGCAGGGCAGTTATCTCAGCATTAAGACCAAGCTGGGCCTGTTTCGCTCCCTGGTACTATCAGTGCTTTTGTATGGGAGCAGTACATGGAAAGTTCCCGTAGGAGTTACCAGAAAACTGCAAGTTTCCTTCAACTCATGTCTTCGTCGAATTTTAAGCATTTTTTTTGGCCCGAAACAATATCGAATGAAGAGCTAAGTCGGCGTACGGGTCAGATGCCAATCGACGAATTGATACGCAGGCGAAAATGGCAGTGGATAGGTCACACATTGCGGAAGAGTGATAACTGCATTGCTTTCCATGCCATGAAGTGGAACCCCATTTCCAACCAAGGCCGACCAAGAGGGGGTCCTCGAATCACATGGCGTCGATCTGTGGCAAAGGAGTGTCAGGCACTGGGTAAGTCTTTTCGGGAGTTGCGTCTCATTGCCCAGAACAGAGTATGATGGCGCGCAGGAGTAGTTGACGCGCTATGCCCCGCTAGGGGCTAAGGCAAAGTAGTAGTAGTATCATCCTGGTTTCCTGATGCAGATGGTCCTGGGGTGACATCAGGAAAGAGCAAGTAACAGTACGGAGAGCGGCATTTTGGCACGTTTGAATCTTTTTCCACTGTGTGTCACATAGATTCTGCGACCACACAGGAGCCGCATAGTTGGCCACTGATCTTCCGACTGCTTTATACGTGACCAGTAGAGTTTCCTTATCCTTGCCCGAGGTACTACCGGCCAGGGTTTTGAGGATTTTATTCGTACTACGCATCCTGTCGCACAACGCACACGGTTGAGGCATGGGGTGATGATTTGGCCATGCTGCCCAGCGTGACTCCTAGGATTTTAGGATGGTTTATAGTAGGAATGATGATGATTCCCGATCGAGATTTCAAGCTGCATCTTGACCTCCTTCGTCCAGGTGGTAAATAGGGTTGCCGAGGATTTAGGCGCTGAGACGGTAAAGTTCTTGCTTATAAAGAACGAGTTAAGTTCTTCAAGATAACCGTTGATGTTTTCGCACATATCCGCTGTTGTTCTCTGTTGCCAGAATGGAGCGTATCCGTCTAGTCGTCGTAACAAATGGTGCCCAACGTGGACCCCGTGAATGTATCGTTAGGATTGATGTTGGTCAGATTGGGATCTCATTAAACCTCAAGTTTCAAGTTCAATCCAATTTCCAAAGTTTGTCAACTTTTGGGGTTCCATCCTCACTTTAGAGTTTCACGCACAGAGGGCCTTCCAGACTCCGGCCAGGTTTTGTTCCGCTCTTTTTTTCTTAAATTCTTATCTGAACTTTGTTGAGTACCTTATCAATGTAGGCTAGAATTTCCTATTCCTGTTGAAGGAAAGGTGGGGTACCTGCGTTATTTTGTCTTAAGGTGTGTTTTGCTAGGCACACGATCGCCGCACATTGCTCGCGGACACTATTGTGTGTATCTTTTTCATCGTCGACTGCGATCGACGCAGAGTGGTGCCTAGCAAAACGCACCTTTTGAATGTTTTTGACGAAAGGATACCCTTTGGAACTACCGGAATCGGGAGTCTATTTCCGATTTCCAATCCGGTTACTCGAACGTCTTTCCACCTTTCTGTGTAGGCACTGACCTACCCTAGCTTTTTTTCCTAACAAGTCGGGTTCGTGACGTTCTTAACCCTGCTTATCTCATTTCGATGGTCAAGGTATACGCCTGTAAAATGATTCCGACTTCCAGAAACCTAGGAACAGAATATCAAAGGGAAATGGAACTTTCAACCCAAAATCTTCAACTATTGCGTGTATTTTTCTCTTGGCCGTCGTAGCTCCTTTTCCGTTCTTGGAACAAACACAATTCTTTTATGACAATATTTGGAAATCTGAGGCCCTGTGCACACAGGTCGTATCATATTCGTCTCGTAATCGGCTCGTCTGCAATTCAAACTCGATTTATCAGGCACATGAATGGAGATCTGCACACGGGTCATCTATAGTTCGGCACGTAAGCGAATCGATGTACTCGTTCCTACGTCAGCCGGTTCTACGCACAGGAGCGACCCGTTTTTACAACGGCCAAGAGCTGCCAAACCCCTTCAATGCAAGAAGGATGTGTGTCAATATGTTACATGCTTGTATACGTTTTTTGCGTTTATTGGGAGCAACACATCTCAGCGCAACTGCTCCCAATACTATTTCTCCGCGCCGGTATTGAACGCAACCCAGATCCATGGATCTGTTACGTATGCAATAGAGAGCGACGTCAGTGAGATGCAAATGCTGCGACGAGTGGTGTCACCTGAGGAACTGCTCCGGACTAAACCATCACAGGCACTGGAATCCCTCAGTCAGTCAGTGCAGGAACAGAAGCCCACAAGCAGCGAGCTCGTCAAACAAGCCTCACCTTCCTATACCAGTGAGCACCCGTACGCGCTTTCAGTCAACCCCAACGACCCGTGAATAGACCCAGTAGGATTCACCAACCAAACAACCTTACGCCTGCACCACCGGTCGCCATTTTCGATACGCTCTCACTCCAACTAAATTGCAACGAGCTGCAAAAGAAAATCGCCGAACTCGCCTTATTCACCGTATTCAAGTAGGAGCCATTCAGGAGATGAAACTACATCCCAATTCTTCCCTCAACGCTCGTGGAGATTACGTCATTATCAGGAAAGACAGGACCAACGCTGGAGCAGGGCTTGCCTTCATCATTCACCATTCCGTGCAATACCGGGAACGACAACAACGACATCGCCATGGAAGTGCAAGCCATCGGACGGTTAGCACGTTTGACTTCTGCGCACTGGGCCCCGGTTCGATTCCTACTGAATGTGGTAATTTTCGATGAAAAAGGGGATTAACGTGTCGGACTACGAGCCCACTCAGCTTTTAAATGAGTACCCATTTATGAGGTAAATAACTCGGTTGAGCGTGTTGTTGATCACACACCTCTGCACAAGACATACCGTCACGATCTAGAAAATGAGATGATGATAACTCATCTCGAGTATACGCCAGCCCCCACTCCTTCGTCAGTCTTAGAACCATCAGTGAAAATCGTAATGGCATCTGATTCCTGAAAAGCGTTTACAAGCCAATCATTCCTAGAGGGAATCAGGCCTGTAAAGCCCATTTCGAACAAGTATCTCAGGGAGGTATAGTCCGTCTCCTCGGGAATATCAAGGTTGATCAATATATATATTGGTACTCGGAAGAGTTGGATATTAGCTTGTCGTTCCGACTCCCGAACTTTAGTAGTGTTTTTCAGGCGGAAGTTACAGCAATATCTGAAGCTCTAGCCTGGTTGACGCAAAACGATATATCTGGTAGTGGCATTATAATCTACACGGATAGCCAACCGGCGATTAAATCGCTTAGCTCTGTCTTGGTAAATTCGAAGACAGTACTGGATTGTCGCAACTCCCTAATAGAGATGGGAAGGCTCTTTAACATTTCCCTGTGCTGGGTGCCAGGGCACAGTGGTTATGTTGGTAACTGCAAGGCCGACGAACTGGCTCGAGCAGGTACGATCAATGAGATCAGCGGACCGTTACGTAGCACCAGGATGCCGTTGGCTGCCTGCAAACTGGCCATCAAAGATGCGGCGTATGATGGGGCCTGCATCAGATGGAGCAATGGCAGTACATGTCATGTGGCTAGACAGATGTGGCCCAAACTGGATCCCAAACATTCTTCTGGATTGCTAATGCTAAACAGAAATAATCTAAGAACTGTCGTAGGAGTGCTAACTGGACACTGCCTAATTGGGGAGCATGCCAGGAGACTTTCGTCTTCCATATAATGATTTTTGCAGGAGCTGTGGGGACGAGGAAGAGGAGGTAAGTACGTCTCATCTTCTGTGTACCTGTCCGGTCCTGGCGAGTTTTAGGAAAAACCACCTTGGTTCCTACTTCTTCACCGATCTGGATGACCTGAAAAAGGTAAATGTTGGTCGGCTACATCGCTTCATTGTGAGCTCAGGCTGGTTTAACGAGTGAGTTGGTCTCAGTTGCTGAGGGGTATCACAACGAACCCAGTAGTGGTCTAAGTGTGCTTAAGCACCCTTTTAACCTAACCTAACCTAACTCATCTCGAGGCCATGGTTCAAATTGGAATGTTGCGCGAGTTATTTATTTTATCACATCACTGATCGTTCCGGAACTCTGGAAGAAAGGAGAATAATCCCTATCGCCCCATCACACTTCTATCCCCAGTTACCAAAACGCTCGAAGCACTCATCCACCCTGTTTTTAAGGCCCACGTCCAGCTAGCAAACCACCAGCACGGTTTCTGAAGGATGCACAGTACGACGACGGCCCTGGATGTCATTACAACTCGCATCCACAATGACCTCAATCCACCTCGTCCATGTCACAGAACAATTCTGGTGGCACTTGACCTGTCGAAAGCCTTCGACACAGTCAGCCACTCAGCACTTCTGTCTGACTTATACATACTATGCATCTCTTCCAACGGAAACAACAAAATGGATTGCCAATTATCTTGCGGGCAGGATGTCCCACACCGAATTTAGGAGCAACAAATCGAAGCTAAGGAAGATCAAACAAGGTGTGCCACAAGGAATTCTGTCTCCTTCCTTGTTCAACCTTTACTTATCTGGAATTCCAACACCACCTGAAGGATTCGAAATTATCTCCTATGCCGATGACTGCTCCATTCTGGCAACAGGAAACAACATCACGGAAATGTGGGAACGAATGACTACCTGGAAGAACTTAACGCTTTCCTCACACGCAAGAATTTAACCGTATCAGCGCCTAAATCTTCGGCAACCTTATTTACCGCCTGGACGAAGGAAGTCAAAATGCAACTTGGGATCTCAATTGGGAATCAGCCTATTCCTATTCTAGGAGTAACCCTGAACAGTATGGCCACGTCATCCCCCCTTGCTTCAACTGTGTGCGACTGGATGCGCAGTAGGAATAAAATCCTTAAAGCCTTGGCTGCTAGCACCTGGGGCAAGGATAAAGAAATCCTATTGGCCACATACAAAGCAGTCGGAAGGTCGGCAGCCAACTATGCGGCTCCTGTGTGGTCACAGAATCTCTGTGACACACAATGGAATAATATTCAGGCTTGCCAAAACACCGCTCTCCGTACTATGACTGAATGTCTCCTGATATCTTCCCAGGACCATCTGCATCAGAAAACAAGGATGATGCCTCTAAGGGACCACAACAAGCTTCTTGCGAAACAGTACCTGGTGGGTTGTTACCGGAGGGAACACCCCAACACCGACCTCATAGCCAAGACACCGCCACCAAGACATGTCAGGCGTGATCTGAGGGACCTCGAAAGAGATGTCCAGAGGAACAAAAGGGTTCCCTTCGACAACGACGCATACACATCAGCCATCGCAGCAATACATCATGAGGAGGTAGAAACATCAATTGCAGGACTAGGTCCAAACGTAGTTCTCTCGGCACCACCACCAGCCATTTCTACCGAAGAGAGAATACTTCCGAGAGCAGCGAGGACGACACTTGCCCAATTTCGGTCGGGCTGGTGTTCGCGTCTTAACTCCTACCTATCTTGCAATGACCGGGATGTCACGAACACATGCCCCGCCTGCAATGGTACACCTCACGATGTGGACCACATTTTCAATTGCCCAACTGCACCCACACACCTGACCCCCAGGTCGCTGTGGGAGAACCCCGTAGAGGCAGCTATCTTCCTGTCCACCGAGGAGAAAGACGACAAAAAATGTAACACACGAACATACGTCCTTCTTGCATTGAAGGGGTTTGGCAGCTCTTGGCCGTTGTAAAAACGGGTCGCTCCAGTGCGTAGAACCGGCTGCCGCAGGAACGAAGCATTGATTCACCCTGTTCTTGTGGCCCGCATCAGGCTTGCAAACCACCAGCACGGCTTCAGAAGGATGCATAGTACGACGACGGCCCTGGATGCCATTACAACTCGGATCCACAATGGCCTCAACCAACCTCGTCCATGTCACAGAAAAATTCTGGTGGCCCTTGACCTGTCGAAAGCTTTCGACACAGTCAGCCACTCAGCACTTCTGTCCGACCTTTACAATACATCTCTTCCAACGCATATCACAAAATGAATTGCCAACTACCTCGCGGGCAGGCAGTCCTATACCGAATTCAGGAGCAAAAAATCGAAGCTACGGAAGGTCAAACAAGGTGTGCCACAAGGAGGAATTTTGTCTCCCTCCTTGTTCAACCTTTACCTATCTGGAATTCCAACCCCACCTCAAGGAATCGAAATTATCTCCTTTGCAGACGACTGCTCCATGCTGGCAACAGGGAGCGACATCACGGAAATGTGCGAGCGAATAAATGCTTACCTGGAACAGCTTAACTCCTTCTTCACGGGCAAGAATTTAATCGTATCCGCGCCCAAATCCTCGGCAACATCATTCACCACCTAGACGAAGGAAGTCAAGATGCAACTTGGGATCTCAATTGGCAATCAAGTTATTCCGACCGTGAACCATCCTAAAATCCTAGGAGTAACCCTGGACAGTATGACCACGTCATCCCCCCATGCTTCAACAGTGTGTAACAGGATGCGCGGAAGGAACAAGATCCTTAAAGCCTTGGCCGGTAGCACCTGGGGTAAGGATAAAGAGACCCTACTGGTCACCTACAAAGCAGTCGGAAGGTCGGTAGCCAAGTATGCGGCTCCTGTGTGGTCACAGAATCTCTGTGACACACAATGGAATAATATTCAGGCTTGCCAAAACACCGCTCTCCGTACTGTAACTGGCTGTCTCCTGATGTCTTCCCAGGACCATCTACATCAGGAAACGAGGACGATGCTTCTAAGGGACCACAACAAACTTCTTGCGAAACAGTACCTGGTGGGTTGTTATCGTGAGGAGCACCCCAATTCTGACCTCATGGACAAGACGCCGCCACCAAGGCATGTCAGGCGTGATTTGAGGGACCTCGAAAGAGACGTCCAGAGGTACAAAAGGGACCCCTTCGACAACAACGCATACAGAACAGCCATCGCAGCAATACACCACGAGGTCCAAACAAAGTCCTCTCGACACAACCACCAGCCATCTCTCCAGACGAGAGAACGCTTGTCTCGCATTGATCGGGATGTTACGAACACATGCCCCGCCTGCAATGGTACACCTCATGATGTAGACCACATTTTCAGATGCCCAGCTACACCCACACATCTGACCCCCAGATCGCTGTGGGAGAACCCCGTAGAGGCAGCTACCTTCCTATCACTCAACACCGAGGAACAACACAACATGTAACACACTCACACAACGAACTTCTGACCATTGCTACAACAACAACGACAAACAAGCTTCTTGCGAAACAGTACCTGGTGGGTTGTTACCGGAGGGAACACCCCAACACCGACCTCATAGCCAAGACACCGCCACCAAGACATGTCAGGCGTGATCTGAGGGACCTCGAAAGAGATGTCCAGAGGAACAAAAGGGTTCCCTTCGACAACGACGCATACACATCAGCCATCGCAGCAATACATCATGAGGAGGTAGAAACATCAATTGCAGGACTAGGTCCAAACGTAGTTCTCTCGGCACCACCACCAGCCATTTCTACCGAAGAGAGAATACTTCCGAGAGCAGCGAGGACGACACTTGCCCAATTTCGGTCGGGCTGGTGTTCGCGCCTTAACACCTACCTATCTCGCAATGACCGGGATGTCACGAACACATGCCCCGCCTGAAATGGTACACCTCACGATGTGGACCACATTTTCAATTGCCCAGCTGCACCCACACACCTGACCCCCAGGTCGCTGTGGGAGAACCCCGTAGAGGCAGCTATCTTCCTGTCCACCGAGGAGAAAGACGACAAAAAATGTAACACACGAACATACGTCCTTCTTGCATTGAAGAGGTTTGGCAGCTCTTGGCCGTTGTAAAAACGGGTCGCTCCAGTGCGTAGAACCGGCTGCCGCAGGAACGAAGCATTGATTCACCCTGTTCTTGCGGCCCGCATCAGGCTTGCAAACCACCAGCACGGCTTCAGAAGGATGCATAGTACGATGACGGCCCTGGATGCCATTACAACTCGGATTCACAATGGCCTCAACCAACCTCGTCCAAGTCACAGAAAAATTCTGGTGGCCCTTGACCTGTCGAAAGCTTTCGACACAGTCAGCCACTCAGCACTTCTGTCCGACCTTTACAATACATCTCTTCCAACGCATATCACAAAATGAATTGCCAACTACCTCGCGGGCAGGCAGTCCTATACCAAATTCAGGAGCAAAAAATCGAAGCTAAGGAAGGTCAAACAAGGTGTGCCACAAGGAGGAGTTTTGTCTCCCTCCTTGTTCAACCTTTACCTATCTGGAATTCCAACCCCACCTCAAGGAATCGAAATTATCTCCTTTGCAGACGACTGCTCCATGCTGGCAACAGGGAGCAACATCACGGAAATGTGCGAGCGAATAAATGCTTACCTGGAACAGCTTAACTCCTTCTTCACGGGCAAGAATTTAATCGTATCCGCGCCCAAATCCTCGGCAACATCATTCACCACCGGGACGAAGGAAGTCAAGATGCAACTTGGGATCTCAATTGGCAATCAAGTTATTCCGACCGTGAACCATCCTAAAATCCTAGGAGTAACCCTGGACAGTATGACCACGTCATCCCCCCATGCTTCAACAGTGTGTAACAGGATGCGCGGAAGGAACAAGATCCTTAAAGCCTTGGCCGGTAGCACCTGGGGTAAGGATAAAGAGACCCTACTGGTCACATACAAAGCAGTCGGAAGGTCAGTAGCGGCTCCTGTATGGTCACAGAATCTCTGTGACACACAATGGAATAATATTCAGGCTTGCCAAAACACCGCTCTCCGTACTGTAACTGGCTGTCTCCTGATGTCTTCCCAGGACCATCTACATCAGGAAACGAGGACGATGCCTCTAAGGGACCACAACAAACTTCTTGCAAAACAGTACCTGGTGGGTTGTTATCGTGAGGAGCACCCCAATTCTGACCTCATGAACAAGACGCTGCCACCAAGGCATGTCAGGCGTGATTTGAGGGACCTCGAAAGAGACGTCCAGAGGTACAAAAGGGACCCCTTCGACAACAACGCATACAGAACAGCCATCGCAGCAATACACCACGAGGTCCAAACAAAGTCCTCTCGACACAACCACCAGCCATCTCTCCAGACGAGAGAACGCTTCCGAGAGCAACGAGGACGACACTTGCCCAACTTAGGTCGGGTTGGTGTTTGCGTCTAAACTCCTACCTGTCTCGCATTTATCGGGATGTTACGAACACATGCCCCGCCTGCAATGGTACACCTCATGATGTAGACCACAATTTCATATGCCCAGCTGCACCCACACATCTGACCCCCAGATCGCTGTGGGAGAACCCCGTAGAGGCAGCTACCTTCCTATCACTCAACGCCGAGGAAGACGAAGAACAACACAACATGTAACACACACAACGAACTTCTGACCATTGCTACAACAACAACGACAAAAAATCACTGCGTTCCTAAAACGCCAGCGCTGAGTCAGCACCTAGAAGCGATTAGTGCAGCATGGTGATTTGCCGTAGAAATCCTTGCGCTGAGCTAAGCTCTTTCACTTTTGGTCAGCATACAATTTTCCCGCTTTTCTATATTTGACATTTGAGATAATTGTCAAACTTCGATTCTGACCTCGGTTGAGTTGTGTATGGTTGATAATCGTGTTGTTAACGTAATTGTTAAACCTTATTGTGGGACAGAAAGTTACGGTAACAACTTTCTGTCTTGCGTGTCACCTGGGACTCATCAAAGCAAGAAATTTCGAGTTTTCTGTCAAATGCCACACTGAACATCCCAGCAAGTATGTCAGGCTTAAATAGATTCAACCCATTTATACAGTCATCGATCCGAATTCGATCTCAGTGTCGATTCCTCGTTGGCTACAGTCATCGGTCCTGAATCGATTCCAGTCATCGATCCTGATTCGATTCCACGTTGACTAGATGCAGTCATCGATCCCAGTATCGATTCTACGTTGACTCCAGTCATCGATTCTCCATCGACTACCGTCATCGATTCCTGTCCTCATTTTCGGTATCGCAAAAGCAGCCATGCCCATAAAAATGTCTCCGACGTGTCCTCGATAAAGTCATCGTTTCCTTGGTAGACAGTCTTCGATCCAGGATCAATCAAGTGTCGATTCTTGTCCGACTGGGATGGCACTTTACAAATGAGACAGCCAGCATCTCTCTCTCTCAATTGCCTTAAACCCTTGTGGGGCACAGCGCGTCAACTGTTCCATGTGACCTAGTTGACGTTTCGTCGGCATAAACTGGTTTCGGAGAATGCAGTTGCCAGCATGCACCTCCTCCACATCTATGGCCACGAACGTCGTAGTCAAACTTGAGACTGATGCCTCAACACACTGCGATACCGGTCGCACCAATGTGCTGGCCAGTGGTCAGCAATTTTGAAGTGCCGACTAAGCGCGGAGTCAGCGATTTTTTTAGGAACGCAGCCATTAACAGCATGTAATACACTCACACAACGAACTTGTGACCATTGCTAGAACAACAACAACTAGTCTCTTGCAACAAAAATCGCTCAATAGGAACGGGCCTTTAGGGCCGTCCCATGCAAGCACATTTTCGTTTCAATCCATTTGCTTTCAAGTTGTCTACCGTTTGCTTAGAAAAACTTTAAAAAGACTTAGGCGAATGACTCTATTTTAAACAAAACAGAATCTACCGTTAGTTCAGTCGATGATCAAAATTGCGGTCCCCGATTTGTGCTCTGGGAAACAAGGAATCTACGTACCAAATTTGGTTAAGATCAAAATACGGGAAGTACCCAGAGAAACGAACAAATGACCAGCGTCCATCGGACTACATGCCCGTCCGTATTCATATATTTTTTTATATGGGACGGGTCAAAAAGAAAGAGGACACATTTTACTTACCCTTAGAGAGGACATGTATTCATAAAAGAGGACGTCTGGTAACCCTACACAGGACGCGACGGAAAAACAGGACAAATGCAGCTAAATCAAGACTTTTGGTCACGCTACCTATATAGTCTTGGCATTAGTTGGTGTTGGACTACTTCCAAAAATGGGTGCGTTCTGGAAAAAACTTAAACGTTGCAAGTGGGTCTCAATTCAATTTCAGGTGCAGATTACATGTAAAACATGAACAGGCGCGTTTTTTTAACAGCCATGCAGAGCAGAGCAGATTCTCATTACCAGTGCGAAAGTTCGATCGAGAACAATATCGACAAGCCTGCAACTGGCAATAAATTCATTTCATGTTTGTGCGAAACTGAGGGTTGTGATTCCTCAAGTGCGGAGCGAGCGGAGCCCACACAAGCGACTGTTGTACCCAGAGCGAGCAAAGCGAGCGTTCATGTATTTGCGATACTGAGGGTTGTGATCCCTGTAGCATGTAGCCCTAGGTCGCCCGTTTCACTCTCTGTACACGCACCTTCAGCCGTTACGTTCTAGCATATCATTTTTATTTCAAACCGAAATAAGGTATGCGAAGTTCAGCGAAAATAGCCATGTACATACTTACCTTCGTTTTAAACGAAATTAAGCATTGAGTGTGAAACCGAAAGAATCTATGCATGGCTACTTTCAGTTTCAACCGAAATTGTCCATTAATGCCTTATTTCATGGTGCCGCGAAAACTTGCTAAAGCTAGATACCATACCATGGCCGACGGGAAGGGGACACCATGCGGTCGACTAAGTACCTAGTGGTACCTTAATGTTGCCCTACACAAGTTACTAAACGTATCTCACCTGCACAGAAGTTAGCATGGAAATCATTTCTCGAATACAAAAATTCCCATCGAATATATCGATCAAATCGTCTGCTTCCACAAGACAAAAGCGGCAAATAAAGTTAAAACGTCCGCTTAAACAGCCGCGATCCTCTGCTACCGTGTCATCATTATCAGCGAAAGTGTCATGGGGTACATTGCTAACCAAAGTCGTTTCGCGAGGTTGTTCGCGACCGAATTCGAGCTCAACAGAATCGATTCCCGGGTCGTTGCCGCTTATATGTAAAACCACATTTACTCCGTCACTCTTAAATGTCGACATTTTACCGACTTCCGACCGGCTTCTGGACCACTATCACAATTCACGTTTTGTTTACGATACGCACGGAAGAGTTTCGACATGTTTGGCGGCGGCGATGGTCTAGATTGAATCGTCGTGTAGTACTAGAATGATTGTGGTGGAATGGTGTGGAAGGTGTTTATGTGGAACATATGATTTTCAGGCGGGAAAATAATTTTGAGTACATATAATGAAACCATAGAGAAGTACTATGGAGGAGCAATCCGCATATACGCAACACTAAACTACTTGAAGCAATTCCAGTCGTAAAAAGTAAACAGAGAGACTCACGCCCTCCACTGCGCAACACCCGCACAGTCTATATAAAAGCAAAGGAAGCACGTAAGATGTCATCTCCTCTCTTACTTTTCCAACTGGAACAATACCATTCCAGTCTGTTTCTCTGCCGCGGAACACCCGCCCGGTCCATATAGAAGCACTTCGTTTCTCTCGCTCTTTTTCATTTCCTCTGATTCTCTCTCTTCAAAGAATCTTCTTCTTCTTCTTCCTTGCCATTTTATACCACTCTGCGGCTTCGCGTTGCTCTGCCCATGGTATTGGCACTTCGCCCGTTCTGGCGGTATAATCTCAGCTTCCTTCTGCAGGCAGCTCGGTCTTGGATCGTTTCATCGCCGAGATTAATGCGTTGTTGTTGCTTCTTCATTTGGTCGATCCACGTGTGTTTCCGTCTGCCTCGGGGTTTGGGTCCAGCAAATGGAACGTTCATTGATATTGCCTTCATAACTGGGTTCTCAGGTGGACGCCTTAGAACATGGCAATACCAATCCATACGACGATCTTCGAGCTTTTCAGTGATCGGTTGCTCGACAAACAAGCTGCCTCGGATGTAGGTACTTTTGATGCGATCCTTTTTGGTCACACCGGCTGACATCCGTAGCATTTTCATTTCGGTCGCAGTCATTTTACTCTCGTATGTCTTATACATAGTCCAGCATTCAGACCCATACATGAGTGCGGGACGTACGACCGTTTTGTACAACTTGCCTTTAAGCTTTCGTGGCATCTTCTTGTCGCAGAAAACTCCAGAGTTTTCTTGCCACTTCATCCAACCGACACTGGTGCGATGTTTGATGTCGTCATCGCAGATAGCTTCCTTGTTGATCATCGAACCCTGGTATTTGAACCTTGTACAGGACTTCAGCTGCTCCTTTAATGTAGATATCTGGTATCGGTCTCTCTGGATCTGAGAAAGGACAGCAAAGGTACTCAGTCTTTGCTATGCTGATCCTCAGTCCATGATCCTCCAGTATCTTACACCACTTGGTCAGTGCAGCCTGCAAAGCAGCGATGTCTTTGCTACCCAGAACAACGTCATCGGCGAAAAGAAGGGATATTTCCAGGCCATCAGAGATGAGTGTTAATAAATAGAACATGATGATGTTGAAGAGCAAGGGACTCAATACACTGCCTTGGTGAACTCCGACTTTAACCGGAAATTCTTCAGACTCACCAGCTGTGCATCTAACTTTAGTAGTTGCCCCATCATACATGTCTTATATCATCTTTACATATGCCTCAGGGACCTTAAGTGCTCTTAGGGCCACCCACATCAGATCACGAGGAACTCTGTCGAAGGCTTTTTCCAAATCGATGAACACAAAGTGCAAGTCCGTCCGTGCATCACGGTGCTTTTCCATCGTAACACGCATGCACTGGATAGCATCGACTGTGGACCGACCCTCCACAAAGCCGCATTTGTGGAGAACTCTCACACTCATGTTTATATGTACTCTGTTATCAAGCATGCATACTTGATTATCAAGGCATTGATATTATCAAGTGTGCATTGATATTAAGGTTCTAGATATATAATATTTAATTGGCAGATTGTTCTAGGAGTTCAAATAAACAAGACATATTGTAAACCTTAATGTGTTATTACTTCGGGTTTACAACATTGGCGACGAGGATTATTGAAGAATTACCATAGCTGCACTGCACCTAAGCAAACCAAGGAAATGGAGAAGGCAATTGGAAACCTAATCGAAGTTTTTCAAGAACAAATGCGTTTGGCCGAGCAACAACGCCGAGAAGATCGGGCTATCATCGATCAACTTCTCGCTGCCAGATTGGTACCATTTGAAGCCAAAGTAGGGACAGCATCTACCATCAAAGATTTCGCTGATTCAATGCTCCAGTTCGAATACGATCCTGAGAATAACTCCGTTTTTGAGACATGGTACGCACGTTACAAGTCAGTTTTCATGACAGAAGCCGCCTCACTTACAGAACAGATGAAGGTTCGTTTACTTCTTCAAAAATTGAAACTGACCGACTATCAACGATTTTCTGATGCTATTCTCCCGAAAGAATCTCATGAGCTGACATTAGAGGAAGTTGTTAAGAAGCTGACATTAATTTTCGGTCACCGTCAAACAAAATTTTCGATGCGACATCATTGTTAGGCCTGGCTAAAAAGAGCTCCGAAGATTTCTCGCAGTACGCCGCTCGTATCAATAAACATGCAGAGAAGTTTGATTTAGCAAAATGTACCTCCGACGAGTTCAAGGCTTTACTTTTTGTCAGCGGTCTCGAGAATCCTGAGGATTCCCTCATTCTTGAGAAGCTCCTCTCGAAACTTGATAGCGAGAGCATTCATCTTACAGCTATCACGACGCAAACTGAAATTGACGCATTCAAAAGGCTAACTCTACAGGATTTGGTGAACGAAGCCGAGCGTATAATTTGCCTGAAACACGACAAAACTATTGTTACAAACACATCTCAGTACTCATCTCCCAAGACAGAAGTACTCTCAATCAAGCAAGGAGCGGCAAAGAAAAAGGAAGTAACAGAGAATTCCAATCGTCAAAAATCATTGAAGCCCTCCTTACCATGTTTACATTGTGGTAGTGTTCACTGGCATAAGGATTGCTCATTTAGAGAAAAGGCCTGCAACGATTGTCAAAAGATTGGTCATAAAGCTGGTTATTGTGATATAAAAACCAGTCGTCCGACATTTCGACGTCAACGCTCAAATCCTGATTTATCTCAGGAAGTCAAGCAAATCAATAGTGTGAAACAACATAGAAAATATCTGGTACCAAATGTCAATGGTTTTTCAATAAAACTTCAGCTTGATACTGGATCCGACATCAGTATAATCTCTCGACAAAACTGGGTAAAACTCGGAAAACCAACTTTCGAGACAACAAACATGGCAGTCAAGAGTGCATCCGGTGACAAATTCCCATTGATTGGCAGTTTTCTCTGCGTCATGAAACTCAACAACAGAGAGGAGTACGGCAAATGTTATGTCACGCCACTCCAAATCAATCTCTTTGGTGAAGATTGGATGACAATTTTCAACCTCTGGAATGTTCCCATCAATTCTTTTTGCAATTCGATTCGCACAAGCGGTGACAACGATTTGACTACCGAAGTAAAAGCAAAATTTCCCATTCTTTTCTCTGACGGACTTGGGTGCTGCACGAAGACAACGGCGTCTCTCACACTCAAGAAGGGAACACAATCGGTATATCGCAATGCTCGACCAGTTCCTCATGCAGCATCACCCGTTATTGAAGCAGAACTCGAACGATTACAGCATCTTGGAGTTATCTCACCCATCGAGTATTCTGAGTCCGCAGCACCGATTGTTGTGGTCAAGAAAAAAAATGGAAAAATCCGCATCTGTGCAGACTATTCAACAGGGTTGAATGATAGACTGGAGCCTAACAAGTATCCGCTCCCGACTCCAGACGAAATATTCTCAAGACTCGCTGGAAAGAAAATTTTCAGCTCTATTGATTTATCAGATGCATTTTTCCAAATTCCGGTGGATGAAGAAGCTCAAAGACTAACGACGATTAATACGCATTGTGGTTTGTTCAAAGTCAATAGACTTCAACAAGGTGTGAAGACTGCCCCAGGCATTTTTCAGCAGATTGTTGATACAATGCTTAGCGGGGTCAACACTTTTGGTTTCATTGACGACATGATTTGTGCCGGAGAAAACGAAGAGGACCACAGGAAACAACTTTTCAAGACATTGCAACGTTTACAAGACTACGGGTTTAAGTTGCACATCGAAAAGTGCAAGTTCGGTGTACCATCTGTTGATTTTTGCGGTCATACAGTTGATCAAACTGGTATCCGACCGCACCCTGGCAAGCTCCGTTCCATTATGGAATTATCAGCACCAACTGATATTTAAAAACTTCGAGCAGCTGCAGGTGCTTTCAATTACTATGGAAAATATCTTAAGAATATGAAGTATCTTCGAGGACCTTTAGATAATTTGCTAAAAAAAGACATCAAGTTCGAGTGGAGGCAAGAGCATGAAGAAGCGTTCAACAAAATTAAAAAACTTCTGGCATCAGATATCTGTCTAGTTCATTTCGACCCGGCTAAGAAGATTGTGTTGGCCACTGATGCATCGGATTATGGAATGGGCGCAGTTCTCATGCATGAATTCAGCGATGGGACACTTCGACCGATAATGCATTTCTCAGCAACATTTAGCGCAGCGGAACGCAACTACCCTCAAATGCACAAAGAAGCCCGTGCCCTTGTGTTTGGTTTGAAAAAGTGTCACTATTACCTATATATTGCCGGACGACGGTTCAAGATACAAATCGATCATAAACCGCTTCTCGCCATTTTTAATCCAAAGGCTGGTATCCCGGGGTAAACAGCAGCTCGACTTCAACGATATGCCACCATAGTTCTTTCATATGACTTCGAAATTGAATATGTGAAAACGGACTGTTTCGGATATGCTGATGTTATTTCGCGGCTTATGGCTAGTCATGCAAAGCCTGATGAAGATACCGTGATTGCTCAACTCAGAAATGATGAAAATGATGATCCAGAAGTTCAATGTTTCGCTATCGAATCAGCAAAAAAACTTCCAATCAATTTTCAAGATGTACAAACAGCGACCAAATCATGTCTTGTACTCAGCAAGGTGAGTTCATTCATCGTAAATGATTGCTGGCCGCAAAAGAAATCGCAGCTTATCAATAACAAGTTAGCAGAATATTTTCAACACCGGCATAACCTTACTGTTCTTCAAGACTGCATTTTTTATGGCGAACGAATAGTTATTCCGGAGATTTATAGACAGCAACTTCTTGAGGATCTCCATCATGGTCACCCAGGTGAATGCCGCATGGAACTTTTAGCTGCAAGTAAAGTATTCTGGCCAAACATTAACACTGACATCGAACGAGTAGTAAAAACCTGCGAGACTTGTGCTACTATTTCTAAAACTCCAGTCAAATGTTTACTTCAACCTTGGTCGGTACCATCGTCAGCGTGGGAACGCCTACACATCGATTATGCAGGTCCCATCGACGGAAATTACTTTTTGGTCATTGTCGATGCATTTAGCAAATGGCCAGAAGTCTTTAAAACAACGAGTATTTCATCCGCTAAAACAATTGAGCTCATACAGAAGGCATTTGCCCAACACGGACTTTGCAACACAATCGTTAGTGACAATGGCCCACAATTCGTTTCTGAAGAATTCAAAGCATTTTGCGAGTCTGAAGGCATCAAGCATATCACCACAGCTCCATACAGCCCACAATCAAACGGCCAAGCTGAACGATTTGTTGATTTGCTTAAGACTGGGTTGAAGAAAGCGGAAGGAAACTTTGATCAGAAGCTTCGCCAGTTCCTATTTTGTTACCGCTACACACCGTCATACGCACTCGGTTCAAAGTCCCCATCAGAATTGTTAAATAATCGGATAATGAAAACTCGCTTGGATTGTGTTAAGCATCGAGCCGCATCGCACCAGGAGGGCAGCTTCATGGCAGAACAATTTGATCGACACAATGGTGCTAAGTGGAAGGAGTTCAGCGAAGGTGACAAGGTGTACTTTCAGCTTCATTCCACTTCAGACAAGTGGGAATGGACTCCAGCAGTTATCATGCAAAAGTTAGGTGCCGTCAACTATGGGATCAAGCTTGTTATGCCTAGCAATGACCGTGTCGTGAAGGCTCATTCGAATCAACTTAAACACCGACATACTACCGGAGTGTTTAATGAGTTATTTGAGGCTCCAGAGTGGACCGACAACATCGAAGTTGAACCAATCATTATTCCGCAAGCTGCCCCTCGTCAACCACACATCATTGATCATCAGCTTCAAGCAACCAATGACCTCGATATAGAATTTCTGGAAGCTGAAGATGATGAAGCAGTTGTGGAGCCCATAACAGAAATCTCACAAGGAATTCGACGTTCTGATCGGATAACAAAAGGCATCGCTCCACGTTGGCATCAACATTATCAAAGATTTTAAAAGGGGAGGAATGTGGAGAACTCTCACACTCATGTTTATATGTACTCTGTTATCAAGCATGCATACTTGATTATCAAGGCATTGATATTATCAAGTGTGCATTGATATTAAGGTTCTAGATATATAATATTTAATTGTCAGATTGTTCTACGAGTTCAAATAAACAAGACATATTGTAAACCTTAATGTGTTATTACTTCGGGTTTACAACAGCATTGATTGTCATCCAACCGTACAATCTCTTTCAGTCGATTGCAGACAACTCGCTCGTAAGTCTTCAATGTGTGAGATGTTAACTTGATTGCCCTATAGTTGTTCAAAGAATGAAACGGACAAAAGTATTTTTGTCTCGACCCGTTCACAGAAGAAAGGTAGAGGTAATGAAATTGGGTGAGGAAGCTCCACAAGAGAGAACACCGATCTCGTACATCACGCTAAGTCAAACTCTATAAACAAACAATATGAAATGCTTCTGGGAACAGCAGAAAACCATGGCAAATCATCAACACTGAATTATCAGCCGACTGAGGTAAGGAAATTGAGAACAATGACTGCGTTCCTAAAACGCCAGCGCTGAGTCAGCACCAAGAAGCGATGGTTGGTTTGTCGTAGAAACCCTTTCCCTGGGGATAAGCGCTTTCACTTTTGGTCAGCATAAATTTTTCTCGCTTTTCTGGCTCAGCGCGATATTTGACACTGGATACAATTGTCAAACTTCGATTCTAACCTGGGTTTAGTTGTGTGGTTTATAATCGTGTTGTTAACGTAATTGTTAAACCTTATTGTGGGAAAGAAAGTTGTTACCGTATCTTGTGTGTCACCTGGGACTCATCAAAGCAAGAACTTTCGAGTTTTCTGTCAAATGCCACACTGGACATGGCACTTGACAAATAACACAGCCGGCATGCCGTTTCTAAAACACGAAAATAATCACAATGTGCTGGTCAGCAATTGTGAAGCGCTGACTAAGCGCGGACTCAGCGATTTTTTTAGGAGCGCAATCAATCTTTCAGCCAGTGACATAAATATGTTTTTTGCAAAAATCGAAGAACGATCTCAACAAATCAGCTCACCAAAAAAATTGCAGTAGGGTTTCCAACATTTCAAATGAACACACTATATTTTTCGAACCAACTAGTGTAGAGGAAGTATCAAGTATCATTAAATCCCTACGTAATGTATCTGCTGCGCTTGACGGCATCAAATCCAGTCATCTTCAATTAGTGTATAATATCATTTCACCATTTCTGTGTCAAATCATCAATAAACACCTTTGTGAAGGGACATTCCCGGATGCGCCGAAAATCGCTAAAATTAAGCCGATATACAAAAATGGCAGCCCCAACGATCCATCCAACTATAGGCCCATCGCGGTTACCAGCGTTTTCAGCAAAATATTCGAAAAGGTGGTAAATTCAAGAAAACATCAATTTCTCTAACGTTGAACAGAAAAGTTCATAGCTATAGTACTCGAAATGCTGGAAACTTCAGAACACCTTCAGCTAATACTAATAGAATCCTAACCGACCCAATTTCATCATCAATAATACTGTAATGTTTCCTCTGATGAGCGAAACCAGGTTCGTTAGATATTCTTGTGCTGAATAATGAAAACACTTCGATTGAAAAACTCACACTTTATTTACAAAACGAACTACACACGCGTACTAACAACCAAAGTCAAACTAGCTCGAAATATCTGTTAACGGCAGATAACGATTATTTCTTTTCCGAGCGGATACTTTATAGCGATCCGACTTCCACTGCTGGTCGAGTCTCACTACTTCTTCTCTCGGTGACATCTGCCTTTTAAAGTTGGAATTGTTTCGAGAAGGTTCCAGACTCCAGATGGCTCTAGAATCAGCTGGTACTTGTCATGGATGGATCGAGATTACGGTAGAGCTTAGTACAGTGTGTGTCGTAAGAGATACCTGCTCCGTACACGCAACACTGACTCCTCCTTAGACCTGTTCGTCCCGAACAGAAGTCACCATGACGCCATCATTTCCAGATGCATGGTCTTCATTTTCACTGTTGGCCTCCAACGTTTCGGAACGCGACGCACCATATCATCCAGCCAGGCAGCAATCTCATCCGGTTCCTTCCAGGTCTGTCGAACCCATGAGAACGTTTTCTCCGACGAGCGCTGCACAACCATGCGAAGCCACCGTCGCTGACACCAATCGACACCTGTGTTAGTGATGTTGTGTAGCCTAGGCGATAGTCATTCCTCAAGGGCGGTAGTATACGCCACCGCCGTAGCATCGCTCAGAAGCTTATCAACCGCAAAGATGTTGGGAGGGCTGATTCTCTGATTTTGATTGGTGCACTGGGGGAGTTCTACATCTATAGGTCGTCTTCACCAAGTGATGATCTGAGTCGCAGTTTGCTCCTCGATAGGAGCGGACATCCATCACACTAGACGCCCATCTCCCCAGATAACATTTTGGCATTGATCCTGGAGTATCAATAAGTCTTCAATAATTTACCCCTCATTGCGATTGATCCCACATTGGCAATTTATTGATACCTATAATCAATAATGATTAGGAAGGGTAGTTTCAATTTATGGCTGAATTATAGTTTGCGCGAACAAAGCGGCTTCTGCTGTCAAATAAAGTTGAACCAATGTATTTCAGATGGCGATAAGTATACTGTGCGCGAACAACACGTCGCTCTCGTCGAAAAAGTTGAGACGAGTTCAACTTTGTCGCAATCAACGAGCCGCGAAATATCAATTCACAATAGGCATGTGGTTTAAAACTGTGGGTGATCATTTGTTTTGTTGTAAGTTACTGTTATGCGCTTGGAAGTCCATGTTTCTATTCTTAATTCAAAAAAGTGTTCCAAGTTTGTTAGGAAGCCAGTTTTTCACAGCTCAAATGTGTCAAAAGAACGCGAACAAGAGATTTGATTATAACTGGCTGAACAGCTGATTTTCGTTGGCTGCGACTTGTGGACGTAATTCGCGCACAGTATAATTCCGAGGTCAGAATCAGCACAAAAGCGATCCGCGTAACCAACACTCTGTCATCATGTGAAATTGTGAAACTGCGGAATTGTGTGAATCCGCATTGATATTTCAGCATATCAACGTTCCGATTAATAAAAACCAGAGCTTTATAATTAGAACTAATAATTAATTAAATAAATGTCATAAAATAAAAAAAAATACTTGTTTTAATAAAGAAAATACATGGAGCATTCACAATGTTAGTTAAATTCGTGTTGTTTGTGTTATATGTACTATTTCCTAGGAAATTTCATAGGAAGGAGCAGCACGAGTTTAACAAACATTGCGAATGCTTTATGTATTATTTTTGATTACAATCATCAATATATGTAGTACCAATGCAAGTCTTCGATATTATATCAATGGGTGGGTTCAGTTCGCGCAACGTTTTAAACGCAAATGCAAACAGTTCGACTGATTTTGCTCGTGGACGGTCCGTTCCAGTTTGCGTTTAATCTACCACACATCGGGGAAATTAACCAGAAATTTTTCCTGGTTGATTTCCGTTCAATGGGGGGTAAGGGGTATTAGCGTATTTGACAGTTCTTCGTTGACGTATTGCATGTGACTGTGTGATGGTGTGGATTTTCGTTTTCGGGTTCTTGATTTGTACATGGCGTCTTATGTGCTTATTTACACCGAAGCAATACAAATTTGTGGCGATTTTGCAGTGCTTTTCATTTTTCCTGAAACCGTCGCGAATTTAATTGAAGTTTTGTTTGAAACTCGATAGCGAATCGGCTGTCAGCTGTTTAACACATGACAACTACAAAACAAGTCGTTCGGGTAAAGAGTTTATGGTTGAGTGGAGGGAAAATCCTTACCGCAATTACAACGTTGCAAACGTGAACGCAGGCAATGATAGATTGATATACCTATAGTACATTTATATTCATTCAGTAGGTTTGATATTCTTTCGATATATCATCAATACCAAGCATCAATGCCCATTTCCCCTTTCGATAATGTTGACCAATCAGAACGCTGAAAATGCGGACATCGTCCATATACAAACATCACTAGTGGTATACTGAAGGTATCGATACTAAAATATGATACCCAAGTATCAAAAAAATATCAATATTTCATCACTCTTGTGCTATCTGGGTCCTGACTTGGCCGTCAGCGGTTTGAAACACTGCCATTACCGGGTGGCGCTCATGTGGAGGACTATGGAAAAGGTCTTTTGCCCCCATTTGCTGGACCCAAACCCCGAGGCAGACGGGAAGACACGAGGATCGATCAGTTGAAGAAGCAACAACAACGCATTAATCTCGGCGATGATACGATCCAAGACCTAGCTGCCTGCAGAAGGAAACTGAGATTATACCGTCAGAATGGGCGAAATGGCAACACCGCAGGAAAAGCATGAAAGCGCAAGGAGAAGAAGATTAAAGTCGCTATGCGCATGGTGTACCTTCATTCTACAAATTTTCGTATCTGTGGATTCGCGAAAAATAGATGGGGGGACAAACAAAATATTATTATTTGCGCTATGGTTACTTCTAATTGAAAAAAAATACCAGAAATTGAATGTGCTAATTGTGCGCTTTGTTGTTTAACAACAAGCCAAACACAAAATGTATACTACGTTTATCATATTTAGTCTAACATACTATACAGTAATTTAATCAAGGTTTCAATGAGTGCGTTCAGAAGGTGGCAAAAGAGCAGAAACCGCTCGCGAGCAGCTCTGCAACTGCTCGCGAGCGGCTCCGGAGTAGCTCGGTTTGGAGTCTGCACCTGCTGAACGCTACTTCACCAGCTGACAAATCGACCAGCTGAAAGCTGACGAACAATTTTAGACGTCAAGTGCCGAAAAGTGGAAAATACATGAATCCCACGCTGTCCATTGCAAAAATCACGAACAACGAAGAAACAAATTCAAAAGCACCCGAAAACCAAAGAACTAGAAGCCGAAAACGGCGAAAACACAACAACCAATTTGATAACTGTCAAAACTCGAAACTCGCAACATGAGCGTGAGGTTGAAAAAGAAGAAGAAGAACCTGAGCACTGATCAGTGAGCAGAAATATTTCTTGCTCGGTGAAATTTGATCATGCTCACCCGAGCAGAAGTTGCTCAGTCACTTCTGAACCCGCTCGTTCTGAACATGTTCGCTGAGCGGAAGTTGCTCAGTTCCTTCTGAACGCACACATTGTCATACTTTTCCATCTTGACCAGACAACAAATGTATAGTAATGTACAACAAACAATGTATGTAAATTCGACACCTAAAAGATACCACACGCTACAATGAAGAATCAGCAATGCATTCGGCTATTATGATCTGAAAAACTGCATTTTGCTGATTCTACAGTTTAGCGCATTGACCAGTCTCACGCGTCTGGATGCAATGGTAATAGATGTAAGTACATAGAGTTAGTATAATATTACGTTTACACTATCCCCAGATTACTTCATCTGCGCCGGCTGATTTAATCTGGAACTGTCAAATACATACAATTTTAAACTCACTACACTCAGATTAAGCAGCAGATGAAGTAATCTGGGGATAGTGTAAACGTAATATTATACTATGTAACTCTATGTACTTACATCTATTACCATTGCATCCAGACGCGTGAGACTGGTCAATGCGCTAAACTGTAGAATCAGCAAAATGCAATTTTTCAGAGCATAATAGCCGAGAAAAATAAAATTAGTGGACAGTTTTTTCACCTTCACTGGAGCAAGCGTATCTTCAATTTTTAATCGCGAGATATAGCGGTCTTGTACCGTTTATGTCAATTACTTACGCATTTACTTTCGGTCATTATACCCTAGACTTTTAGTATAGGGTATATTGTTTTTGTCACGACGGAAATATGTAACACCTTAAAGGAGGCTCCGGAGGTATAGCAATGTATATATATAAATGATCAGGATCACCTCCTGATTCGATTTAGCCATGTCTGTCTGTCTGTCTGTCTGTCTGTCCGTCTGTCCGTCTGTCCGTCTGTCTGTCTGTCTGTCCGTTCGCACGATAACTTTCGATAGAATGAAGCTAGGGACTTGAAATTTTGGTAAAATGTTGGAACTATAATCTACTTGGTTGGTATTGAAAATGGGCATGATCAGGCCAAGAGAACGCCTACCTCCCCTATACATGTAAAATAATTAAATGTATCTATAACTCCCGATTAAATAAACATGAAAAGCTCTAGCTTTGGCAGATTGCTCGTGAGGATAATCTTCTACTCCCATAAAAAAATTAAATCGATCAGCTGAAAACTAACGGTAAATTTCTTACAAAGAGCCCCGTACTTCCCTACTTTTCGGGTTTTTTGTCTATACCTCTTGAACCAATTGACGTAGACACCTGATTTTTGGCATGTAACCCTGGAGTAAGAAGATGCTTAAGTTCTAGTAAGTTGGGCATAATCAGATTAAGGGAACGCCTACCTCCCCTACAAATTTCAAAAAATTAAATATTCTTTTAATTACGATAACTTTCGACAAAATGACACTAGCGAGTTGAAAATTTGACAAAATGTTGTTAGTAGGATCTACTTGGTTAGTATTGAAAATGGGTAAGACCCGACCCAAGCAACCCCTACCTCCCCTACAAATGCAACTTCAATAAGCGATAACTTTTGACAGAATCAAGCCAGCGACTTGAAGTTTTGGTCAAATGTTTGAAGTGAGATCGGGTTAGTTGGTATTTAAGATGGCTTAGATAAAACCTAAGGAACCCCTACCTCCCCTACAAATGAAACATCAAATAAGCGATAACTTTCGATGGAGTGAAGCTAGAGACTTGCAATTTTGTATAAATGTTTGTAACATGATTTTATTTGTTTGTAGCAATGATGAGCAAGATCCGACCCAAGGAACCCCTACCTCCCCTACAAGTGAAACTTCAAATAAGCGATAACTTCCGATAGAGTGAAGCTCTGCAATTTTGTTTAAATGTTTGAAACATGATCTTATTTGTTGGTGGCAATAATGAGCAAGATCCGACCCAAGGAACCCCTACCTCCTCTACAAGTGTGACTTCAAATAAGCAATAACTTTCGATAAAATTAAGCTAGCGACTTGAAAAATTCGACAAATATTTGTAGAATGGGTTAGTTAATTGATTTTGATAATGGTCAAGATCCTACTGAATCATTGCCAACCTCCCCTATAAACTGGCCGTATAGGAAACTCACTTTTAATGCATATGGTCGTTACCAATTGGTACTTTTGGTATCACTACTAGGTCTGTACAAGTCTAGGGTATATACGCTTCGGACTCCGGGCCGAAGCGAAGCTTCGGCCTGGTTTTTCTATTGAGCATATTTGACTCCGTCGAGGTATAGCGGTTTTGTAGCGTCATATACCTACCAAGGATTTCCTCTTTCGGTCATTCAATTCCGTGGCGGTATAGCGGTCCTTGTACCGTCCATACCCGAGCATCGTGGGATTCTATTACCCAGCATTCCGTGGCGGTATAGCGGTCCTTGTACCGTCCATACCCAGCATCGTAGGATTCGAGTACTGAGCATTCCATAGTTGTATAGCGGTCTCAAGTACTGCGTATACAAAAGGAGCCCCATCGGTTCCCGTGCAGGTAAAGGAACCTGCCGCGTTAAACATATGCTATTCCTCATGCCAACACCCGATGGAAAGGAAAAATGCTCCTTTGCTTCCCTCCTTCAATTTGATCGATTACAAAGAAAACCCGTGAGCAATCTTTCATATTCCTACCAAATTTCATTTATGTAGCTTCACTCATTCACGAGATATTCTCTGCCCTAATGGATGGCCGGACAGAGATTTTACCGATTTCAAAAGGGTTTTGTTTTTCCCTACAAAACACTAAAAACGCAATAATTTTATTGAAGAAGTCGATAATACAAAGAACTTTTATATATACTTATATGATTTATTCGTGGGAACAAGATTTTTTTGAGGGGCGACCGGTAGTGCAGTGTGTTGAGGCATCAGTCTCATGTTTGACTACTGGCGTTTCGGGTTCGAATCCCGTCCACGACGACGTTCGTGGCATTGGATGTGCAACTGCATTCTCCGAAACTAGTTTCTGCCGTCGAAACGTCAACTGGGTCACCTGGAACAGTTGACGCGCTATGCCTCACAAGGTGTTAGGGCAATTGAGAGAGAGACAATGTCTTCTTTCAAAAATATTCAGGGGGCTACTGCCCTTGCTGCTCTCCATCTCCGGCGTCCCTGTATTCTGGTTTCTTGAATATTTACTTGTATATTTATTAAGTGAAAAACGAAGCAACTCCAATTTTCGTACAAATAATAATTAATCAGTTTGTCACTAGAACCTATTTTACTTTTTTTCTGAGTTTTATCGAAATGTGGAAATCCATTTCACTGCAAAGAAACCAATATCTGCAGAAAATTTTCGAAGACAGTGTCATGGATCCGTTGGTTCTGACGAATAGTCTTGAAATAGGTAAGACTAAAAATGGGTAATAATGTTCAAAGTATTAGCCACTGCCCTTTGGTATTGACAGCAATGCATCAGAAGTTCCCATACGGCACTAAGCCAATTCCGAGTTGCCATGGCTTGATGAATCTCGAGCCTGACTGTTTCGACCCTGACCCTGTCACGCAAAGATCAAGATTGGCATACGGTCTTTGGGGTATTCCAAAACTCATTGTCGAAATGACATCGCAGGATGGAAACGTACAGAGGAGAGCACTTTATTCACTTGCAGAAGAACTAAAAGACGAATGTAAATGTTATCGAGCCATAGAGGAATTCGAAATAGCAAAAAGGTATTAGCATTTTCACATTTAAAATAAAGAATTTTTCTAATCCATGTTATATATGTAAATGTACGGTATATACAGATTCAATACAGCGCTCGTAAGGTACGTTACCAGGGAGGCAACAGACACTGAAAGTTTGGAATGCCTGTTAGAATGCATAGGTAATAATTCACTTTCTTTTTCGGTCAGATGTTTAAGTTTCCTTCCATATTCAGGCTTAGTATCAACGCATTTCCACGGGGCCAACAAAATCTTCGCTGAATATGGATTAGTGAACAACATCTACGATATGATAGTCGATAAAAAATGTGTTAGTAGAAATGCAGCTAATGCATTGTATCGAATGTCCACACACTCAACAGGTAAATTTAAGAAAATTTGTTTTCTTTATTCTATAGTTTATTTTTTATAGTTTAATTTGATATCGAATACCTGTATTGATAATGAATCAAACTAAGCGCGGTCCTCCACTGTAAGCGTAGTTGAGCGGCAGGGATCGTTGATTGCAGGCGCCTCGTACCTCAGTTTGCTTAACTACCTGTTCCATTGCACACAAAATCAATCGGCAAAATATTTCTTTCGAATTCGATTCTTCGAAACAACACGCGGCTACGAGCGGCAACGAACGGTGAATCCATAATTTTTTGGATCTGACGCTCGAGTCGCTTCGTTTAAACACGCTTAGCACGGTCCTCTGCTGGAAGCGTCTTTGAGCGGTGGCGCTCGAGTCGCGTGGCTCACGTTAGCGCTCGTAGTCGCTTCGCTCAAATACGCATGTATAGGTAGTGGACGCATGTTCATGGCGCGCATTGCCGCTTGTCTCGCGGAAGCTGGTTGCCGCTCAAATAGGCTTGCAATGAGCGGTCGTGCTTTTAGTGGTCGCATGTATGTGAAAATTCTCAACGTTGGATCTGGCGCGTATTGTCACTTGTTGACGCTTGTGGCGCGATAGCGCGCTGCCGCTCAAATACGCTTCCAGTGGACGGCACTGATTCATATAGTTGGTGTAAATGTTAATTAACTTTATCTATACATGCGTATGTAGTAATGAAATATCGACACGGTATAAATGTACCAATTAAGGAAAAAACCACGTCTTCCGACATTTAAAGGCCCGTAATTACTAGAATTTTAGAATTTAGGATAAAACAATGTTAACAGTATTTGATCACTAGGGAATTAGGAAGTTTTTTCTGATGTAAGACAAAACATTATGAATACAAAAATTTAAGAAAAAAGTGTTCGAAAATAACATTTTTTTTTTAGAAAAACTTAAAAACTGACTTTGAAGTGCTAAAGCATCTAGTTGATGTAATAGAGGGAAGTATAAGCTGTGTTACAAATTCTATTTGAATGTTCTAGCCTCAGTGGTTGAGATATGGTGTTTTTCATGACGCGAGCAAGCAATTTAAAAATTATGTATATGCCTGTAGCAGCTAAAGGGTTAAGATTTCGTCAAAATGTCTCGTATTATTCTTGTTGGAAATTGCATGAAAAATCATGTGGCACTGCCCGTGTCCGGTCATTACGGGACACCCTGTATATTAAAATTCCAACCAGCTCCAGTAAGTCCATTTCTAACTGGAAGATAATGCGTACTTTTGTAGCATTAAATATACAAGCGTAAATCATATACATACGAGTATTACTAAAGTCGGGTTTTCGACCGAAATACCAAACAAAAACTGTCAAATCTCGGAGCTAGGTCAGGTTACATGGGCTGCGTGGGGATCCGTAGTTGAGTCCATTGTGCTACTCCAGGTCAATTTAAGAAAGGGGGTATTCTATCCGTAGTGCGTACTACTCAAGCCAGCCGGAGCTTTTGATAAAACTATGGAGCCGGCCAATCTATCCGCTAGTTCCCCGAGATGTGCGATGAAGAATTCCTTAACGTGAGCCCTTCTTTTAAAGTGTAACTTTTATAGCGACGACGCATCGATGGGTAGTGAATCGAAAAAATAAACTTACTTGTTCTGCCACCCAAATCAGAAAAGCGCTGGCGTCGCTGTGATACATATGTTTGTGTTGTACATAATTTTTAAATTCGGTTTTTTGGCCATAACTTCTAAACTATAAGGAATTTCGGATTTTTGACGAAATGAGTGAGAGGGAGGGGATATAAAGTTAAATCTTTAATTACAAAATCCAGTATGCAGCCTTAACAAGATTTTTAAAAGTTACACTTTTGACGCGCGGTAATCTTAGCACGCATTTAATTTTTTTTCTTATCATTGCGGGACAGACTCATAGAAGCTGTGAAATGCCCTCCTCTTCCTCGTTTCCGCCTCTTCGACATAAGTCATTTCATTATATGGTTCCGCTACCATATAGTTAGACCTTGAGGCAGACAAAGGCAAGTTAATCCGCTGATTCATTTTCCACAATGCTGCAGTTAACTTGCACCCAGTACAAAAGGGCTTGGTTGTCGGGTTCCAGACACTGGAGAAGTTCATGACATTCTTTCAACAGTCTTTAAGAAAGCCAGTGTGAAGTGGAAGCCTTTATGGTTGCCAGGCTATCCGTGCAGATATCAATTTGAGCGCCTCTACTACCCCACATACACGGAGCGATTCGTCGCCCGATCGACCAGCCGATGGATTGCCACAAAATATTAGCTGATCAAAATTTTATGGAACTGTCAAACAAATCGCCAACGATAGGCGTATACACAGGTCAACCCATCGGCGATCGGCCGATATCGATATCGGCCGACGGATCGGCCGACGGATCGGCCGATGGATCGGTGCGTGTATGGCACGTTTAAGGTTCTTCTCCAGAACTATCCTGGCGCAGACCTCTATGGCATGGGTCTCGGCTTGGAAAGGCTGGGCCAGGCAGCCATAGCAATTGAAATCCTGGTACTAGGTCCAATAGTGCCGGCCAAAGCCTAAAGCGAACTAGGCGCCAAAGAAGGTGCCAAGCTGAAGAGTGAATTATGTAAATTTAGGTCTGAATTTAATTCCATTTATTGTAGTTTTAAATATTTCGCGATTTTTCTGGTTGAATATGATTCTCATAGTTGAAATTTTGAATTCTTGAAATTACAACTCGATTTCAAATCTTGGACTTCGTTGCCCAGTGACAGTAATTTATCGACGCTGGTTAGTTACCAAGCTAAAAGGGCCGGATAAAATCTAAGAAGTATGAAGCGAAAGCGCTTGTAAAAAGTGGCGTCCGAAAAGTCACTCTCATAACCGCTCTTGTGCAAGTGACCCTGTAACATGTTGTGAGCTTAAGTGAGGACGGAGGCTGGGGGTTTGTTTGTTCAGACCAACCAGGACACCTAAGTGTTGAAACCTCGCCAGCGAGTAACTGATTGGACGCACGTTGGATAGGTAGCTATCGGTAGTGTATGGCAGGGTAAATAGAATCTCTTAGAATCGCTCGTTTTTACAAAAAAAAATAAAAAATAATCGCGCCCGATTGCGGAATGAAAACCGGGGTAAGTTCCTAATCAAGAAGACATGAACAAAATTGGCCGCTGAAAAAAACCATTTCACGTCACTGCAACTAACACGGGTGCCCCTTGATGGTGTCGGGGAACCGTGCATTGAATTACCCGGCAGATGGCGACCCATGTGGGGCCCAAATATATATCGTTAGGGTTGACTTCGGTCACCCTAGGACCTCATTTTACCTCGAGGTCCACTTACCGAGAGTTTACTCCCGGTCTCCAATCCGGGTCCCTCGAACGTCTTCCCACCTTTGTGTGTAAGCACTGACCTTCTGTACTTTTTCCTCGTAACAAGTCGAATTTTGGAACTTGTTTTACTCGTACCGTACTGTCAGGGATGAAGGCTAACACCTTTGTGTGTAAGCACTGACCTTCTGTACCTCTTCCTCGTAACAAGTCGAATTTTGGAACTTGTCTTTACTCGTATCGTGCTGTCAGGGATGAGGGCTAACATATTTCGCTTGAAACCACACAGGTAAGAATAAAACGGCAATCAGTGGCGTGGATAGCTTTTAGTAGAGATTTGAATCCCTCACCTCTAGAGTGAAAATGAACTGGAGGCGTAGCGGGGGCAGCAAAATCATATTGTCATTGCATAATACGACGCTAAATAAGCGACATTCATTCAGGCACTCATCATGAGGTCATTGATAATATGTAATATATGAATATTCGGCGTCTAACCCAAGGTTGGGTGGGTGGGAGGGTGCGGTGACCCACCGCCAACAAGAGGCTTCCCTTCCGTGCAAGTTCTATTGACGCGGATCGGTTCCTCGGTGGCCATCTTTTTTTGTAGTTGTGGGCATACTCCGTGACACCGTCACAGCTCTCACTTGCTGAGGAAAAATTGACATTTAGCTGCACAGGTCGGTCTGCACGATCATATTCTTAGCCTCACTTTAAGCTCAAAGTACATTATACATTTTAAAGGGGGTCATTATGAAGGGATGCGAAGTCCCGGAGTCCAGTTGATTGCAGGCATGTTGCCTTAATCACGAGCGATCAATCAACCATCCCCAAACAGCTGATTCCGGCTGCTGTGCCTTTGGCAGCTATTCTTGTACATTCAATTAAGAACAATAAAACTGACTATAAGAACAGAGTTCTGGAAATTAATTCGTTGGAAGAGGATTTTGATCAAATAAGACTAAATGAATGGTACAGATGGCAGAATGCCGCGCCAAAAGAATCAGCTGATTTTTCTACAGCGTTAGTCAAACTTTGAGAGCGCGGTTCTCAAACTTGAGTGCTGACCACCTGTTAGTTAATCGGCACTTTAACCGGACATTGAGAAATTGGCCCTTAATCTGTCTTCTCGTCTCAGAGTAGGATAAATAAACTCTTTTGAATTTCAGTGGCCGATTTGATGATAAGCGATAATCACATAACGAAAGTGCTTGATGTTTTGGTTCGAGTGGATGACCTGGATGATGTTTATTTGATACTAGCAAATTTGATTGAAAGATCACGGAAAAAGGCACTTGCACATGATGTAATTGAAGCCCTATTGCCACAAGTGTTGAAACGAGAAAATCTACTATCATCTTCCATGAAATGTTTCGCATTATCGCTCAAGGAAGCTGACAAGCATGTTTATTCTGTGACACTGGTTACGATATTATATGAAATGTTGGCCGACGATGACTTACCTTTGAACATCCTCGAGTACTCTGCATTGGCTTTAATGAATATTATTTTTAAGACTGATGTATTGTGGAAATGCAGAGAAATTTGGGATCTTCCATTGGTTTTGATCAAACGAGCAAGCAACAAGCATAGCGATGAAATGCAGTTGTGGTGTTTGCAGGTGAGTAATTTGATTATTAGCTGAGTCAGAAGTTCTATCAAATTTGATTATTTGGAATAAAATTTAATCGATTACTATAGGCGCGTTCTTTTGCGTATTTTTCGAATGTATTGTAGGGTAACAAATACGCTATACAAACAACAAGCGATTTGTTAGGTCTTTAGTTACTCTAAGGGCCATTTTCTCAATGTCTGGTTAAATCATATCCTTTAGATAAACGCTAACCGGCCCTCATCTTCCAGTTAAGAATTTATCGGACAATAATTCCAAACAGCCGATACGTACTGCTGAGATTTTGACAGCTAGAACTGTTTACGTTTGCACATTCAAATGAGACAATTAAACTGGCCACAAGGAACAGAGCTCTGGATATTCATTCGAAGGAAATGGATCTGAAACCAACTCAGCCGCAAAATAATGCTTAGAGATGACACAGGCTTAGAATAGAATTGAACAGGCGGCAGAATTCCACCAAAAAAATTATCTGACTTTCTACTGCATTAGCTGCGCTGTGGACTGCATTATTATCATATTTTGAGCATTGCATGTGCTAACGTTAAATTTAGTGTCCCGGATAGCTAACTGGCAGTTTAACCGGACATTGAGAAAACGGGCCTTAGGCCTTTAAATACTCCTGCCATCACATGCCATGTTTTTTTAATCATGAGTCATTTTTGGCTGGATGCAGATTAATTTGGATCACGCCAGTGCTCGGATCAGAGGACTGTATCATCATCGAAATTCGGTTCATATCCGGATTCACCACCGGAGCTTGAATTGATAGGCTTCATTTCCATGGGATCTTCTATGGTTGTCGAGGTCAGAGAGGCTTTGCCCCTTCTGCACTCCCTGCTTGTACCAGACTGCGGCTTAGCAGGTACAGAGGATGTTGGCTTGGATTTACAAGAAATACGAACAGCAGGTGCGGCCTTCGTGTATCCACATCCACACTCCTTGTTGCTGGGGAGGGAGACGGAGGGGGCAGCTACGGTCACCATGCGCTCAAAGTCCCTCCGGTTCCTCATGCGAACGTTGACCTTTCCAACCCTGTAGGATAGGCAGACGCAGAAGATGCGCTGCCTGACTATGACCATAGTCCTTGGGTCTACTGAGACGACCACTGAGCGGCCATCTCCTTCTTTAGCCCCTCTGATGATCTTCCAGTTTTCTGCATGTAGAACTACATTTTGTAAGTGCCGTGTGCGTTTATCTTGTGATGTAAAAATCGGCTCCTCACTCCTCATAGGGGTGCTTCTTTAGATGGATAAAAACTCAATTCAAAAAAAATTGTTTTATGTGCGTCAACTGTTGGCCATAGTTTGCTAGACGTGGTAGACGTTGTCAGTGTACCTCGTCTTTCGCTAGCGCGTGCCATTAAATTATGCATACATTCAATGGCACGCGCTAGCGAAAGACGGGCACAAAACAGCGAGTGGACGATCACCGCCTAGGACCCGTGAAGTGCGTCGCGCTGTCTTGCCAGTTGATCGGTCGCGATTATTTTGGGGCGACCGGTAGCGCAGTGTGTTGAGGCATCAGTCTCATGTTTGACTACCGGCGTTTCGGGTTCGAATCCCGTCCACGACGATGTTCGTGGCCATGGATGTGCAGGAGGTGTATGCTGGCAACTGCATTCTCCGAAACCAGATTATGCCAACGAAACGTCAACTGGGCCACATGGAACAGTTGACGCGCTATGCCCCACAAGGGGTTAGGGCAATTGAGTATATACCGACAAGTTTCTTTTAAGTCCCAGTTTCAACCTGCGCATAAACTCCACCAGCAGTCCCTCCTTCAAGCAATTGTGCGGGTATGCATGCCTTGAAGAATTCCTAGATACTTATGCCTCTGATATTCCACTTTAGTGGACTTCGTCCAAGGTGAAGCCGGAATGCGGCTGGTGAACACTTTTACGAATGGAACGGGTTCGGCATCTGTCCAATCCTAAGTCCATTCAAATGTCATGACTAAAATTTTTTGTGATCCGCAGCAGACTTTTAAGATATTTTGCGCTTCCTGAGTATATTTTAATGGCATCAGGTTCACCAAATGGGTGAGCTCGACAAGCTTGACAAGCTTTAAGCTATTAATTTGGTTTGCGAGTAGACCACGTATACTCGGGGCGACCGGTAGCGCAGTGTGTTGAGGCGTCAATCCAATGTTTGACTACCGGCGTTTCGGGTTCGAATCCCGTGGTGGAGGTACATGCTGGCAACTGCATTCCCCGAAAGCAATTTCGGGAAACGTTTGTACCAGAAATTTTGCACCTTATCAAGCCCAGGCTCTTTCCTATTATTAGACCGCTTTATGACCTCACGGTAAAATGTTTCGGCTGTGATCTACTTTGCTTGTTGTGTGTGTTAAGTGGGAGTTAGCAAAAGTCCATCCCAGTACTGTTCCACGTCAATCACCGAGAAATTAATTGTGGGGGGTGGGTGGCCTGTTGTTATTTCTCGATTGACTTGAAGAAGTTTCGCTGGCGTTGGCAAAAACAGCATTCCGGACACTTCTGGAGAAACTGAGCATGTACCGTCATAGACGATTAGGGACAACAACGAGCTTCCATTTTCTTGTGTCCAGTTTTTATACCGAGGGAATTTCGCATGGAGTGGAGTACTTTAAGAGTATCCTATTCACCTTATTCTTCATCCGCCTACTGGAATTGACAGATTTAGTCAGACGGTCAATATCCTCTCACAAGAATTCCCGCTTCCATTCATGACGAATTTTCCAGGTTGAGTCTTGTTGTTTTCTCAAGTCGCCCGCGTTGAAGCTGACCCTGTGACCTTATAGTTTTATAGCCGTCTCTGCACCACAATGCACAGTTTCAGTAACGTCGTATCAGTACTTTGTCTAGTTGTAATTTTGTTATCGGCTTGAGGAAGAATATCAGGTGTTGCTGCGGCTATAATACAGGTATATGTAACCCGGAAATGCCAGGTCTGTGCAACAGATCTGTGTTCTGATATTCCAGTCAAGTTCTTTTAAATGCGTCACAAACTTTAGCAGAGATTTCCGCTTGGGGGTGAGAAAAGGTAATCATTTTGGTATTTTGTATAGGCGGCCAAGGCCCGACGTCGGGCTGTCTCGCCACGATGATGATGATGATTTTGTATAGTACTATTTTTATGATTATTGCGGAGGTTGGGCTTTGGCTCTGACTGCTATTGGCGTTGAGTTGCCTCAACAACTTCACGCTATATCTGCTCCCTAGTTATTCCGATATGGTGTTTTTTGTTGACCCTAACGCCTAGTAGGGCATAGCGCGTCAACTATTGGCACGTGGCTTAGTTGACATTTCATTAGATTAAACGGAACATTCCTGTTTCGTGAATATTAGGAGAATTCTCTCTATTCAATTTAAAGAAAATTCTTAAAATTCCTTCATTGCGGCATTTCCGCTGGAGGTAGTCCATTTCCGCTTTAGGTGGTAGGAACCCAGAACCCACGCGGGGGATTTGTAGGTCCTAAAGCGGAAATTTTTTCGGTTTTGTTAAAGTTCTCTCTAATCAAATAGAGAGAATTCTCCTATTTTTTTCGAAACAGGAATTTATGCTAATATCTAAACGCCAACTGAGTAGGCTGATTGTCAATAAGCTGACAAGAATTGACATTTGTTTATGCACAATTCGACAGAACAGTCAACATATGTCAATATCAAATGCCAACGGAGTAAGCTGACTGTCGACTTATTCCCCAAAAGTTGGAGCACTTTTAAATGGTCGAAGCACGGTCCATTGCCTAATGGTCTAAGATTTAGCCGGATACTAGCGACAAGTCGCGAAAGTTTGTGGCCTATTTTTACGCCCACACTACAGGGGGAAGAAAACGCAAATATCCATGACACGGATGTGGACGCGACTCGATCCCGTAACTGACGGGTAACATAGGACATCAGACTGACGCATCAACGCACTGATCTACCGGCCGCTCGTATGGTATGGTAGGGTGTTTCTACGCAGGATATAACGGTATTGACCTGAAACCCGCTGCACCGACACATGGGCATACTGCGGAAAACACTCAACGAATCTCTGATGTAATAATGGACAATTCGAAGTTGTTGTCCCTCGTGAAATAGTGACGTTGAATGTCAGGTGAATCAGCCACAGGCAAGGCAACGCTTCTAGTTGATGTGAAGCCTAAACACTGCTCTACCCCACGTTCAGCTGGAGCGACGCCGCACCGCGTTGTCTGTGACATAGTTGAGGTGGACCCAGTCCCCTAATCCACCTCACCCCGGTGATCCGAGTTCCTGGGTTTTTGCGAGCGTGTAATGCATATTTTAGCTTATTCAGTTTTTGGCCCATCCCATTTATTCATACCATGGCAGTATCGTAGATAGGGGGTGAGGGGGTGATTAAGAGGATAATATAATATGCGGTTTGAGGTAATTGTTCACTATGAGTCTGGCATTACACTTTGCGTAACGACAATGCTGCAGTTTGCAGGAATCGTTTTGCAGCAGCAAGTCCAATGACAGCGGGAAGACTTCTCCCGCAAAAAAACGCAGTGAGAAGATGAACACACGGTGGTATATGAAAAGCAATACACCTTCCGTTTTTTGGTTCAACGACAAACTGGAAACTCATGCACCCAGTGACGAAATTCATGCAGTGCATCCATTGAAGACTGGCTGAAATTGTATCGGCCTCCAGACTTTTACCTACTATATTGCCACAAGAATAAAACCATCAATATCCTCACTGGGAAATATTTATTTCTGTCACAAGCTTCTCCCGCAGAAAAACGCGATGTGTAATTATAGGGTCCTCTTCTTGTACGACAATGCGTTTTTTTGCGGGATTGCTCTTCCTGCAGAAAAACGCAAAGTGTAATGTCAGACTAAATGCTACTCCAAACTGTTTGCGGCCCGATGGTTTGCCACTTGTAAAAACTGTGTGCGATTTCTTGTCATTGATCTCGCTGCCAAGCCAATTTGTTTCCTGGACTGCAGTAATGCTCAGTTTGTACTTTTGGACCTGTTGAAGGAGGGCCTTATCGGCCCCCGGTTTGTTCAGGGAGCGTAAGGATTTGAAAGAATAATCCGTTAGTCGTTTGCGTGATCGTCGTTTTTGATCCGTCCAATCCGAGGATTTTGTTCCAGGTTTCTTGACGTGGAGTAGTTTTTACAAGAACGAGTTGTCAGCACATCGCTTAACCCCATTCAGGGGATGTTTCGGAAGATAGTTGCTTCAGATGGCTTAATACACGCGCTGGAATTCACACAACTATATTGCAGGTCCAACTACGCAAGTCATTCCATCCTACTAAGCCTGAGACGCTTAGGTGTTGGTCAGCCATTCAGACTACAGCTATCTGCCTTTTTTCAAACTGTATTTTCGCTAAGACTTGGCCGTCAGCGATTTGATACACTGCCGTTACCATTTGAGTCATTCGGTGAGGAGAAAGGACACGTATCTATTCCCCAATAGATACTGTATTTGTTGATCAATAGATGCTGTATCTGTTGATCAATAGATGTTGTATCTGTTGGTCTATAAATGCTATCTCTGTTTGCCACACAGATACAGCATCTATTTGTGGTTCAGTAGACAGTACTGTATATATCTATCTAAGTTCAAATGTACTCGCTGAGGATGACAATAGTCGAAATGCATCCGAAATAATTAAATTTATTGAAAAATAAATTTATGGTAACAAAGTCAATAAGGTGATTTAATTTTAAATTATTAAAAAAAAAAACTGTGGTTCAATAAATACTGAATCTGTGTTTTAATAGGTACTGTATCTATTACTCAATAGATGTGTATGTTGGCCAAAAAATATTGTTTCTGTTCTCTGCCGATTTTGCTGCTCAATAGATACTTTGTCTTTTGCTCAGCAGATACTGTATTTGTTGGTTAATTGATACTTTATCTGTTGGTCAATAGATACTGTGTCTATTGCTCAGTAAATTAATCGGGACGATAAGCACAACATTTTCCAAAGAAATCATTGACAACTTAAAAGCAAATGGATCAAAATTAAAATGGTATTTGCATGGGACGGGCCTAAAGTGCCGATGAATATCATCGCTCTTTTTGTGTTATTATTACTATGTTGTTCTTCTTCGAACTAAATTCATTTCACAAGTAAATTATTGTAGAAATAATTTTATTCCACTTTGAGTTCTCGAAAATTTTAAAATTTGTCTTTCGACATGTTCTTCAACAGGCTCTCCGTCAATTAATTATGATGCCATCAATTCGAAATTTTGTTCGCAAAACTGCCAAGAAACAAGTGAAAAATATAGTTTGCCACAAGGGTTATGTGGAGAGAGTGAAAAATGATCTACTGAAACAGTTGCGCAAGAATCCCTTCTCCACAGCACCTTTGAAAGATAGTGAAACCCCTTAAATGGACATTGAGGCAATGGAGACAAATGCCAGTTTCATATTGATTAGTGAAAATAACAGTAATGTAAACATCCTTCAGGGCTAATAAAAACTTCTTGACTATGATCACGACGATAATTCAAGGGATAGCAATTTTCAAGTGCGAGAATTGCGTCCGCTAACTAACTAGGATGTCACAGTCAACCCAGACTATATGAATTGTGGTGATGCATAGTGCGTCGTTTTAGACAGCTATTAGGCCGGCCGCATCTTGGACGTAGGCAGGGCAGCGCGGCGCAGCGCGCATATGGTATTGTTATTGTAGAATCAGATTTTGACAATTGTTACAATAACAATACCATGTGCGCGCTGCGCTGCCCTGCCAACGTCCAATATGCGGCCGGCCTTACACTGTAAAAATTCTTTTACAAAAATCTTTTATAAAATATCTTTGGCGGTAAACGTTACTCAATACAGGGAAACCTTCAGAAAACATATGTTCTATAAAGGTTCTTTTATGGCTCGTACCCATACTGAAGCAGGAATTGGCCGCGACGTTGGCGACAAACGCTACAATTGCTCACCATGGATTTCGGAGCATCCACATGATGGGCCGATTCACTAGCGGCCAGCTGAATCCACAAACTACAGCGGGATGCTTATTATACAGTCAACGAATTCGTAGGACGTAGACGATTTCATATACCGAAATTAATGTACACTGACGTGAGCTGTCAAAACAAATGCGAATAAAAACATCAGACAGTTCACAGATAATGGGATGAAATTGGGCCAATCTCGTTTAGAAATTGGCCACAGAGGCTAGCGTCGGCGAGATATTGGCCCAATTCGTGAGCCAACGCACCAATGCACGCAAGTTACCCGTCCACACTACAGAATTTGGCTGTCACTGCCCGTCCGGGCCAGTATGGGTACGAGCCATTATGATGTTAGATATATTGATATAGACTTCTAATTTTTGTATACCCTAGACTTTTAGTATAGGGTATATTGTTTTTGTCACGACGGAAATATGTAACACCTTAAAGGAGGCTCCGGAGGTATAGCAATGTATATATATAAATGATCAGGGTCACCCCCTGATTCGATTTAGCCATCTCTGTCTGTCTGTCTGTCTGTCTGTCCGTTCGCACGATAACTTTTGATAGAATGAAGCTAGAGCCTTGAAATTTTGGTCAGATGTTGGAAGTATGATCTAGTTGGTTGGTATTGAAAACGGGCATGATCAGGCCAAGAGAACGCCTACCTCCCCTATATATGTAAAATACTTAAATGTATCCATAACTCCCGATTAAATAAACATGAAAAGCTCTAGCTTTGGTAGATTGCTCGTGAGGGTAATCTTATACTCTCTTGGAAAAATAAAATCGATCAGTTGAAAACTAACGGCAATTTTCTTACAAAGAGCCCCGTACTACCCTACTTTTCAGGTTTTTTGTCCATAACTCTTGAACAAATTGACGTAGACATCTGATTTTTGGTATGTAACCCTGAGGTGAGAAGCTGCTTGGGTTTTAGTAAGTTGGGCATAATCAGATCAAAGGAACGCCTACCTCCCCTACAAAATTTAAAAAATTAAATATCTCTTTAATTACGATAACTTTCGATAGAATGACACTAGCGAGTTGAAAATTTGGCAGAGTATTGGTAGTAACATCCTGTTAGTTGGTATTGAAAATAGGCAAGATCCGACCTAAGGAACCCCTACCTCCCCTAGAAATTAAATTTTAAATAAGCGATAACTTACGTCAAAATAAAGCTAGCGACTTAATATTTTGGTCAAATATTTGTAGTAGGATCCAGTTGGCTAATACTGAAAATACGTAAAATCCGACCAATGAAACCCCTGATTCCCCTACAAATGAAACTTTAAATAAGCGATAACTTCCGATAGAGTAAGGCTAGACACCTGACATCTTTTTTTTTATGTTTGTAGGGTGATCTAATTGGTTGGTGGCTATGATGGGCAAGATCCGATCCAAGGAACTTCTACAACCCCTACAAGTGAATGGCCAAGATCCTCATGAATGTATGCCAACCTCCCCTATAAACTGGCCATATAGGAAACTCACTTTTAATGCATATGGTCGTTGCCAATTTGTACTTTTGGTATCACCACTAGGTCTGTACAAGTCTAGGGTATATACGCTTCGGACACCGGGCCGAAGCGAAGCTTCGGCCTGGTTTATGAATAATTTTGACAAATTTTTTGTTTTCCGATAAGGAGGCAACAGGCTCTTCGTTATGTCAGTAGTGACATTTTTCTAGTTAGGCAATAAACAGACATGCGATGCGATACAGTGCAATCGCAAGAACAAAGTGGGTACTCGTAGAACTTTGAGTTTATGTGAAAAGTGTGAACCGGTGTGAAAGGTGCGAAAGTCGCGTGTTTTTGTATCGATGTAATGGATGTATGCACGGAGAGTAGCGGCGTTGACACGTCGCACGATATAAATTGCAGTGTCCAATCTGATCGAGAGAAAAGCAGGTTCCCGAGGAAGCTGACTTTCGGCCTTTCGCTTGGCAGCGACTCCAAGAGTATACAGCGTGACTACAATGAGACCAACTTGGTGCTCAGTCCGCAGAAGCAGCCTTTCATATCGCCTTCGTACATAAAAGTCCGCGCTTTAAAGTACGTTCCAAAGCCGACGAAGGGTTATGCAACGGTTCGTACTAATATCCCGCTTTGCAGGCTATTTAATACACCGGCGATGAAAAAGACCATAATTCAGGAGTCGGCACCCAACAAGTGGCCGAAGTTCCTTTTTCATACCCTCGGGACACAGGTAAAAAGTAAGCAGATGTTTGTTTAGGAAGGTAGATTTAAGTATATATTAATTATAATATTAATTATGTATAAGTTTTAGGTGTAGTTTAGAATAAATAGAAATAAAATAAGGACATTAGTAGCTTTGTTCTGAGAACGGGAGCTAGGTGCTCCCGAAATACTGGTATATACTCAATGAAGATTTTTGTAGTTTTAGAACCAGCTATTCGTGTTTTATTAATGAATCCAAGGTTAACGATTTACGGTTGATTTTCGGAGTGCATACCCCCTCCAACACAATTTCGACGATTTTTAGTGCCTGCACGATGCCATTTTCAACTCTCCATTTTGCTCAAGTTACTTCAAGTATATTTTTATTTCTGAAACATAACTAGAAAATCTTAAATCCTATTTTTTAAAATCGTAAAATTTTGTTATGGAACTGTTTTATAATTATATAAGAAGCTGGAGCTACTATTGGCACAGAGGGGGAGAATTTTAAATGACTTGTCTGTGGTCATTTCTTTACATCACGCTTTCGTAATGTCTAAATTTATAATTTTCTGTTTTTTTTTTTGGAACTGAATTGAAATTGTAGCTTGATTATCGTAGTGTTATTAATGCAATTTTGATCTGCTCTCTTGCCCTGATACTTAATGTTTTATGTTTGTACAATGCGGCCCGCCTACATTTATTTCTTTTGAAAGTGGCCCACTGTTCTAAAAAGATTGCCGAACCCAGTTGTAATGTATTGTGTGTAATGTGCTTTACCGTGTATTTTCGATGTTGAGTTACGAAAATTTAAATCAGGGTTTTAATCTATATATTTCAGTATGATATATTTGATTAAAACCGATCGATTTTCATGAAAATTTTATAAACAATGTTATCCATTCGGATCCAGAATAGTTTCTAGAGTTTTATTTTTTCGAGTTGGTCGCAGTCCCCACACCCGTCCCCCACATGGAGAAGTCAGTGAATAGGCGAGGAATTGAGACTGAAACCAAACCAATAGTTTCCGAGGTCGCTGAGATGAATGGTGATAAACCCAAAGACCTTCGCCAGGGGGTGGGTAAATCTCCAATATGACCGAAAAAATTGTGAGTGAATCGAGTTCTCTTAACCAGAAATCAATAAATAGGGAAAAATACGATTTTTTGGAACAAGTTGGAATGATTTTCACTTTTTTTTTTGGCATCACTGCCTATGTGACGTATCACTTCATTGCCAGTGTCTTTTTGTCTTAACCAAAGGACTCAGAATGCCGCCAACAGCAGTCTCGTGCATTCGTCTCTTGACGCTCGGCCACTTACATCCAGCCAGTATCACCTTGCCATAATTTTTCAACCAAGTAATGAACAATATTATGGTCTGGTAGTGCTGCTCCCACCGGCAGATCGAAGCAGCACTTATGAGTAGTGATCTGTTGGTGTTACGAAACCAGAGGCCGAGGGTCCCCGGACACAGATTCGACCGCGTGGGCGTCTGATCCGTCCGCCAACCATTCCATCCTTATAGACTTTTTTTTTCATTCTCCATTTTTACCTCCCCTGTTTGTGTTGTCTTTCCCAGGCCTATACATTTTTTTAATACGTAAAGGACAGGGGCAACGAGCGGTGAAAACCCCGCCCACGTCTACGGAACTGAGCTACAGCAAGCATAGGCCGCTGCTTAGCTCGTTGAGGGGCCTTCTTCTTCGCCAGATGGCACGGCCCGACCTTCACGGTCACTATACTACCTTAGGCTCCGTCCCCACGGGCATCTTCGGATGCCCATCAAACCGTCCATTACAATCATTATAAAAATTATCACACAAAATTATCTTACACAGAATGCATATCACATATTTAACTGTATATCTAGTTTCATCCCCCTTCTCTCCACAATATTCCTCCAACACACTACACCACATCAATTACATACCCCAGAAACATCGTCACTACTCCACCCTACGTATAAATCCCATGTCTCATTGTCATTATCGTACATGCTATCGAATCTCATTTAGAACCATGTCACTTGCCTGATCGCTTTTTTGGTCGGTCGCTTTTTTCTGTCGCCTTTTATATGAATAGCACCCCAATTAATATTTTCATGTTTTGCGATAGAGTGGAAAATTTTCGGGAAATGATGAGTGCAATTTCGTCGGACTGAATTTTGTCAGAGTTGACCTTAAACAAATTAGTATGTTGATAACGAAATCATGATCAATCGTTTGGCATATCTCTCATCGGTTTCCAAAAAAAATCCCAGGTTGCAGTCCATTCAGTAGGTGCCTTTTTTTCAAGATCCATATGGAGCAGAGCAGGTTAAGACCACACAATTACACTAACAATTTGATTTGAGTTGCTCTCGATAGAATGTTAGTGCAAGATTTCTACTCTGTTAAATAGTTCCACAAACGCCGGCGGCGCAGGCGTCGAAATTTTAGAACAGTTTACAGTTTGGGAAGCACATAAAGCTCATTTCCTGCCAGTAAAATGTTCGTTTTGTGTAATTATATGGAATAGTAAACATACAAAATAATTTTGCTGCTTAAATTTGTCCGATTGTATATGTACTAAGGATTTAAGTTTTCTCTTGAAATTTGAGTTGACATTTGAATTCTAACTAAACCAAGAAACACTCCCAGCAAAGACATGCCCCGATTTTGTGTTCTTTACGCTAATTTGCTCTCGATCGTTTTATTCGTCGCTTAACCTGCTGTACTCTGCTCTGTACGAAAAAAACGCACGTAGTATCTACATTGACCACCTGACATGGTCGGCGGCAGGGGCGGACACTGGACCCCCCCCCCCCCCCCCCCCCCTAGATTTTAGATAAAACATCATTTTTTACAGAAATATACACAACACAAAAGAAAAATTAAAATGTCGTCAATAGGCGTGTTTTTTTTGTGTAACCGTGTAGGGTCCCTGCCCTCGTTGCGCAAAAAAACGCTCTAGGGTAGCATCCAGGCTTAGAACATAGAGGCATGGAATGAGCTTGTCCTGTATGTCTCTGGCTCTGACATTTGGCGAATAAGTCGACAGCCAGCCTACTCGGCTGTTGTTTGATATGTTGACATATGTTGACTGTTCTGTCGAATTGTGCATGAATAAAGGTCAATTCTTGTCAATATTTAAATTTCATAATTACTAAATGGTCTACTGAGTTCGCTGACTGTCGACCACATGTCGACTTAGTACCCAGATTTTGGAGCCACTGTTTCTATGGAGACATACAGGACAAGCTCATTCCATGCCTAAGCATCCAGGGTAAATTCCGAATCGTGAAGTTGTCTACACTGACGTCAAGTGGTGCGCCTCATATGTGGTGAAAATAAATTACAAATTCTAATGAAATATCAGTTTGATTATCAGATCGTTTATTTATTGCGACGGCGGACGTTTAAAAACTTGGTGTATCGCTCTACTTAACTGAACAAACATCATTCAAACGAGTTATTTATCAGTGACAGCTACAAGTGCAACTCTATCCGAATGGGTAGCGAGTTCGATCCCCAGGAAATTCTTATCTTTTTTTCCTTTTGATTTTGTTCTATTGATATTTTTATTAATCCTATTGAAAATGTATTATTTAATAATAGGTATGGGACCATCAGAGCAAGACGTATTGTAATATTAGTTTACCAATGAACTTGACTGATTGACAAAAAAAACAACCGTGCCAACATTAACATATGTGGAAGTTATTGAGGGGTTATCGAGTGTAGGGTAGCCACCCTACTATGCTATCCAGGTTAATATTGTTGGTGTAACACGTGTGTTATTTTACCCTACACCCGATAAATTCCCATTAAAACACGTCTATTGACTACTTACGAGAAGGTAAACAAAAGTAATTAGAATATTTTTCTGAAGGCGGCAAGGGTGGTAGCACTACCTTCCCCCGTTAGGTATGTTTAATAGTTTATTAGGCAAACCACTTTCTACGAAACAGCTAATCACATCCGTGTCAAAATAATTAATTTTTTTTTTAATATTTCTTTGTGTATTTCGGGACAATTTTAATTAGTTTAAACTATCAAAATAGCAAATCCACTGCAGACAAAAATCAATGGAAAATTTTAGGAAATGACAATTAAATTGACGGAATTTGGCACTCTATTAAACTTACGTCGATAACATACTTCGTACGCTTCGCTTTCATATTACCGACATCTATTCGATAAACAAATTATCTTGGAAAAATATAGCTCGAACATGCTATATGTTTTTTTTATTGTGTCGATAAGCAGATTTATTTAAAAACTTCAAATTCATACATTATCATCAACTATTATGCTGTTGCTTGTTATTTAAAATCAGCATTGCACCTCGGGGGAATTTTTATCACAAATGCATCAATTTTATAATAAACAATAATATCAATTTCAAATTAAACTTTTATGGTAATTGTTATCAGTAGTTTCAGGACATACACCTGGCTCTTGTCACAGAGATAAGATTTTTCAATCCAAGTTTCACTATCTCTTGACGTTAACGCTATTGTTTCGACATTTTATTATAAATGCGGTTGTCAAACATTTACAAAGTATCAGTCTCTTAGAAACGTTCCAAGAAGACATCAACCAAAATGAAAGCCTTCGTTGTTTTGGCCCTCGCCCTCGTGGCCATTATTGCCCCAGCCCAAGGCAAGGTCTTCACCAAGTGCGGACTTGCCCAAGCTCTTTACGCTCAAGGCATCCCCAAGGCTGACCTTCCCAACTGGGTCTGCTTGGTCCAACACGAGTCCTCCTTCAACACCGCTGCCGTTGGCAAACTTAACTCCAACGGAACCCGCGACTACGGTCTCTTCCAAATCAACAACAAGTACTGGTGCCAAGGAGACATCACCTCATACAACGAGTGCAAGGTTCAATGCAGCGCCCTCCTCAGCGATAACATCACCGCCGCCACCACCTGCGCCAAGAAGATCAAGGCTCAACAAGGATACAAGGCCTGGTACGGATGGTTGAACAACTGCCAAGGAGCTCTCCCAAGTGTCAGCGAATGTTTCTAAAGAGATTGTTCTAATGATTTGAAATAATGAATAAAAGATTTGACGATAAATACATTTTGTTTATTAGCATTCCGTTACACTTAAAGGTTCCAGGCTGGCTGCAGCATACCTCTTATCTAGGTTTAGTGATATGATTAGTGCGTATAGCAAGGGTTTGCATCAGGATTTGACTCACGGCTGCAACTATTTAAAAAAAATTGAAAATTTGTATGCTGGTATGTTGACTTAAAAAATGCACCAATCGAGAACCAGCCCTTCCAAAATCTTTGCGATTGATAAGCTTCTGGGCGACGCTACGGCGGTGGCATATACTGCCGCCCTTGGAGAATGGTACACAACATCAGCAACACAGCCGTCCATGGGTTATGGGAAGAACTCTAAGGTACCATCAAGGAGGTCACAGAGAAGGTCGCGCGAAATGACTGTTGCGGCGAATAAATGTAAATATTCAATTGACGCGAAAAACGAGGCCTATAGGCAATGGATTCAATGAGCTACCAGTGCCAAAATAGAAAAATATGACGAGCTACGGCGAATATCGAATAGAATAATTAGACGTAAGAGACGTAAATATTTTGACGAGCAGTTGCTGAATATTAACAAAAACTTAGCTAATAGGAACACCAGACAAGCGTACAAACTAGTTTATATAGGTACAATTAAGAACGGCTATCAATCCAGGACTAGCCTCTGTTAGGATAAGGATGGAAGCATCATCAGCGACACTGATAGCATTAACAAACAATGGGCCCCTTATTTTGAAGAGCTTCTGAATCTTCCATCTAACATCCACACATAAGAAGCTCTTGACGATTTTGCTGATCTAGGCCCACCCATAAAACCCCCCACAGGAGAGCAAGTTGATCTCGCGTTGAGGTCACTAAAACAAAATAAAGCGCCGCGCGCAGACGAGATTCCAGCTGAACTGCTCAAATTCGGTGGAACGAGACTAGTTAATGTCATAAATCAATTCCTCCTGCGGGTATGGGAGGACGAGGTGATCCCAGACGATTGGCGCAGAAGCATCATATTTCCAATTCACAGAAAGTGAGATAAACTGCGGTGTGAGAATTATAGGGGCAAATTACTAGTTTGTACGTCCTATAAAATTTTGACGAAAATTCTGGAAAATAAAATAAAACCGTACGCAGAACGAATCATTGGCGAATGTCAAAGCGGTTCCAGACCTGGTCGCTCCACAACCGATCAGCTCTTTACGGTCAAACTGATACTGCAGAAGTGATGGAAATACAACGTACCAAATCTTTGTCGACTTCAAACAGGCATGTGACGGTATCGATCGTGGTGTACTGTACAACATCATGCTGCAATTCGGTATACCATCAAAATTAGTGCGACTGACAAAGATGACAATGACCAACTCCGTCACACAGGTCAGGATCCATAATAGACTTACTGATCTATTTGAAACACGTACTAGTCTCTGAGGTAGATGCGTTGTCGTCGCATATTTTGCCCCGAGGAATACGGCAAGGCCACTGATCCGGAATGTTGAATTTTTAGCAGCGGATACTGTAGAAGCCACTAAACTGTCGTCGTTGTCACTCTCACAATCGCCGTACGTACTCAATTGCCCTAACAAACCCCTTCTGGGGCATGGTGCGTCAACTGTTCCATGTGGCCCAGTTGACGTTTTGTTGGTATAAACTAGTTTTGGCGGCTTATTATTACGCCCCGCACCATAGGTGGAAGACAACACAAGCATCCATCCATCCGTCCCTTCCAACCCAAAACGTCGGTTGTCCGGCATAAGACTGATGTCTCCACGCACTGAGCCACCGGTAGCCCCAATCACCGTACGTGGATGTACATATATCTCCGGATAAGACAGAATATGCGCGCTCACGACTATTATGAATTTCTCTGTCGCACAACTATCACAAACTTTTTCATGGTAACACTAACCGCATTCGCCCGCGAACTTATTCTAGACAACTCGGTGAAATGCCTTATTTTGCGTGGGCTAGGTAGTGAGTCAACACCCCCTTAAAAATTACGCGTCCGGTGGGACCAATGCAAAATCAACAGAAAATTGATCCTTGTCGGTCGTCGCCACTTTCACAGATATTTTTTTTCTTTTAAGTCAACTTGCGCGATGTTCGGCTGTTCGATTTGACTTCAGCGAGGGGTGATATATAAGCCCTCTTTTGGCAGTAATCTCGCCCATGTCGCTTGGGCTGCGGGTAAAATTGAACTCTCTCCAGTCAAATCAGGTCCCGACAATGAGGTTGCCGATGCGACCGCTGTGGCGGGTGAAAGACGACTCTCGAGCCATCGCTCTCCCGAAAGGTTGCGACCCCGAATTAGCATAAGGACCGTGTTTCTCGGGGCGATTCATGCGACGACAGCGCAGCCATCCCAGCTCAGCGATCATGTCCATGTGATGATGTTATTATTTTGTGCTTGATCACCGCTTCAAGGAACACACTCAGTACACAAACGGCGATGAGCTTTCGTCGCAGGGCTATCGTCAGTGAGCTACTTCAGTATTGCGAACAATGCACACTATCAGATCTGCAAGTATGAGGCAGAAAAGGAAACCCAGATCCTCATCCTGTGCGCATGTCCGGCTCTAGCTAGAACAACTCATCGAGAACTGGGGGAGACATTCTTCAACAGCATATCCGCTATATCCTCGAAGGCGATTGGGAGATATTACGCTTACCTAATTTGACGAGATGGTTCGGAGAATACTTTTCGATGACCGCCATGGAAGACTTTAACAACAAAAGCTTTTCCCTCCCACGAGACCTGTGATATCAAAACGGCGCACAATAGCGCTACTTGTGCCTTTTGCAGAAGCAGAATGACAGCCACTTCAACCAACCAATCATACCTAACAACGATTTTAAACCCAATTTTTTTAATTTAATGATTTATTGCTGATTTGAAAACATTGACCAATCTCTTTAGAAACATTCGCTGACACTTGGAAGGGCTCCTTGGCAGTTGTTCAACCATCCGTACCAGGCCTTGTATCCTTGTTGGGCCTTGATCTTCTTGGCGCAGGTGGTGGCGGCGGTGATGTTATCGCTAAGGAGGGCGCTGCATTGAATCTTGCACTCGTTGTATGAGGTGATGTCTCCTTGGCACCAGTACTTGTTGTTGATTTGGAAGAGACCGTAGTCGCGGGTTCCGTTGGAGTTAAGTTTGCCTACGGCAGCGGTGTTGAAGGAGGACTCGTGTTGGACCAAGCAGACCCAGTTGGGAAGGTCAGCCTTGGGGATGCCTTGAGCGTAAAGAGCTTGGGCAAGTCCGCACTTGGTGAAGACCTTGCCTTGGGCTGGGGCAATAACGGCCACGAGGGCGAGGGCCAAAACAACGAAGGCTTTCATTTTTGGTTGGTGATGTCTTATTGGAACGTTTCAAAGAGACTGATGTCGGTTTATTGTGCTTCAGCAGCTTTTATAGGTAAAAGAAACAATCAAAAGATAGAAAGATAATGTCGATAATCTGATAATAATATATTATCTTGGCAATGCTATGTTTTGTGTTATTGGTTCAATTTTACTGAAAAGATTATTGATTAGATTTCAAGTGCTTCTGTTTTTTTTATTCGGCTAATTTAACTAGTTTGGAAACAGTCCCACCAATCAGTTTCGAAGCAAATTATATGCGCATGATTGGCTAATACCTTAGACAGACGACGCACAAGAATGATCATTCCCAATCGAATGATAATTCGATTTCATGTGTGTCTTGCGAATGATCATTCGAACATCGTCCGAATGATAATCCGCGAATTACAATTGGCATAGTTAACGTAATTCCTTCTTTGTGTATGCAGTGCCACCTATCCGACAAATTGTCATTGAGTAGGAAAAATATGCACCCGTTGATATGCAATAGAAATAATATTCACTCGTTGCTAAGCAAAATGTTCGTTGCTAAACGAAATAAACAATATTTATTCGAAAAATCAGTGCTAAGTCGATTTTTTAGCGACAGTTGGAACGACGTTCACATTAAAGTGTGTGTGTCTAATTCGTCATTGCCAGCAATTCATCATTCACCGAATGATCATTCGGTTGCTGTGTGTGTCTAAGGTATAACTTAATTGTCAGTTAATTATCAAGTATAGAGATAAGGACAAATCAGTCTTCACAGTCCGTTGCATGGTGATGTGAAAATGTATTCTTTCGAGGAAAGTTATATAAGCGTATGGGAAAAACTCCCTCGTACAAAATAATGACACGAAAAGAGCGCTGAGGTCCATTGGCACTTTAGACCCCGCCCGTGCAAATACATTTTCATTTAGCTCCATTTACTTACAAGTTGTTTATGATTTGCTTTGAAAAATGTTGTTCCTAAAAAACTAATTCTTTAGATCCGAATCCTTCAGTAAAGGTGCCTTTGAGATTAGTTTGAGTTGCCTTGGAGGATAGTATGCCTTTCGGTCCTATAAGTTCGTTAAGTACTCTATACCCTATATTTCCCTTACGTCCAGAGGATTAGAAATTACTGATATTTGCTAGGTTTGCTTTTTGCTTCAGTACATTCCTAAGAAGTTGCTGTTTTCCTGACCAATGAACTTAAAATATCATCAACAGTAATTTAGTGCACTCATCTCATGACACCTTCTCATACGACACCTATCTTTTCTAGATATCACTTCATTGCCAATAAGGTCCTGTTGTCCTGATGCGCACCTGCACTACCACCAGCACAAAAATCTCACCGGGTGGAGCTTAGAATCATCCAAGGAAGAGCTATGTATCAAATTTGATTGATATCTCTCACTCTCCCTCTCAATTGCCCAAACCCCTTGTGGGGCAAAGCGCGTCAACTGCTCCATGTCACCCAGTTGACATTTCGTCGGCATAAACTGGTTTCGGAGAATGCAGTTGCCAGCATGGGCCTCCTCCCACATCCAAGGCCACGAACGTCGTCGTGGACGGGACTCGAACCCGAAACGCCGTAAGTTAAACATGAAACTGATGCCTCAACACACTGCGCTACCCGTCGCCACAAAATAATTGATATCTGACCATCAGAAATGCCCGGAAAAAAAAACAAAATTGGAAAAGACTAGAGAGGAGGGATACTCTGATTTGAACTTGTTAGAATATACCGTTAGTCTAGTCGATAGCCGAAATCGCTGCCCTCCTTCAACAGGTCGAAAAGTGCAAACTGAGCATTACTGCAATCCAGGAAACAAACCGGCCTGACAGCGAGATCAATGACAGGAAATCGCACACAGTTTTTAAAAGTAGCAAACCATCGGGCCCCACGGAGTTTGGAGTAGCTTTTACAGTGAATAATCACCTCAAGCCGTACATTATTGACTTCAAACCCATCGATTAACAGCTGCGTGTGATCAAATATGTAACGGACGGTTTGGTGGGCATCCGAAGATGCCCGTGCGGACGGAGCCTTAGGTAGCATATAACCGTGAAGGTCAAGCCGTGCCATCTGGCGAAGAAAAAGGCCCCTCAACGAGCTAAGCAACGGCCTATGCTTGCTGTAGCTCAGTTCGGGAGATGTGGGCGGGGTTTTTGCCGCTCGTTGCCCCTGTCCTTTACGTATTAACAAAAATTCATAGGCCTGGGGAAGACAACACAAACAGGGGAGGTAAAAATGGGGAATAAAAAAAAATAGTCGATAAGGATGGAATGGTTGACGGACGGATCAGACGCCCACACGGTCCCACCTGAGTCCGGGTGTAATGGGACCCTCGGCCTCTGGTTTCGTACCACCAACAGATCACTATACTCATAAGGTGCTGCTTCGATCTGCTGGTGGGAGCAGCACTACCAGACCATAATATGGTTCGTTATCATCACTTGGTGTAGACGACTTTCAGATGTAAAATTTTGAGAATCAGCCCTCACAAAGTCTTTGCGGCTGATAAGCTTCTGAGCGATGATACGGCGGTGGTGTATACTACCGCCCTCGAGCCAAGACTATCACCTATGTTACATAGCATCAGCAGCACAGGTGCCCATGGGCTCTGGGAAGAACTCAAGGGTACCATCAAAGAGGTCGCAGAGAAGGTCGTGGGATGTAAAGCCTAGCGAGCGCGAAATGACTGGTTCGACGAAGGATGCAAAAATTCACTTGACGTGAAAAAAAGAGACCTATAGACAATGGATTCAATGAGTAACCAGAGCCAGAAGAGAAAAATATGACGAGCTACGTTGAATATCGAATAGAATAATTAGACGTAAGGAAAGTAAATAACCTTGACGAGCAGTTGCTGAATATTAACGAAAACTAAAATAAACTAATAGGATCACCAGACAAGCGTACAAACTAGTAAATACAATTAAGAACGACTTTCAACCCAGGACTAGCCTCTGTAAGGACAAGGATGGAAACATCATCAGCGACAGCGATGGCATTAACAAACGATGGGCCTCTTATTTTGAAGAGCTTCTGAACCTGCCATGTAACATTCCCACACAAGAAGCTCTCGACGATATTGTTGATATAGGCCCACACATGCAACCCCCGACAGTAGAGGAAATAGATCTCGCGTTGCGGTCACTAAAACGTAATAAACCGCCGGAAGCTGACGAGATTCCAGCTGAAATGCTCAAATTCGGTGGAACGGGTCTAGTTAATGCCATACGGCATACATACATCAATTACTCTTTGGGTATGGGAGGACTAAACGACGATTGGCGCAGAAAAATCATCTAATTCACCAAAAATGAGGTAAACTGCGGTGTGAGAATTACAGGGGTATATCACTAGTCTGTTCATCCTATAAAATATTGACGAAAATTTTGGAAAATAGAATAAAGCCACACGCAAAATGAATCATTAGCGAATATCAAGGCGGTTTCAGACCTGGTCACTCCACAACCGACCAGGTCTTTACGGTCAAACTGATACTCCAGAAGTGCTGGGAATACAACGAAGATGTATACCAAATCTTTGTCGACTTCAAGTAGGCACACAACAGTATCGATCGTGGAGTACTGTACAACATCATGCTGCAATTTGGTATATTAGCAAAAGTAGTGTGATTGACAAAGATGAGGATGACCAATTTCATCTCACAGGTTACGATCCAAAATAAACTTACTGGTCTATTTGAAATATGCGATAGTCTGAAGCAGGGCGACGGACTGGCGTCGACGCTCCTCAACCTAGCACTGGAACACGCTATTCGGGCTATGAATATGGACAACAGCAATACGCTACTCATCAAGTCGACACAATTACCAGCGTACGTCGACGACATCAACGTCATGTCCCGAAGATTGGACGACGCAGAATAACTTCTGCATATACTCGACACCGCTGCAAAAGAAGTCGGACTACGTATCAACGAGGGTATAACACTAGAATAATAATTCAATCGAGGACAAGGACGTCAGCACGATCGGGCGTCACTGTGGGGGACCTCAACATCGTGCTCGTGAACGAGTTCATATACCGTGGTTGCAACTTTTCAAAGGACGCCAACGAAACTGACGAAATCAAGTGACGGATACAGCAAGCTAATAAGACTTTTTTCTCGGTTCTCCCTATAATGAAATCGAAGCATGTGCACAGAAAAACGAAGCTCCACGTGTACAAAACCATCGTGCGACAAGTGCTGCGCTATGGCTGCGAAACGTGGACCCCAACTCAAGCCTCTGCAAAAATGCTAGAAACATTTGAACGCAAGGTTCTGCGGCGAATTTTCGGGACTGTTTGCAATCGAGATGGATGGCGCATTTGGTACAACCATGAGTTGTATGATCTGTACGATGAGCTGGAAGTTTCGAAATTCGTCAAACTACAACGACTTCAATGGACGATGATTGCAAAGAGAGTAATGAACGGTCGACGGAGCGAGACTGCGAGGATGACCGAGAGCTCGTTGGGAGAGCTCAGTATATGCGTACGCCGCACAACTGGACTGCCAGGATTGGACAACGCGGTCACTTGACCGAGATAATTGGAGGACAACGATCGAGGCGGCCATGGCTCGGCATCGGGCTGTCTCGCCAAGATGACTGAGTTCACTGCCTTGATAGCGCGGCCTGTCTGTCTGAACAAATGGTGATGCTCTGGTTGTCTGGTATATCTCTGAGAGTGAGACACTCCTTCATAATTGCGATAGTTTCCACTTGGAAAATGATGGCATATTCCGGGAGGCGATAATTCTCCGAGATATTCAGTGCTTCAGAAAAGATCACTGCCCCGACGCGGCAGTCCATTTTCGATCCGACGGTAAAAATCGTGGTGTCAAAGTCCTTCACCACCTCGTACTCCCTCCTTTCAGCCCTGGTGGGGAATTTGGCAAAAAAGCTTCTAGTAAATCTCAGTTTGGGCACAGTGAAGTCTGTTTTTACGTTGACCACATCTCGTGGCAACCGGCTGAGGATATTCCCGTGGCCGTAAGGCTTGGCAGTCCAGCCTCCCGAGTCTCTGGGCTTGACTGCACTGCCCGCCGCCAACTGTTTAATAAAGAGTTATAGTATATTGGTGGAAGATGCAGGATCACGTTAAGCGCTTCAGTCGGGCAAGTTCGCATGGCACCTGTAGTGCCAAGACATCCTTTGTGCCCTGCCAAGTTTTGTTACGTTACATCCTTCAGCAAAAGCTGGCCACCAAACTAACAACCCATGTGAGGAAATCGGGCGGACTACTACTGTGTACATCTACATTCAGAGGAGCATATTTGGCTTAATGCCAAACCTTTTTCTGAAGGTTTTCTTACACGCGTAGAAAGCAATGCTGGCTTTCTTCACCCGGTCTTCAATATTTAACTTCCATATGAAGTATTATATGTAACTTCATTGGTTTCTGATTTTGTGAAGTGCAATCACTTACTTAAGACGGCATTTCGCTTCTTTTATTTTTTGTTATTCGCAGAATATACAATATAAAATTTTTGCGAAACGGCCATTCTACCGGCCGGTTAAGTTCAAGATACCGCTTTCGTAGCGAAGCAGCTGCATTTACCGATTTGCGTGTTCTTCAAATGATCAATTGCTGTGCTACAAATTTTTAACATCGGCAGGTTTTGTTTTCTACGCTCTTTCGGCAATATAGCGAGAACTGTGGCCAAATCATAGCGATTCTGGGATTTTTATACAGCAAAAACCCATCATCAATAATTCTTTTTCAATCTTCATTCAACGAAGTGACTTATGACCATACCTTTCTTTTTGGAAAATGCATATAACGGCATTCTATTCCGAATTTGCAAACGCGCGTTAACTTGCTCGGTATATTCAATTTTTGTCTTTTTTTTTGTCCCAATTTTCTAATTCCTAATTTTGTTAAAAATCACGTTATCCTATCGGCGAAAAGATAACTTGGTGAGGTAAAACCATAACAAGTTCTTTGTTTCAGCTAACCACGAGTATATGTATGCAGCGGCCGTACCGGACGACAAAGTGGGTGAGTTTCTTTTTTTAATAATAATTATCTATAGTACTTACATTATTATTGTCAATTCGCGTTTTCCTCGAGCGTCGTCGTATACGTAGTATTCATAAAATATTCGAGCAAACTTTAAAGTGACATTTAGTTTTCGGCACCATGAAATAAGCCATTTGGAAATAAGGCATTAATGGATAATTTCGATTGAAACCGAAAGTGGCCAGGTGAGTATGTGGCTGTTTTCGCTTTCCTTCGCGTACCTTATTTCGGTTTGAAATTGTACATAGCCAAAAAAAAAAATGGTGGTTGGTGGATGCAGATATGCTAGGACGAAACGGATGCAGGTACATATACAAAGAGTGAAACGGGCGACCTAGGGCTACATGCGGGGGTTCGCAACGCCCTAGGGGCGGAGCTAGCCCAGCCCGTTTCAAACCGAAATTATCCATGCACACTTGTGCGATACTGCGGGTTGTGAATTGACAGTCGCTTGTGTGGGCTTCGCTCGCTCCGCGCTTAAGGGATCACAACCCTCAGTATCGCAAAAATATGAACGCTCGCTTCGCTCGCTATGGGTACAACAGTCGCTTGTGTGGGCTTCGCTCGCTATGCTCGCTCCGTGCTTAAGGGATCACAACCCTCAGTATCGTACAAACAGGAACGCTCGCTTCGCTGGCTCTGGACACTGCATGGCTATTTTCGTTTTTATCACATGTCTTATTTCGATTTGAAACCGATATTGTCCATACAGAGCTTATTTCGTTTATTTTCCGATGAATACTCTCGTTTCCGTATGAATTATTTCGTTATGGCTTATTTCGGTGCCCCTTAGTTTTCGTATTTTCATATTTTAATTTTAATTTGATTCGATTTGCGGAGTGAATGCCATGGTTTGGGTTTTATGATGTCGCGGATACTCCTATGGATTTTTGTATATTTTGAAATAAAAGACATGTCTTAATTAACTGCCAATTTTCTTCCGATGGAATACCCCTCTCCCTCCACAATAATTCAGTAGAGCACCGACAAGGACAACGTTGGTTATGGGAGGTCTCTAATCATGTAGGCCATGGGATGGGTGTCTTCGGCCTCAGTCTATAAAACTTGGGCTAAAAGTGCAGGAGTCAGCTCCATTGTGCTACCGTGATATCATTTCTTTTCTTACGTATTTCTCTTTGGCTTATAGTTTTTGGTTTTCTTTGCTTGCTTGTTCGTTTTTTGACATGGATATGTCTTATAGCTGGGGGTCATCCTAAAAATCTGTCCGTCACTCGAAATGTCTGTTTTTCTACTCGGGAGTCAGAAGAGGAAACAAGCCCATTGAAAATTTGTCTTTTCTGGTTGTGCATGTCGTTTGAGTGAAGTGGTCATTGTGCATGGCTGTTGCTTGTAGATCCGCGCGGGCGGTGCGCTTGCGGGGATCCTGTGTATACATGTTGGGATGTTGATTTGATAGCGATAAAGGTTGACGTTGTGGACGGCATGAAATAACATAGTGTACGGGTCAACAGGCGCTCTCTGTGCTCTCTGTCGCAGGCTCTCAGTCAACGCGACGCCATAATCAAAACTCCTGCATACACACCATACCATACATTCAAAGTGCTCAGAAATATAGAGTACGCTCCGTACTACCTAACTTGACTAGGCCCCCAGAACACGTCGCAAGAAGTTGTCTGCTCTCCAATGACCTTCAATTTCCGCCAATTCCCATTCATCATTTAATAAAATAGCCCGTGTTGTACTATCTGAATCACTAGGGTCCCAGAAAAAGTAGCAAGTAGTCAGTTCGACTAACATTTGGACATGCGCAGACGCAATTTGAGAGTGTGGACATTACATAGTTCCCGCCGCCCGAAGATAGAGAGCGAGAGCCATCGCGGATGAAATTCATTCTATCCAAATCGGGTGATCCAGCAGCTGTGGTTGTTCAATTGCAATGGCGGCGATTTGAGGTCTGACTGGCCCACAATGTGGGCCCCCACCACACGTGCAATAAACATATCATAAAACAAAATGGCGGATTCGTACTGCGCGAGTTAAAATCTCCCAAGCCCCGAAATAGAGAAATATTCGTCGCGGGATGTTATAGTTCCGGGCAGCTCATCGTGACATGATGTACATTCAGAGGTCTGCAGAAGATCAAATGCCCCCCCCCCCTTTTGCAAAAATTCCAAAATTTTTCTTGTGCATTCTCTTTGTGCGTGTGTTGGAATGTTTTGTTTACTTTTGTTAGTTTCCCTTTCTGTTTGTCGGACACAATCGCATAGAGTCGCACGCGTTACTTGTGAAACGGATTGTGTGTGCCCGACCCGGACTGTTGATTAAAGGGGCGGGATGAGGCGGATAGTGTGGAAGCGATTTTGCAATAGACACACAAACACAATACACGTCCGATTGGGAAAAGATGGTGGGAAGCGTGATTGCGATTAGCAGAAACTTACTCAGAGAAATGTCGATGGGGCTGCAGTCTTCAAACTGTACCGAACGGGTAGATGGAACAGGGTGCACGAGAGGAGATGAATATTGCACACACGCAATGCAAACGAAAACGCAACGATCCCGCGAGAGAAAGGAGCCCGAGCGGACAGGACAAAGCAAAGCAGAATTTATGACGAGTATCTACACTGCCACCAGATACATGGGTACATGGATATATCTTATGCCTACCAAAAGCGTGGGACGTGTTTTTTCGAATGATTTCATCCAGTATAACTACCTATATACTGGGATCTTTATAAAACTTACGTCGATATCTTCAACACAAAAGGTTCCACGCAGTCGGTAGTCATAGACATATCCATGTTCCGATGTATCTGCATGCAGTGTAGATACTTTGTATTTTTAAATGACATGTGAACAAATGTAATGAATTTTGGAGTACCTAAAAGGTAAGAACCCCACCCCTCAGCTACCGCGTACTGCCCTGACAAGCAGATGTCGTCGCCTTATTTTTATACTCCAGCAGATCGGAATCACATCGACTCTGTCTTTCATTACAAGTTCCAAAGAAAATGATGAAAATCCAATATCATAAAAAAAACGATTTTAAGAAAGCTACGGTACGAGAAGCTGATTTAATGCACAATATCACCGTAACTAAGCGTTCTGCAGAAAAAGCTACCTGAATATTTTTTTAAAGTTAACTAAATTTTCTAATTTTTCATATGAAAATCAGCTTTGTACAAGCATTACTTTCCAAGAAATAGAGCTTCAAAAATTAGATCTTTTTTTTTGTGCAAAAAATAATAAAATATCGGGAAAAGTATTCATCTCGGGAGGAAAGTCATGGGAATTATGTTTGTAGATATTTTATAGTATTTACCTTTAATTTGATAGAATTTTGAATTCGGTAGGATAAATACTTACGTAAAAGATGACAAAGCAAAGACGAACCGGGAAAATCAACGTAAACATTGTTCGCTATGTATCCGTATGTATACTTAAGTAAAAGATACAACTACTACCTTTACCGTTACTTGAACAAGCATCAGTGTATTAGACAATTGCATTATCTGTTTAAAATAGATCTCACACTTTAAATACAATCAACGCATGCGGACGGAAAATTCTAGATCTTATGAACTCCTATGGATTAAAGCTCCTGAATGGTTGCTCGCGCAACGATACGGAGGGCGAATGTACGTATATTGGACATCAAGGTCACACCGTAATCGATCTGTGCCTGGCCGGAGGGGACTGGTGGCCCCTCATTGCGGATTTCATGGTAGGAGATAAACAATACTCCGATCATCTCCCAATAATAACAACGATTGGGTTAGATTGCATCGGTAGTACGAAAACTAAACCAATGGACCTACTGCCCAAACTGGTATGGAGTGAAGATTATGCTACACAGTATAAAGCGAATCTGAACCGAAACCTAAGCGAATCGACGAATGCAAACATCGCAGGTATAGTAGAAGTCATCAAGAAGAGCGCGCGCAAGGCAGGAAAATCGAAAAGAACTCCAAAAAGCCCTGGTTCGACAGCGTATGTGAAAAAACAAGAAGAAATTCTTTTGCTTGGCTGAAAATATTCAGGAAATTTAATAGTTCGTTCTCTCTAGATATGTATTCTCAAACAAACCGGATGTACAAAGAAGTATGCAGAGAAAAGAAGCGCCGATTTTACCAACAGCAGGCAGAAATGCTAGGAGCATGTACAAATTCTAAAGACTTTTGGAAAACAGCAAGATGTTTAAATGGTGTTGAAAATTATACAATCGGAAATGGAATCGAGGTCGGGCTTCTGGAAGCACACTTCAGCAAAATTCTACAAAGTCACAATAAGGAATATGCGGTGCACTTTGCAAGACCCAATTGGAATCATCATATTTTGGATGCAGAGATAACGAAGCAGGAAGTTCAATTAGCCCTGATTAAATGTAAAGACAAGAAAGCTCCAGGAAGCGACAGGATACCGGCCGAATTTTACAAATACGGAACCGAACATCTTTTAGACATATTGTGTGATGAATTTAACCGAATTTTCAATAGCGGTGATATCCCGGAAGAATTTCGGGATGCTGTAATTTTTCCTGTGTTTAAGAAAGGAGATGTAAATGACCCCGCATGTTACCGCGGCATTTCCTTCCAAAATGCATCGGGAAAATTTTTTACAACGATTCTACAAACAAGGTTTGCTAAGTGGTTAAACTCAGGAAAGATAATATCCGAAAACCAAGCAGGATTCCGGCAGGGATACTCAACTAATGACCATATTTTTGTATTGCATAATTTAGCCCAATTACATATGGATGAAGGACGCAAATTATACGCTTTGTTTGTAGATTTCAAGGCTGCCTTCGATACCGTCGACCGTCGTGCACTTTTTTATAAATTGTATAATAATGGTATGTCCTATAAATTTGGAAAAGTTTTTGAAAATCTATATGAAGATACTAAAGCAATGGTATGGAATGGAACCCAGCTCTCAGCAACTTTTACTACAAATACTGGTGTCCGACAAGGCTGTAAAATTAGCCCAGATGCGTTTGCTGTTTACGTTAACGATATCTTGGATGATATGCCCGGTGGTGTGGAAGCATTTGGAACATTATTGAAAGGAATGTTATATGCGGATGACATGGTGTTCTTTGCGAATTCACCACGCGAGTTACAAAAGATGATTAACCACTTAGAAGCGTACTGCACTCAATGGAAGCTGACTGTGAACCTCGAGAAAACCAACATAATAGTTTTCAAAAAACGTCATCGACTAGCCGCTAGTGAGAAATGGACGTATGAAGGGAAAGAAATTGAAGTAGTTAAGCAATATAAGTATCTCGGTGTTCTAATTAGCAGCAGTCTGAACATGAACCCGCATCTCAAACAAAAGCTTATAGAAGCAAAATGGGCCATGAACTCGGTTTGGAAGAACTGCTTCAGTAATCAAGACCTATCCCATACAGCGAAATAAAATATAATATCTATCAAGCAGTATCGAAGTCAGTTCTTCTATATGGTGCTCAAACCTGCAGTTTATGTAATATGAGAGCCCGGGAAGATACCCGACACTTCATAGGAATATGTCCAATTATGAAGGAGATAAGGAGAGCAAGCTTCGGAAAAGATAATTTGGACGACATGGAAGTAAACGCAATACTAAATGGATTAAACTGGGACAATCTATACGAATTTTGCAACATTGCATTAAAATACCGGCACCGAATAATAAACGAAAGTCTATAAAGAGAAACCATAAACTATGTAAGTTGTGTGAGGGTCTACGGGTGGATGAACACGCAGAATTCGGAGTTGTGTGAACTTCATCATCCAATACCCTCACATAACGCAAATAATATACAAACTGAGACACTGTTTCTAAACTATGATATAATAAAGCAATGAATAAATAAATAAATACTGAATTACAATAGTAAACATGTATAAAAAAAAAAATTATAATTAAAAAAAAAAATTATAATTAAAAAACTATAATTTGACGTACACATATATTTTAGTAAAAGCAGAACTAAATAAATGTAAACTAATATGATATGTAGTGATTAAATATTAAGCCAATCTAACCGGGCAGACGGCTATGCCACGCCACATAACTGTTTTTAAAACTACATTATAGACTAATTATAAAACTGAATTATGAATAAAACATCTATCTATCTATCTATCTATCACTTTAAATAATGAGTATTGTAAAATAGAATAAATGCCAAATTGTTTTCTTTTGTAAAATTTTAATCCGGGCCCAGGCAATTAAGAAACCGCGAGTCAAAAGGATCCTAAAGGCATTAGAGGAGGAAATACCCAATACTCGAAATTTTAAAATAAAATATTTATCGCACGGAAGTATTTCATTTAACAAATAAATAAAATAAAGATAACCGAATTATCTAAACATTTATTTTTAATAGGTTTTTTCATAGACCAAATACTTTTCATGAGATCTGGAAAGATAGATTTTGATAAATTTTTTAGAGCGGCTTCTCGATAAATTCTGCATGCACTGATCTAAAAAAAAACTACTATCAATTTTTTCGCAGCTATATGACCTAGTGACCAGATTCCATTGGTTCCGACATATGTACAGCGTGCAACAGAAAGAAGGCCTTATACAATTTCAGCTCGATAGCTTTAAAACTCTGAGGGACTCGTTTACGTAGAACCAGACACACAGACGGACAAACAGACATAGCTTAATCGACTCACCCTGTCATACTGACCAAGAGTATATAGACTTTATATGGTTGGAGATGATTCCTCCTATGCACTGCAAACTTCATGACAAAGTTGATATACCCAATCACATTCGCGAAAGGTATAGAAACAATCACTTAAAATCTAATCTAATATTTTGTCAGTAAAATATTCAACTAATAATACAAGATACAGAATTACCGAGATATGTAACATGTTATTATCAAATTCTCGGCACTATCTTTTTATCTTTCTATCTTTTGATTGTTTCTTTTACCTATAAAAGCTGTTGAAATTCAATAAACCGACATCAGTCTCTTTGAAACGTTCCAAAAAGACATCAACCAAAATGAAAGCCTTCGTTGTTTTGGCCCTCGCCCTCGTGGCCGTTATTGCCCCAGCCCAAGGCAAGGTCTTCACCAAGTGCGGACTCGCCCAAGCTCTTTACGCTCAAGGCATCCCCAAGGCTGACCTTCCCAACTGGGTCTGCTTGGTCCAACACGAGTCCTCCTTCAACACCGCTGCCGTAGGCAAACTTAACTCCAACGGAACCCGCGACTACGGTCTCTTCCAAATCAACAACAAGTACTGGTGCCAAGGAGACATCACCTCATACAACGAGTGCAAGATTCAATGCAGCGCCCTCCTTAGCGATAACATCACCGCCGCCACCACCTGCGCCAAGAAGATCAAGGCCCAACAAGGATACAAGGCCTGGTACGGATGGTTGAACAACTGCCAAGGAGCCCTTCCAAGTGTCAGCGAATGTTTCTAAAGAGATTGGTCAATGTTTTGTAATCTATAATAAATTTTTGAATTAAAAAATATTGGTTTTAAAATCATTGTTAGGTATGGTTGGTTGATTGAAGTGGCTGTCGTTCCCCTACTGCGAAAGGCACAACCAGCGATATTGTAGACTGTTTTCATACCACACGTCTCGTGGGAGGGAAAAACCTTTATTGTCAAAGCTTTCCATGGCTGTCGACGGAGAGTTTTCTCAAAACTATCCCGTCGATTCAAGGAAGTTCAATATCTCCCAATCGTCTTATGCCAACGAAACGTCAGCTAAGCCACATGGAATAGTTGACATGCTATGCCCCACTGGGGTTAGGACAAATGAGTAGTAAGTAATTTAACTTTCATCGAAAGACAAATCATTTCCACCTCACCATATTGTCCAAGATTGGTGGTTCATATAAGCGGCCGAGGTGGAAAGTTTTACAGTACTCATGTTTTTTGTGCACCTTTATGTTTGTTTGAGGTGCTGGACATGAATCCGGGGTTTGTCAACAAAAAGTCGGCTGCGAAAATTGTTTAATGGGAAAAATAACGTTTTAGATTGTGACTTTTATAACGACGTCACATCGATGTGTGGAAATAAATGGAATGGACGGTATGGTGGGCATACGAAGATGTCCGTGGGGACGAAACCTAACGTAGCATAATTACCGTGAAGCTCGGGAGAAAGGCCCCTCAACGAGCTGAGCAGCGACCTATGCTTGCTGTAGCTCTGTTCGGGGGACGTGGGCGGGGATATCGCCGCTGAATGCCCCTGTCCTCTACGTGTTAACAAAAATTAGTAGGCCTGGGGAAGACAACAAAAATATAAAAAAAATGGGGCGATGTGGATGGAATGGTTGGCGGACGGCGCAGATGACCTCGCGCTCGTATCGGAGTCCGGCTGTAATGGGGTTCTCGGCCACTATTTTCGTACCACCGGCAGACCATTACTCATTAGGTGCTGGCTTCGATCTGAAGGTGGAAGTAACACCTGGTTCGTTACACTATCCAACGAATAGTGAACGATTTTCGTAGGATGAATACTAACGGAGTTACACTTCCCTTAACAAAATTGTGATATATTATGTGACGGACAAATCATCAGGATGACGCCCAGCGATAAAAGATATCAGTGTCAAAAAAAAAACACACCAGAAGGAAGTAAAGGACTCGAGGTCAACGCAAAGCAATTCTGAAAAAAGATATATAGGTATACCAAAAGATTTATTTCTTTAGGATGAAAATTTGGCAAAGCAGATAATGGATAACTTGAAAATAAATTGGCAGGGTACAGCCCAACAGTACCGATGAACATCGCTTCTTCTAGTTTCATTCATAGATAGTCTCTAATGTCAAATACATATATTGAGAGAAACCATTAATCGAAGCTGTAGACACAGGCAAAATAAATGATTGCTGCTATGAATCAAATCTAGATGCAAGGCCTTGCTATACGCAGTAATCATAAGATAAGGGATGCGGTGCAGCCAGCCTGGCACCCTAAATTGTAATGGAATGCTTATAAACAAAATATATTTATCGTCAAATCCTTTATTTTTTTTATTGTTTTAAATCATTGGATCAGTCCCTTTAGAAACATTCGCTGACACTTGGGAGAGCTCCTTGGCAGTTGTTCAACCATCCGTACCAGGCCTTGTATCCTTGTTGGGCCTTGATCTTCTTGGCGCAGGTGGTGGCGGCGGTGATGTTATCGCTGAGGAGGGCGCTGCATTGAATCTTGCACTCGTTGTATGAGGTGATGTCTCCTTGGCACCAGTACTTGTTGTTGATTTGGAAGAGACCGTAGTCGCGGGTTCCGTTGGAGTTAAGTTTGCCTACGGCAGCGGTGTTGAAGGAGGACTCGTGTTGGACCAAGCAAACCCAGTTGGGAAGGTCAGCCTTGGGGATGCCTTGAGCGTAAAGAGCTTGGGCAAGTCCACACTTGGTGAAGACCTTGCCTTGGGCTGGGGCAATAACGGCCACGAGGGCGAGGGCCAAAACAACGAAGGCTTTCATTTTGGTTGATGTCTTCTTGGAACGTTTCAGAGAGACTGATGTCGGTTTATTGAGTTTCAACAGCTTTTATAGTAAATTCAGCCAAAGAACTATCAGTAGATAATTCTTGGATAAGATTTTTGATGAGTTTTAGCTATTGTTTCTAAGAAACAACGGTATCTTCAATTAACTAAAAAGATTGTGTTATTGTATTTAAGGCTAGTGCATACATAATCAACTGCGTTGGTGTGCAAATTCAGTTTTGCATTTGTAGGGCGTCAGCTTTGTAATATAGTAGAAACAAAACCCTTATAAAATCGTTCGAATGTTGTGTAATAACACCAAAAAGAATACTTTAAAAACAGGGGTGATCACTCACTGAATTTTTCGAACAAAGAAACGCAGACAACTGATGCAAGAGTGATGGTTACAATATAAAGGTAAATCCCCATTTAAAATGCAGGGACGCCAGCAAGTTCCTTGGTGTTTGTGCCACGAGATATGATTGACGTTTGTGTGAGTTGGCGTAATCTCTCGATTGCACTTGTGTGTTCTTGCGTTGACATTTTGTACTGCCAGCAATGCAAAAGTAGCGACTAAATGAAACGCCATGAGAACATCGTGCAATAACTTCGATGTATTATTTGGATTTCGTTATAAGCTTTGGCGCTACGTTTTTCTTTTTCTTTAATTTTATTGGGCTTAGCCCAGGAAATGAATACTCATTTGGGGGGTCTAGATACAAATGCCGGTACAACAAAAATGATCATTATGTAAGTCCCCAAACCTACGAGGTGTGAAAAATTGAGGGAGGGACGGAGAAGGCGCCATTTTACGGTTGTTCGCATATATCAGGAAAACCGTTCGCAGTAGAAGAAGGAAAGTTTTCGACTAGATTATTCAATTCTCTATAATATAGTTTCACTCAATTTTTTTCGTAACTTTTTGAGTTTAAGAGATAGATACTTATCAAATTTGCACATTTTATATATAAAAAAACTCATTTTGCTTCGCACTTCTCCAAGCTTCTTTGTTTTTTTTTTTTTTTGTTAATCATTTTTGCCGTTCAATGCACAAACTGAGCATTACTGCAGTCCAGGAAACAAATGTGCACGCTCCCACTGAAGTTAAAGTAGTCGTAGTAAAAAGCGAGTTCTACGCACGGCATAAGACTCTCTTAGACTCACTTCCAACAAACGACGTAAAACTGCTGCTGGGAGACCTTAACGCGAAAGTCGGAAATGAAAGTTGGCACCGGAGGACCACTGGCGGCCACAGTCTTCATGAAAAATGTAACGACAACGGCCAGCAACTTATCGATTTCGCCAGCAGTAGGAATCTAGTCGTAAAGCTCTACCTGTTTCCCGCATCGACGCATTCACAAGCAGACTAGGAAATCTCCAGTCCAGACGCACATACCGTCAACCAAATTGATCACGTTCTCATTTGCAAGAGATGGGTGTCAAGTGTGATAGATGTCCGCTCCTATCGAGGCGCAAACTGCGACTCAGATCATCACTTGGTGAAAACGACCTACAGATGTATAATTTCCTCAGTGCACCAATCGAGAATCAGCCCTCCCAAAATCTTTGCGGTTGACAAGCTTCTGAGCGGCCTATATAAAATGGAATCAAAAACCAACCACAGCCAAAAGGGAAAAATATGACGAGGTACGGCGAAAATCGAATAGAATAATTAGACTTAAGAGACGGAAATACTTTCACGAGCAGTTGCTGAATATAAACGAAAACTTAGCTAATAGGAACACCAGACAAGCGTACAAACTAGTAAATACAATTAAGAACGGCTAACAGCCCAGGACTAGCCTCTGTAAAGTCAAAGATGGAATCATCATCAGCGACACCGATGGCATTAACAAACGATGGGCCTCTTATTTTGAAGAGCTTCTGAACCTACCATCTAAATCCCCACACAAGAAGCTCTCGACGATATTGTTGATATAGGTCCACCCATACAACCCCCGACAGTAGAGGAAGTTGATCTCGCGTTGCGATCACTAAAACGAAAAAAGCGCCGCGCGCTGACGAGATCCCAGCTAAACTGCTGAAATTCGGTGGCACGGGTCTAGTCAATGCAATACAAACATCAATCACTCCTGCGAATATGGGAGGACGAGGTGATCCCAGACGATTGGCGTAGAAGCATCATCTGTCCAATTCACAAAAAGGGAGATAAACTGCGGTGTGAGAATTACAGGGGCATGTCACTAGTCTGTACGTCCTATAAAATTTTGACGAAAATTATAGAAAATAGAATAAAACCGTGCGCAGAACGAATCATTGGCGAATATTCGTATCAAAGCGGTTTCAGACTTGGTCGCTCCACAACCGATCAGCTCTTTAGGGTCAAACTGATACTCCAGAGGTGCTGGGAATACAACGTAAACGTATACCAAATCTTTGTCGACTTCAAGCAGGCATAAGACACTATCGATCGTGGAGTACTGTACAACATCATGCTTCAATTCGGTATACCGACCAAATTAGTGCGACTGATTAAGATGACGATGACCAACTCCATCTCACAGGTCAGCATCCATAATAGACTAAAACTGATTTATTTGAAACACGTACTAGTCTGAAACAGGGCGATGGACTGGCACCGACGCTACTCATCAAATCGATACTATTAGCAGCGTACGCCGACCAGTTAAGGTCCATAACTCAAGCCTCCGGAAACATGCTAGACACATTTGAACGTAAGGTTCTGCGGCGAATTTTCGGGGCTGTTTGCGATCGAGATTGATGGCGCATCCGGTACAGCCATGAGTTGTATGAACTATACGATGAGCTGGAAGTTTCGAAAATCGTCAAACTACAACGACTACAATGGGCAGGGCATCAACGAATGGACGATGATCGCATGCCAAGGACAGTAATGAATGCAAAACGAGTCGACGGAGCGAGACTGCGAGGACGACCGAGATCTCGTTGGGAGAGCTCAGTATATCTGGACACCGCGTAACTACTGGGCTGCCAAGATTGGAGGACGCGGTCACGTGACCAAGACAATTGGAGGACAACGATCCAGGCGCCCAAAGCCCGACGTCGGGCTGTCGCGCCACGATGATGATGATGATGGGTATGTCGTTTGGCTTTGGGGAGTCGCGCGCCATTACCCAGAACAGAGTACGATGGCGCGCAGGAGTTTTTGAAGCGCTGACCAAAATTTCAAGGCTCTAGCTTCATTCTATCGAAAGTTATCGTGCGAACGGACAGACAGACGGACAGACAGACAGACAGACAGACAGACGGACAGACAGACAGACAGACATGCCTAAATCGAATTAGGAGGTGACCCTGATCATTTATATATATACATTGCTATACCTCCGGAGCCTTCTTTAAGGTGTTACATATTTTCGTCGTGACAAAAACAATATACCCTATACTATATATATATATACTGGTCGTAACTCCTGCCAACATCCGGTGAAAGATAGTGATGGAAAGCTACTTATCTTGGAAGAAGATCAAATGAGGCGGTGGAAAGAACACTTCGCCGCGGTCTTGAACTGTGTAACCTCTGGTGAAGTTCCCCCTCATATAGATAATTTAGCTAGCCATCAAAATGTGCGTATACGGTCCACTGCCCCGACTAAAGAGGAAATAGTCACTGCAATTATTGCACTAAAACGAGGAAAGGCCGCCGGACTTGACGGCATCCCTGCCGAACTTTATCAAGCAGCGCCAAGCGTAACTGCCGATTTGCTGCACCCACTTGTTGATAAAGCGTGGAATACAGAGACCTTTCCCACTGAGTGGAAGAAAGGTTTGATCATCAAACTTCCAAAGAAGGGTAGCCTCACAGACTGTAATAATTGGAGAGGCATTTGTGTGCTTCCTGCCGTTGCCAAGATAATAGCTAAAATCGTCCTGGAAAGACTAAAGGCCCACTTAGAAAGCACAATTGATGAAGAGCAGGCTGGCTTTCGATCCGGATTCTCCTGTGTCGATCACATTAACACCTTGCGAATCATCATCGAGCAATGCGCTGAATACGATTCTCCGCTTCACTTGCTTTTCATCGATTTCGAAAAGGCTTTCGATAGTGTGAACCGGGATTCTATATGGGCGGCCTTGCGCAGGAGAGGCATCCCTGAGAAGCTTGTGGCTATTATTAAGGCAACCTATGACGGCCCGAAATGTCGCGTTCTGCATAAAGGTAAGGTGTCGGGGGACTTTGAGATTCGCAGTGGAGTTCGGCAGGGGTGCATCCTCTCACCGATCCTATTCCTCATAGTGATCGGCGATGTGTTGCACGCAGCCCTATCCGGACTCGACAGAGGAATTCAATGGACTTTGACATCTTATCTACAACATCTTGACTACGCTGACGACATATGCCTACTCTCCCACAAAATCATGGATCTGTCCGCAATGGCGTTAGATCTCGAGAAGGCAAGCAAGGTTGGGCTAAAGATTAATACCAACAAGACCAAGGTTCTTAGCCCGCCGTTGCGAAAAAGAAATCGGACACCTATTGCCATCAATATTAATGGGCAGCCTGTGGAGAAGGTGGACAACTTCGTCTACCTGGGTAGCATTGTTGCCGAAAATGGTGGTACGGAGCAGGACATCGCTCGTCGTATCAACCAGGCTAAACGCGCATACGGCATGCTGTCCAAAATCTGGCAGGGCAGTTATCTCAGCATCAAGACCAAGCTGGGCCTGTTTCGCTCCCTGGTACTATCAGTGCTTTTGTATTGGAGCAGTACATGGAAAGTTTCCGTAGGAGTTACCAGAAAGCTGCAAGTTTTCGTCAACTCATGTCTTCGTCGAATTTTGAAAATTTTCTGGCCCGAAACAATATCAAATGAAGAGCTAAGTCGGCGTACGGGTCAGATGCCAATCGACGAATTGATACGCAGGCGAAAATGGCAGTGGATAGGTCACACATTGCGGAAGAGTGATAACTGCATTGCTTTGCATGCCATGAAATGGAACCCAATTTCCAACCAAGGCCGACCAAGAGGGGGTCCTCGAATCACATGGCGTCGATCTGTGGCAAAGGAGTGTCAGGTACTGGGTAAGTCTTTTGGGGAGTTGCGCCCCATTGCCCAGAACAGAGTACGATGGCGCGCAGGAGTAGTTGACGCGCTATGCCCCGCTAGGGGTTAAGGCAAAGTAGTAGTATACTATAAGTCTAGGGTATAATAAAGAGAAAAAATAAATCTATGTTGCTGCTAGCGAGACCATCCACCGACGTCCTTCCACGGACGCCGGTTGGAGATGACGGACAAAATATTTACCTTTTGCGAATATCCACTTGATGAATTGCCATACACTTGTCACTTTGACACTTCGCGCAGCTTCGTTTTACATGTACAGCCTACAGTGGGGTACAAATTTCTCGGATTGAGGGGAAATTTGCGAAGTAACCGATAACCGCTATTGCAGTATTTTTTTCTCTACATAAATGGAAAATCAGCTGTTAAAGTTACAGTCTTTATTCAGAGTCTTGGTGCACTACTTTGTTATCAAAATTTTCAAAATTATTATATACAGTTTGAACATAAATTTGTCTTTCAAATATTTTAATTACAAGTTTTCTATTGAGAATAAATTGAGGTATTATAACGTTTTTAAAAGACCGGAGCGAATTAAGAGGCTCACAGCATTCAAATTTTAAATAAAACTGGTCCGTCGAGTAGTAGACATTTTGGTCTGTCGATACGCAACATTTTGGTCCGTCGAGCCGGATGCTAAAGGTGAGTCTACTTGGTTCCTATCCAACTGCTTTACTCTCTTCGCATTACCACCCTTGAATTTCCCACCCCCTTCGAGCGTTCAACGTTCCTCTCGATGGACGTACTTTTCAACTAGCTTTGTAAGCTTTGAAAAACATAATCATAAGCTAGCCGTGTTAAAACACCAAGCTCGGCTCCAAGAGAAAGCCCGGAACGAGCGCATAGTCGAAGCGTACCTCAGGGAACAAAGGAGCATTAGTACAGAAGGGCTTCGAACAGTGCTCCGTGACGTGGAAATCCATGGGGAAACAAGGATTGTATCAGCAATGTGGAGAAGTTACACTACCTCAAATGCAGCGTCAAGGGTGAAGCTTCCAAATCGATGAAGGCATACACCATCACTGACTCCAACCTGGAGTTAGCATGGAAGTCGCCGGTTGAACGGTATGATAAACCCAATGTGCAAGTTCATGCACATTTAAAACATTTGGTGAGCCGAGAGCCTGTCACTGAATCGGCATCGTCAGTCAAAGGTTTATTGGACAAGACGATGGAGGCAGTACAATTACTCGAGTCCATGGATGTGCAAAATTTATGGCACGCATTGGTAGTATATTTAGTGGTCCAATGGCTACCTGCCGCCACCAGGGCATTGTGGGAACAGAAGCAGGCAAACCAAACGAAATTACTCTAACTAGAAGACTTACGGCAATTTTTGCAGGTAAAAGTACATGGGCCTCACGGAAGCGGTACAGTACGAGCATTACTCGACCAAAGCTCCCAAGCTTCCTTCATCACTGAGGATGCTATTCAGCGTTTCGGGTTTATGAAAGTGACAAGCAACACAAGCGTTATGGGAATCGGTGTGCAAGAAATGACGAGATCCAAAGAGGTAGTGGAAGCCAAGGTAGGAACTTGTGATGGATCACTCTTGGACTTTCGCGCCTTCGTTGTAACAATGCTAACGAATCTACTGCCATCACAACGATGTCATCAGCCATCCCAAGCTCAAGGACATTTTACTAGCCGATGCACAATACAACGTGCCTGGTAAAATTGATGCCATCCTCGAAGCAGACATCTATGGAAGGTTACTATTACCACAATCTGAATTTCTGTTTGATGGGTTGCTTTTACAGCATACCAAGCTTGGGTGGGTGTTATCAGGAATGACCCCGAGTAAGCAGGACACTCAACAGTCCACCGTACAGTCTTTCCGGATAGAAGTAGCTGAACAACCCACAACTGACGAGCTACTAGAACGATTTTGGAGACTGGAAGAGTCCAATGATCACCAACCCATCAAAGCAGAGGATGCGTTCTGCGAACAGTTTGAATCAGGAAGATACATGCTATGACTGCCATCTTTGAGCGAGGAAGCAAGGCAGAGTTTGGGTAACTCGAGAAATATAGCTGAAAGCAACTTGTTTAGCTTGGAAAGGCGAATTTACGAAACCCAGAACTCAAGGCTGAATACTCAAGGTGCTTACAAGAGTTCGTGCATCATCAGCACTTGGTGAGGATAGAAGAACCCAACGTATGTACCTATACCACACTTAAATACTATTCACTGCATCACGCTGTCCAGAAGGATAGTTCCACCACTTGTACTAGGATCGTTTTTAACGCCTCGTAAAAACGTCTACTGGGTTGTCACTTAATGACGTCTTGCTAACGATATGGTGTCAATTATCATCAAATGGAGATTATGGCGGTACGGATACCTAGCCGATGTTACAAAAATGTACCTCCAAATTAAAATGCACGAAGATGATCGAAATTTTTAAAGCATTCTATTGAGATTCGAGCCTCAACTGCCTATAGAGGAATATCGCTTCAACACGGTTACGATTGGAGTCACCAGTGCACCATTTTTAGCCATTCGCACGCTGCAAGATTTGACTCATACCAATGCTAAAATTTTCCTTACGCATCTGCCACTCTTCTAAATGATTTTTATGTGGACGATGTACTATCTGGTGCCAATACCCACGACGAAGCTAAAATTAAAATCAAAGAATTAAACCAAGTTCTAGATTCGGTAGGATTTCATTTGCGTAAGAGGGTAACAAATGAGCCAACAATATTGAGCGATATTAAAAATGAGGATATATAGTAGACAGCGCAACCACCACGGATTTGAACATGGATCAAGGACACAAGTCGTTAGGAATACTCTGGCATCCATCTTCCAACGCTCTTACTTACAAATATAGTTTGAACGTCAAAGTTAACGAATGCACTAAAAGAACAGTAATCCCAGATGTAGCCAAACCATAGGTATACGACCCGCTTGGATGGATATCGCCTGTCATTGTATGGGCAAAGTATGCCCTGGATGTACTGAGCTTAATTTTGTACCAAATTTCTGCAAATTTAGTGTATTTTAAAAATATGGTATTGGTTTTTTCCACAGGCTGTATTCTTTTGAAAATATGTTTCACAAACCCAGACAAGGGCGATATTATGGTCGATACTTAAATTTCCCATCCGAACTTTTGTTGGCAAACCTCGGATTCATGTTCAGCACCTTAAAATACATAAAAGTAAACAAAAAACAAAAGTACTGCAAAACTTTCCAATTCAAGATCCCAAGCTCCTGAACTAATATAGAGAGTGAGAAGGCGTATATGTCCTTATCTCTATACTTGACAATTGACTGACAATTTAGCTAGCCTATCATGTGCAGTATAAGTCACTAAGAAAATTGATTGGTGGGACTGCTTCCAAGCTAGTTTAATTAGCCCGATAACAAAAAAAAACAGTATCACTTAAAATCTAATCTAAGATTTTTTCAGTAAATAGAATTGACACTATCTTTCTATCTTTTGATTGTTTCTTTTGCCTATAAAAGCTGTTGAAACTCAATAAACCGACATCAGTCTCTTTGAAACGTTCCAAAAAGACATCAACCAAAATGAAAGCCTTCGTTGTTTTGGCCCTCGCCCTCGTTGCCGTTATTGCCCCAGCCCAAGGCAAGGTCTTCACCAAGTGCGGACTCGCCCAAGCTCTTTACGCTCAAGGCATCCCCAAGGCTGACCTTCCCAACTGGGTCTGCTTGGTCCAACACGAGTCCTCCTTCAACACCGCTGCCGTAGGCAAACTTAACTCCAACGGAACCCGCGACTACGGTCTCTTCCAAATCAACAACAAGTACTGGTGCCAAGGAGACATCACCTCATACAACGAGTGCAAGATTCAATGCAGCGCCCTCCTCAGCGATAACATCACCGCCGCCACCACCTGCGCCAAGAAGATCAAGGCCCAACAAGGATACAAGGCCTGGTACGGATGGTTGAACAACTGCCAAGGAGCCCTCCCAAGTGTCAGCGAATGTTTCTAAAGAGATTGGTCAATGTTTTCAAATCAGCAATAAATCATTGAATTAAAAAATACTCGTATTGGTTTTAAAATCATTGTTAGGTATGATTGGTTGGTTGAAGTGGCTGTCATTCCGCTATTTCGAAATGCCCAAGCAGCGCTTTTGTGCACTGTTCTGTCTACTACACGTCTCGTGGGAAGGAGAAACCTCTATTGCCGAAGTTTTCCATGGCGTTCGTCGGAGATTTTTCTCAAAACTATCCCGTTGAGTTAAGGAAGCGTAATATCTCGCAGTCTTCTTCGAGGATATACTGGATATGCAGGCAAAGATTGTTTTTCCCAGTTCTCGATGCCTAGCCCTAACTATAGCCTGACATGTGCACAGGGAATTGAGCAGGGTTTCCTTTTCCACCTCATCCTTGCAGCTTTGAAAGTGTGCATTTTTCACAAGTCTGATTGTGTGCTCTCCCACGGGTCAGTGCCCCGTTAAAATGGCTGTGATCCTGGATCAGGTTCTCACCATGAGAGTGTTTGTCTTTTGTAAGTTGTAGAATGGCCCTAGTACCCTAAAAGTGCCGCACGTTGAAAGCGTGCTCCATCTAGAGTAAGTTCGTTTCAGGAAGAGTCTATGAATTTGGCATTTTACAGCTTCAAACGGTGCGTGGACTACAACCGTAAAGGAGTTGTGCAGAGTGGAGCCCTGTCCCACCAGTTCATTCGTTCTCTCGTTCCTCACTATATTCCTGTGCCCCGGAATTCATAAAGGAAATACATATGTTGCAAATCTCGTTGAGTGCGAGCAGCTCTATAAGGCATTGTGTTACTGATTTCGATGAAATTTATACCGACGCAAGAGCTTTGATCGAGGATTAGCTGTCAGTGAAAATGGCGACGTTATTTGTGATGGCAAAGGTGCGCTTAAGTGATCGACATGCCTTCCTTATCGCCAGCATCTCAGCTTGAAACATACTTGTATGGTCTGGGAGCCGAAAAGACTTTGATAGACCGTGTTCCTTGGAGAAGATCCCCGTGCCAACCCTCCTGCTATTAAGGCCCTATGAGTTTGTAGGCAGTTTGTGGGTAAGACTTGGGGAACAAGCCCTCGCGTAATCCCTTGAATCTATAATGCGATTATCAGACCAATTATTGAATATGGAGCTGTTATTTGGTGGAAAAAATCTATCACCAAAGATGGCAAAACCCAACTGGATAAGATTCAGAGACTAGCATGTTTCACAGCAACGGGGGCTATCGGCAGCTGCCCGACTGTAGCTCTTGAAGCGCTACTCGACCTCCCGCCGCTTCACATTCACATAAAGGCGGAGGCAAAAATAGCAGTAGCAAGACTTAAAGCTTGTCAGAATTTCCTCAAACTAAACCCTGAGCAAACCAAATGAGGACCAAGTACCTAGTATGCCATCAGACCATTTAGCTAGGGAGCTTTGCTTCAAACTTCCATTCTCAACCGAAATATGGGGTAGAGAGGATTGGAATCTGAAGCTCGACACCCTCCCCTCAAACGTTGTTACGTGGTACACAGATAGATCTAAAACCGAAGAGGGTACAAGGGCGGGCGTCGTAGGTCCGTCTCACAAGATATCCATTCCAATGGGAAAGTACGCTACGGTATTTCAGGCGGAAGTTCACGCAATCGAGACTTGCGTGAACACATGCTTAGCAGCTGGATACCAAGGCAGGAATATTGCAATCTTCACAGACAGCCAGGCGGCCATCAAAGCACTAAGTAACTTCTCCGTCTCGTCGAAATTGGTGCTTAGTGGTTGTGAAGCCTTGCAAAGATTAGGCTCCGTAAATAAGGTTACCATTTACTGGGTCCACGGACACGCCGGTATCCCAGGAAACGAAACAGCTGACGAGTTGGCCAGGGGAGCTTCTGCAATTCCACTCGTAGGTCCAGAGCCATAGTGTGGAATTCCCTTGTGTAATGTAAGATGGCCCATCAGGGAATGGGAACACTCAGTAACCATCGCGCACTGTGACAATACCCCTTGTCTTAGACAGGCTAAGCTGTTTATAGCTGGCCACGCACGCAACCGTACCCATGGGCTGCTAAGACTACGCAGACACCGAGTGAGAATTATTTGTGGGTTCCTCATTTGTCACTTTACCTTGTCATCTGCATAGAATGGGAATTGTCTCTGACCCAAGCTTTCGCTTCTGTGAGAGCAAAGATGAGACTTCCCAGCACATTCTCTGTGACTGTAATGCACTTCATCTCCGCCGCTTGAAATGCTTCGGCGATGCATTCCCTGAAGCGGAAACGATTGCCTCACTACCACTCGAACAGCTGAGCAGATTTGTTGGGATGATTGGTCTCGAGAATTAGTCAGATCACTAATCTGCATAGACTCCAGGGTGTAGCACAGTAGACTTCCGGGACGCAGTGCTTGTTGGCCCTCTGGGCCAACTGCCCTCCATCTAATCTAATCTATTTCGAGCCATCACAGCGTATTTCGCATTCGTACTTCCTGGTCGTTGTTCTATTTTATAATTTTTCGAGGCTTAAGTGCCGGTTTTGGTAGCAACTAGATACTTCAGACATGCCTCAATATACAATATGTATAGGTATGTATGTATATACATTTGAGTTTCTCTTAATAAAGCACAATAAATGCCGCAGAAGATCAATACTCAACAAATAACACACTGAAGTGCTGTTAAAGGAGTTTTTGGTCCCTTCGTCAGAACAACAAATTCTCTTTTGCATGAAGTGAATCGGACACCAAACCTAGCAAATACTAGTGTTTTCGGAACGGAGTGATTAGCCCCATCTTCTGAGCACAAGGCTCATATCGGATACAAAGGACTAAACACGGACAATCAAAGCATAGGGAGTAGATAATACCACGGCACGATGGGTGAAAAGGATGTTATCATCCAGAAAGGTCTGCACTTTAACAGCAAACGTCACTAGAGGATGCCCGCAAGGAAGAGTACTATCTCCCCTGTTGTGGTGCATCGTAGTAGACTGCCTACTGCGGAAACTCACCACAATGGGATATTCAACTCAGGGATATGCCGATGACCTGGTTATAACTATTAGGGAAAGGTTTGAAGAAGTCCTAATGGAAATTCTCCAATCGGCGTTAAACACAGTACAAAAATGGTGCAATGCCAACGGCCTACGGGCTAACCCAGCTAAGGCAGTTATTGTTCCCTTTTCGAAGAAAAGAAATGCCAGGAAATTAATATGTCATACTATTGGGTGTATAACTATGCCTCCACCGTTTTTTCATGGAATTGAAAGCTTAATTGCCAAAAAGTACTTACAGATGTATTATTTAAAATACTGTCCACCGCTAGCGAAAACTTTCACCCATCTCTCCGGCAATTTTCGGATTCCATCTCGGAAAAAGGAAGGCGTGTTTCGCCGTGACTTTTCGACATTCGACTTTTCGACTTCCTCGTACGAACGAAAATTCTGATCAGTCAGGCCGTGCGCCATGGAACGAAACAGATGCTAGTCGGAAGGAGCGATGTCTGGGGAGTACGGCGGGTGGGGCAAGATTTCCCATTTCAGGGTTTCTAAGTATGTCTTGACCAATTTTGCGACGTGTGGCCGAGCATTGTCATGCTGGTGGATGACTTTGTCGTGTCTCTCTTGGTACTGTGGTCGTTTTTCCTTTAATGCTCGACTTAAACGCATCAATTGAGTGGCTTGCTGAGTCACTCCCAGTGATTCAGCTAATTCTTCTTGCGTTTGGCACGAACCTTCATCGATCAGTGCTTCCAATTCGTCATCTTTGAAATTTTGTTCTCTCCCATCACCATGCTTGTCCTTGACATTGAAATCGCCACTTTTAAAACGCTGAAACCACTCACGACATGTTTTGTCACTCAGAGTAACCTTACCGTATGTATCTGAGAGCATTCGATGAGCCTCAGCTGCAGTTTTTTCTCAAATGAAAGCAGAAGATCAAAACTCCCCGCAAATGACGAGAACTTGGCTCGTAAACAGAAATTTTGAATCGCGAATCTTATTAAAAATGCGAACGACTTTTACTAATGCGGGGATGTCGATACGTACACAGACGTCCAAACTCACTTTGTGACACTTTTGAACTACGTATTTTGACCAGCCCTCACCCATGCAGCCGTCTGTCGGAAAACGGTGGAAGCAAAGTTATACACCTAATATGTACAACTCTCCAGTACTCTTGGCGGATTCCACCAAATTCCTCGGTGTTGGTCTAGACAAGAAATTAATCTGGTCGGAACACCTTTGGATAGTAACTGATAAAGCTATTAAAGCCCTATGGATTTTCAGGCAGTTTGTGGGTAAGACTTGGTGGGCAAGCCCTCGTATAATCCTGTGGATCTATAAGGCGACTGTAAGACCTATCATTGAATATGAGGCTGTTGTCTGGTGGAAGGAATCAACCACCAATGATGGCAAATTAAAACTAGGTAAGATTCAGAGACTAGCATGTCGCACAGTAACGGGGCTATCCGCAGCTGCCCCACTGCAACTCTTGAAGCGCTCCTCAACCTCCAGCCGCTCCAGATTCACCTGAAGGCATGCCAGAATTCCCTCAAGCTAAGCAAAGCAACTGGGTACATGAGAACTATGTATCTGGTATGCCATCAGACCACTTAGCTAATGAGCTATGTTTTAAACTTCTATTCTCAACTGTAATTTGGAATAGAGACGATTGGAATTCAAAGCTCGACACTCTCTTCTTCAACATGGTTAAGTGGTATACAGATGGATCTAAAACTGAACAGGGCATACAGGGGCGGGCGTTGCTGGCCCGTTTCATAGGATATCCATTCCTATGGGAATATATCCTACGGTATTTCAGGCGGAAGTACACGCAATCGAGATCTGCGCGAACATTTGCTTAGCAGCCGGATACCGACGCAGCAATATCGGAATCTTCACAGACAGCCAGGAGACCATCAAAACACTAAGCAATTTCACAATTTTGTCTAAATTGGTGCTTAGTTGTCGTAAAGCCATACAAAGACTAGGCTCTGTATCTTTTAGGTCCCTGGGCAGGTCGGTATTCCAGGGAACGAGACAGCGGATGAGTTGGCGAGGAAGGCTTCTGCAGTTCCGCTCGTTAGCCCTGAGCCGTACTGGGGACTCCCCCTTTGTAGTGCAAGACTTAGTAAGCATACCGTAACTTAGTAATAATTGCGCACTGAGACAGTATCCATGGACTCAGACAGGCCAAACTGTTTATAGCTGGTCACTCGCGCAATCGCACCATTGAGCTGAGGGATCACTATATAGAATGAGGGATCATCTATATAGAATGGGGTTCGTCTCCGCTGTCGCTTCTGTGAGGATGAGACATCTCTGCATATTCTTTGTGACTGCGACGCACTTCAACTCCGTCATTTGAAATGCTTCGCCGACGCATATCCTGAAGCGGGAACTATTGCCCCAGTAAACCTCGATCAGCTGAGCAGATTTGCGGGAATGATTGGTCCCGACAATTAATCCCTAATTTGACTAGACTCCAGGGTGTAGCACAATAGACCTTCGGATCGCAGTGCCTGCTGGCCCTTCGAGCCAACCGCCCTCCACATAATTTGATCTAAACGGACATTAAGAAATGAAAGCATCTACAATGCATGCAGATACATTGGTACAATACATTGGATTTTGGCAGTACGAGTTATTGAGACAAATTGAGAGCTATCCAACGAATTGTGAACGATTTTCGTAGGATGAAAACTAGTGGCTAAATGGGGGGAGTAGGAGATGCACGCTGGCAACTGCATTCTCCTGAACTGTTTATTTGCCAACGAAACGTCAACTGGCATGCTAGCATTTCACCGAACTTCCGAAAAGTAGATATGCTATCGAAACGTCAACAAAATGCTAGAGATGTTGATGCGCCCATGCCCCTGGAGGGATCAAGGCAATTAACAACATGCCCACAAGGGGTTAGGGCAATTGAGTAATATGTCAAAAACACACCAGAAGGAAGTAAATATGACTCAAGGTAAACACAATGCCATTTTAAATGTACTTTTGCTCAAAGATATGCACCAAAAGATTTATTTCTTTAGGATGAAAATTTGTCAAAACAAATCATGTATGTACGAGTGTAACTTGAAAATAAAGTTGCATGGGACAGTCTGACAGTACCGATCAACACCGCTTCTTCTTGTTTGATTTATACTTGTACATAGTCTGTAAGTGCCACCATACACCGTCGAACTCGAACACGAACCTGGTACAAATGTCCTCTGACAGACATAGACACTTCACATAAACGTGAAGAAAACTGGTCCACTTGCACCATGTTTGAGATCGAGTTCGGGTTCGACAGTGTATGGTGACACATATGTCAAACAATATTGAGAGAAACCATTAATCGAAACTGTAGACTACAGTCTGCAGACCACAAGCAACATACCAATACTCAAGTTTTCAATTTTAATTAAATGGCTGCTACGATTCAAATCTAGATGCAAACCCTTGCCATACGTACATTTATTGTATCACTTAACCTAGAGAAAACAGGAGCTTCAGCCAGCCTGGCACCCTTAAGTGTAATGGATACTAATAAACAAAATTTATTTATCGTCAAATCATTTATTAATTATATCAAATCATTGGATTAATCTCTTTAGAAACATTCGCTGACACTTGGGAGAGCTCCTTGACAGTTGTTCAACCATCCATACCAGGCCTTGTATCCTTGTTGGGCCTTGATCTTCTTGGCGCAGGTGGTGGCGGCGGTGATGTTATCGCTAAGGAGGGCGCTACATTGAATCTTGCACTCGTTGTATGAGGTGATGTCTCCTTGGCACCAGTACTTGTTGTTGATTTGAAAGAGACCGTAGTCGCGGGTTCCGTTGGAGTTAAGTTTGCCTACGGCAGCGGTGTTGAAGGAGGACTCGTGTTGGACCAAGCAGACCCAGTTGGGAAGGTCAGCCTTGGGGATGCCTTGAGCGTAAAGAGCTTGAGCGAGTCCGCACTTGGTGAAGACCTTGCCTTGGGCTGGGGCAATAACGGCCACGAGGGCGAGGGCCAAAACAACGAAGGCTTTCATTTTGGTTGATGTCTTTTTGGAACGTTTCAAAGAGACTAATGACGGTTTATTGAGTTTCAACAGCTTTTATAGTAAATTCAGCCAAAGAACTATCAGTAGATACGAGTAATACTAAGATAAGACTTTTGATGGGTTTTTCAGTTGAGTTTTTTTGTTTCTATGAAAGAACGGTATCTTCAATAAATTGACAAGATCGTGTTATTATTTTTAAGGCTAGTGCTTACGTAGTGAACTGTGTTTTTATGGAAATTCGGTTTTTCATTTGTATGGCTTTGTAGTAGAAATAAACAATTATAAAATCGGTCGAATGTAGTAGAAATTAACACCAAAATGGATAGTTTATAGTGTTCACTCTGTTCAAATGAATTCTTAAAAAAGAAAAAAAAAACAAGCTAGCCTTCGGCTAGCATGCCGAAGGTATGTTACCCTTCACGCGAAGTTATGGTGCATTAGCAACTTTGAAATTAGTAGTAAAACTTGTTCCGATTTCATTGTTCCTATGAGAGGTAAATGAAATAGTAGGCCGATTTCAACGAAATTGAAATTGAATTGAAACGTGGTTTGGTAGTCAATATGATTGAATAATATGAAATTTGGTAAAGATATCTTCAGAAATAAAAAAGTTTTTCTAATAAAAACTTGCTTTTGGAACAATCCTTCCTATGACAGCTACATGGTACAGTAGTCCAATTTCAACCAAATTCAGGAATGTGATTTGACTATAGATACTATTGATTGATTTGAAAAAGGTATCTTGAGAAATAAAAAAGTTTTTCTCACAAAAACGAATTTTTGGACCGGTCGTTCCTATGGCAGCAATATGACGTAGTGGTCCAATTTCATTGGTTCCGACATATATACTGCGTGCAATAAAAAGAAGGCTCTGTACAAAATTTCAGCTTTTTGATAGCTTTAAAACTGAGGGACTAGTTTGCATAGAAACAGACAGACAGACAGACGGACAAAGCTTAATCGACTCGTCTCATCATACTGGTCAAGAATATATATAGTTTATATGGTCGGAGATGCTTCCTTCTATGCGTTGCAAACTTCATGACAAAGTTAATATACCCTATCACATCCGTGAAGGGTATAAAAAATAAAAAAACGCTGACAACCAATGAAAGAGGGATAGTTACAATATAATGGAAAATCCCCATTTGAAAGACAGGGATGGAAACAATCTTTACCACGGCCTCTACCAACAGGTGTCTTTGTGCCACGAGACATCCGTCATTGACGTTTATGTGCGTTGACTTTTTCTTCCTGTTGCACTTGTAAGCGTGTATTTTTGCGCTGGTGTTTCGTGCTGCCAGCAATGCAAAAGAAGCGACGGAACGAAGTGCCATGACTACAGCGCTTAATGATTTCGTCGTATTTTTTGGATTTTTTTATAAGCTTTTGCGCGACACTTTTGTTTATTGGGTTCACATAAGCAAAAAAATAATTTTTGAGGCAATGCATGTTGCTAGCATGCACCTCCTGCTCATTTAACTGCATACTGCAAAAATCTGGAATTGTCGTGGCTCTACGAAATAATTTTTGGGATTTTAAATATTAGCAACATGCATGATATACACGGGACGCGTGTACGCGATCTTGTTATTTTCACCCGTTATCGTTAACGCGATTACTGTTCACACGTAAGTCGCGTAAGCGCATTTATGCTTCGGTACCCAGCGTCGTTTAAAATGTTACGAGCTCTCGTGTACCCTTTTGTGTTAACACGGGACGGGTAAGGTGGATTTTTTATGCGCAACGCGTTTATGCGTCGGGTGTATCAAAAGCTTTATTCTGAAACCGTCAAATCCATATAAATGCAATGGTGATTCCAGGATTTCGTCAAGGGGTTAAAATTTGCACTTTTAACTCCAAACCTTTAAATTATTTTAGAACTTTTTTAAATACATAATTGTGCCACATCAGTATACGCGTGTACGAGTATATTAAAATTTTATCACGATGCAATTAAGAAGTAAGTAACATTTTTTTATTAGCTCAGAAATCAAAATGAACAGTAGCAGTTAAAAAGACCACAACATCAACACATAACTTAAACATAAAATGTTAGACATCGAAAAAAGGTTATTGATTAAATTAAATTTAAAATTTTTCAGGTTTTTTGAAAAATTCCTTTAACAGTTGATTCTCGGTTACTGTATCGTCACCATGTATATATAAGGAAGCAAGACCATTGAGTCTACCAAGGAAATCGAAGAAATGTTTACGCGACACAACAAGTACGGGTTTTCGGACCTCTGTAACTCGGGCCCATGTGGGTCGTGGGGGGCTCAAGTTTGCCAGGATCATTGTCGCGAGCCGTCTTAGGAAGTTTATCAGTTCGAAAATCGTTATTTTTATATCCTAAACCTTGTAAGGTAGAGTGTATATTATTTTTGTCATATATATAACACCATAAAGGAGCCTCCGTAGGTATGCCGATGTTTATATATAAATTACCTCCTGATTCGATTTAGCCAAGTCTGTGTTTCTGTCCGTTCGCATAACTTTCGATAAAATGAAGCTTGATGCATGCAATTTTCTATTTATATTCGTATATTCTATTATATTCGTAGTATTATATCTATAGTTGGTTGATATTAAAAATTGGCGCGATCGAGCTAAGGGAACCCCTGCCTCCTCTACATATTCAAAATAAGTAAATGTATCTATAACTCTCGATTGAATAAACGTGAAAAGCTCTTACTTTCGTGGATGACTCGAACGCAGAAAGGCATCTTTTGGATTTTCGTAGCATTTTCACGCGGAAATTACGATGATTCTGAAACTTTAGCATGCTTGGGATGTAATATCATATCGGTAAAGGATATCATCGTCTTTAGCGATAGTTAATCGGCGATTAAATCCTTCGAGACCGCACTTTCTACTTTGAAAATCGTTGCGGGCTGCCTCACCGCTCTTAAGGTGTGGACATTTTTCCCAATATCAGCCAATTTTGGATTCCTGGCCACATTGGTTTCAGCGGTAACTACTGCGCAGACAAGCTGGCTCACGCGGGATTGACCAGCGAGGTCATGGCGTGCTTTCGCACTATCAGAGATGTCTCTATCAGAATCCAAGAAGCTAAAAAATGTGGTCAGCCGTGCTTATATCGGGTGGCTAACTGGCGATAACCATCCTGTTACGAGACAAATTTGGCCGGTATTTAATCTTTGTCGGTAAACAGAGTAGGCATCTCCAACCTCCATACAATGACTGTTTTAAAAGCTGTAAGGACGAAGAGTAGGAAGAATCCATCCGTCACTTCCTGTGCTTCTGTCCTGCTCTGGCCAGTAGAAGGAAGGGCACTTGGTTCTTCTACTTTACTGACCTGGTTGACTAAAGCGACGTAGGAGGCGGTCATCTATATCGCTTCATTAACATTTCCGGTAGGTTTGGCAACTAGGCTCTCGGGGTATTAAGTTTGTGTGGTATTACAAGGAACCCGGTGGGACTTCGGACATTGATGAGCCCCCTTCATGTACAACTCTCCATAAAACTGGTGTTTAATACCAGATATTTGGGAGTTATCCTTGACGAAAAGTCATCCTGGGCAGAACACCTTAGAGCGGCTTCTGACAAGGCAATTCAAGTTATGTGGATCTGCAGGCAGTATGTCGGTAGAGCATGGAAGATCAAACCCCACATAGCTCTGTGTATCTACAAAACGATTATTAGACCTATAGTATAATAGAATACGGTACAGTTGTGTGGTAAAAAAAAGCCTCTACCCAAGTCGGTAGAACCTCTCTGATTAGAATCTGGAGACTTGAATGTATTGCCATAACTGAAGCCATACATTCTTGCTCGATAGCTGCTCTAGACGTTCTATGCTACCTTACACGGATGTTGTTGTTAATTGCCTTGACTTCTCCAGGGGTATGGGTGCGTCAAAATTTCTAGCATTCCTATGTTGTTGCTGGCATGCACCTCCTATCCGCACCGTCTTTATACTGACAAACTCGGAGCACTGTGAGAGTTCTATTAGTACTCATAGGCAGTTTTTTGATCGCGCCGAAATTTGAACTTCGAGCTCTAGATTAGTATCGCACGGATGCATACACACATAAGCGAAAGCAAAACGGCACCGGCCAGACTCAGACCCTGCAAAATACAGATCAAATTGAATCCAAATCAACTAGGCTTGTTCGAAAGTGACCATGTACTGATCATGCCAACTGACTACTTTGTTAAAACCCTTCGATTCAACCAATCCTTTCGATCAGTTATATGACGCAAAGAAAGGTGGGCGGACGACTACAACTCTCTCCAACCCACCACAATCAAATGGCTCGCAGACGGCTCGAAAACGGTAAAGGTTTCCGGCGCTTGCATTATTAGTCCTGAGCACCGAGCCTTCATCGAAATGGGTCCATCCGTGTTCCAAGCGGAAATACACGCCATTCAGGTCTGTGCCAAACCGCTAACTGACATAGCAATATTTACCGACAGTCAGGCGTTCATTAAAGCACTTACCAGCTTCACGAACAATTCTAAGATGGTGCTACCCTCTCAAGAAGTGCTCCATCCTCCACGAACAAACTCTCACTTTACTGGTCACTCGAAAATCGAAGGCAATGAGCTAGCAGATAGGTTAGCAAACTGAGTCCCCACAGCCCCCTTCCATTGGCCAGAATCTTTTTGTGGACTACTCTGCTGCTGCAGAAACCAAATAAGAGAAGGAAAAGCGCACTTGCAACATCCCAGTGGGAGGCCTTTCCAGTCCTGAGACAGGCCGTGCTATTCATCTCAGGCTACTTACGCACTCGTACCTTGCAATTACTGTGGTTGGGTGAAATTAAAATTAGAAAATTTGTGGAATTTTGACGGGAAACTCGCGTCTGAGTGGTCAACTTAAAATTATGCGTATTGTGTCAAATGCTAGCTGCCGCTTTTGCGAGACTAATGATGAGACCTTACAACATCTCCTTTGCAAGTGCGAAAGTATTGTAAAACGATGAACGGAATACTTCAACGTAAAATTCCCTTTGTTCGAGAACATCTCCTCTATTTAATCTGGATAGATCAGTCAATTTATCGAGACGAGTCGACTGAGTCAAATAATCCAGCTCAGCTTCTCGGTATACTTACGCACTCGTACCTTGCAATTACTGTGGTTGGGTGAAATTAAAATTAGAAAATTTGTGGAATTTTGACGGGAAACTCGCGTCTGAGTGGTCAACTTAAAATTATGCGTATTGTGTTAAATGCTAGCTGCCGCTTTTGCGAGACTAATGATGAGACCTTACAACATATCCTTTGCAAGTGCGAAAGTATTGTAAAACGATGAACGGAATACTTCAACGTAAAATTCCCTTTGTTCGAGAACATCTCCTCTATTTAATCTGGATAGATCAGTCAATTTATCGAGACGAGTCGACTGAGTCAAATAATCCAGCTCAGCTTCTCGGTATAAAGGTTTTTAACACAATAGACCCAAAGTTGCAGTGCTTGCAGGTTCAAAACGAGCCACGGCCCACTCCCTTTGTCGAATTATCTATGTAAGGGACACAGTGGTGACCTTATGCTGTGCTTTTGCACAGCAGCATCTTTAATTTAACCTATAATCTTAGTTTTCAGTAGAGAAGAAGGGACCTTTTGCACAAGCCATGATTCGGGTCGGGGCGACCTGTAGCTCAGTGCGTAGCGGTGTCACGTCTCACTACGGCCATTATGGGTTTAAGTCCTGTCCACGGCATTCGTGGCCAAGGGTGTTTGCGTTGTCTTCCTTCCGTGGGGCGGGGCGTAATAATAAGCCACAACATCTCCTGAATTGTCGCAGGTAGGTGGGTAAATGAGAGCAAGGAGGTGCATTCTGGCAACGTGCATCTTCCGGAACGGGCTTATACCAACGAAATGTCAGCTAAGCCACAAGGAATAGTGGACGCGCTATGCCCCACTAGGGGTTAGAGCAAATGAGGCAGCCCTGATTGGTTTGAAAGATTCAAAGATAGGCATTCCTTGCACAATTTAAAACTAAAGGGTGAAAAATCTTCAGCTGACTCACATGCAGCGGAACAATATCCTGCAGAATTTGCTGAAATTATTGGTACCAAGTTTTAAGCGTGGTTTACACACTGAGTCTTATCGTCCATTTTGTTGATTACACAAAACAGACAGGAACATATAATGCTTGAAGAAGGTTACGGCGATTTAGGCATACGAAGAGTTCGGTTTCGGATGAAAGCAAATCTGTTAAGTCAAATTTCCGCAGTAAACGTCTCATCGTCCTACTATATGGGTGATCGTGTAAGAAATAATGGGAATGTATTTTATTGTATTCGAAATCGCAACTATAGGCACGGTAAATTGGAGGGCTACTTGGTTAGTAACATTGCGGGTAATTGTTGGTGTGAAATACTTGCGACCTTCCTGCTCCTTTTTTGAACTTCTCTTAACTTCTTTAATTGTCTCTCTTCATTAAATTCCGTACAGCCCAACCATTATTTGCAATCCATTCTTCATTAGCTTCGGTGGCGTATACGATAGTGGGATGGACTCTGAAGGAGAATGACCCAAGATCGAATCTCAGCCGAACAAGCAAACACATAAATTTAATTTAAATGTTGAAATTAAATTGGAAAATTATTTCTTAGGAAAATGATCCAACCGTAAAGTCAAATAGGCATACTTATTGGAGGTTACTGATTTTTTTTTTAATTAGGGTGGGTATGAACCAACTTAGCAAAGGTAAACACGGGTGCTAACTTGGTTACTGACATAGGAGGGCACTTCTGGTAATTACTTGCCACCTTACTGGCCTTTTTTTAACTACCCTCTTCATACAATTCGGTACCCCCCATGCGGGGGCTAAAATTTTCAATTTTCGTCTACCGATATACCCACCCTACATAGGCACCCGGGCTTTTGCAAGACCAGCACATGGATAGGTGCAAAGATGCAAGACCTGATGAGTGCTTTTATCCATACGAAACCACTTAGCTTGGAGAAATTAAAACAGAGGGAGTTTGAGAACAAAATATTTGGTCCCGTTGTGGGGCTTGAGCCGCAGACGACCGTGTTTCGAGTAGCAAAAAATACCCGGTGCATTACCGGGCTAAGCTACAGACGCATACAATGGTGGTGTGCAGAATGAAACCAAGTGTCACAAAAAATTCCAATTTTCACAAAAATAATTCGCACTTTCACATTGCAAGAACATTGTAGACATAAAATAAAATATTTGTATCCCGGCACTCTCACTTTTTTCGATTGATGTAAGCATTAAAATCGATGCAGGTAGGTACCAGCTGCGACGTGAGCTGTCAAGCAAAATATGGCGTGCTCCAAGCCAAGGGAGCGTGGAAAATTGACGCTCCGTTGGGATAGGGGCCGCTACGAAGCTGCTCGATGGAACGAGTGAACCCAGGAAGCATTTCAAGTAGCGTGTTCCTTTGGGGAAGTAGTCGCTACGAAGCTGCTCAGTGATGTGAATGTGTCCATTGTGTTTGTATTTTTTTCATCAGTAAACGTAATTAAGTTTGAAACATTTTCATCAAATATATAAATATATACGTGTACATATATAAACGGCTATAATAAATAATAAATCATTTTTTTTCTAATCTTCCATTAACTCGGAAGTCTTTCTTTTATTTCGGTCAATTAAAATGTCAAATACATACTTAGAAGCAATCACTAACGCTTGGTTTCGATTTTTGGCAATTGTTCAACCATCCGTACCAGGCCTTGAATCCTTGTTGAGCCTTGATTTTCTTTGCACAGGCCAGTGGCTTGCTAATGTCATCGGTCAGAAGGGAAGTGCAGGCAATATGACATTCGTTGTAAGATTTGACGTTTCCTTGACACCAATACTTGTTGTTGATTTGGAAAAGACCATAGTCGCGGGTTCCGTTCGAGTTCAGTGCTCCAACAGCTTTGGTATTGTATCCAGATTCATGATGAACAAGACATACCCAGTCAGCAAGTTCGGACTTTGGAATACCATGGGCGTGGAGAGTCTTTGCAAGACTGCACTTGGTGTAGATTTTACCCCAGGCAGGAGAAGCAACACAGAGTAGGGCAAAAGCCAAAACGAGGAGGAATTTCATGATTGTAAACTATGTTCTTTCTGAATCGACAAAAAGTACTGTCAGTTGTGAGGGTGGTCTATTCTTTTATATAGTGCTCTGAAGGATCTATGATTCTATGATCTATAAATAAAACGAAATAATAGGTAAAATTTAAGCGAATAAAATTGCTCCGATAAGAACTTGAATCGAATGCAATTGAATATTTGATCAAATTAAAAAAAAAACAAAAAATTATTAAACTCGACGGGTTAATTAATTAAAAAGCGAAATGAAATTCATTGTTCCAATATATTGCCAACCTTCCAAGATAAATAATTAAAATCGTGTAGCTTAGAGAAATAATAATAGTGTAAGCAATGTAACAGGGTACTGATAGCCTCGTGCATTGAACTTTCATTGCGATATATCTTTCTACCGGTTCGTAGGCTCGAACCTTTCCATAAGCATGAATGTTTCAGTTATTTTCTACCTGTGGTGTGGGGCGTTAGAATAACCCACTGCTTTTTCGGCTTGTCACAGAACAGGGCATATAGACATACATATAGAAAGAATGTGTACGATAGTAACAATCATTCATTCATTTTGCAAGAGATGGGTGTCTAGTGTGATAGATGCCCGCTCCTATCGAGGAGCAAACTGCGACTCAGATCATGACTTGGTGAAGACGACCTACAGATCTAAAATTTCCTCAGTGCATCAATCTAAAATCAGCCCTCCCAAAATCGTTGCGGTTTATAAGCTTCTGAGCCATGCTACGGCAGATGCGTATACTATACTACCGCCCTTAAGGAAAGACTGCTATCTCCTATGCTACACAACATCGGCAACACAGGCGTCCATGGGTTCTGAGAAGAACCAAAGAGATCACAGAGAAAGTCGTGGGATATAAAGCTCGGCGAGCGCGAAATGACTGGTTCGACGGAGAATGCAAAAATTCACTTGACGCGAAAACGAGGCCTATAAACAAAAATACGACGATCTATGGCGAATATCGAATGGAGAAACTGGAGACGTAAGAAACGTCAATAGTTCGACGAGCAGTTTCTAAATGTTAACGAAAGCTTAGCTAATAGGAACACCCGACAAGCGTACAAGTAAATGCAGTTAAAAGCAGCTATCAACCCAGGACTAGCCTCTGTAACGACAAGGATATAAACATCATCAGCGACACCGATGGTATTAACAAACGATGGGTCTCTCATTTTGAAGAGCTTCTGAACCTACCATCTGACATCCCCACATACAAGCAGCTCTGGACGATATTGTTGATCTGGGCCCACCCAGACAACCTCCGAGAGTAGAGGAAGTTCATCTCGCGTTGCGGTCACTAAAACGAAATAAAGCGCCGAGCGCTGACAAGATTCCAGTTGAACTGCTAAAATTCGGTGGATTGGGTCTAGTTAATCCCATTACATCAATTACTCTTGCGAGTATGGGAGAACGAGGTGATCCCAGACGATTGGCGCAGAAGCATCATCTGTCCAATTCACAAAAAGGGAGATAAACTGTGATGTGAGAATTACAGGGGCATATCACTAGTCTGTACGCCCTATAAAATTCTGACGAAAATTCTGGAAAATAGGATAAAATCGTACGCAGAACGAATCATTGGCGAATATCAAGGCGGTTTCAGACCTGGTCGCTCCACAACCGATCAGCTCTTTACGGTCAAACTGATACTCCAAAAGTGCTTGGAATACAACGTAGACATATAACAAATCTTTGTCGAGTTCAACCAGGCATACGACAGTATCGATCGTGAAGTATTGTCATGCTGCTTTGGTATATTTTAAGTTTTTGAATAAATGGGTGTCCTTCTCGGTTCCTCAACTCCACCGTCTAATACCAGTTCTGGGGCTTTACTGATGTGTATTGCCTCAAATCTTCAGTGATAGTGCAATGCCATGATTCGGCAGTAGGTCCTTAATTTAGGCTTGACGTTTCAGTTTCCGTACCTATAGTATTTCCCAGTTGAGTTAATCCGTATCCCAAATGAAAAAATCCCTATCCCAAATGAAAAAATCCCTGTCCCAAATGAAAAAACTCCTTCCCAAATGAATTAAACTTTTTCCCAATATAATTAAACTATTTCCCGATTGAATTCAAACAGAGAGAATTTGTTTGTAGCTTCCGATATATTTATTTAAAACTAACTTACCGATGAAATATCTTGAAGGATCACTGAAAATCTATAAATCAAACATTCGTGGGTTCCAGTGATTTCGGATGATATTTTGAAATTTAAAAAAGAAATCTGCGGGAAGAATTTCCATCATTCGATGTGCGCTTGCTCTGTTTTACTGGATCTACAATCAATCCTAATTCCGTGCGAAATTTATTTTGGATTGCTAATTTTGACATAGATTTCAACGCTCTGGATATCTCGCTGTTTACTTCCTGAATTCCTATTTGTAAGTACTGCGGAATCAGGAGGTAAAATTTACAAATGGAATCGTCACAGACACCTCTTTAAAGAGAATTTGCGTAAAAAAAATATTCACTGGAAGGATGCAAAAAAAAAGTCAAAAAGGGTATTTTTTTTTGTTCGTGGATAGGCATGTGGGGTGTCATCATATCATATCGGAAGCTACATATAAATTCACTCTGTTTGAATTCAATCGGGAAATAGTTTAATTATATTGGGAAAAAGTTTAATTCATTTGGGAAAGAGTTTTTTCATTTGGGATAGGGATTTTTTCATTTGGGATACGGATTAACTCAACTGGGAAATACTATAATTCGGCTTTGGCATCTGAAAAAAAATAAAATGTAACGAATGGAAGCTCCTCATCGACAACCCACGCCACTTTCCTCCCGAACTGAGTTGCCCTTACCCAGGTGCCAATGGCTTCCTGATCCCATCCTAATGGGAGAACTATTTCGTTACAACCCCCCATGCGGGTCTATAATTTTCAATTTTCGCCTTCCGATATAGATATACCCACCCTATATAGGCGCCCTGACTTTTTGCTGGGTTGACAGATTTGTTTTCATACAAAACTGAAGAATTTTTAGAAAATTTCGTATGAAGCGGTTGGATGGATAGTGAACTAAATTCGAAATATCTTGGCTATTTATAGTATACACCAAATATGTAAGCCAATCTACGGGGGGTTAGATTTTTTGCTTGGTAGTTTCAAAGTTATGATGCAAATATGGTAGGAAAAATAAACATTTTGTAATTTGACGAAAAATAAATCAATCTACGGCTCATTTATATTTGTTTTTTCATTACTGAAACTTAAGTGTACATCAAATCAGAATTGATGTGGAAAACACAGAACTTTTTGGAAGTGAAAAATATTCATTTCTAACTCTATGGTAAAAAAATATTAAACCAAGCAAACATTTTTTTCGGCCATCTTTGATCCGCCATTTTGGATGGAAGCGAACATTAGATTTTTAGATGCTTTTCAGGATTCGTTCTACACATATGTAGGAACTATTCATGAAAAATTCAGCTCCTTGTGTGTTTGTGGGCTACCAAACCCAAAATTTACTGGTACTTTACTGATAGTGTAAATGGGTGTCGAGATTTGCAAACCTATTCAGATTTTAGCAGGCCATGTGAATATGCTATTATAGCGATTAGTAGAAATTTTAAGCCGCTTTTTCACTTCCTAATTTTACTAAATCCGGATATCCTAAGAAAAAGAGTACCACCGTCCAGTAGCCTCAAATTATAGATCCTCGTCTTTTAATTGCCTGCCTGTATCTCTATATCACCCTACTAATATCAATACCTGATACGAGTAACATATATCAGAAAAGAGTTGTCTATTTTTTATTGTATAGCCGCATTCAAGCTTCCGAAGATTATCTTATCTTGACACCTATTCCTTCATACGGATTAATTGTTTATGCAAAATTATTTTTCTAATCTTCATCGGCAAGTAGTAGCAATTGTTCTTTTGACTTAATTAGACCCAATTGAATACAACGGACAAACAAAGATTCCAATCAGATTTGAACACGCTTTAACAAATATTTACTATTGTTGAAGTGTCGCACCTGCTTATTGATAGTATTATTTGTTTTTGTTTTCTTTCTTTGCTGATAGTATTTCAATTTAGGTTTATTTTAGAATGCGTTATTTGACGATTAATATTTTGCAAACGCATAGAAGTTGTTTAACGAGATGAAGAAAATTTGAAGGTGAATGATCATTATCAGACGTCATTACTCTTTTAACCCTCCAATGACCGATGATTTTTCCAACTATCGATGACCTCTAGCCTAAACTATACAGGCCCTCTGGGGTTTGAAAAAAGCTCGTAACAACGATTAGTCTCGGGGTTTGTAAAAACATTTCATGTATTGTATTTCTTCAAGGCATAGAGAATAACTATGGAGGAGCAATCCGCATATACTCAACACTAAACTATTTGAAGCAATTCCAGTCGTAAAAAGTAAATAGAGAGACACCCGCCCTCCACTGCGCAACACCCGCGCAGTCTATTTAAAAGCACAGGAAGCAATAACATTCCAGTGTGTCTCTCTGCCGCGGAACACCCGCCCTGTCCATATAGAAGCACGAAAGATGTCAAATTTCCATCCCCCTTCCTACTTCCTCACTTGTGCCGAATAACTTCGTTTCTCTCGCTCTTTTTTCATTTCCTCTGATTCTCTCTCTTCAAAGCTACGGAATAGTCACCACACTCAGGCTTTTGACAACTAGAACATAAATAACATACTTATCTTGAGTTGCCTATTCGCCTCTACACGGTACAACCAGCAAGAGAGACGGTGATGCTGATGACGGTGAACTAACGGTGGAATCACACCTTCGCTCGGATGCCCTATTTGTGTTACTTGTTGAAAAATAAAATAAGAAAACAAGTGAGCCATTGCATAAGTTTAGCGTAAGGTAGGTGAGACGTGAGAGCTTACCACTATTTCGAAAGCTTCCGTAGCCGTACGACCAGTCGGGAAGCAGGGATACGCGCGTTAATGACCCTTTCCAAGATGATACGTATAACTACATAGTTGTCTGGACGATAGTTTAAAACATATTCATAGTTTGTTTATCAGACAAACTACGACCATTTGAGGAAATTAATTAATCATAGATAATAAATGATAATACTTTGCCTTAACCCTTAGTGGGGCATAGCGCGTCAAACACTCCTGCGCGCCATTGTACTCTATTCTAGGCAATGGCGCGAAACTCCCTAAACCATTTCCCTTGCGCCTTACACTGTTTTGCCATAGATCGATGCCTTTATGCAGAACGCGACATTTCGCGCCTTCATAGGTTGCCTTAATGATAGCCACAAAGGCCACAATTTCTCATTGATGCCTCTCCTGTGCAAGGCAGCCCATATAGAATCCCGGTTCACACAATAGAAAGCCTTCTCGAAATCGATGAAAAACAAGTGAAGCGGAGAGTCGTACTCAGCGCATTGCTCGATAGTGACTCGCAACGTGTTAGCTAACTCGAAACCTACTGCAGCTAGAGAGTTGAATTTTGCCTTATAATGCAGCCTGAACCTTCCTTCAAAAATAAGAAATAAAAAAACCCAGAAAATTTCAAGTCAAAGTAACCCCTCTGTTATTACAGCAGCTAGAGGGTCTAAGCTTGAACTACCGCAGCTAGAGAGTTGAATCCTGCTTTAAAAAGCAGCCAAAACCTTCCTCCAAAAACAGAAAATACCATTCCGGACGAAAAACTGCGAAAAAACCCCAAAATTTTGGAGCAAAATGACCCTCGACTTACATAAATAAAAGTGCGTGTTTCTTCGTTATTACTGCAGCTAGAGGGTCCAAACTTGCTCTTTTTCAAATGGCTCTAACTCGAAAACTACGGCAGCTAGAGAGTTGAATCTTCCCCCAAAAATAGAAAATACCATTCCGGCGAAAACTGCAAAAAAGACGAAACATTTTTTGACCCCTTGACTGCCAAATATAAAAGTGGGTTTTTTTTCGTTATTACAGCAGCTTGAACCTTCCCCCAAAAATAGAAAATACCATTCCAGACGAAAAATTGCGAAAAACCCCGAATGTGCTTATACTGACCGTATAAGCTTAGACTAAAGAGGAATTAACCGCTTCAATTATTGCACTAAAACGAAGAAAAGCTACCGGACTCGACGTTATCCCCACCGAACTTTATCAAGCAGTGCCAAGCGTAACTGCCGAGTTGCTGCATCCACTTGTTGATAAAGCGTGGAATACGGGGTCTTTTCCCAGTGAGTGATCAAACTTCCGAAGATGGGTAGCCTTACAGACCGTAATAATTAGAGAGGCGTTTGTATGCTTCCTGCTATTGCCAAGATAAACGCAAAATTCGTCCTGAAAAAACTAAAGGCTCAATTAAAAAATACAGTTGATGAAGAGCATCGATCCGGATCCTCTTATGTCGATCACATTAAGACATTGCGAATCATCATTGAGGAATGCGTTGAACACGATTTTCCGCTTCACTTACTTTTCATCGATTTCAAGAATGCTTTTGATAGTGTAAACCGGGTTTCTATATGGGCGGCCTTGCGCAGGACAGGCTGAGAAACTTGTGGCTATCATTAAAGCAATCTATGACGGCGCGAAGTGTTGTGTTCTACGTAAAAGTGAGGTGCCGGGGAATTCGAGACTCGCAGTGGAGTTCGGCAGGAGTGCATTGTCTCACAAATCTTATTCCTCATAATGATCGGCGATATGTTGCATGCAGCTCTAACCAGACTAGACAGAGGAGTTCAATGGACTTCAACTTCTTACCTAAAACATATTGACTACGCCGACGACGTTCGCCTACTCTACCACAAAATTATGGATCTGCGTGCAGTGGCGTTAGATATTTAGAGGGAAGCAAGCAAGGTTGGGCTAAAGATTAATACCAACTGGACCAAGGCTCATAGAACGCTATTGCGAAAAAAGTCCTACATCTACATTAATGGGCAGTCTGTGGAGAAGGAGGGCAACTACGTCTACCTGGGTAGCTTTGTGGTCGAAAATGGTGATATGGAGCAGGACATCGCTCGGTCGTCGTATCAACCAGGCTAAATGCGCATACAGCATGTTGCCCAAAATCTGGCAGAGCAGTTATCTCAGCATCAAGACATAGCTAGGCCTGTTTTGCTCAATGTCAATGCTTTTGTATGGGATCAGTACATGGAAAGTTTTCGTTAAAGTTATCAGAAAGCTGCAAGTTTTCGTCAACTCATGTCTTCGTCGAATTCTAAGAATTTTTTTTTCCCGAAACAATATCAAACCAGGCCGAAGCGAAGCTTCGGCCCGGAGTCCGAAGCGTATATACCCTAGACTTGTACAGACCTAGTGGTGATACCAAAAGTAATAATTGGCAACGACCATGCATTAAAAGTGAGTTTCCTATATAGCCAGTTTATAGGGGAGGTTGGCACTCATTCAGGGAGATCTTGACCATTCTCAATATGAACTAACTCAACTAACTAACCCATTCTACAAATATTTGTTGAATTTTTCAAGTCGCTAGCTTCATTCCATCGAAAGTTATTGCTTATTTGAAGTCTTACTTGTAGGGGAGGTAAGGGTTCCTTGGGTCGGATCTTGCCCATCATTGCCACCAACCAATTACATTGACCACCCTACAAACATACAAACAAAATTTTAAGTCTCTAGCTTCACTCTATCGACAGATATCGCTTATTTGAAGTTTCGTTTGTAGGGGAAGTAGGGGTTTCGTTGGTCGGATTTTACGCATTTTCAATATTAGCCGACTGGATCCTACTACAAACATTTGGGCAAAATTTCAAGTCGCTAGCTTTATTTTGTCGTAAGCTATCGCTTGTTTTAAGTGTCATCTCTAGGGGAGGTAGGGGTTCATTAGGTCGGATCTAACCCATCTTTAATGCCAACTAACTCAATCTCACTTCAAACATTTGACCAAAATTTCAAGTTGCTGGCTTCATTCTATCAGAAGTTATCGGTTATTTGAAGTTTCATTTGTAGGGGAGGTAGGGGTTCCTTGGGTCGGATCTTGCCCATTTTCAGTGCTAACTAATAAGACCTTACTACCAATATTCTACCAAATTTTCAACTTGCTAGTGTCATTCTATCGAAAGTTATCGTAATTAAAATAATATTTAATTTTTTGAATTTTGTGGGGGAGGTAGGCGTTCCTTTGATCTGATTGTGCCCAACTTCCCAAAACCTAAGCAGCTTCTCACCCCAGGGTTACATGCCAAAAATCAGATGTCTACGTCAATTGGTTCAAGAGTTATGGAGAAAAAACCTGAAAAGTAGGGTAGTACGGGGCTCTTTGTAAGAAAATTACCGTTAGTTTCAAACTGATCGATTTTATTTTTCCAGAGGAGTATAAGATTACCATCACGAGCAATCTACCAAAGCTAGAGGTTTTCATGTTTATTTAATCGGGAGTTATAAATACATTTAATTATTTTACATATGTAGGGGAGGTAGGCGTTCTCTTGGCCTGATCATGCCCATTTTCAATACCAACCAACTAGATCATACTTCCAACATCTAGTCAAAATTTCAAGGCTCTAGCTTCATTCTATCGAAAGTTATCGTGCGAACGGACAGACAGACAGACAGACGGACTGACAGACAGACAGACAGACAGACATGGCTTAATCGAATCAGGAGGTGACCCTGATCATTTATATATATATATATTGCTATACCTCCGGAGCCTCCTTTAAGGTGTTACATATTTCCGTCGTGACAAAAACAATATACCCTATACTACATAAAAGTCTAGGGTATAAAAAAAGGTAGGCAGGAACCCGACATCACGGGAACTGAACCCGGACCGTATGGTTGTTAGCCCGGTCCGATACCGACTCAGCCATGCAGCTTCTGACGAAAGCTGTTCATTGTGCCTTTTTTGTAGTATACATCGAAAGTACCGAATACAAATTGAGAATTCATATGCACTAATGGTTGGAATGGAATGTTTACGCATTCCACAGATTCTACGGTTTTACCCCGTACCGCGCCATAAGATGTTTACACATAAAAAAAACGCAAGTGTAATTTAAGCCTTTGTTGCTGTTGTGGAAATAACCGCAACCATCTTACTATGTATTTCGGAAGAATTTGTCGTTTATCAATTATTCTTTATCATCATACGAGTATCGAGTACAAGGGCGTGTTTTTTTCGTTAGTTTAGAAAAGCGATAAAGTTGGATACCAAACAGTTACAGTAGTCAAATTCACATTATTCCTAGAAAAGAATTGCGGAAATGTAAATGGAATAAAACGACTATGGATTTGTCATAAATATAGGTACAATATTATAAAAAAAAAAAAAAAATAACTGGCGCAACAGTCCAATTTGAACCACGGCCTCGAGATGAGTTAGCATCATCTCATTTTCTAGATCGTGACGGTTTTTGTGCAGAGGTATGTGATCAGCAACACGCTCAACCGAGTTATTTACCCGGACGGACAGACGGACAGACAGACAGACAGACAGACAGACAGACAGACATGGCTTAATCGAATCAGGAGGTGACCCTGATCATTTATATATATATACATTGCTATACCTCCGGAGCCTCCTTTAAGGTGTTACATATTTCCGTCGTGACAAAAACAATATACCCTATACTAAAAGTCTAGGGTATAATGAAGAGCTAAGTCGGCGTACGGGGCAAATGCCAATCGACGAATTGATATGCATGCGAAAATGGCAGTGGATAGGTCACACATTGCTGATGGATGATAACAGCATTGCTTTACAACCATGAAATGGAAGGCAAACAAGGCCAACCGAGAGGGGGTCCTAAAATCACATGGAGTCAATTTATGGGAAAAGAGTGCAAGGCGCTGGGTAAGTCGTTTGGGGAGTTGCGCCCCATTATCCAGAACAGAGTAAGATGGCGCGCAGGTGTGGTTGACGAGCAATGCCTCACTAGGTGTTAAGGTAAAATAGTATCCTCTTCAATCCTTTACTTCATAGTAATTGACGATGTGATGCACGCAGCCCTATCTGGACTACAAAGAGGAATTCGATGAGCCTTAACCTCTTATCTGCAACATATTGACTACACTGACGAAATATGCCTACTCACCCATAGAATCCTCGATCTAAACGCAATGGATTTAGATCTCGAGAGAGGCGAGCGCAGTTGGGCTAAAGACTAACGCCAACAAAACCCAGATTCTAAGCTCGCCGTTGCGAAAAAGAAGAATACAGACTCGTCCAGCCATCAATTCTATCCATCAATACCTAGGTAGCATTGTTGCTGATTGTGGTACGGAGCAGGACTTTGCTCTTCGTATCAACCAGGCTAAATGCGCATTCGGAATGCTGTCTAAAATCTGGTAATGCAGCTATCTCAGCTTTATGACCAAGCTTGGTTTTTTCCATTGATATACAAAAGAAGAGGATAGAGTCCAACCCTATACGTGACTGTCTGTGAACAGGACCAAATTGTTGTTTTCTTTTTTGTACCAACGATCAGCTGGTCTTACTTTCAATGACATTTCTCGTTGTTATTTTCGTGTCGACTGGATTCAATCGAGTGATATCAGTGAGAAATTTGTTTTTCCAAGTGAAAACGCGAATGTTGTCAGTGAAACAAGAACAAAAACTATAAATTGAACTTTAATTAAACAGTTAGTGCAGTATTTACGTAAATACGAGGTGCCGGTCGTGAAGAAATTTGTAAAATGGAGTGCGCGATGCAAGGTTGCCGAAACAGGAGGATTTCCCGGAACAATGGAGTTTCATTTCATAGGTAAATGCACTAATTACGTTCGTTATGAAGTGCATCTTCGCTCTAGATGGTTGAATTTCATATAGTGCCAAGGAATTTTCGGGAATCTTAGTGTTTTTGTCAGTGGTCCATCAACCTTCGAACGAAAATAAATGCAAAGCTTGTGGTCAATCAGCTGTTTACTTTTGTTTCAGTGGCGTAGTGTAAGAAGTGTTATATGGGGGTGACCATTTGAAAACACCCAAATTTTAAGAAAAAAGTTGCTTTATATTGACACTGAATACCAACTGACTTAATCTGAAACTGTCAGATACATCATAAATGCGATGTTTTTGGTCACGTAATCACGTAATATTGTGAGCATAATGTTACTTAACGACTATACAGTTTAAAAGAAAATGAAGAAATAATTTAGCAACATAACTTTGCCTTTTATTAATAATAGATTAACTGAAGCCGTTTTTTACAGATTTCCTCAGGATCCATATTTACGGGCTGTATGGATTAAATCTACTGGGTGGAGGAATAAGGCCATAACGTGCAACACGTATGTCTGCTCTGACCACTTTTTGGAGGCAGATATGATAAGGCACCCTAAGACGACGTTGCTACGCGAGGGGGCATTTCCTCTGGAAAATACGACCTCAGTGGTAAGAATATATAATATCGTTTATTATAAATATAATATACTTTTTTATTTGTACAGGATTTTACTGAAACGGCTCACGGCACTGAAGCAACCAGCCATCTGAACATGAACAATCCAACATCCGGTGTAATTGTAGATGCTTCCGACTATGGGCATTCATCTCGTATGATGGTAATATTTTAAATTGACTAATATATGTATATTAATTTGATGAAAACTCAAAATATATTTATTACTCAGAATATGTCATCAGACGGTGTATCCGCAAATTACACTGAGCTGTTGGATGGTGTTTGTCAGGACCAATTGACTACTGAACTGGTAAGTTTTACATGAAATATTTAGAGAAATGTTAAACTTATTAGAATTTTCAATTGCAGAATAACGTTAGCTGTCAGGCATTTACTGAAAAGCCAGCAACCTGCTATATATTCACTGATCCAAACAAGGTTGTCGTGTTATCTGATGTAAGTTCAAAAATTTAGAAGGAAAAAACGCCGAAATTATTTTGTTTCATATTTTGTTATTATTTGTAGGATATGTCTGTAGGTAGATTTGCAGATTCTACCGCATTTTCCAGAGGCGATGCTAAAGCTATCGTAAGTTGTCAAGGTTTTTACCCTTATGCATTATTATTACCCAACAGGATATGTGCATTTACAGATATTCTCAGACTTTTATTCAAACAATACAACAACTGGTATGATTTTGGATGTTGCTGAGCATGGACATTCATCTCAAGTGATAGTAACTTCGCAAATTGACTGATTTATAAATTTGAGGAGAGCTATTATAAATATATTTTCATTTCCTTAGAATATGTCATTAGATGGTGCATTCGCAACTTCAACTGGTCTGTTTGGTGATGTTGAGCTGGTAAGTTTTCCATGAAGTTCTGCACGTAGATATGAAGGAGAGAATATGGAGATATAGAATTGTTAAACATTACTTAATGAAATTTGCAATTGCAGAATAATGTCTTGTATAAAAGTCGGGCGTTTACGGGAAAGGATTGCAGCCATACATCTGAAGCTATGGTGAGTTTAAAAAGAAATTACATAAATATTGATTTAATTTGTGATTACTTACAGGATGTAGATGTGAACGCGTCTCCTGCTACGTTTTTTGGTGTTCCCAATCTAAATACTTCTTCTGAACTGGTATTTTATAATATTACCATAAATATTCCGAAAATACTCGCATAATAACACATTTATATTTTTTTTTCTTCCCCAAAAAAATCGGTGAGTTTGTTTGGAGTTGCAAACCATGTCCCGTCTTCTGCTGTCACGGTAAAATAGGTAACATACTTTTTGGTGCTGGTGGCTTACGTGAGTTGTTTGTAAAGAACTTGTGTGTAGTTAATGTTAGAAATTTGGACAGTAAAATAGTTATTATGTTAGTTGATTTTTAAATTATTTTTGCAGCTTTTCATGGATGAAACAAGTACCTACGTACTTCTAATTACAAATATATTTATTTTACATAGATTCATGTATTATGGGAGCAAGTTACTCTCTTCCTCAGGTACATTATTTACTTCCTGAAGTAGTACTCGTATATTACCCTAAGCTGAGCGCAACTGGGATCGCGTTCGCGTGTTTTCTGTCAAATGAACTTTACTTTACGAAGTCGCGAATTTGCCGCCAAATGACGTTTACACTATAGCCAGATTATTTCATGTGCGGCGTAATCTGGGTATGGTGAGTTTAAAATTGTATGAATTTGACCGTTTCAGGTTAAATCATCTGACACAGATGAAGTAATCTGGTTGTAGTTTAAACGTAATATAATTTAGTCCGTTAAACTAAAATAAATTATCTTCAATAAAAAGTTTTGTGAAGAGAAAAACGTGTCTTTTTTTAATTACGGTTATTTTTAGGAAATCACGCTTGTTAAGACGCGACCAAATACGGATACTTTTTTAGTTAGTGTAACATTGGAAAAAAAAAACATATTTTTTTGCTTATAATCGCATAACGAATTGCGTGGTAAAATACGTGCAATTGCATGAGAAAGCAATTCTAAGCAAAAAACATTAAGATTTTTTTTTCATTTTATAATAATATATGTTATTTGTGTGTGTGTTGTCTATGTTCTGTACTGTCGCAAAGGGGAATTTTATGTATTTTACAACATAGTTACAACTTATGCGGTCTTATATAGGATGAACATTTGACTTCGACTTCCCGGATTAATAAGCTGATGTTGAGAGTTAAGTCGCTAGAAGCGAAACTCCAGAAAAAAAACACATTAATTCGATCTCTTCGGAAAAAAATTAGAACAAAGTGTGCTAAAGAGTCGAACGTTAAGGAACTGTTGATCTCACTCAAAAATAAAAACCTTATTTGCGAATCAGTTCAGGAGCAACTAAAAAGGTTTTCAGGTGCTAATAAAAGCCATTTTCCAAAGAATAAGTTCGAAAAAAACAGGGAAGACTGTTCCGCAGAGCTATGATCCTGAAATTAAGGCTTTTGCGTTGAACTTAAACTTTTTGTCGCCTAAAGCATATGAGTACGTCCGGGAAAAATTAGATAATTGTTTACCACATGACAAAACACTACGGAAGTGGTACCAAAGAGTCGATTGTGAGGCGGGCTTTACCGAAGAATCGTTGACAGCTCTTAAAAACGTTGTTCAGAGTGAAACGGATGGAGAAATTGTAGTCAATCTGGTTTTAGACGAAATTCACATAAGGCAACACATTGATTGGGATGGCAGGCGATCGTATGGTTACGAGGACTTTGCAGATGGTGGAAACAGTAACATCGTAGCAACGCAAATCCTTGTTTTTCTGGCGGTAGGCATTAACAAATCATGGAAAATACCTTTGGGTTATTTTCCCATCGCCAGCATAACAGCCGAACAAAAAGCGAACCTGGTAACACTGTGCCTAAAAAACCTCCAAGACACTGGCGTTCGAGTACTTGGTGTCACATTCGATGGTGCTGCAACCAACCTTACGATGTCTAGAATATTGGGATCTGATGTACGCGACATAAACTCATCAGGGTATATTCAAGTACAGGAAGAAAAAGTGGTTCTTCACCCAGATACATGCCATATGATTAAGCTTGTGCGGAATACTTTCGCTGAAAAGGGGCCATTCATTGATAAAGACAATAAAACCGTCAAATGGGTACACCTCGAGGCGCTAGTGGAACTGCAAGAAAAAGAGGAGCTGCATTTGGCAAATAAGCTGCGCAGAGCTCATATCTATTTTGGACGACAAAAAATGAAAGTAAAACTGGCTGTTCAGACTCTAAGCAGATCTGTTGCGGATGCATTAGATTTTTGCCGAGAAATTCTGAAACTACCTGAATTTGCTAATAGTGAGGCGACGTCAAAATTCATTCGGATGTTTAACGATATATTTGACATATTAAATAGTCGCAACATTTCAGAATTTGAGCTAAAGAAGAGAGCCATGAGTCAAAGTAACATCCGTGTCTTATTAGACTTTGCAGCAGAGGCGATCCAGTACATTAAAGAATTAAGGTTTCAATCTTGTGGAAAGAATGTCATCGACACAATAAGAAAGATTCCATTCGTAGGTCTCATAACATCCCTACAAAATCTTTCTTATATTTATGACAATTTCATAAAAACAGGCATATTGATGTATCTGCCAGCATATAAAATGAGCCAGGATCACATCGAGCTATTCTTTTCTTCTATACGATCCGGGCTAGGATACAACAATAACCCAACAGTCCGGCAATTCATGGCATGTTACAAAAAGTTGTTATTTCGATGTCAGCTTCGTGATGGTGGTTTAGGAAATTGTCTCCCACTGTCGAATATTCCAATATTGAATGCAACTTCGCCTATCAGAGAAATCAACAATACCACTGGTGGAACAACATTAAGAGGAAAAACAGACACGATTGATTTAACTCACTTCGATGAAGGCTTCTTTTTAGAGCATAATTATGCGGTAAACCCTGCACGATTATCGGAATACGCAAATCATGTAATTGAATACATGTCAGGGTTTGTTATATTCAAAATAATTGAAACTTTGGAATGCGATGATTGCATATCAGCACTGCAAGGGCCTCTTTTCACGACGTCACTAATAAGTTTCAAAACCAGGGGCCGTCTTAAGTCGCCATCAAAAACAGTAGTCTTTCTTTGCACAGAAGCCGAAAAACGACTAAGAGCCATGCAACACCTACAGGAGGAAAACATATTAAACAAAAAAACCTTCGTAAAAATTTGTTCTTCAGTGCAAAGATATTGCATCGGTAAAACCCTTTTTGAAGATCATGCAGACCACATGACAGCCACCGCCCACTACAGCCAGCTAATTAAATTAATATTGGAAAAATATTTGAATACCAGATATTTTTTTATTGCCAAGACAAAATGCTCGAATTTATCCGTAAGACAGCATTTGACTAAATATATTCATTTCCGCGGAATGTAGATATGTACATATTATTATTATATTATTAAGTCCGAAAATGTAAATAAAAAATAAGCAAATAACCAGAGCACGAAAGCAGCAGAATCTGCCCTAACTCCGCCGCAGCCGGTCCCAAGCCCGTTTTATAAAGGAGGAGGGGGGTGGATGCTTATTTCCATTAACAACGTTTTGCCATATTTTCAAAGCAGATCTTTCGCTGTGTTCTCGGAGTAGTATATGAGGAGTACACCAACCTCAGCAATTTCAAATAATTTATCATAACAAATATTAATTACTGTATATCAAACTATAAAATCATCGTCCCTTGGACGAAAATTGGTTTCCCAGCAAAAAAAACTGTTTTGTATAGTATATTCTACTTTTTTTTCATAATTGTGATTAATCGCACAAGTATTTTTTGGGATAATAATTCCGATTTTTTTTCTTATTTACTATTGCGAAAATATATGTATATTTTTCTTGATAAAATCTCTGACATTATTCATACTTAAATGGCAAAATTTCGAAATTCGCGCCAAATTATGCATGCCCCCCTTATAATATATCTTCTACGCCAGTGGTGAAAATGTGATAGTGTTCGTGTAACACGCACATATAAGGAAATGGTTCCCAAAATCTTTCGGTAGCCTACTTCCAGTTGTCTTCTTCTTCATTGGTTTTTTCGCTCCGTGATATTTTCTGTGCTACTGGTGTATGAAAGCAGCACATGGAGAGTCGTCATAAAGGTTACCAAAAAGCTGCGTGTTTTTACTAACTCCTGTCTTCGTCGAATTTTAAGAATTTTTGGGCGCAAAACAATATCAAATGAAGAGCTTAGTCTGCGTACGGGTCAGATACCAATTGATGAACTGCTAAGCAGGTGAAAATGGCAGTGGATAGTGTGGAGAAACTCTCCCACTCACTTAGGGCCTTCGTCCACTGATGCTACGCGACTCCAACGCGACTGCAACCCAACGTGTTTGCGACGGTTGCACGAAAGTCGCGTTGCATGCTCTTCGTCTATTGACGCAACTCTTCTGCGACTCGTGTTGTGATAAAATGAAACCACTAGTGTGTACAGAGATTTCGCTCTCGTACTTATATGTGAAATGTTTCGTTTTGGGTGACAGGATGATGAGGACGGCCAATGGTGTAGAAATGCATCGTTTCCTTGGTAATGTATCCTTTTTTTGGCAATGTATCTTTTTTTTCGCGTTTGCGATTTGTGTGGCTGTGAAATGCAGAATTTTTGTAGGCGAACGTATGAAAGATGGATAATGTAGTAGAGAACAGGGTGGCCTTTCTGGGGTGGGCAACCTCAAATTTTTTGTATTGTTTGACTTCAGATTCGGAATCAGCTACCCGTAATTGCCTTGTAGTTCTAACCAGCCCGATCGGGCGAGTATTTCCCCCCGAAAGCAGGGTGGCCATTCTGAGGTGAGCTACCCCTAGTTTTTTTTTTCTTTTTTGACTTCAGATTGGGTCGCTGATTCTGAATCTGAAGTAAAATAAAAGAAAAAAAATTTGGGTTTGCCCACTCCAGAATCGCCACCCTGTTCTCGTGGGGAAACAATCATACAATGCACGACTCTACTCTAGACATCTCCTGTCCCAACACAAAGACTGCGCTTATAGCAACGTACGTTAAATGAAAACGACCACATCCGATAACTCGATGACGACATCCTGTAATATGATACATACTCGTACTCAATTCCAATTTGTTCCGTATAAACATTTTCAATGTTAAAACCTGAAGATTCGGTGAAAAACCTTCACTTCGGCAATGAACGCGTCTTTTTTATGGAATCCCGGGTATTTTAATATCAGGTACTAAAAAGCACAGGGTACTCAAATCCCGGGATCCCGGTACTCAGTACCGGAAACTGAAAACATTCGCCTTATCACTCCGATTCATATGACGTCCATCTTGTCCATATTCCAGTTCATTATTCATCCCCCCGATTCATATGATACCCATATTGCCAATGTTTTACTTCATTGTCAAGAAAGTCCTTTTCCTTATCAGATGCTTCATCGAAGGTTTCAAAACTCCATTAACAGTACTCTTGTACATTCCCTTATCATTCATTATCATTCACTTATTAAATATTCGCCTCGCGTACACACAAAAATCCCTCACCTACAGCTGAAATTCATGCTCACTCAAATATCAAAACACCAGATACCAAATAAAAGTCGCACGAAAGTCGACATGCAACCGGACAACCAAGTCGTTTTGGAGTTGGTCGCGTCCGAGTTGCGTTGCAGTCGCACCAGTGGACGAGGCTCCACGCAATAACACGTGTCCTTCTCTAACGCGACTCCCGTGCAACGCCCATGCATCTCGTTATTGAGTTGGATCGCAGTCGCGTTGCTTCTGTGGACGAAGGCCCCTAGTATTCATTTCACTTTGACTATAATATAAAGCAGCAGGTTTATACATTTGAGCATGCTTGGTTATATTATTCATGTTATTTATTCATTCTGTCATGTCGTGTAATATCGAGAAACTGGGAATAAAAATGCTTACGATTATTAAATTGCAGACCCTGCCTAGATAGACCAAGATTTATTGATACTTCGGGTTGACTACAGATAGGTCGCACGTTGCGGAAAGGTGATAACTGGATTGCTGGACATACAATTAAATTGAATCCCATTCCCAATGAATTCCAACCAAGGGGTTGTCCTAGAAAGTCATGGTGCCGATCTGTGGCGAAAGAATTCGAGTTTCTGGTTAAGTCGTGGGTGCAGATGCGTCCCATTGCCCAGAATCGAGTACGGTGGAGCGCAAGAGTAGTTGCTGCGCTATGTCCCACTAAGGGGTTAAGGCAAAGTATTATAATGAATAAAACACAAATGTTTTAACATTTTTATTATAAGTTTCTAATTCGTTAGTACTAATAATTTTAACTTAATTTTGTCCAACGAAAAATCAATCTAACGCCTCAGTTCTTAAAAATATTGCGTTAGATTACGGTAATTAATGAAAATGCGAAAAATATTTAAAGACTTTTTTTTTTTGCTTTGGCAATTATTATTGTGTTAACTTACGCCACGATCACAACGTAAATTGAATTGTGTTCAACTACAAAAGGATCGACAATCTAACGGTTTAATTTATTAAATTTTGAAAATATTATTTTATTTCAGATTATGGTAATACACAAAATACTAAACCAAATTAATTATGAACTCATTTTATGAAAATTGTAGACCACTTTCATAATCGAGGGCACATATTGTATAAAATAATAATTAAAAACTAGGGTATAACAATCGCACATTAACATGACATTCCATAGCATTCCATAAACATCTTAAATATTAGAAGCATTCCTTGACCGATGGTTTATTCTTCTGACAATGGTTCAGCCAACCATACCAAGCTCGAAATCCTTGGCGGCTTTTTATCAGTCTAGCACACCTCACAGCTTTCGAAATATTGTTCGTCCGAAGATCATTGCAAGATACATGGCAACCGTTTGAAGATCTGATATGGCCTTGACACCAATATCGATCGTTAATTTGAAACAATCCGTAATCCCAACTTCCATCTCGGTTGTTCTTATTCCACTGTAACTGTTTGTTTGGTATCCGGCTTTATCGCTTTTCTAAACTGACGAAAAAAACACGCCATTGTACTCGTATGATGATAAAGAATAATTGATAAACGGCAAATTCTTCTGAAATTGTAAGATGGCTGCGGTTAGTTCCACAATAGCAACTAAGGCTTAGATAGCACTTGCGGTTTTTTGATGTGTAAACATCTTATGGCGCAGTACGGGGTAAAACCCTAGATCTGTGGAATGCGTAAATACATTCCTTTGTATGAATTCTCAGTTTGCATTCAGAGCTTTTGATGTATACTACATACATAACAATAAACAACTTTCGTCAGAAGCTGCGTGACTGAGTTGGTAGCGCGCCGGGCTAGCAAACATACGGTCCAGGTTAAAGTTGCAGACGCAACGAACTCCTGCTTTTTTTGTTTTTCTTCTTTTTTACAATTTTTTAGCTTTTGCATAAATAATAACGCAATTTTAATTATGGTTAAGTTAAATTGAATTAGTTGCTGTCTGTGATCAATCTTCAGTTCTAGTATATTCATTAGGGTTTTGTAGTAAAAACAAAACCCTTATGAAATCGGTCAAATGTCTGTCCGTCTGTCTCTGTCCGTCTGTCTGTCCGTCTGTCCATAGAATATCTCACGAACGGCTGAAGCTACATGCATGAAATTTTGTAGGAATATGTAGAATTACTATAATTCGCCGGAGAAAGCGATGCGTTGTAATAGCTCAACTTTAAGGGGAAATGAAGGTCGAAAATTTTTTTTCGTTACAGGCAAGTGGAGTATCGTAAGAAAGGTACCGTCGAGTACATTCCATTTTTGAAATTTTTTCTTCGAATTTGAAGAAAGAGGAAAGAGGGAGAGGGGAAAATATGTGGTCCGAGTTTGTCCCCCCCCCCCCTTGCATTTCGAGACCATTATACTTAGAAATATGAAAATTTACAGAGAAGCGGCATTTTACTAGCTAGAAAACCTAGATTAATAGAATTTTGAAATATCATCAGAAAAGGTTAATACGAGTAATAGTACATTTCTATAGTTGCAGTTAGCACACCCCTGCACCCCTTAAGCACACCCGAGGTCAAAAATATTGATGGCCAATGATAACCAACATCATAGGTAATAATATCTTTAAGTTTCATTACAATCACATAATATTTAATAATAGTACATTCATTCAAATTTTGACACCATCCATACAAAAAATGCATATAACCGGCCTCTGCTAAAATACCTACTAGTACTACGAGTACTGCATACTTGAATATTGTTTATTGTTTTTCGTAAAGTGAATTGGAGTTAACCATTTCTGTAAGGGTAAAGATTGGTGGGATTGGAGTGGGAGGGGACAGAAGTGGAGGCGGGTTGCTACTTTAAGGGGAGGTCCCCATAGAGGGGAAATGAAGGTCAACATTTTTTATTCATCTGGTATAGGCAAGTGGGGTATCATGAGAAAGGTACTACCGAGCACATTCAATTTTTGGCATTTTTATCAAATTTGAAGAAAGTGGAAAAGAGGTAGAGGGGAAATTATGAGATCATAATTTCTTCCACCCCCTTACCATTTCGAGACCGTTACACTTAGAAATATGAAAACATACAGGAAGGTGGCTTTCAACTAGCACAGAAAACAAAAAAAATACGGAATTTTGATATCTTCTCAAAATAGGTTAATAATAGTATATTTCTATAGTTACAGTTAGCACACCCCTGCATTTCTCAAACTCATCCGAGGTCGAAAATATTGATGGCCAACGATAATCAACACTATGTGCAATAATGTCTCCAAGTTTCGTAATAATCACGTAATATTTAATAGTAGTACATTCATTTAGATTTTGTCATTTTGATATCATTCATACAAAAAATGGATATAACAGGTCTCTTGTACTACATACTAGTACCACGACCAAAAACGAGTACAACATACTTGCATATTGTTTTCCGTAGGGCGAATTGGAGTTAACCATTTTCAAAAGGGTAAAGATTGGTGGTAGAGGAGGGAGGAGGGAAGGGGGGGAGGTATGGTGGTCACTGACTCTACTTTCAATAATTATTTAAACAATTTATTTTCAATATTTTTACGCAAGCTTGCAATTCGCAATATCGCCTTAACATGAATGGTTAAGCATCTCCAAGAGTAGGACAGTTCATCTCCTATTGGCATGGGACACTAAAAAACCCTCGGATTGCGGTCGTAGCCCTCTATTTTTCGGTTTCATTTTTTCTCATATTGGGTGGGTTCAGAAGATACCGAGCAACTTATGCTCAAGTGATCATAATCAAATGGTCACCAAGCAAGAAATATTTCTGCTCATCGCTTACGTTTTTCTTCCTCTTTCTCCTTGACTATCACATAAAGAGTGTGTGACAACATGAGTGGCGTTCAGCAGTCGCAGACTGCATAACCGACTAATTCGAGTTCGAGTTCGACAATGTATGGTGACACTAAAATACTCTCTTGCGTAAGCTCATTTGTTTCCAAAAATCTTTTGACAATTTTCATCGACTTTATTTCATCCTCAATATTTGTTTTTTGCTGCTCAGTATCATCCTCGTCAGTATCGCTTTGATGGCTTGACCCTTCAGATTGTATTTCTCCTACTGTCGTAATATCCGTTGGAGATTCAATTGATACATCATCATAATCAATATTCTCAAAGGAATCAAGGTCATGCAATTCGATATTAGTAGCCCTACAATATTCGGAATATCAAACGCTTAAAGGGCGCTCATACTCTTCTCTGGCTTGAACTTTCCGAATCCATTTACTTAAAGGAAGATCGTCTTCGTCAGCTGGTACCTCAGCTTTAAGACCTGCATGCTGGAAACAGTTTCTAATAGTCGTTGGTGATACTTGTTACCAGGACTTTGCTAACATTTCATTGCCGTCTAGCAAATTTATTTTAATAATTTGATGGTTTCCGGCCGCTTCAAAATATTTCATCAAAACTAATCTAGAAAATATGTCAGGGATGCAATCTAATGTGCATAAAGTTGTTTCATTCAATATTACCTTCGATAATAGGATTATCACGCGTTGATCCATTAGTTGCAATATTGATGTATTCATTCAGACCTGGATCATGAAAGAATAAAACGGCATGGAACTCAAAAGTCAGTGCATACATTGAAAATCTAACTGTTTGGCAGTACTTACTAAAATAAGAAGAAGACAAAGTCAAAGTGATGGGAGTTGTCAACTGAAATTTCAGACTTACCTTTCATTGTTTCCACTCTGGTTCTCCATAATTACTGTTTTGAAATATGTATGACTCATTCAATTGACTTTTGAGAACTGCCAGATAGATATCAGGGCGATAACTTTGTGGATGTAATGGCATGACCCAGCAGCCCAAATCCAACAATAGGCCTGGATCAAACACCAGTCAGCCAGTTTGTATGGAGTTCGTACGAGATCGAATCGAATGCACCTAATGAGTTCAACACATTTCTGGTGTTTTTACCTTATTTGAAGTAGCTACGACGCACAGTGGCCAAAATCCAAAAAAGTTGGCCAACAGTAGAAAACATTACGATATTAAGTTGAAAATCTGTACTCGGAGGTTTTTGGGGTCGCTGATTGCGAATCTGAAGTCAAAATTGTATGAAACGAAACAGGGGGTCTAAAATGGCAAAGAAGTTTTCTATAAAGACATTCAATATTGTTTTCAAAAAATACATTCGATCTTCCTGAAAGTTACTATTTGAGAGTTTTTGGGGTCGCTGACTGCGAATCTGAAATAAAAATTGTGAAAAAATAAAATGTAGGATACAGAATGGTAACACTATTTTCAATAAATACGTTCAACCTTACTGAAAGTTACAAGTCAGTGGTTTTTGGGCTTGCTAATTACGAATTTGAAATCAAAATTCTAGAAAAAAAAGAAAACAGCGAAGCCAGAATGGTAATACTGTTAATTTTGTTAAAAGTTTCTATTCTGGTTTTTTTATATCGCTATTTATTTAAAGTTTGATTTCAAATTCGAAATCAGCGACCCCCAAAAACCCCCAGATATTAGCTTTCAGCCATTTCGCACTCTTTCTTATCCTTTTTTATAATTTTTTTAATTTAATTTAATTAATTTTTTTCTTTTTTTATAATTTGATCATCAGATTCGCACTCAGCGACCCTAAAAACCCCGAGGTAACGAGTTTCAACCTAATATGGTAATAATACGAGACTTTAATTCGTTTTTATACCCTTCACGGATGTAATAGGGTATATTAACTTTATCATGAAGTTTGCAACGCACAGAAGGAAGCATCTCCGACCATATAAACTATATATATTCTTGGTCAGTATGATGAGACGAGTCGATTAAGCTTTGTCCGTCTGTCTGTCTGTTTCTATGCAAACTAGTCCCTCAATTTTAAAGCTATCGAGCTGAAATTTTGTACAAATCCTTCCTTCTATTGCACGCTGTATATATGTATGTGGGAACCAACGGAATTGGACCACAACGTCATATAGCTGCCATAGGAACAACAAAAATTCGTCTTTGTGAGAAAAACTTTATATTTCTAAAGATATCTTTTTTCAAATTTCACACTAATCAATAATAGCTTTAGTCAAATCATACTCCCGAATCTGGTTGAAATTGAACTACTCTATCACATAGCTGTCATAGGAACGATCGTTCCAAAAGCAAGTTTTTGTTAGAAAAACTTTTTTATTTCTGAAGATAAATTTACTAAATTTCATATTATTCAATCACATTGACTGCCAAATCGCGTTTCTAAATTTGGTTTAATACGGCCTACTATTTCATATACCTCTCATAGGAACAGTGAAATTGGAACTAGTTTTATTACTAATTTCAAAGTAGCTTGTTTTTTGTAATTTAGCCCCACTGGGCAAGGTAGAGTGATCCACTAAAGTCCTTTCAAAATTCTTAGAGGCAGTTGCGGGCAGCTAGATTTTTAATATGTCCAAGATAAGGGTATAAACTAAAAAACCAGGTTGAGTCAAAATGGAACTTCGTGGAACTTTTTTAAACGTTTTTCTTAAAATTGAATTCACTTGAAATAAGCTAATTTCTTAAGGGCAAATGCATATATCGTTTTCATCACTCATTCGTGATATGATTACTTACTTTTATTAAAACATATAACACATATCACGAGGAAAATTTTACATTTTGAAGGATGTAATTAATTTTTAGGCGGGTTTTACACTATAAGAATTCTTTTGCAAATATCTTTAACGCACGATATTTTAAATGAACATTTATGAATGATATTAGCCGTTCAACGTTCATGGCGCAATCTCTCTCTCGCATCTTTTCTTAGGCAGCTAATAAACTATTAAAGTTCTTTGAAGATATCTTTTATAAAATATATTTGTAAAAGAATTTTATAGTGTAATAGCCGCCATACAGATAATACACCAGTTTGAAGTTGCACTAATTTTTCGACTCTTCTAAAGATTGTTTCCGGTACGAACGTAGGGCAACTTTGAGCTAGTGTACAAACGACAAAACTTATATTGACTAACTGTGTTGGGAACTGATGCTCGGACAACAACTGAAATCAAAAACCCCATTCAGGAAAAAATAAAAAAGTTCAATTTTTGGCTTTTGGCCAGCTTTTTGGGATTTTAGGCCACTGTGCGACGATGTGAGGAGCGAAATAGGCAAAAAATGCTAATAAAAATTACATGCAATATCGTCTAATGTAAAACTTGGCAGAAATATTGTTTATGTTTTTATTCATCATTTGGCAGCTATACAATTCCCCCAGGCGAGTAAAAACTGACTAACTAACCAACTACGAGTAGTCTCATATAAATCGTTTAATATTTAACGAGATTACATGCATCGTAATGAAATGCAATTTCTAGCATTTTTTCACCCTTGACTCTATCGTAGCTACTTCAAATTGTGAAAAAATACCTGAAATGGAAAGTACTCACTATTCCTTTTGATATGACATCCAATAGTCGAAGATATAAAATTTGGCCCCTTTTTTTCGTCCTTTCTGGTCCCTTCCGATCAATATTTTATGTAGCAAAATAAGTTTTGGCCTCTTCGATCACTACAGATTACAAAAAAATTGCCATTTGTTAATTTTTTCTAGCTCGAGCGTTTTATTGGATATTTTTGTCGTAGTAGTAGATTTGTATGCTGATGTGCTTCTAATGTTCTCAACTAATATTTCACATATAGAAACAAATTAGCAAATATATTCCCATCCTCACCCTCATCTGTATCCTCATTTTTTCATTATCAAATATTCCCATCCTCATCCGCATCCTCGAACTCAAACTATTTTTTATGCACATCCTCTACCTCATCCGCTAAACAATATCCCTTACATCCCTACTTTGATTTATGTGTTTGTATGAGCATAGGCGCCGACTATGGGGGGGGGGGGGCAAGGCACCTTTTGCCTCCTCAATCCAAATATGGGGGGGGGGCAACGCCCCCCAATATTTCAGGCACAGATATCGTTTTGCAAGAAAAGCGATCCTCACTCGACATCTTCGTTCAAACAATCAAACACGTATTTAGCTATGACAAATAAGCTTCAGTCACACCATACGAATTTACTCGCTGCGACCTGAAGTGGCGAATTATCGCAGTAACAACTCGCTGTTACTTGAGTTGTCACACAGAGCGAGAGATTTTTAATACGAATTTACTCGCTGCGAGTTGAAGTGGCGATTGCTCGCTGTCATTTGTCACACAGCAAAAGATTGTTTTAAATTAAAACGACTTGGTATTGTAGTTCCAGTGAAATGTCGAATCCTCGTGTTGTTCTCAAACGGTTACTTCGTTGTGCTTGTGCAGAGTTGGGTAAACTGTTTGTTTCCCATATTAGTGATTTACAAAAACCTCGCAAGAAAAGAAAATATGTTCGTGACTGGATCGATCGTAGAGTAAAATTGGGTGCATCCGCGTTGCTGTTGAGGGAATTATCCGAAGAAAATCCAAATGCCTACAGAAATATTCTACGCATGTCTGCTTCGGCGCCGCTTTTCACAGATTTTTTTATTTTATTTAACTCCACCCTATACGTATCTTTCATGTTTTTTATTTTGTTTCGTAGTTCGTTTTCGCTGGAACATTTTAGACCTACCGCAGTTATCTCCTTAAATACCTATAATAACGTAAAATTGCTTTGTCGTGCTGTTCTCTTCATATAATCAGGGCTGTTGATATCCCAAAGACTTTCGTATTTTCAAAAGATATTCAAAAATATTGATAACTCTGTCGTCGTCCATTTACAATCGGGTTTCGCCATAATAACTACTACGAAACAAAACAAGACAACTAATATCTTAATAGCAACGTGTGTCTCCTGACCGCAGTTCCCGCTTACTAGTGGCGAATAGAATTGAACATGTTCTATTCCATTCGCTGCTATAGTATTTAGTCGCTACGAGTCCAGCTGCACGACACTTACTCGTAGCGAGTACGTTGTCACACGGGGCGAATATTCACTTGCAATCAACTCGCAGCGAGTAAATTCGTATGGTGTGACTGAAGCTATAGGGACGGAAGAAAGGACATATATGTGAAGATTGTACCACTGAATTCTGTGCTTTAAGGTGCGTTTTGCTAGGCATTACTTTGTTTCGATCGTATGCGACGACCAAAAAGATACATACAAATAGTGTTCCGTGCTATATGGCTTGATCGCTAACCGCGAATAATGTTGGACGATCGTGTGCCTAATAGTAATGTTCCTTAAACAATGCTTGACAGCCGTCAATCTCCCGAGCCCCGGATCATGAGAACGACTTCTGCTGTCAAATAAAGTTGAACCAATGTATTTCAGATGGCGATAAGTATACTCTGCGCGAGCAATACGTGGCTCACGAAGACGAGTTTATCGGAATCAACGCGCCACATATGCTTGTGTTTTAAAACTGTGGGCGACTATTTATTTTGTTCTAAATTACTTTTATGCCCTTGGAAGTGCATGTTTCTACTTTTAATTTAAAAAAATGTTGCAGCTTTGTTAAAAGGTCAGTTTTTCACAGTTCAAATGTGTCAAACGAACGCGGACAGAAGATTTAACTATAACAGGCTGAACAGCTGATTTTCGTTGGCTGCGTCTTGAGGACGTTTTTCATGCACAATCGAACTAAGCGGTAAGACATGAATGGTAAAAATATCTGAGTTTGAATTTAATTAAAATTTAATTCATTATTTTGTGTTTTCAAACAAAAAAGCATTATGGTTCCATTTACTAATGTTTGAAAAATTGGCTTCATTCTTAAAAACAAACAACAAACGCCATTTCCATACAACGCTGATGATTTGCACGGTCGGGACCGAACAACTCGAGAATTGACGAAAAAATTGGTTCCAAATTGGTTCACTTCAATCGTGAGACCATTTTGATTGACTGTATGAGACTATACATTCGTATCGATATCAAATATTTCGACTTACTTAGCTAGGGCTATTGGGCCGTTCTGTCCGTGAACCCACCATCAGTAATTTTTTTTTACAGTGTAAGTGTCACCATACACTGTCGAACTCGAGCACGAACCTAGTAAAGGTGGACCGGTTCACTTCACACCTATGTGAAGTGTATGTGTGTGTCAGAGGACATTTGTACCAGGTTCGTGCTCGAGTTCGAGTTCGACAGTGTATGGTGACACTATGAGATACGTTAATTGTTATTTAAAGAATAGGTCAGTTTATTGTGAGGATACCATCGCAAAAAAATCACCCAACAAGGCGATCCGGCCGTCAGTATGAAAAGTTGTTGTGCCCCCCCAATATTTTCTAACAGTCGGCGCCTCTGTGTATTAGAAGAGATTGAATGTTTTCTACATTATAAAGAACGCAAAGCCCATAGGAAAAATACGTTATAACTAAAGACCGGATTTTCGTGCAGCCAAAAATCCAAAAACGTGCAGTAAAAACTCCAAATCGTGCAAAATCGTGCAATGAAATCTCCAAATCGTGCAAGATTGTGCAATTACAATTTTAGGTGGTGCATAATAAAATCCAGATCTTTAAAATTAGGTCAGTCTATTATGGCATTGATCCAACGTCCTTCAAAATATGGAAATAATTGTCTTCACCTTAAAGTTTAACGATAAAGTAAACAAAGTAAATTGGAAAACAAAACTTTAGTGCTGTTTGAGTTCTTATAAATTTCAAATTTCCTAGCATGGAATTTTCATCTCAAAACCACAATAGTGCAGCACAAAACATTCACAAAGAGAAAAAGAAATTCCCTTTTTGCTTGGAAATTTTAACTTTTCCATAAGATTTGCCAGCAATTCAAAACTCTAAGTGTCAAAATTTGTGAGCTGGTACTGTGCATGATTTCCATCTCAAAATATGTACATAGTTGTTCACGCGCTTTTTGTTTATGGCACCCCAATCTACTTCGGTGGGTTCGTCGCTTGAAAGGAAATCATGTACAAATTTGAACACTCAGAGTTTTGAATTGCAGGGAAATCTAATCGGAAAGTTCAAATTTCCAAGCAAAAAAGAATTTTCTTTTCTCTTTGTGAATGTTCTGTGTTTCACTATTATAGTTTTGAGACAAAAATTCCATGCTAGGAAATTTGAAATTTATTGGAACTCATACAGAATTTACTTATTCGGAAAACTTTTTCCCGAGTAATCAATTTAAGAAGATAATTTGGGGCGTTTTTTTTTTTTTGTCAAAAGAGTTTCAATGTCGTTGGTATCCACAGGAATGTTTCTATGAGTACCAGTTTACAATGCAATGTTTACAAACGGAAAAATCGGTGATTTTTTCCGTTTACATGCATTTCAATTGCTGAATAACCGAAGCGCTCCAAAATGTGAACGCAGGCAATATGTGTGCTAATTTGGCACGAATATTCGAAGAGCACCGAGTTATGTCGATCAGTTGCTGATTTACGTGGGGCAGTTACAAAAATACTCGTATGATAAAAAACAGGTGAATATGCAATTTTGTGCATTAAAGATGAAGACTGTGCAATTTTATGCAGTAACACCAAAAACGTGCAATTTTGTGCAGTAACCCCCAAAACGTGCAATTTTGTGCAGTTACGTGCAATTGCACGTGAATCCGGACTTTAGTTATAACCAATGTGTACGTTATAAAAGCGTACGTCATATCCGTACAAAAATGTAGGTGTTGCGATGAATTGTAAATGGGGATTGAATAAAAGCACTTTATAAACGAAAGTATGCTATAAAAGTGCATTTTATAAGCGGTTTACACTGTAATTGCAATAAAAGTTATGAAACTGTAATTTTTTCGTTTTGAATTTTTTTCCTTTTTTTTCAATATTTACTATTTATTATTTTTTTTTTATATTTATTATTTTAGTGCATATAATTAACTTATTTCCAAACCTGACTTCATAAAAATTGGTCATGAAGACAAAAACAACCATTATTTTTTCTCAACGAGTGTAAAATATCAAGAATTATAGGTAATACTCGTTGGAGTACAAATGTGCTCCGCGCAACTATCCGTGTTACAAAATTGGCACAAATGATAAAGGGTTAAATATTAAAAGCATTCGCTGACCGATGGTTTATTTCTCTGACAATGGTTGAGCCAACCATACCACGCTCGAAATCCATGGCGGCTTTTTATCACTCTAGCACAACTCACAGCTTTCGAAATATCGTTCGTCAGAAGATCATTACAAGATACATGGCAACTATTTGAAGATCTCATGTGCCCTTGACACCAGTATCGATCGTTTATTTGAAATAATCCGTAATCCCAACTTCCATTTCTGTTTTTCTTATTCAGGGCATCCGTTCGATAGGAGCTTTCATGCTGCACCAAACACACCCAATCAGGCAACTCAGATTTAGGAGTTCCAAGGCGTACCAACTCCCGAGCCAAGGAACACTTTGTAAAAGTTATTGCGTTCACGGGATCAGGTTGAAAGGACAGCATAACTCCGATAAATAATACCAAACTTGAAACGCACTTCATTTTGTCGCTATCACGTACTGAGCAGATATACGAATACATCAAGCAAATTCAAATGATATTCTAATCTTGAACACCTTTCTTATTTATTTATACTCTTGCATTTCTAACAAAAAGTCATTTTATTTCTATCACATTTCCGCAATTCTTTTCCAGGAATAATGTGCACATATTTATTTCCCTACGGTGACTATTTGTTTGATATCCAATTGTTTCACTTTTCTTAGAATTTTTTCTTAAATGCATATTTGCGACAATATTATGTTTTCGTATGATGGTAAAGAAAAATTAAAAATAAATAAATAAAGAAAAATTGATAGAAGACAAAATTCTCCTATAATATTTAATAACACGGCTGTGGCTAGTTCCATAATAGTAAATAATATTTGCACTTGCATTACTGTGCAAAAATATTCGTACACTAATGAATGTTACATTAGCCGGCCATACACACACGTTCTATCATCTGCAAACGTGTGGCACCTGGATCGCCCAATGATTCGCGCAATGATAAGCCGCGTTTTCTTTCCCATGGAAAATCGCGGCACCGGGAAACGGGAGATGATACGCCCAATGATAGACCGCGTTTGAACGAGTAGTGAAATTAGGTAACTTTGTGCGACCAGATGATTGATACCGTGATAAGTGGCATTTTCGGTTTTCAGATGAAAGACCAACAACAATTTGTATGAAGACGGTGTCTAGTTGGGCGGTGTGAAGCCTTGTTGTGATTTTGCAGATGATTCGTTACGACTGAATTTTTATGGGTTAATCTATAGTGGTGGTAGCAGTAGCTTGCATCATAAAATATGGGAACGATGGGTCCACGTTGATATTTTGGTCCTGCTGCAGTTGTGCGTCAGGATAAAAAGATTTGTTTAGCGATAAGGAGAGATATATAGGGAAGATGGGTGTTGTATGACTAGGAGTGTTGAGATGAATACGTTAGACTGCCGAGTATTTACCTATGAAAACAGGGTGGTCATTCTGAGGTGGACAAAACCAGTCCTTTTTTCTTTTTTTTTTACTTCAAATTCGGAATCAGCAGGTTTGACACATCCGGTGGTTTGCTGTGAGTTCCTCGTGCGCAACTTTATGACACTCAGTCATTGATCAGTGTAAAATTTGAAAACGATATCCTTAGAAATATAAAAAAAATTTCTCACAGAGACGAATTTTTGGACCGGTCGTTTCTATGCCGTAGTGGTCCGATTCCGTTGGTTGCGACATATTAACAGCGTGCAATAAAAAGAAGGCTTTGTACAAAATTTCAGCTCGATAGCTTTAAAACTGAGGGACTAGTTTGCATAGAAACAGACAGACAGACGGACAAAGTTTTATCGACTGTTCTCATCATACTGCCCAGGAATATATATACCTATAGTTTATATGATCGGAGATGCTTCCTTCTGTGCGTTGCAAACATGGAGGAATAAAGACTGGAGTGATCACGGCGCATTTTAGCTGAAGCCGCGGTGAGCGAGTGGGTTGGTATATACTAGTGAGTTTGTTAAAATGGAGCCATAGTCGCCCCCGGTTTTGGCTAATAATTTGGGGGCTCGTGTTATTAAGAGGTATCGATGGTGAAATCGTTAACGATTATTAAACAAATTCTCATTCATGCACTGTTTCGCAATAAAAGTAGTATATTACATAATGGTAGAAAGATTCAGATTTTGTGTTGGGACACGAGATATCTAGAGTCGTGCATTGTATGATTGTTTCCCCACGAGAACAGGGTGGCCATTCTGGGGTGGGCAACCCCATTTTTTTTTTTTTTTTGACTTTAAATTCGGAATCAGCGACCCAAAATTACCTTAGTGTCACCATACACTGTCGAACTCGAATTCGAGCACGAACCTGGTAAAAATGTTCTCTGACACACACATACACTTCACATCCCAACTAACAATTTTGTTTATAGAGATCTTCAAGGATTTTATAAGAACTACATTTAGCTTCAGCCAGGGATTCGGAGCGGAGCGGAGCGCCGGAGCGGAGTGGAGCGGGCATGAAAAGCCGGAGCGAAGGAGCGAGCGTGGAGCGGTTTTAACAAAGAGGAGCGGAGCGGAGTGGAGCGATTTTTTTTGGTGAAATCGCTCCGCTCCGATTTTTTTTTCATTTTCGTTTGTATGGCAGAGCCCTAGAATTTAAGCACTCTAAATTTTGTTTGTACGACATTATATAAAGAAATTTAATGTGCATTACATTAGAAGAAATTGAAAACTGAGTAGTAGTACAGGACCGTTTCCATATAGCTCGGTTTTCATCACACTTCGTTCGTTCGTCTTATCAAGTAACGTATAGTAAATCGGAGATTAAATTGAAGATTGGGTGCAAAATTTTATACGAGGGGTCTAAATTTACGAAAATTGATTCGATGTTAATCCAGAATGTAAATTAACTTCCACTGTAGCTGCTACAGTGGAAGTTAATGCGTCTCTCGCATAATGCATTTGTTTGTTTGTCAACGCACGACACGCGAGTTTCAACGAGAAATTAATGACCACTTGGTTTTTGGGGGAAATCATTAGAGAGATCTTCGATTCTTGAAAGCACTATAGTTCTAGCTCTAGGGTGTTTATTTGGGATAAACACATGCAATTGATAGGCGCGTTTTTTCAAGATCTATATAGAGCAGAGTAGGTTAAGACCACACAATTACACTAACAATTTGATCTGAGCTGCTCTCGATAGAAAGTTAGTCTAGGACTTCCACTCTGTTAAATAGTTCCACATTTGAAATGTAGACAGCGCAGGAGGTGAAAGTTTTCGACGAGTTAGTTTGGGAAGCACTTATAGTTCATTTTAAATAAGTCAATAAAATGTTCGTTTTGTGTAATTATTTGGAATAGTAAACATATAAAATAATTTTGCTGCCTAAAGGAAATTTGTCCGGTTGTATCTGCACCAAGGATTTAAGTTTCCTCTTGAAATTTGAGTTAACATTTGAATTTTAACTAAACCAAGACACGCTCCCAAGCAGACATGCCTCGTTTTTGTCTCCGCTACCCAAACTTGCTCTCGATTGTTTTTTTCACCGCTTAACCTGCTCTACTCTGCTCTGTACGAAAAAAACGCAGCTGATATGTCTAGAAGGCAACCACTTTCGCGGAACATTCGTTTCTGGCCAACATTCGTTTTTTGGTTTGCTGGGATAATACTGATTTTTTTTATATGAATGGAACGCACCCTACTCTAGTTCTAAAACTATAGATACCTTATTGTATGGTATATGCGAACAAGTGCTACACTCGAAATTTTCATTTGTCCGGAGCGGAGTGGAGCGGGGAGCGGAGCGGAGCGAAACTATTTACCCGGAGCGGAGCGGTGGAGCGGAGCGGTTCCCTGTATTGTGGAGCGGGAGCGGAGCGGAGCGGAAAAATCGCATCGCTCCGAATCCCTGGCTTCAGCTAAGACTTATTGACTTGCAAATTGTTCTGATAGAAATCTTAAAGAACGTTTCTAGCCAAAAAGTGACGTATGAAATTATGAGTATAAAGTATTTTAAGAAATCTTCAAGTCTTCTTGACAGCTCTAACTAGAGAACTTATCAGAAAGATATCAGTAAAAGTACGTATAAGTGATTTACAGTAATCTGCTATACATACATACATAGATCACCTTTTAGAATCTTAACTAAGAGACAAAGATTTCTATTGGTTTTCAGTAAGTAAATTTTGTGCTTATTGTAGCATTAAGTGGAATTCATGCTACTTTTGGAAGTTCTCTATAAAAATACGAATGGAGTTGAAATTCATACTTGTATTATTGGTCTGATGCACTTTTTCGCAGTGGATTTTGTCGATTTGAGAGTTAAATTTTCTCTGCGAAAGAAATTTTTCTGATCAAATGCTGTACAAAACTCCAAAAAAAACGAATCCCTCTCGAAATTTAGCATACATGTACATTTAATGTTCATCATGAATTAAATGTACTTTTTGCATAGTAGCTAATAGTGGCCTAAAATGTATTAAACACGTTCTTATTTTCTTGTCAGACCCTAAGAAATACATTTAAAATGAAAATATCCAAAGTCACCAAAGTATTGAAGAAATTAATTTCTGGCGCAAAAATTGCTATAACTAAAGAGTCGAAAAAGATGGCGGTTCTCTCAAGCTCTATTTTAAAGAACTTATAAGTGTTTAGTTAAGTTTGTTGCTCCCATAAGTAAATTATAATAACTTCTTCCTATTAAACTTTTCTTCAAAATTGCAATTAAACTATATCTTTCCCTACAACCTTCGCCTGACTTCTTTAAGTATCAGAGTGTATAGCTTTCTCATTTAAAGCCGTTCAATTTATCTCTATTTAAGCTAAAATATTACAACCCTGAAACAGGAATATATTCTTGATCAAGCTTATTATAAAAGCAGTACGAGAGTTGACAAACGGCAATTATTCCCTATAATGGTTTAGTTAGACCTACACTGCATTAACACTTAGAATGGTCTAAAGCAAAAACTTTAAGAGGATCTTTTCTAATAACACACTTGCAAAAATTACTTTTAAGGCTATAATCTGAACAAAATGCCTTTAAAGTTTTCATCGAGCTTCCAATCTGCACTAAAGACTTTTTACACGTCTTTTCTTTTAAAAGTTACAACAGATTCAGGTATTAGTTTTACTTTTTAGCAGAATGCCTAATGAATATCTTTAACGTAATATTTCGTTCCGAAAGGTTTAATACCGATATTCTAAGAGTTTTGGTTCTCACCTCAAGAGCAAATTGTTAGTTGGGATAGGTGTGAAGAAAACCGGCCCACTTGTACTAGGTTCGTGCTCGAGTTCGACAGTGTATGGTGACACTTATAGTTCGAACCAGCCCGATTGGACGAGTATTTCCTCACGAAAACAGGGTGGCCATTCTGAGGTGGGCAACACCAATTTTTTTTTCTTTTTTGACTTCGGATTCGGAATCAGCGACCCAAAATTACTTTATAGTTCGAACCAGCCCGATCGGACGAGTATTTCCCCATGAAAACAGCGAGTGTTTCCCATCAAAATTATCTTCAATTGAAACATACTCGCGCAACGTTCACATTATAGTGAAACTACACATATGCGATCATGACCACAAGTGCCACTCGCGTAAAAGCACGTATTAAGTCTGCTACAGACAATGGCCCATCGCCATGGTTCGAACTAGAAGGTAATTTTGGGTCGTTGATTCCGAATCCGAAGTCAAAAAATGAAAAAAAAATTTGGACACCCTGTTTTCGTGGAGAAATACTCGTTCGATCGGGCTGGTTCGAACTATAAGGTAATTTTGGGTCGCTAATTCCGAATCCGAAGTCAAAAAAGAAAAAAAGCGTATATACCCTAGACTTGTACAGACCTAGTCGTGATACCAAAAGTACCAATTGGTAACGACCATATGCATTAAAAGTGAGTTTCCTATATGACCAGTTTATAAGGAAGTTTGGCAATCATTCAGGATGATCTTGACCATTATCAAAATCAATGAACTAACCCATTCTACAAATATATGTCGAATTTTTCAAGTCGCTAGCTTCATTTTATCGAAAGTTATTGCTTATTTGAAGTTTCACTTGTAGGGGAGGTAGGGGTTCCTTGGGTCGGATCTTGGTCATCATTGCCGCCAACCAATAAAATCATGCTACAAACATTTAAACAAAATTTCAAGTCTCTAGCTTCACTCTATCGAAAGTTATCGCTTATTGGAAGTTTTATTTGTAGGGGAACTAGGGGTTTCGTTATTCGAATGTTATGTACAATATTTTCAATATTAGCCAACAGGATCCTATTGCAAACATTTGACCAAAATTTTAAGTCGGTAGCATTATTTTGTCGTAAGTTATCGCTTATTTTAAGTTACGTTTCTAGGGGAGGTAGGGGCTCCTTAGGTCGGATCAAACCCATCTTGAATACCAACTAACCCAATCTCACTTCAAACATTTGACAAAAATTTCAAGCCGCTGGCTTGATTCTGTCAAAAGTCATCGCTTATTTGAAGTTGCATTTGTAGGGGAGGTAGGGGTTGCTTGAGTCGGATCTTACCCATTTTCAATACCAACCTGGTAGATCTTACTAACAACATTCTAACAAATTTTCAACTCGCTAGTGTCATTCTATCGAAAGTTATCGTAATTAAATGAATATTTAATTTTTTGAAATTTGTAGGGGAGGTAGGCGTTCCTTTGATCTGATTATGATCAACTTACTTAAACCCAGCAGCTTCTCACCCCAGGGTTACGTGCCAAAAATCAAGTGTCTACATCAATTGGTTCAAGAGTTATAGACAAAAAACCCGAAAAGTAGGGTAGTACGGGGATCTTTGTAAGAAAATTACCGTTAGTTTTCAACTGATCGATTTTATTTTTCCAGGAGAGTTGAAGATCATCCTCACAAGCAATCTACCAAAGGTAGAGCTTTACATGTTTATTTAATCGGGAGTTATAGATACATTTATTTATTTTACTTATGTAGAGGAGGTACTCGTCCAATTGGGCTGTTTCGAACTATAAGGTAATATAAAAAAGAAAAAAAAAATGGTGTTGCCCACCTTAGAACGGCCACCCTGTTCTCTTGGGGAAACAATCATACAATGCACGACTCTAGACATCTCGTGTGCCAACACAAAAATTTCGCTTATAGCTTATCATTCACTTATCATTATCATATATTCGCCACGCGTACATAAAAAAATCCCTCACCTACAGCTGAAATTCATGCTCACTCAAATATCAAAACACCAGCAACCAAATAAAAGTCGCACGAAAGTCGACATGCAACTGGACAGCCAAGTCGTATTGGAGTTGGTCGCGTCCGAGTTGCGTTGCAGTCGCACCAGTGGTGTGCGATGCCCACGCAACTCGTTTTAAAATTGGATCGCAGTCGCGTTGCATCTGTGGACGAAGGTCCTTACACGATTTAGTTAAATCGCCTTTTGTTCCACGATAAGCACCTGGCCAATAACATTGGTCAGGTTTTCGCGTACCTGATACTTTATCATTTATTTAGTAAACGACAGTGAGCAACAGAGATGGCGTAGCTTTATGTATCCGTATGTGAAAGAGAGACGCATTTGACTGACACATTCAACGCACACGCCTCATACCGAAGCATCTAGATAAAAGACCGAAATCAGAATGATAACCAACTAATTTTCGCTAACTTCGTCTCATGTGCTGTGGAAACGAATCATCATTTTTTCGATCTATTTCCCATCCTAAAATCCCGTCAGATACATCGACACTCTATTTTCCACTTACAGATATACAATACTTTACATCTATGTTACTTGCAATTTATCTGATCCTTTTCAAAAGCAGCCAATCGTACACTTGACACACGTACACAAATCATGGATGATGACAAAACATTTCACACATTCCATTTCCAATTCAAACAGGAACCCCCGCCGGAAGAAGTACTTTTTCGTGCCGCCTTTGACAAGTTATGTCAGCTGACCCGGTTTCAGCAGTATTTTGTGAATTTATAAATGAAATTTACGTGTTTCCTCATATTTCTTTTTGCATATAGTAAGAAAATAACACTAGTTTTCATATTATTCTGTGATCTTTTGGGAAATCAACAGTCGGTCGTAATAAAGAGCGAAAAAAGATGTTCACGCACTGTCACACAACAAGCAATATCATATTTTCAAAATTAAAACACTCACAATTGTGGAAAGTTTTTACATAACCGCACTGTATGTAAATGATTTAGACGGGTTGACTATATTGATAACAACTGGGCTTTATTCGATAAAATTCTCTTAATTTATATTGACATGGATATGTCTTATAGCTGGGGGTCATCCTAAAAATCTGTCCGTCACACGAAATGTCTGTTTTTCTACTCGGGGGTCAGAAGAGGAAACAAGCCCATTGAAAATTTTTCTTTTCTGGTTGTGCATGTCGTTTGAGTGAAGTGGCTGTGCATGGCTGTTGCTTGTAGATCTGCGCTGGCGGTGCGCTGGCGGTGCGCTTGCGGGGATCCTGTGTGTACATGTTGGGATGTTGATTTGATAGCGATAAAGGTTGACGTTGTGGACGGCAAGAAATAACATAGTGTACGGGTGAACGGGCGGACTTTCAATGACCTTCAATTTCCGCCAATTCCCATTCATCATTTAATAAAATAGCCCGTGTTGTATTGTACTATCTCAATCACTAGGGTCCCAGAAAAGGTAGCAAGTAGTCAGTTCGACTAACATTTGGACATGCGCAGACGCAATTTGAGAGAGTGTACATAGTTCCCGCCCCCCGAAGATGAGCGAGAGCGGATGAAGTTCATTCGAGCCAAATCGGGTGATCCAGCGACTGTGTTTGTGCATTTGCAATGGCGGCGATTTGAGGTCTGACTGGTCCACAATGTGGGCCCCCACCCCACGTGCAATAAACATATAGAACAAAATGGCGGATTTATACTAGGCGAGTTAGAATCTCTCAAGTGCCGAAATAAAGAAATATTCGTCGCAGGATGTTATATGTTATGATGAACATTCAGAGGTCTGCAGAAGATCAAATGCCCCCCTTTCGCAAAAATTCCAAAATGTTCAAAATGGCTGGAATCCAAACAAATAAAATAGCGCACGTTGTACTACATATCTGAATCAATAGGGTCCCAGAAAAAGTAGCAAGTAGTCAGTTCGACTAACATTTGGACATGCGCAGACGCAATTTGAGAGTGTGTACATTACATAGTTCCCGCCCCCGAAGATAGAGAGCGAGAGCCATCTCGGATGAAGTTCATTCTATCCAAATGGTTGTGCATTTGCAATGGCAGCGATTTGAGGTCTGACTGGCCCACAATGTGGCCCCCACCACACATGCAATTAACGTATCATAAAACAAAATGGCGGATTCGTACTACGCGAGTTAAAATCTCCCAAGCCCCGAAATATTCGTCGCAGGATGTTATAATTCCGGGCAGCTCATCGTGACATGATGTACATATGTACATTCAGAGGTCTGCAGAAGATCAAATGCCCCCCCCCCCCCCTTCTGCAAAAATTCCAAAATTTTTCTTGTGCATTCTCTTTGTGCGTGTGCTGGAATGTTTTGTTTACTTTTGTTAGTTTCCCTTTCTGTTTGCTGGACACAATCGCATAGAGTCGCACGCGTTACTTGAGAAACGGATTGTGTGTGCCGGACCCGGATTGTTGATTAAAGGGGCGGGATGAGACGGATAGTGTGGGAGCGATTTTGCAATGGATACACAAACACAATACACGTCCGATTGGGAAAATATGGTGGGAAGCGTGATTGCGATTAGCAGAAACGTACTCAGAGAAATGTCGATAGGCTGCAGTCTGCAAACTGTACCGAACGGGTAAATGGAACAGGTAGATGAAACAGGGTGCACGAGAGGAGGTGAATATTGCACACACGCGATGCAAACGAAAACGAAACGATCCCGCGAGAGAAAGGAGCCCAAGCGGACAGGACAAAGCAAAGCAGAATTTATGACGAGTATCTACACTGCCACCAGATACATGGGTACATGGATATGTCTTATGCCTACCGAAAGCGTGGGACGTGTTTTTTCGAATGATTTCATCCAGTATAACTATACTGGGATCTCTACAAAACTTACGTCGATATCTTCAACACAACAGGTTCCACGCAGTCGGTAGTCATAGACATATCCATGTTCCGATGTATCTGCATGCAGTGTAGATACTTTGTATCTTTCTTAAAATTATATGTCAGCAAATGTTAAGTATTTACAATTAGCAAAAAAGTGGTGCGATACAATGTACGTAACGAAAACTCAAACTAAGCAAAAATGTTCAATACAATTATTGATACGTTAATGAAATTTGGACTTAATGTCTTATAGGGCAAAGTAGGGCAAAAACAGATTTTTTGATATTATTATGACTTATGATTAGAAGTGCTGCGCACATTCTCCCGCCTCAGGAAATAGAGATGGCAGCGAATCAGCTTGTGTTACTGGATTGTGTGTGTGTTGTTTCCGTGGGGCTGGCACTGGTGTATTTATGCGGTATTTTCTGCATCGATGTTTTACTCTCCAATAGCACATTATACATATAATCGCCAATATGATGATATAGACTCCAGCATAGTGATGGACGTCATGGATATGAACACCTTTGGAGTTCCTTATGCTCAGCTCATGTTTACGTAGTTGACTTTCGATGTCCAATATATCGCTCATGTTGACCTCTTGCTTCATTAAGGGAATTAATATCCTCGAACGGTTTGTCGTGGATGTAGCCAGGGATATCTCTAAATTCTGAGATATGACTCGGTTCTCGGGCAGAATTGAAGTGCCTAGTCGCTCGACGAACTCGTTATCAGATTGGATTTGTGTTGTGGAATGACTTAACACACAATGATGCTGAAGTTGAATGGTCCCAATACCGTCCAAGATTAGGGATTGGCTGCTGTCCTTACATGTTAATTGAAATTGTAGATCCTCCACTAGAATGTATAGCCACTTGTTGGGTGTATGTAGTTTCAACCACTTATTTCTTAGTTACTCGGTGTAAAGACTGCAAGAGGGCGATATCTTTCGCTCATTGTTCAGTAGGTCAATTTCACAGCGGCTTTGGTTCGACTTCAATGTGAATATTGGTTGATTTAGATGACACAGTAGTTTGTTTTCGGTTGGTGTTTGACACTGTTTTAAATCTTCTTCTTGGAGCGTACTAAAGCGATCTCGTTGATTGTTTATGGCCAGATATTTACTCGATGGCTGGATTGAAATAAGTGTTCCATTATGTATTGCAGGAATAGGAATCATCTGGTATAGATTGAATGTTTCGGCTTTGAGGAGTGGTATCTTGACTTCGCAAATAACGTGGGATTGCGTAACTCGGACTTTACCGTGTAATGAATTGTATGTAGTTAAAAGCGATGTTGAGGAACCAGCACTGGGTGGAACTAAGTCGTGTGATATGTGTTCTCTAATCAATCGCAATTGGTCGTTCAGTTGTAGCGGTGTCAGAAGAAGAGTATTTATTTTACTTTGTTTCGCATCCGATACCGCTGATAACAAGCTTCGTTGAATGTTTTGAAATGTTTGCAAACTTAGTGTGAGGAGGATTGCTGCCGAGTTAAATATCGTAGCGACCATGAGCTCATGTTGAGAGTGGTTAAGTGCATTGGTAATTGACTGTAGTTGATTTTTGATGGTAAATATCTGCTGTTGTACCGTCTCATGCTTCTTCTTGAGAACGTTAAGTGTACTCTCCAATAGGGATGTTTGGTTTCGCAGCAATTCCTTCACGAGTAGATCGTTATCCTTGGTCTCTTTGATGTGTTGTTCATACTGGTCTGCAAAATCTTGATCCAAAACGCCGAATAGTCGATTCGTAACTACTCCGACAGCATTGAAAAGACCACGCTTTACTCTCGGGGTTGAGTGGTTGCCTTTTCCGTATAAAATCTCGTTGATATCCTCGGACTCCGCTAACTGGTGTTTCAATTGGAACAAGATTGCTTCACAGGAACCTGATAATTTCGTATTGTGTTCTGTGCAAAGCTCTTCAAGTTTGCTAACCATACTTTTTATGCCTTGGTACTCCTTCCAATAGGTATTCAAGTCGTAGTAGACAATTAACTTCCACTCATTAGAATATAGTTGGATTTCCGAAACTTTATCAAAATAGATGCCTTCGCGATTCGATAGTGTCGTTACGTTGTAATTGCCTCTAGTGATTACTTCCCCAAATATCAGTGGGAAGACTAGTGCTAATATAATCAACATGAATGACAGGCTGGTTGGTTTGGGTTGTGCAGCTGATGATGTTGATGCTCGTCGTTTAATGTCTGGGGAATCTTGCTCACTATCTGAATCGCCTTGTCTCTTACGATGTTCTTGTGAGTAGTGAGAATTGATGTTGGAACGTCTCGATTTGGATGATGTACTAGGAGTGCTTGATTTGTCGCTTGCGGACTTAGTCGCTGATAGACTCGGTGTATCAGCGCTATTGTTGTCATCGTGTGGGATCAGATACCCTGTAATATTTGTTTTGTTGTCTATGATCGGAAGTAATGATATCTTGGTTATCGGTCGTTTAATAGTTCCACGTTCGGTACGAAGGGTTGCAACGCGTGTTAGTCCATCCTTTCCGGGATGCGTCTCGATCACTCTCCCAAGAGCCCACTTTGATGGCGGTAAGTTCTCTACTTTTATCAGGACTAGATTCCCGATCTCGATGTTTGCCAATTTGGTCATCCATTTAGGTCGTTGCTGTAGTCTTCCTAAGTATTCTGTGGACCATTTGCGCCAGAATTCTTGGTGTAATTTCTCTAACCGTTCCCATCGGTTTAATAGATTCGGGTTCGTCTCAAGATGATCTTTTTCTGGCAGCGATTTAATAGGCCGATTATTTAGGAAGTGACTTGGGGTTAATGTCTCGAGGCTATCTATGTTGTCATACAATGCTCCCAAGGGTCTGGAGTTCAGACAGGCTTCTATTTCGGCCATGGGTGTTGACATCTCTTCAAAGGTAATATGATTGTCACCAATCACGCGTCTCAAGTGATGTTTCACGGATTTGACTCCGGCTTCCCACAATCCTCCGAAGTGTGGGGAAGCGGGCGGAATGAAGTGCCACTGTATGCCTTCGCTTGTAAGTGCATCTGTTACTTCGTTTTGGAAGGACTGCTGCTTGTGGAGTTCACCCAATATTTTGTTAGCACCCACAAAATTAGTTGCATTATCGCTGTATAGATGGCCTACAGGACCTCTTCTGTTGTGGAATCGTTTCAACGCAGCGATGAATGCTGTGGCTGTTAGCTCGCTTACTACTTCAATGTGGAAAGCCTTGCACGTTAAGCAAACGAAGATTGCTAGGTATCCCTTGGTTGTCCGGCTGCCTCTTCCTTTGCTTACTAGTAGATCAAATGGTCCAGCGAAATCCACTCCAGAGTGTGTGAAGGCAGGATTCCTGTTAACTCTGGCTGCAGGTAGCATACCCATCATTTGTTCACTTAATTTTGCATTGTAGCGATGGCACTTGACGCACTTGTGTATGTAACTTTTCACAGCTTTCAAGCCGTTAATTATCCAGTACCTTTGACGGATGGTTTGTAGAGTTAAGGTGTTCAAACCATGTAGTGAGTCTTCATGGGCCTTTCGAATGACAAGGTCCGTAAGTGTGCTGTTATGTGGAAGTATAATTGGATGTTTCTGATCCTGTGTCAACTCCATAGCGTTTTCAAGTCTTTCTTCAACTCGTAAGATTCCATCTTCTAACTTGGGCGTCAACGATAATAAGCGACTTGTTCTGGATAATTCTTCTTTGTTAGCTAGATGTTTCAGCTCTTCACCGAAATGTTGTTGTTGTGTGTGTATTATGAGCTTCTTGAGGGCTGCTTCAGCTTCGGGAACTGACATTGGGCCAGTAATTCGATTCTCAGGACTGCTTTTGCAATTTTGAATGAATCTACAGCAGTAGGCAAGCGTTCGTTGTACCTTCATCAGTTTAGAGAACCGGTTCAGTAGTCGTTCTATGATGTCCTTTTCGTCTGTGTCAACCACATGCACCTTAATCTTCTTTCTCCCTTGTTCTGTATCTTTAATATTTTGTGTTGGGTATGGCACTTCTGCTTCTTTAAGCCATGCTGGGCCATGCCACCATAAGTCGTTGTTCAACAGTTGACTTGGTAGTATACCTCTAGACGCTGGATCTGCTGGATTTTCCAAAGAGTTCACATGGTACCAATCATCCTGGTTTGTAAGATTTTGAATTTGTGAAGTTCTGTTGGCGACGAATGTTTCCCATCTATGTGGGTCTATCTATCTATCTATGCCTTGACTGTAACGTCACTGATATCTAGAGATTTCACCGTTTCTTTCAGTAGAGTGGCTAACAGGAACGCACCGCACAATTCTAATTTAGGTATAGACAGTTTTGGTTTTGATGGTGCGACCTTTGTTTTCGCAGTAACCAGGGAAGTGTGTGTTTCCTGGTCATGTATTATTCGCATATATACCGCGGCGCTGTATGCATCTTCGGAGGCGTCGCAAAATCCATGTAATTCACAACTCTGATTTTGGTTCTTGTAATTAATCCACCTCGGTATTTCAATGGATCTAAGTGTTAATATCTCGCTCTTAAATTGTTCCCAAGCTTGTCGAAATGGTTCTGGCAAAGGATCGTCCCATTCAGGACACTTTTTCCATACTTCCTTCAGAAGTAGCTTCACTTTCATTGTTACAGGAGCCAGTAGTCCAAGTGGATCGTATATTTTCGCAGCGTCTGAGTAAAGTTCTCTCTTGGTGGTTGGAATTAAATCGATGTTCGTGTTGACTTGCTCCTTAAATGTATCTGTTTTGGGGTTCCAGTATACTCCAAGTGTCTTCACTAGATGTTCTTGATCAAAGTCCAGATGGTGTGATTGCTCTCGAAGGTCCCATGGTATTGCTCTTAGGATATCTGGGCTATTGCTCGTCCATTTCCTCAGATTGAACCCGCCTTTCTGAAGAAGTCTGATGAGTTGCTGAGTTGTTTTCAGTGCCTCTTCTGTTGAGTCTGTACCAGAGACGAAGTCATCTACGTATGTGTCGTTCAAAATCACCCTTGCGGCTTCTGGATACTCCTTCTCATGATCCTTCGCGAGTTGATGAAGAGTTCGAATTGCCAGATATGGAGCTGAGGTAGTACCATAGGTGACCGTTGTGAGTTCGTATTCGAGAATAGGATCACCAACATTCTCTCGCCATAAAATTCGAAGGAACTTACGATCACGTTCGTCAACTTGAATCATCCGGAACATTTTTTCGATGTCTGCCATGTACACAACTGAATACTTTCTCCATCGTAGCAAAATGGAGAAAAGAGTTGTTTGTATTTGAGGACCAACCAGCATAATGTCGTTCAAGCTTTTGGTCGTTTGCCGTTTACTTGAGGCATCAAATACTACTCTCAGTTTCGTTGTTGTACTATCTTCTTTTAACACAGCATGGTGAGGAAGATAGTAACTCGCACCTTCGTCTGGTGTTGCTGGAACCATATGACCAAGCTGCAAATATTCTTTCATGAATTGTCTATATAGTGTCTCGAAGACCTTATCGCGTTTGAACTTCCTCTCCATCTGAAAAAGTCGAGCAACTGCTAATTCCCGGCTTCCTGTTATATTCGCCTTTTCAGGATCTTCTTTGAAAGGAATTCTTACTATATAACTCCCACTAGCGTCACGACGATGGGTGGCCTTATAATGCTCCTCGCACTTGATGTCTTCTATTGTCATGATAGGCTGATTCTCTTTGATTTCTTCGATTTCCCAAAATCTGGATAGGTTCTTGTCGAAGTCGACTTCAGTTACATGACACTCTAGACTTCTGCTTGTTGACGTTGTTAACACTTCGCCAAATAGAATCCAACCCAATTGCGTACGTTGCGCTACAGGTGTTCCTGGGGGGCCACGAATGAATCCATCTAACAGGATGCTAGCGTAAACGTCTGCACCCAGAATAACGTCTACTTTACTTGGTACGTTGAATTGAGGGTTCGCTAGGAGTAAATTTTCGGTATGTTTCCATTTAATGGCTTGCATTTTTTCCGTTGGTAGCAAATTGGTCAGTTTTTTCAATACTATGTCATCGGTCAATATTTCGAATTGTGACGAGAAATTTGGTTTTATTTGAAGGTTGACGCATGTTTTTGCATTCCCAACTGAAGATTGTCCAACACCACTCACCGAAGCTCGTATGTATCTCCTCTGTAGGTTTAATCGTTGTGCAGCTTCTTCGGTTATGAAGCTGGCTTGACTTCCTTGGTCGATTAGGGCACGCAATGGTATTTCATACCCGTTTCTCATTGTCACCCGTATTAAAGCAGTTGCTAATAGCACCGCACTGTTTTGTTTAGAAAATACCATATGTGAGTTCATTGTTTTAGTATTATCTTGTTTAGATTCACTTTGCTTAGTATTGTTCTCTGTATGTATTAACGTATGGTGCTTTTTCTTACACAAGTTGCACGTATTTGAACTCTTGCATGATTTTATTTGATGTCCTTCGCGTAGGCAGTTAAAACATAGTCCGATTTTCCTTATTAACTCAATTTTTTTTGGATTGTTCATTGACTTAAATTTGTCACACACATAAATTTTATGGTTACCCTTACACACTGGGCACTTTATGTCCGTGATTTCACTATGTAGCACTCTCGTCTCCGTTCGTTTCGATACTTGATGCTGTTGCTTAGATGCGGGCGGTTCTGATGACTCAAGGCTCTGAAATCTGGTCTCTAGGAAACTCAGAAAATTCGCCAATGTTTGAACTGCTCGAGCATTCTCCAATGATTGTTCGTATAGTCGACGAGACTCCTTGTCTAATTTTTGAAGCAAGATGTGCAGGATCAGTGGATCCCAATTGGTGGTGTCCACACCTAAATTCTTGATCCCAGCCATGGTCTCAGTTGTCGTATCGTGAAGCTTCCTAATGGATTGCGCTGACTCCTTGCTCAGGTTGGGTTGCTCCAAGAGGGCGTTCAGATATGCTGATAAGATTGACCTTATGTTGTTGTAGCGATTATTAATGATTCCCCAGGCAGTATCGTAATTAGCGTTAGATATGCCTAGATGTTGTACCAGCTCGTTGGGTACTCCCTCCAAGTTTGATTTTAGATAGTAGAATTTCTCCGGTTTCGTAAGTTGCTGATTATTGTGTATTAACTCCGTGAAAAGATCCTTAAACGGTATCCACTTTAGATAGTCGCCACAAAACTTTGGAATATCTATACGTGGTAGTTGAATGTTAGATTTTGCAGTTGACTGAGCAATTGACGTGGTCAACTGGCTATTGGTACTTGATCCTTGAACATGAAGGCTTATCACCGCCTCTTGATAGAGCGCTTCAATTTTCCGAAACACGCCTTGATCGAAATAATCATCTTTAATAGTTCCCAGAGCTACAATGTCACCGTGGTTTTGCACAATCAGATGCCAATAATCGCCTAATAATTTCGCTTTTTGGCTGCGAAATGCGCCGGAGACTGGCTCTCGTAGCTGCTCTTTCACTTCGTACGCTGCATGCTGCAGATTTTCAATTAAGGCATTCTGCTTTTTTAGGAGGCGATGTTGTTGCTCAATGTCGTGAGTACGCTGACTTCTCTCTATGGCATCTCGAATAAGCGATTGAAATGCTTCTCGTGTCTCATCGTACAACGTCTCTACGCTTTCAAAATAGTTGTCAGTGAAGTATCGATGTTCCTTATTAGCATCGCGTAGGGCTTCCAGCTGCTCGTCATTCTTCTCGAACTCGTTCCATGCGTTGTTAAGTTGTTGTAGCTTCGTTTCTCCAAATTCACGGGTCCTTCGCACAACAGGTTCCTTAGTAAGCTGCACGTCCAGTTTTTTGATTTTGTTCACCAAGACCGTTTGTTGTCGTAAGAGGCTATCCATGATGATTTACGCAGGAATCACAATATCGAGGTAAAGTACAGGAAACAGATGGTCGAAGCAAAGTCGCACAAATCGCAGTAAACTAGTTCCGCAGAGAGTTTGCCAAAGTCGCAGTAGTCTCAGCTTCAAAACCACACAGTATTTCGTCGCGGGAAGTTGAATCCAATGTACAATACAATAGATACCACCAAATGAAGATAGGTGGCTCTCGGAAAAAAATAGATATTTCCTCAAAATTCGATCGACGCAAGTAACAAACCAGAGCCACAAGACGCTAAGTTCTCGTGGTTGATTTCCCTAACCATTGAACGATACTTTTCGAAACAAAGACTTTAATTCGCGATGGTTCGAATGTGCAGTTCAAGATTCAGATTTCAGAGCCGCAAGACGCTAAGTTCTAGTGGGTGAAAAATGTTTCTTGTTCTCAGGACACTGGTTCCAGAGATTGCACAAATTCCTCAAGACACTGGTTCAAGAGGATGTTAAGGCTCGACGGACCAATTGTATGTAAATGATTTAGACGGGTTGACTATATTGATAACAACTGGGCTTTATTCGATAAAATTCTCTTAATTTATATTCTTAAAATTATATGTCAGCAAATGTTAAGTATTTACAATTAGCAAAAAAGTGGTGCGATACAATGTACGTAATGAAAACTCAGACTAAGCAAAAATGTTCAATACAATTATTGATATGTTAATGAAATTTGGACTTAATGTCTTATAGGGCAAAGTAGGGCAAAAACAGATTTTATGATATTATTATGACTTATGATTAGAAGTGCTGCGCACACGCACATTGTGAAGGATGTAGTGAACATTTAAGTCCAAAACTTATTTTATAAAACAATTTTAATTGTATAAGGAAATAAAAGCATACTTAATGAGCCGACCGATTTGTTGCAGGTTGACAGTTTCACTTTAAAACACTTACCGCGGAAACTCCAGACCGTTGTTCACTATAAAAACTACTGCACTTGCATTATTACACAATAAATTTTCAATTTTAATTCATAAAAACTTCCAACTCAACAGTCGGTTTTAACAATATTGATTTAAAATCACTTTTAGTGCACTCCAAAACAAACGCGACCATCTAATTTATTAAAAGGAGTACCAGGCTCTCAATATTTGAGATAATTGAGCCATAGACACTTCACTCAAAGTTTATGTAATATCTCCACTATATTCCGGAAACAAAATACGCCGGTTTTCATTAATATTTTACTATTTTCCGATCGAAACGTTGTTTTGATTGAAAATTCCGCAAAATCGCAAATGACGGATATATCTTCACTTGAGCGAATCATGCGCAATCGTTCAGTTGGAATGTGTGTGTAGGGTTGTGGAAAAGAATCCTTGTGTGCAATCTGTTTTTATGATATGAATAGAAAATTTAACTACGTGGAGTGAAAGGAGTTGCAACTTGGGGAAAATGTTGTACTGCAATTGGATAAGCATATTCTATGTACCGAAATAGAAAAAACATAAAGATAAGCTAAAAATATATTGTAGTCGGGAATATTTTAAATCAAATCGATACTAAAAATTGCAGGTACTCAGCCTTTTCCTTTGATTAAGTGAGAGAGTGCGCGGAACTTTCTCAATTGTGCGTACGGATATGAAACTAATGTGAATGTATTGCCGGCTTCAACAGAGTTCGTACTGAAAAGGTGCCGTGCAGACTCTGATAAATATAATCTCTTTGGTTGCAAATTTCATGACAAAGTTAATATACCCTATCACATCCGTGAAGGGTATAAAAACGAAAGAAATTGTAACACGAATAAAACAAGTCAACTGAATAGCAACACAAGCGGTAACCCTACAACGATACACCGAAGGAACGGCGAACTCGGTGTAAACAGCGAACGTGATCGGACGATGGGCGCAAGGCGAAAGCAAAGTGGCAATGGCGAATGCGCACTCTTTTGTAGTCTGGCGTTCATCCGTAGCGGTCGTATAGGTATATCTATATATTAATAGTTTTAATAAATAGGCGGTGTATCTGTTGCTATTTGTTATGGAAATAAGTATTGGCGTTTTGGACATTATAAAAGTGTTGTTATTGGCGTTTTCTTGGATTTAAATTATTGGAGTGTTATAAAATTAAGCAATTCGGCACAAGGGTGGAAGTAGGAAGGGGATGTGAGTTTGACATCTCATGTGTAGGCTATATGGACCGGCGGGTGTTCCGGGATAGAGAGACGAACGGAAATGTTTTTGTTCACAAGGGAGACTGCGATGGTGCGACCATAAAGTAACAACTACAAGAGATGGGACTTCATACGATTAAAGCAAAAGCGTAGTGCCAATTGAGACGCAACTAATAAAGTAAAAGTTGCCTTTAGAGGGACAGGGACGAGAACCCTTTAAAAAGCTCTTTAAATGACAACTGCTTGATACGTTTCATCGTATGAGTAAAATGCTTGCTATTCCTCATTACCCCTTCGTGTACTGATGGAATCCAACACATAAGCAACTACTAGGCAGGCACTCTTAATTCGTATGAAGTCCTACTTCTTGTTAACAATCTCTATTCTTTAGTGCGACTATATATAGACTTGGCGGGGGTTGTGGAATGGAGGGCGTGTGTTTCTCTGTTTACTTTTTACTAACTCGTATGTGGTGGAATTACGTCCCAGAATTTACATAGTGTACAGTATTTGCAGCTGGTGTCATCTCTTTCTATATATCTCTGTGGCTTATTGCGTGTCCACAAATATATAATAAATTTATGGGGAAGAAGCTTTTCATTTTAATTGGATCTTTGATTGCCATAAATTAAAAATTTAAAAAAGCTGGATTTAAAAAAAAAACGATTACAAAGCTTATCAAGTTTTTAGTTTATAGGCAAACACAGTAATCTGCATGAAATTGTTGACATCAATCCAGATTTAGATTTAGACGCCCCGACTTTACGACTGCTGCCATATTTATTTTACTTGTTGCCGCGATTGCGGAAATGAAAGCAAAAACGTTAAATCCGTGATCAAGTATATATATCTTGATGTTAGCTTATCAAGCAGGAAAGTATTGTTTGAGTGAAAAAAATGGAAAATAGTTAGTGCGGAAAACAAAAGCAGTATTTTGGTTTTGGCATGTGCAAATCTCATCAAGTTTGATGACAAAAAACTTGTAAAAGCTGGGTCACGTGCATGGAAACCAGTCCATAAGCCAAACTTTTGTAACATCTTTTTAGTTAACGTGGATTTGAGACCGTGGAGGTCGACCGGACTTCAAGTCAACTCCAAAGGTAGCGGAGCCAATAGACGTGTGCTGGTGAATCTAGCTCACTTACGGTGATATATAGGCTGGGTTTTTTTTTCTGGCGCCACCTCATTAGAATGTTACAAAAAGGAATCACACGTCAACAACTTCTTAGTGACGAAATAAAAGGAATCAGGGAAGCATACGGCCGTAAATTCAAATACGAATTTAAGGATCAACTGTATTCCTGATCAGAAAATCAAAGGTGCGCCACGGATAACATGTGACTGGGTCGCGAAATATATCCCTTCCAAACTAGCTAGAGCGCGCGAAAATAAAATATACTGAAGCTCTCAAACAAAAACATGAACTACGCGCCAAGTTTCATTACCATTTGTAATGAACCACCTTTAATGGACCATATCTTGGTAGTGGTGCTTCCACCGGCAATGGCAGCACCTTATGAGTAAGGATCTGGCGGTGGTACGAAACCAGAGATCGAGGGTTCCAATACGCTTAGATTCCGATGCGAGCGCGAGGGCAACTAAGCCGTACGCCAACCATTCCATCCTTATCGCCCATTTTTTTTTAATTATTCCACATTTTTGCCTCCCATGTTGTCTTCCCTAGGCCTATGAATTTTCGTTAATACGTATAGGACAGGGGCAACGAGCGGCGAAAACCCCGCCCACATCTCCCGAACTGAGCTACAGCAAGCATAGGCCGCTGCTTAGCTGGTTGAGGGGCCTTTTCCTTCGCCAGATGGTACGGCCTGACCTTCACGGCCATTATGCTAACGAAGACCTCGCCCCCATAGGCATCTTCGGATTCCCACCAAACCGTCTATTACATATTTGGCGCCCAACGTGGAGCCTATTCCTGGCCAAGAACAGGACCAAAAAAAACCTCATCGGGTTTCTTTTTAGTCCTTCCACCATCATGCACCCCCACAAACACATTAAGGCTACTTGCTCTAAGTCTTAGGACTTAGCGATTTTTACTTCTCGTATAATATTTTCCTTTCAAGTAGCTTTGCTTTCCTATGTAACACCCCATCCTTCCTATAGAGTAGTTTTTCCTTTAAGAGTCAGTTCAACAAGGCAATCCAGGTCTTGTGTTTGTCTTTTGTGGTTTAGCCACGTACCTAAGACCTCCATAAATGCTTTGAATTGCCGGCATTTGGAGCATCTTCGGTGTCCGGGAAAACCGCGGAGGAGCCTTGCGAACCTTTCTGTTTGCCAGGATTGTCCTTTCACGTCAGTTTAAAATTGTTGATTTGCCTAGTATTGCATTTTTGTATTATTTATGTGCTCATCACCTTACAGAGTTTATGAGTGAATTACGGCGAAGAATGGAGTGTTGCGCCTCTGCTGGCCTCAGGATTCTTTGTAACCTGTGGATCATATGAATAATGGAGAAATGTAGTATTTCTTTCTCCTCTCTGCTAATTTGTCCCCTCTACAATGGTTGCCGGCTCATTCCGGTGAACCACCTTTAATGGACCATATCCTGGTAGTCCTGCTTTCACCGGCAGATCTATGACAGCATCTAATGAGTAAGGATCTGTCGGTGGTACGTAACCAGAGGCCGAGGGTTCCATTAGACTTAGATTCCGATGCGAGCGCGAGGGCAACTAAGCCGTCCGCCAAATATTGCATCCTTATCGCTCAATTTTCTTATTATTCCTCATTTTTGCCTACCATGTTTGTGTTGTCTTCCTCAGGCCTATGAATTTTTGTTACTACGTAAAGGACAGGGGCGACGAGCGGCGAAAACCCCGCCCACGTCTCCCGAACTGAGCCACAGCAAGCATAGGCCGCTGCTTAGCTCGTTCAAGGGCCTTTTTCTTCACCAGATGGCACGGCCCGACCTTCACGGTCATTATGCTACCGAAACTGAGAGACTAGTTTGCATAGAAACAGACAGACAGACGGATAAAGCTTAATCGACTCGTCTCATCATACTGACGAAGAATATATGTATGTAGTTTATTTGGTCGGAGATGCTTCCTTCTGTGCGTTGCAAACTTCATGACAAAGTTAATATACCCTATCACATCCGTGAAGGGTCGCGCTCGGTGGCCGTGATCGTTCGGTCATCGCTCTACGATACTAAACTAGAGCTCGGAAACCAAATCTCGGCGCTATCAATAACTGCCTATGAATACTAATAGAACTCTCACAGTGCTCCGAGCTTGTCAGTATAAAGACGGCAGATAGGAGATGCATGCTAGCAACTGCACTTCCGAAATGTAGATATTCTATTGAAACGTCAACAACGTCAATAATGGAGGGGTCAAGGCATTTAGAGGGAAATCACATACGTGAAGGGTATAATAAGCGAAAGGAATTGTAACACGAATAAAACAAGTCAACCGAATAACAACACAAGCGGTAACCCTTCAACGATACAACGAAGGAACGGCGAACTCGGTGTAAACAGCGAACGTGATCGGGCGATGGGCGCAAGGCGAAGGCAGAGTGGCAATGGCGAATGTGCACTCAATTTTAGTCTGGCGTTCATCCGTGACGGTTGTATATTTTAATAAACAGGCGATGTAACTGTTGTTATTTGTTGTGGAAATAAGTATTGGCGTTTTGGACATTATAAAAGTGTTGTTGGACATTATAAAATTTTTGTTACTACGTAAAGGACAGGGGCGACGAGCGGCGAAAACCCCGCCCACGTCTCCCGAACTGAGCTACAGAAAGCATAGGCCGCTGCTTAGCTCGTTCAAGGGTCTCTTTCTTCGTTAGATGGCACGGTCTGACATTCACGGTCATTATGCTACCGAAGGCCCACACGCTCATCTTTGGATGTCTACCAAGCCGTCCATTACACATTGTTGCTGAAAAGTGAAGATAACCAGGTAGCTGAAAACACCAATGTAATTATTCACACATAATTATGTTTATTTACGACTGCGATGAAGATACTAGCAAAAAGATACATTATTTGAATACTAACTAATGTAATAGTATAAATCTAGGGACGCGGTAGCGTCCCGCTCCGTCAAAGAAAAACGAAAAAATCGAAAAAAAAAATTGTAAAAGTGACCAAGACTATGTTTACGCGACACAACAAGTACGGGTTTTCGAACCTCTGTAGCTCCGGCCCCGGATACTTGTTCGAGCTCAAATTTGGTATGGTCATTGTCTCTGGTCATCTTACGAAGTGCCGCAAATTTGATTCCGATACAATTAAAACCACCCGAGATATGATAATTTGAAAATGGCTGTTTTTCAAATTTTTCTTGTTCTCGTTGTTCTTTGACCGGTCTACAGCCTCGTAGGGAGCGTATCGAGATCTGCTTTCTTTTTCCACGGATTGGCTGCTATCATTTGATCCGTGCAGTAGATAAAAAGATACATCCAAAAATGTGAAATTTTATAGTAGAGTTTCTGGCTTAAGTCTTTTCGATAATTTGAATGCGACACAGGAAATCACTCGCAGAGATCGCATGCCGGGGAGAGACGCAAACACTTGATTATGTGAGTAGTGGCGACGACGGATGCAAAAGTCCGTGCGCTCGTCGGGTGAGGAGGACCATACGAGGTGATGGCTGTGGGCGTGGCTTGTGGCAAGTGCATGAATGAAAAGTGTGTGATGAAAAAATTGAAACTGAATGTGGCTGCATCTTTGGATGTCCGGAAAGAAAAAAAACATGCTGTGTGGTATATGATTTAGGTAGGTTCATTTATGGCATATGAGATATGAATTATGATGTAAGATGTTTTTTTCCAATGTGTGGAAGATGGGAAACGGTGTCTAGGCAAGATGGGTATCACATGACTGGAGGTGATGAGGCGAATGCAGTAGACTGTTAAAGGTATTTTGAGTCCTTTGGGCAGGAAAAAGGATGTTATTGGCAAGGAAGCAATTTCTAGGCAAGATGAGTATTATACGATTGAGGGTGATGAGGCGAATGCATTAAACTACTGTTAAAGGCACTTTGAGTCCTTTGAACTAGAAAAATGATATTCTTTGCAAGAAAACTATTTACCCCAAATGAGTAACCTGAGTGAACTCATAGTCCGGCACGTAAATCCCCTTTTTATCGAAGACTACCGCATTCAGTAGGAATCAAACCGGAGCCTAATGTATAGAAGGCGAATGTGTTTACCGTTGCGCCATCTGTATTATTACGACTACTATGCAAAAAGATATGATATCTCCCAAAAACAACTCTGTTGTAAAAAATTCCCCGCCAAGAAAAACCTCTCAAACGCAAAAAAGATGGATATGAATACATTACCGCCAAAATACTCGTAGCTTCGCGCCCCACTCTACTCAATTGCCCTAACCCCTTGTGGGGCATAGCGCGTCAACTGCTCCATGTGGCCCAGTTGACGTTTCTCGGCATAAACTGGTTTCGGAGAATGCAGTTGCCAGCATGCACCTCCTGCACATCCATGGCCACGAACGTCGTCGTGGCTTCGCGCCCCACTCTAGGGTTGCCATATTGAACGCTGATTGAATTAGTAAATTTCTTTCAAAGCTGATTGGCGGGGAGCTTCATAGTCATAGACAAAATGACAGTGATAATGACAACGATGTCGTTCTGATAAAATGATGGTTATGTAGTTGCGTGCAGATCATGCTGTAGGCTCTTATGCCAAGTATTATTGGCTTCTCACCCGGATCTCGTTGTAAAGCTTCCGCCTTACAAAAGACTAAAAATGCACTTCAGGCCAGATGTGATTAATAGACCATTTTCTACCTCGTTTTTCTTCAGATTGTTCAACTTATTTTGTTTAATGGAAGCTCCCCGCCAATCAGCTTTGAAAGAAATTTACTAATTCAATCAGTGTTCAATATGCCAACCCTAGAGTGGGGCGCGAAGCTACGAGTACTTTGGCGGTATTGTATTCATATCAATCCTTTTTGCGGTTGAGAGGAGGTTTTTCTTGGCGGGGAATTTTTTACAACAGAGTTGTTTTGGGAGATACATGTTGCAGGATCCAACCCTTTTTTTAAACTTTCGTTATGCGCACAAGGAAGTATGAAAGACGGTTGAATTGTGACAAATTTCATAATACTAAAATGAAACCGGAAAATAGAGGGCTACGCCCGCAATCCGAGAATTTTGTGGCAAGTGCTTATTTTGGTGTGTAAATATCGGCTTCGGCTCCATGCTCTTCTCGGTATCAGTCAAATGGACAAAAACACCCTAATTAAAATGTCTTAAACATGATATAGTATCAAGTATCCTTCATGGCAATTCATAAAAAAATCCATCTGTCACCTCTCAAAGTAATAATTTTAAAACGAGAGCTGTACTGTAGATAGATATGTCGGTATATGAGATGAACTATCCTACTCTTGGAGATGCTTTACTATTCATGTTCAAACGACATTGAAAATTGCAAACCTGCATAAAAAACTAAAAATTGATTTGTGTAATGTGGCCACTGGCGCCTAGCCAGAACATATACAGAGCTTCGCATTGGTAAGCTGCATGTTGCAAATTGCGTTACTGCGAAACTCGTACTCATGTCGTGTTGGCCGCCCTACTATATATAAGGCGATACAACATCGACTTGGTTATTAACGGTCACGCCTCTCCCACTAGTTCGATGTGCAAAGCAGGGCGTCTGATGAGACGCGCTTCGCACCAGCGGTCGAAACCGACGAACACCCATTTTTAGAACCCTCCCAGGAGGAGAATTATACTTAACAATTATTATAAACCTATTTTGATAAGACACACAAATTCAATTATTTTCCATCTTCTGTGCTATGCAAAACTCACGTTTCTGTAACTTTTCATATTGTAACGGTCTCGAAATGCAAGGGGAGTGAGACAAATTACGATCTAATATTTTCTGCTCCCCGGCTGTTCACCTATTTTCAAATTGAAAGAAATGCCAAAAATGGAATGTACTCAACATCACCTTTCTCACGGTACTTTACTTGTCTATACCAGTCGATAAAATTTCTTTTTACCTTTACTTCACGCTTATGTGGACCCCCCCCCCCCCCCCTAAAAGTTGGCCTATTACGACACATCGCTTTCTCCTGCGAAATAAAGCATTTCTAAAAATTCTCACCAAATTTAATGTATGTAGCTTCAACCATTCATCAGATATTCTATGGAGAGATGGATGGACAGACATTCAACCAATTTTAAAAGATTTAAGATACAAAACCCTAAGAAAAATGAAACCGGAATATAGAGGGCTACGCCCGCAATTCGAGGGTTTTGTAGCAAGCGCTTATATTGGTGTGTAAATATTGCTCTTCTTGGTACCACTCAGGTGGATAAAAACACCATAAGTAAAATGTTTTACCCATGCTGTAGTATCTTGGATGCCAATTCACAAAAAAAGACTCAATCTCTCACCTCTCAAAGTAATAATTTTAAAACGGCAAGAGATGAACTGTCCTATACTTTTCGGGATGCTTAACCATTCATGTTAAGATGACGTGAAAATAAAAATTGTGCGAATAATTATAGAAAGTTGAGTAGGGGGCCAGTCTACCCCCCCCCCCCCCTTCTCTTCTCCCAACAATTTTTACCCTTTCAGAAATGGTTAAACTACAATTCGCTGTACGAAAAACAATATGCAAGTATGTTGTACTCGCACCCATATGGGGGTGGGGGCCGGTGGGTGCACTTTTTGTATGGATAGTGTCATATGCCCAACTTTAAATGAATAATACATTCATTTAACGTTATTAAATACTACGTGACTGTTACGAAACATGCAAAGATTATTTCCTGTAGTGCTGATTATAGTTGGCCGTCAGTACCTTTGACCTCTGACGTATTTAAGGGATGCAGGGGTGTGCTAACTGTAACTGTAGAAATACATTACTATAGACCTATTTTAAGAAGATATCCGAATTCCATTATTTTCCATTTCCATCTATGCTATTCGGAAACCACATTCCTGCAAGTTTTCATATTTCCAAGTGTAACGGTTTCGAAATGCAACCGGTCATAAAGTTGGGAATAATTATTTTCAACCCCAAGTGCTACACATATGTCCGAAAGGGGAAGAACTAAACCTACTAGAGGCTTTAGAAGTCAACAGATCCAACAAACAACCAGGAAAGTCCCTTTTAAATGATTATACCGACCTTAAGCCTTCATGACTCCTCAACCTGAAATACACATCTTGAGCTCCTACATACCGTTTTATGACCACCACCGCACCCATCGATCCTTTAATTTTTATGTCTATATACGATAGTAGTAGGTACGTACCACCATAATATCTAGAGATAAGAATGTTGTATTATTACTAAAATATTAGACAAGAAAATGTTTTAGAACTAAGACCAGAAATTGTATATTTTGAATTGTAACACATAAAGTATTACGGATAGCGCAACAGTTACGTCCGCCTTCTTAATCTAATAGATAAACCATTCGGATGTCTAAACTTTAATTCCTGATCATTAAATTGTTTTTCTTAGAGTTAATATCATCTTCAGATAATAATGAAATTTGAACTATGACTGTCTACGAGTCATAAATTTATATTGATTATATTGAAATCCGATGTTAACGTTTAGCTTATTTTTAGATTCATAGTTTTCTTCGTCAGTAATTTAGTTTTGTAAGTTAGTCTTCGATTCATCAAAGAGAAATAAACATCATATTTTTAAATTAATTATGTTATTATTAATCACAAAACCAGCTAGTTTCTTAAAAAAGTTTTTATTATCTCAACGTTTCGCCTTGTTTTGGCATCCTTAGGAGGTTTATCCTATAATTACAATTTATTATAAAAATCTATTACTCAGTAATTTTGTAAATCTGATTGTGAAAACTTACATTAAAATTTTTGTATAAAAATATTCGTTACTATATGAATTTACTTATCAAGTTTTTAATAAATACTTACATCCGCACTGTTCAAGGGTTTATTTGAAAGTGATATTCAATTTATTCCTACTTTATACCCGTTGCATTCATCCATCCAGTTTACTGTGTTTTTCATTTTAATTACATCTATGAGGTGTTTCATCGTTTCATACTCGTCAATATACTGTTGTACTGGTTCACTTTAACTTCTATTTCGCTTTTTGTGCTTAGCGACTCGTGATAATTTTTATTGATGTACAACGCTTCTTTTATTAATAATTTATTTCTGTTATTATCAATGTCTATTATTTTAGTATTTTCAAAGTCCATAGTGTGCTTGCCAATTATTTGATGCTTGACCATATTAGTATGTGAATTAATCATCATTTTACTTTGGCTCTGATGTTCATTCAGTCTCGTTTCTAAGCGTCTGGTTGTGGACCCATAATAAAATAGGATTTACTAATATTATTCTCACTACATGTCTTACAGGGAATGCTATATACAATACTATATTCTTTTGTTTGTTCTTTTTTATTTTATCTTTAGTATTAGTATATAACTTATTCCTTAGTTTATTATTAGGTTTAAATGTCATTCTTATGGGTGTTTCAATATTATTATGATCTTTGGTGGTTTTAGGGAATATTCTTGCCACTTTATCAGATATTATGGGGATATATGTTAATGTTTGGTTTTTGGCGTTATGGTTACCATTATCTGTGCTATGACTATTAGTGTTGTTATTAATATTATTTATTTTTGGTTTATTTTTGTAAATTAGTTGATTAATCAATTTATTTGGATAATTGTTAGCTTCTAGTATTCTTTTTATATCATAAATTTGTCCATTCCATAATTGTTTATCTGTAAGTTTTAATCTCCTAAATATGTAATTAGATGGCACATTTTTTATCATATGTTGAGGGTGGTGTGAATTATAATTTAAAATATTGTTAGTAGCAATGGGTTTCTTATACCATTTAATTTTAATATGGTTATTTCGTCTGTCAATAGTCACATCCAAAAAATTAATTGTCCCATTTTCTTCACTTTCTAGTGTAAATTTGACATCATTATGTATTATGTTTAATTCATCCAATATCTTTTGGATGCTATCATTTTATATGATAGCTATAATGTCGTCAACATATGATTTAATATAAATTATTTTATCTTTAAATTTATCTGTGGTCAATTTAAGTATTTTTGATAAATAGATGTCTGCTGCTATTACACTTAAGTTCGCTAACATTGTTAAACCTTTAGTTTTAAAAGTTTTGTTATTTTATGTAAAATAACTATTTTCTAGGCAGAGTTGTGTCATTTGCATGAATATGGTTTTAGGTGTATTAGTATTAATTTTATCAAATTCTTAGTCAATTATGCTACCAATCATATTTTTAAATTCGGTTTAATTTAGTTTTGGAGTGAATTTTAGTGGCGCAGTCGGTAGGATCTTTCAAATAAGATCCGTTTATTTTTCGTTGAAAAAGAAGATTCCGCGTTGATTGTTGTGTTAAAACTGTCGCGCGTAAATATTTAAATTAATAATTTTGAAATCGGAAAGTTGTTTTAAAACTCCGGAGAAGTTAAATATAAAAATTGTGATTGCGTAAATTTAAGTGAATTCTAAGTATATAATTATACGAACTCATACAATTGTGGATTGTGTTATTATAATCGAAAGTGTGCACAGAAAAGAAAACATTCTGAGAAAAATTCCCGATCCCCAGCAGACGACATCGTAATTGTAAGAGGAGCATATTATAAGAAGTTTATAATGGCAGTACAAGAAGGTAACAGTTTAAACTTATCACTTGACCTTCAAAGATATATTGAGCAGCTTCCTGAGATTCATGAAGGTTGTCTGAAAATAAAGTCTTTCATTAGAGCAGTAGACGAAATAGCTCCGATCATGTTCAAATACAATATGCCATCGCAACGAATTTTGCTCAATTTAATCAAGAACAGATTCAAAGGCCGAGCAAGGACAATTGTTTCTACATATTTGGACCATTTGGATACATGGGTCGCTCTCAAGAGCATTCTTCCTATATATTTTAAAGGACAAGATGAACCAGAAACAAAAATCACATCACAAATATCAAAATCTGAAAAATGTTGTAAGTCAGAGATTCAGTCAGATCATCTGAATAAAGATGAAAACACAGTAGCTGATTCTGTTTCAAGCATAGAAATCTGTAAAGATGATCAAAATTCTACAGGTGAATCTATTGCACAACATAAGTGTATTTCAAATGTACATTTGGAAAAGGAAGCAAAAAGGCCCGCCGAAGACAAAGCCACAGATCCAAAGCAATCGAAAACAAGAGAAAACGGCGGAAATAATGATAATAACGCAGAAGAAATTCTTGAAGAAAACGTCGAAGAGATGGAATGTGACACAGAAGAATATGATCTGCCGTACGGCGAAGAGGACGATTTAGATGAAGAAGGAGAAGATGAGAGATACAAGGACGAAGAAGAAAACGAAAAGAAAGAAGTCAAAATCGTCGAGAATTATACGAAAATCATACACGTTGTTAATATAACACAATATGAGCAAAACCTAAAAACTATAAAAGATAATTTGAAGCGAATTGCAAACCCTCCGAATACAATTTTCAACAAATTTAAAGAATTACAAGACGAATTAGATACTTTACTACCGCACACCCGAACAAGACGAGGAGCTTTTAATATTGAAGGACAAACTTTAAACTTTTTGACTGGTACAATGGACGCGGAAGATGCTGAAAACATTCGACTTCATTTGCAAACTTTAGATAGTAGTAAAAATATTGTAACTTAATTAATAATCTAAATTACCAAATCAGAATCGATAACGAAATTAATAACATTACAATTCGTATTAATAGTGAGAATAATAAAATTCAAAGAAGAATCAATTCATTGTCCTTTCGAATTAACTCCTTAGAACTTTCAATGGAAAGAGAACACATTTTCAATGAAATAAAAGAAAATATAGAAATAGTTAGGTTACATATCGAAAAAATTAAAGATATTATATATGTAACTTCTAATCGACTTAGTAGATTAGAAGTTCTTGGAATGAATATTTTAACAAATGCTGAAATAGAAGAAACTAATATTGACAATTCGAAATTGAAGTTCATCAAGACCAGTATAGCAGAAATTAATAACAATATAAATTATAAATAATCATTTTTGCACCTAATTTTACGACTGCCAAATATTCGAAAGTTCTAATTGAACCGACACCTAACAAGAAAAATCTTCAATTAAAAACCAATTACAATATTGTAACCACCGATAAGTCAAAGATATATAAATTTAATAATAAAAGTCGTATCAAAAATTTGAAATTAGTAAATGATAAATATATTCAGAATATATTAACTCCTAAGTTATCAAATTGTATTTTAAGCATAATTATAAAGAAGAAATTTGTTTGATCTCCGAAGATAGTGTTATTACCAAAAATTTAAAGAAAACCAACTTGTTCCATACATGTAATAACATAAAAGAAATAACAATAGCAGGAAACAATATTATAAAGTTTGACGATTGCATTATTCAGATCAATAATCATAAATTTGAAAATCTATACAATACATACTTTGAAACACTTCTATTGCCCAACACAATTAAAGACATTGAATATACGTACAAACAAATTTAACTTTGGATGATTTAGATATAAAAAACGCACATAATTTAAAAGCATTGACAAAAGTTAAATATCACGCAAATGTAACTCATTGGACAAACCTTACTACAGATATTGTAATCATAATTTTAATAATAATTTCAATTTCCTATATTTATTGTAAAATCAAAAAGAATATATAGCAAAACGGATATTCAAGTTGAAACTCAGACACCATTTTCTATCCAAACTAATCGCCAGGAGTCGATTCTTAAGGATGGGGGAGTTACGTCCGCCTTCTTAATCTAATAGATAAACCATTCGGACGTCTAAACTCTAATTCCTGATCATTAAATTGTCTTTCTTAGAGTTAATATCATCTTCAGATAATAATGAACTTTGAACTATGACTGTCTACGAGTCATAAATTTATATTGATTATATTGATATCCGATGTTAACGTTTAGCTTATCTTTAGATTCATAGTTTTCTTCGTCAGTAATTTAGTTTTGTAAGTTAGTCTTCGATTGATCAAAGAGAAATAAACATCATATTTTTAAATTCGGAACTAAGTGTTTTAATTTAGTTTTGGAGTGAATTTTAGTCAACGGTTAGCACGTTCGCCTTCTACGCACTGGGCCCCGGTTCTGTTCCTACTGAATGCGGTAGTTTTCGATAAAAACAGGGATTTACGTGTCGGACTCAGCTGTTAAATGAGTACACATTCATGGGGTAAATAACTCAGTTGAGCGCGTTGCTTATTACACAACTCTGTACAAGACATATCGTCAGGATCTAAAAAATGAGATGATGCTAACCCATCTCGAGGTCATGGTTCAAATTGAACCGTGGCGCCAGGTATTTATTTTATTTTGACACATAATTAATCCATTCCTCTGAAGATGCTCGAAATACTGAAACGAGTCAGGAAGAAAAAATAAAAATAGTGGCCTAGACAAAGTAAAGAAGAGCATTTGTGCATAAATAAATTTATTTGCGAAAAGTAGGAGTTCCACAGTACACTTACTGAGGCCACACATTGTTCAGTCCAAGTCAACCCTAGCAAAACGGAACTTGTGTTGTTTTCCAAGAAGCATACGATACCATCACTAAAACCCCTTATACTGGAAGGAGTCAGACTAATACATACTGATAAAGCAAAATCATCATCATCATCGTGGCGCGAAAGCGACGTCGGGCCTTGGCCGCCTGGATCATTGTCCTCCAATTATCTCCAATTAGCTCTCCCAACGAGATCTCGGTCGTCCTCGCAGTCTCGCTCCATCAACTCGTTCTGCATTCATTACTCTCTTAGGCATGCGATCATCGACCATTCTTTGTACATGCCCTGCCCATTGAAGTCGTTGTAGTTTGACGATTTTCGAGACTTGCAGCTCATCGTACATTTCATACAACTCATGGTTGTACCGGATGCGCCATCCATCTCGATCGCAAACAGCCCCGAAAATTCGCCGTAGAACCTTACGTTCAAAAGTGTCTAGCATGTTTTCGGAGGCTTGAGTTAGGGTCCATGCTTCGCAGCCATAGCATAGCACTGGTCGTATAATGGTTTTGTACACGCGGAGCTTCGTGTTTCTGTGCACATGCTTCGATTTCATTATGGGGAGAACCGAGAAAAAAGTCTTATTAGCTAACTGTATCCGTCGCTTGATTTCGTCAGTTTCGTTGGCGTCCCTTGACAAGTTGCAACCCAGGTAAATGAAGTTGTTCACGAACTCGATGTTGAGGTACCCCACATTGATGCTCGGTTGTGCATGTGTCCTTGTCACCGATTGCATCATTATTTTAGTTTTACCCTCGTTAATACGTAATCCAACTTCCTTTGCAGCGGTATCGAGCGTATGCAGAAGTTCTTCTGCGTCAGCGAATCTTCGGGACATGATGTTGATGTCGTCGGCGTACGCTGCTAATTGTGTCGACTTGATGAGTAGCGTCTTGCTGTGTCCATATTCATGGCCCGAATAACGTGTTCCAGTGCTAGGTTGAAGAGCGTCGGTGCCAGTCCATCGCCCTGTTTCAAACCAGGGGTCGAATTATGAGATCCGTGAACGGACTACTCGTCACGTAAAAATGTGTATTTCGTATTATGCAATCCGTGAACGCTGCAAACGTATCGTAATTGACTATTATGGTTTACGTTAACGTATACGATATCGTATCAATCGTTCGATCCCCATTCGATTACATGGAACCGTTCGTATGGCACAAATTTCGATAGAAAAATGGAAGTAAGTAATTAAAATAAGAAATATGAAAAGCACGTTTATTGGTTATTCTTCAATAAATGTAATTTAAATTATTTCTTAAGAATCACTAAGATTAATAATGGGCAAATAACATTTTGGGCGAGTTCAACTCTGTGAAGGTGCGTTTAGATTAAGCGAAACCACTCGCGCAACTGGCGCGCGAGGAAAAATTGCGTACAGTGTGAAGATGTTCCTCGCCCGAAACTAATCTCCTCCTCCTCCTTCCTCTCGAGAGGAACTTGCGGTGTGACGCACCCGGTTGCTCATTGTGAGTGCTTGCATGCAAATACTCAGTCTTCGATTTCGCTTAGTGTGAGCGCTGCGCGTGTACGTTTCCGGTGAAGATCAAAGCATTCATTTATGATTTAGGCTTCTAAGTAAGTAAGCTTGGTCATCGTGTTCTCGGTCTCGGTTACATGCATAGCATAGTGTCTTACACCGCATTCGGCCACCGCAAAGCGGATTTGGTTCACAATTCGTATTTGTGTTACTGTCGAGGCACATACCACTGTCGAAGAGTTCCAACTCTTCAGTCTACCATAAAGGCGGAGGTATGAGTCTAAAGACCTGGATCTATGCCATCTGCACTCATTGTAACACGTTCCTCATTGCAAACACTTCCGAATAGCGAACTGATTGGTTTCTTCAATTCCAAATATTGGACGATTGAAGAGTCTCCCCTCAGCCACTTACGTAAAAATGCTATGTAAAATTGAGTTCATGTTTATTGACTGCATGAGAATCCAATGTTAACCACTGCGCCACACAGAACAATACTATCATTCCATGCCCGGTAAAGACTTACAATCATAGTCCAGCCGAATTAAGAAAAAAACCACTAGGACGCCATGGTTAACTCACCTAAACTGCCGTCTTGCCCTCTCTAGTGTCTGTTGTACGCAACGCTGCGCGTTGTGTGAACAGAAAGGGTGAGACTGACCTCCAGTGGGTTTCGGGTAAGTTTCCTCGCGCAACAATTACGCGAGTGGTTTCGCCAAATCTAAACATATCTTTAATCAATTACTCCGCCTTCCGTCATACAAAAATAGCGTCGAGCCATTCTTCGCTTCTATTCGGTCTATCTGTAATACAAACACACGCACACAAATCAATCACAGATTAAATAAAAAAGACAAGTTTAAACAAACCTTCTGTTTTAGTTCTCCTTTTTAATATTGTATTTTAAATTTTTTGACATTAACTTGTCATATTTCCAATACGATTCGCTTTGAATCTATTACATTCCTTGAAAAATTATGTTCCGTTAGCAATCGTATATGATAATCCCAATGTATTCATTCGTACGATCAGTAACGTAATTTTTTTTCATACGATTGCCGTTCCGTTCACGGAACTCATAATTCGACCCCAGTGCGTATTGTAAATAGATCAGTAAGTCTATTATGTATCCTGACTTGTGAGACGGAGTTGGTCATCGTCATCTTTGTCAGTCGCACTAATTTGGCCGGTATACCAAATTGCAGCATGATGTTGTACAAGCAAAATGCCAGAGAGTTATCTTCGAGAGGAACTTTAACTCATCATCATCATCATCGTGGCGCGACAGCCCGACGTTGGGCCTTGCCGCCTGAACTTAACTGAAAGACTAATATTCAGGACCACGACAAAGCCAGTATCACCCTATACTGCTGTAGGAAGGCCATTGGGAGAAACAGGGGCCTACAGCCGAAAATTGTACAGTGGCTCTATGCCTCTATCGTGCGCCACCTACTATTGTACTGCATTGTGGTGTGGTGGACTGCACTTAATACAGCAGTAAATCGCAATCTGCTGGGAAAGGTACAAAGAACAGCCAGCGTCGCTATCAGTGGAGCTCTTAGAACGACGCCTAGCGATGCTCTTATTGTATTGTTTCACCTGCTTCCTCTTGATATCCTGGCCGTCCGGCTTCGCGAAACGGGTAACTGGACAACGCTTAATGCCGGGCATTCCATAATTCTGATCAACCCACGACGGAATACATCACACCATATTATGTCTTTTATAGGATTTCATAAGTCACATTCTAAAACGGACCCAGTGGGTCGCGGACCGACTTTTGTTGTCTGACTCGTTATTTATCTGCATGGACGGATCTAGGAGCGATTCAGGCGTTGGAGCCGGGTTCAACTCCACGATTGAATATATACTTATCAATTCGCCTCCCAGATCAGTGTAGCGTTCTCCAGACGCAGGTTCCGGCGATTAGGGAGATTATGTTCTGGCTGAAGCGTAACGTTATCTGCACTAATAGCCCTACAGTCCATTCTCACCACAGCAAGGACGGTAGCGGTTTGCTCTCTCAGAAATTGATTTCTTTAATATTAAGATATGCTGGATACCTGGGGTCGAATTATGAGTTCCGTGAACGGACTACTCGTCACGTAAAAATGTGTATTTCGTATTATGCAATCCGTGAACGTAGAAAACGTATCGTAATTGGCTATTATGGTTTACGTTAACGTATACGATATCGTATCAATCGTTCAATCCCCCATTCGATTACATGGAACCGTTCGTATGGCACAAATTTCGATAGAAAAATGGAAGTAAATAATTAAAATAAAAAATATGAAAAGCACGTTTATTGGTTATTCTTCAACAAATGTAATTTAAATTGTTTCTTAAGAATCACTAAGCTTAATAATGGGCAACAAAACAATTTGGGCGAGTTCAACTCTGTAAAGGTGCGTTTAGATTAAGGCGAAATTCACACACACGACACCGCGCTGCACGACTGCTTGAAATTTCAGTCGAGATACACAGCATCAAATGGGCGGATTCGCACTCATCGCTCAGCATGCGATACGATCGACTATGCTTGGCTATTGTGCGTGGCTGCGTCTGAGCTGAAAATGTAGCTAATCTGAATATCGCCTAAGCGAAACCACTCGCGCAACTGGCGCGCGAGGAAAAATTGCGTGCAGTGTGGACATGTTCCTCGCCCGAAACTAATCTCCTCCTTCCTCTCGAGAGGAACTCGCGCTTTGACGCACCCGGTTCCTAATTGTGAGTTGCTCGCATGCGAATACTCAGTCTCCGATTTGTGAACGCTGCGCGTGTATGTTTCGGGTGAAGATGAAAGCATTAATTTATGATTTAGGCTTATAAGTAAGTAAGCTTGGTCATAGTGTTCTCGGTCTTGGTTACATAGCATTTGTCTTACACCGCATTCGGCCACCGCAAAGCGGATTTGGTTCACAATTCGTACTTGTGTTACTGTCGAGGCACATACCACTGTCGAAGAGTGCCAACTCTTCAGTCTACCATAAAGGCGGAGGTATGAGTCTAAAGACCTGGACCTATGCCATCTGCACTCATTATAACACGTTCCTTATTGCAAACACTTCCGAATAGCGAACTGATTGGTTTCTTCAATTTCAAATATTGGACGATTGAAGAGTCTCCCCTCAGCCACTTACGTAAAAGTGCTATGTAAAATCGAGTTCATGTGACTGACTGCATGAGAATCCACTGTAACCACTGCGCCACACGGAACAATATTATCATTCCATGCCCGGTAAAGACTTACAATCATAGTCCAGCCGAATTAAAAAAAAAGCCCACCACTCACCTAAACTGCCGTCTTGCCCTCTCTAGTGTCTGTTTTCGCAACGCTGCGCGTTGTGTGAACGGAAAGGGCGAGACTGACCTCCAGTGGGTTTCGAGTAAGTTTCCTCGCGCAACAATTACGCGAGTGGTTTCGCCAACATACCTTTAATGAATTATTACTCCACCTTCCGTCATTCAAACATCGCGTCGAGCCATTCTTCGCTTCTATTCGGTCTATCTGTAATACACACGCACACAAATCAAGCACAGATTAAAGAAAAAAGACAAGTTTAAACAAACCTTCTTGTTTTAGTTCACCTTTTTAATATTGTATTTTAATTTTTTTTGACATTAACTTGTCATATTTCCAATACGATTCGCTTTGAATCTATTACATTCCTCGAAATATTACGTTCCGTTAGCAATCGTATATGATAATCGCAATGTATTCATTCGTACGATAAGTCACGTAATTTTTTTTCATACGATTGCCGTTCCGTTCACGGAACTCATAATTCGACCCCTGATCATAGCGGTTTTTCCGGTAATATCAGAGCTGACGAGCTCGCTTGAAGGGGGCAACGGAGACACTTTCTCAAAATCAGCGAAACATTGGTATCCCCATTGATTGATTGGTTCTTGGAAGCAGGCTATCAGCTCGTCCGCGATTTGCAAGACTGACTCTATATGGGCAATAAACATGTCGGATGATGAAGATTATGTGGCCTAGACTCGATTTATGTCGATCCATTAGGTTGTTGTAGTCGCTGAGTAGAAAGTACTTAAGTGCGGTCATAGATGCATAATTGGACATTGCGTAATCGGGGAACACACAAAGAGACTCGGGCTTCCTTTTATCGACTTCTGTAGGAGCTGTGACAATGAGGAGGAGGACAGTACCGCTCATCTACCCTGTGAGTGTTCGGCTCTGGCACGCTTAAGGCTGCGAACGCTTGGAGCACATTTCTATTCCGACTTGAACACCTGAAGACGGTGGATGCTGATAGACTGACTGTGACGGCTAGTTTTAACGGATAGGCTGGAGGGAAGTGTTTCACTCCTATGTGGTAAAACAACAGGCTCATTGGTGGTTAAAGTGTGTCGTGGGTTATCACGAAAGACCGTAACCTAAATTTGAAGAATTAAAATAGGGTAATAGTCCCCCATACCATCATCAATTTCAAACCTATATTTAAATTACTGTAAGTTAATATATTAGCTGCGTTTCTTTGTAGAGAGAACAGACCATCATAGGTGCATTTGCATTAACACAATTGTCTCCAATAGAGCTAGATTGGAAGCTGGTACAAGGAAGTTGTTTTGGCAGCGAGTTTTAGGTGGAAATATTCGGGATTCGCTGCTGTCAATGCGCAATTTACTCCCCTAAATTCTTCTTTCATTGTTCTGCCTCTCTGCTGCTAATTTTTTTCTGCTCTGGTTACACCGAAACACGGCTTTTTGTCTTAAATATAATCGAAAAAAAAGTCAAAATTTTGCTTTTATGTAATTTATTTTGAAAGCGGCAGTTTAGAAACAGCTAGCGACGCTTGGAGCAGATCCGTTGCAGTTGTTGAGCCATCCATACCAGGCGCTGAATCCTTGTTGTTGGTAGACGAGTTGAGCACAAGACCAGGAAGCTGACAAGTTTCCGAGAAGGGAGGTGCAGGCAACGCCGCAGCTATTAGATGATGAGACTGCTCCTTGACACCAGTACTTGTTGTTGATTTGGAAGAGACCGAAATCTTGAGTTCCGTTCGAGTTCAAAGCGCCGACAGCCTCGTCGTTGAAGGATGACTCGTATTGGACCAAGCAAACCCAATTGGCCAAGGTGGTCATGTCAGTTACACCATAGTCGTAGTAGAGGGTTTGGGCCAAACCGCAAGCGGTGTAGACTGTGCCTTGGGCAACAGAGATGGCAAGGGCGAAGACAATAAGTGCTGCAGCTTTCATTCTGGACGTTGTGCTAGACTCAAGGAGACTAATGATGATTGTGTCCATTGGCCCGTTTTTATACTACTTTTATTCCATTGTAGTCAAAATTGAATAAAACTATTCTTCATTTTCATAATTGGCTATTTGCGATAATTCATTTAACAGTTAGTTATGAGTATGTAGTTGATTGATGTCGCATCTGACAACGATTACCCAGTGACAATTGTAAGTTCTCAAGTATTGCTGAGAGATTAGATAGGTGAAAACATCTGTGGTCTTATATCATTTTACTTTGTTATCATTTTTTTTTGTCGTCGTCGAACTGAATGACAATAATGGGAAATTTCTTAAAAATAAAATGGCTGGACACTCGACGAAGATGGCGCTTAGCCTGACTGATTCACTAGAATTTAACAAAAATGTTACATCCGTTTCTTTTAATTTAAAGAATGTGTTAACGCAGAAAAAATGCAGAAATCGTATCTAGCTGTTGACCAATGGAAGTCCTACTGATCATTCAAATGACCGGAGAAGTACAAAAGCGCTGAATATCACACTGATAGGGCGTTCTTGCGGCAGCTGATTCTACGAACCGGAGCGACTCGTTATTCAACGGCCAAGAACGAAAGTACATGTAAGTGACACATTTTTTGCATGTTCGTTTTAACGGAATCTGGGAGGAACATTATATCGGCGCAACTACTCTCGATTCTCCTCAACCTTGCCGGCATTGAACTCAACCCCGGTCCGTGGATCTGCTGTGTTTATAACAAGACATTGCATCCAAATGGCACCTCAATCAAATGTAACGGTTATGACGAGTGGTGTCATCTTAGGAGCTGCTCCGGACTGAGTCGCCATAGACAGTGGAACCCAACCTTCGCAGCCGGCCTATGTAGAAACATAGGACAGCATTCATCTACCTCGACGAGCAATCGTAACACATCACCTGTTAACATACAAACGAGCTCCCAGCTGCCCGCCATGACTCCAGTAAATAATAGTTCCTGCCATACAATCCACAGCCGGCACACTCTAACACCTGCACCACCCGTCGTTAACTTTACCAGCCTATCCATTACTTAACATCAACGGGCTGCAGCGTAAAATCACTGAAATCACCACATGGAAAGGCATCGCATCTTAATTGGAGCTATACAAGAGATGAAACTAAATGTGAACTCGTCCCTCAACTTCCACGAAAACTATAGCATCATTCGAAACGACCGGCTAACTAATGCTGGAGGTAGACTTGCCATCCTCATCCACCAGTCTGTGCCATATCGTGAAATTAACATCACAGCTGACGATAACATCCTTGAAGGCCATTGCAGTCAATTATGGTAATGTGGACGCAGAAATATGAAATTTTTATTTACCACCGATACTCAACAGTCCCTCAGGATACAATGTGAACGTAAGACCCTTTCTGACTGGCCAGTATCGCCTCCTGCTCGGTGACTTTAAGTGTCACCATACACTGTCGAACTTCAACTCGAACACGAACCTGGGCCCTATTGCACCAACCACTTATCAATTATCACTTATCAACTTATCAAATTTTACGCTAAATTTCTGTTGCACCAAATTGATAAGCAAGAATTGAGTCAATTTTTTCTGCAACAATAATAACTTACACTTATCAAGAATTGACTTTTCGAAATTCGCTAAAATGTAAGTGATAAGTGGTTGGAGAAATAGGGCCCTGGTCCAAATGTCCTCTGAAGAGCTCAGAATACGCACGCACACTCCACATAAACCTAAAAAAACGGTCCACTTGTACCATGTTCGAGTTCGAGTTGAAAATTGTATGGTGATACCAATGCTCACCACAAACTATGGCACTCCAACCTCGATAATGCTGCCAGAGGAGTTACCATAGCAAAACAAATAGATACATCGGATTTTTTTCTGCTAAATGATTACTTTTCCACATGCATGGCAGGAACATGCTACAGTTCCTACGATATTTCAATAGCAAGCGCAGGCCTCATTACTGTAGTCCAATGGGAATCAGTCCACACGCTCTCATCCTACCATCCGCCAATTATAATAAAGTTCGACCGACCATCTGATGTGCTTGTAGACCATCGCACTTTCCTGAATCACAATGCGGCCTTTCTTGCCCTACCAACACCGACGGACGTACGTGCAGCCGAACTTAAACTAAGGCAAATCATCAAGAAAGCGGTGGCTAAGTTTATACCTGCTGGACGGATCCACAGAGTACGGCCTAATTTCCCCATCTCAGCACGACTGGCAGTTGAACGCGACTGCATACGAAACACTAACCCGGAAGATCCAAGGATCAAGGATTTAAATCTTGGGATACAATGGTAGCTGAGCATAATAGACAAAAATAAAAATAGGCACAAGTAAGCTGTGGTCCACTGTAAGAGCCCTTACCAATCCATCGAAGCATAAAGGGAAAGTTGCCACTTAATTTAGTAACACTACAACAAACGATTCTACACACTGTGCTAGTCTCTTCAATAAACAATTTATTGAGCATCCGCCACCCGATAGACTAAAACGCGAAATTCGTAGAACTGTCCGCAAGCTTACCATTGACCATAGGCTTCGATTCTCACCAACCGATGTAGCCACTGTAATAAAGACAGCTAAGAGCTCAAAAGCCATGGGACCAGATGGTGCTGATCTATGGTGAATTGTTAAATTAAATATAAGCAGTATATAAGTATATATTTTAGATAATATTAGGAGGAACAATAGTTGCAGCTCTCACACACGAGCCTAGGCTTATGTGAGTTGCTGAACTAATTTAATTTGTCAATCTACGATATTTTCTATAATAAAGCAATTTAAAAAAAAAAAAAAAAAAAAAATTTGCAGCGATCATCAACTTGTTGTCGCAAAAGTGCGATTACAAACGGCGCCGATCCATCTCCCTGAAAATGCAAGAATCTTGCCACGTTTTAATGGGCAAAAGCTTAAAGATCCATCTATAACACGTGCTTAATTCACCGCCTTGCACGAAAGAGCGAATGCACCACCACCTTATGAGACTCCTACAATTGATGATAGATGGAACGTCGCTAAGGACTCCATTTATTTCGTGCGGTGAAACTTTTGCGGGCAGATTGTAGCGCGGTAGAAGGCCATTCATTATTGACTCTACATGGTCTCTAATCTCGGCACGCAGGAGAATTAAAGAACAAATCAACTCAACTACTGACGACGCAGTCAAAGATCAACTTAGAGCTGAATAGATTCTCTTCAGAAAGGCGTGCAAAGAAGCGTAAGACAGGACAAACGCAACAACATCAATGCATTAGCGGAGAAGGCAGAGGAAGCGGCTTACCGTGGTGATATTGGATTGGAACCCTTTACGAACTTATAAACCCATTAACTGGCAAATCTTTTGCAACTGAACATCCCGTGAAAGATAAAGACGGGTCCCTACTGGTCACTGATGAAGACCAACTGCGATTGTGGAGAGAGCACTTCATTGAGGTCCTCAACAACACCTTTGGACATTTGAACTCATCTACACTAGAAGTAGAAAATATTTCGCAAATAGCCAAAGTTGATACCAGCCCACCATCCAAAACAGGAAACCGAAACTCTCATCATCAATGGAAGAAGGGCGTTATTATTCAGATCCCGAAGAAAGGTAACCTGAAGGATTGTTATAATTGGCATGGAATTTGCCTCCTCCCCGCAGTCTCCAAATTGATGGCAAAAATAGTCTGAAACCGGATCAAGCATACAGTTGACCGCACACCGAACGATGAACAGGCTGGTTTTCGCGAGGGCTTTTCATGTAGCGATCACATCAACACCCTCCGAATTATTATTGAACAATACACAGAGTGGAGATCCCCATTACATCTCATGTTCATCGATTTCGAGAAGCGTTTGACAGCGTTGACCGGGAATACATCTGGAAGGCTTTACCAAATAGTATAGATTCCACAAGAGTTATCACTCCATAGAACTTTCGCCTCTGCCAGGAGATTTGTATGTATTGGCAAATTGTATAAACATAGTATAAACTACACAGTATAGATACACAAGAGAATCAATGCATACAAATCTACCGCCGGAGGCTAAATTTGTATGGAGGAAGCTTTCTTGTAAAGTCTATACAATTTGTCAATACATGCAAATCTCTTGGCAGAGGGCAAAGTTCTATGGAGTGATAACTCTTGTAGAATTATCAATCCTCTTTGGCTTTACATAGGAGAGGTATACCAGATAAAATCATATCCATCATTAAGGAGTCCTATAGCAGAGCCCAATGTCACGTCTTACACAAGGGTAAGCTTTCAGACCCCTTCGAGGTAGATAGCGGAGTGAGACAAGGCTGCATTTTGTCACCTACTTATATTGTTTTTGATTCCCGTTATTGACGTACTCTGCAGTGCACTTCATGAACATTAGAGCAAAAGGATAAATTGAAACCTTTTCGAATACCTTCAACACCGTGATTACGCTGACGATATTTGTCTTCTTTCAAATATATTGGATCATCTAGTTCAAATGACGGATGCCCTGCACCGCAAAAGGCGCAGTGCGGGGCTTTAAATCAATGCAGCCAAAACTAAGTACTTGAGCTTGGATAATAATGACACTGGCGAGTGGTTTACGTCAAACTGTAGACACTATGCTATGAGCAACCCAAATATTCTGGCGATCACTTACTACTCCTCTACCAAATATGCACTTCAAAACATTTTGTCAGTCTGATAAAACCACTCGGTTAAAGGGAAAAGAACACGCTTATGTTGCTTTATTCAACAGAAATCTATGAATAATACTAACTACTTTTCCTTAATCCTCAGTGGGGCATAGCGCGTTAACCACTCCTGCGCGCCTTCGTACTCTGTTCCGGGCAATGGGGCGCAACTCCCCAAACAACCTACCCAGCAACTTACACTCTTTTCCCATGGATCGACGCCTTGTGATTTTAGAACCTTCTCTTGGCCGGCCTCGATATTGATTCGAGAAAGAAAATTTTTAGAATTCGACTAAGACATGAGATGGCGAAAACTTGCAACTTCCCTGTAACCCTTAGAGCCCGCGCACACGGCAAACTTTTTAGTTTGCAGACAAACTAAATTGTTTAGTCCGAAAAAGAGAACACACGCTGGTTTGTAAAACCGCACACACAGTGATAACTAAATAGTTCAGTCTGCTGTGGACGTTGTCGGGTTCAGTTGGAGCATAACATTGTATTATTGTGATGTTCCTCATTTTGGTCCGGAGCCTGGCGGTCATGATTCGGTCGGAGACCGGATCCCAGGATAAGAGGCAGTTTCGTAGGTCTCGGGTTAAGAGGCACCCACTTGACTCACGACCACTACCGGTAGCTCTTCCGGAGTACAACATTACAGTGCAACGCTTTGGAGAGATACATTCTGCGCTGTTCTACCATCTTATCTCACTAACTCCTAGGTTGTTTAGTTTATACCGCAGAAATTCACTCTCTAATTGAAGAAATCGTGCTTTCTGGGAACCTTCTGATCCATTGTCCAAGAGAGTACGCTCATTCCAGAATTCGACCTTTGTCATTGTACGATAGCCAAAAGCCGTAACCGTTGAGTTAGTCCTTTTCCGTGGCATAGTTAACGTTTCTTTAGCGTATAGAGGATTTCGGATGGTTGAAGTTGCTGGCATGCACATTCTATCCTTCCTTTGCCGATTCCTACGACAGGCCGACAAAGGGAAAAACCGTGGTATTATTTTTACGCCCCACACCACAGGGGGGAGATTTACCTCAACCAAATCATTGAGTGACCACTGCCGTTCCAGGAAGCGCCCACGCGGAGAACTGTAGAAGAGGAATTTTTGCCCCCCAATATTCTCTCATAAAATAAATAAATGGCGCAACAGTCCAATTTGAACCACGGCCTCGAGATGAGTTAGCATCATCTCATTTTCTAGATCGTGACGGTTTTTTTGCAGAGGTATGTGATCAGTAACACGCTCAACCGACTTATTTACCCCATAATGGGTACTCATTTAACAGCTGAGTGGGCTCATAGTCCGACACGTAAATCCCCGGAATCGAACCGGGGCCCAGTGCGTTGAAGGCGAACGTGCTAACCGTTGCGCCATCCGGACTACATATGTTTGTCTATTCTATATTCTATTCTCTCATACCATCATAAATTTTAAACTAATATTTAGCTCACTATAAGTTAATATATTAGCTGCGTTCCTTTGTAGGCAGAACAGAACATCATAGACGCATTACACTAACACAATTGTCTCCAATAGAGCTAGATGGGAAGCTGGTACAAGGAAGTTGTTTCAACAGCGAGTTTTAGGTGGGAATGTTCGGAATTCGCTGCTGGCAATGTGCAGTCTACTCCCCTAAATTCCCCTTTCACTGTTCTGCTTCTCTGCTGCAAATTTTTTTCTGTTCTGGTTACAAAGAAACCCAGCTTTCTTGTCTTAAATAGAAAAAAAATCAAATTAATTTTTTTAATTATTTATTGTGAAAGCGGCAGTTTAGAAACAGCTAGCGACGCTTGGAGCAGATCCGTTGCAGTTGTTGAGCCATCCATACCAGGCGCTGAATCCTTGTTGTTGGTAGACCAGTTGAGCACAAGACCAGGAAGCTGACAAATTTCCGAGAAGGGAGGTGCAGGCAATACCGCAGCTGTCAGATGATGTTACGTCTCCTTGACACCAGTACTGGTTGTTAATTTGGAAGAGGCCGAAATCTTGAGTTCCGTTCGAGTTAATAGCGCCGACAGCCTCGTCGTTGAAGGATGACTCGTATTGGACCAAGCAAACCCAATTGGCCAAGGTGGTCATGTCAGTTACACCATAGTCGTAGTAGAGGGTTTGGGCCAAACCGCAAGCGGTGTAGACTGTGCCTTGGGCAACAGAGATGGCAAGGGCGAAGACAATAAGAGCTGCAGCTTTCATTCTGGACGTTGTGCTAGACTCAAGGAGACTAATGATGATTGTGTCCATTGGCCAGTTTTTATACTATTTTTATTCCATTGTAGTCAAAATTGAATAAAACTATTCTTCATTTTCATAATTGGCTATTTGCGATAATTCATTTAACAGTTAGTTATGAGTATGTAGTTGATTGATGTCGCATCTGACAACGATTACCCAGTGACAATTGTAAGTTCTCAAGTACTGCTGAGAGATTAGATAGCTGAAAACATCTATGCTCTTATATCATTTTACTTTGTTATTGTTTTATTATTTAAGCTAATCTTCGAACTGAATGACGATAATGGGAAATTTCTTAAAAATAAAATGGTTGGACACTCGACGAAGATGGCGCTTATCCTGACTGATTCACCAGAATTTAACAAAAATGTAACATTCGTTTCTCTTAATTTAAAGAATATTTTAACGCTGAAGAAATGCTAAAATGGTATCAAGCTGTTGAATGCCTACTGATCCTTCGAATGACCGGAGAAGTATAAAAGCGCTGGATCTCACACTGATAGGGCGATCTTGCGGCAGCCGGTTCGATGTACCGAAGCGACTCGTTATTCAATGGCCAAGAGCTGTCAAAATCGCTTGTAAGAAGAAGGAAAGTACATGTATGTGTCACATTTTTTCGAAGGTTCCTTTTTACAGAATCTGGGAGCAACATAATATCGGCGTAATTGCTCTCGATTCGTCTTAACCGCACCTGCATTGAACTTAACCCCGATCTGTGGATCTACTGCGTTTGCAACAAGATGCTGCATTCAGATGAGCCTTTGCTGGCCTTAAGATTCCCTGTAACCTGTTGATCATATGAATAATGTGGAAAAGTTTTATTTTTTTTTACTCTTTGCTAATTTTTTCCTTCTACAATAGTTGCCGGCTCACTCCGGTGCCCAGTTCGCTTTTGTTTTTTTTTTTTTTAATAGTTAGCAGCGTTCTCTGTCCTCAGCTTTTACTTCTTGGCAAGCCTCGATGTAGAAGCTGCCCTGTAATGAATCACCTGCAGTGGACCTGGTAGTGCTGCTCCCACCGGTAGATCGAAGCCGCAACTGTTGAGTAGTGATCTGTTGGTAGTAGGAAACCAGATGCCAAGGATCCCATTACACCCGTCCGCCAACCATTTCATCCTTATCGCCTCATTTTTTCATTATTCCCCGTTTTTCCGTCCCATATTTGTGTTGTCTTCCCCAGGCCTATGAATCTTTAGTAATATGTAAAGGACAGGGGCAACAAGCGGCGAAAACCCCGCCCACGTCTCCCAAATTGAGCTACAGCAAGTATAGGCCGCAGCTTAGCTCGTTGAGGGACCTATTTCTTTGCCAGATGGCACTGCCCGTCCTTCACGGTTATCATACAACCTTAGACTCCATCCCCACGGTCATTTTCGGATGCCCACCAAACCGTCCGTTACAAACTCACCACATTTATGGAAAGGCATCGCATCTTAATTGGAGCTATACAAGAGACGACACTAAATGTGAACTCGTCCATCAACTCGCACGGAAACTATTACATCATTCGAAAGGACCGGCTAACTAGTGATGGAGGTTGACTTGTCATCCTCATCCACCAGTCTGTGCCATATCGTGAAATTATCGTCCCTGCTGACGACAACATCGTTGAGGCGCAGGCCATTGCAGTCAAATATGGTAATGTAAACGTTGAAATATGAAATTTTTATTTACCACCGGTATGAAGCAGTCACTTAGGATACAACGTGAGCATAAGACCCTTTCTGACTGGCCAGTATCGCCTCCTACTCGATGACTTTAAATGTCACCATACACTGTCGAACTCCAACTCGCACACGAACTTGATGCAAACGTCCTCTGAATAGCTCAAAACACACACACACACACACTTCACATAAACCTGAAAGAAACCGGTCCACTTGTACCATGTTTGTGTTCCATAGTGTATGGTGACATTAATGCTCACCACAAACTATGGCACTCCAACCTGGATAATGATGCCAGAGGAGTTACAATAGCAGAACAAATAGATGCATCGGATTTTTTTCCACTAAATGATTATGTTCCCACTTGCATTGCAGGTACATGGTAAAGTTCTCCCGACATTTCAATAGCAAGCGCAGGCCTCATTTCTGTAGTCCAATGGGAATCAGTCCTCACACTCTCATCCGACCACCTGCCCATTATAATAAAGCTCGACGGACCATAAAAAAGCTACGAGCTCCAAAGCCATGGGACCAGATGGTATTTCAATGGTCATGCTGAAATCCTCGACTCGGCAGCAGTGGACTACGTAACAGCAAGCAGCAACTTCTCCATCTCTTCGTCCATTATTCCGGAAGTTTGGAAAACAAGGTGGTTCCAATTTTGAAACCCGGAAGAAACCTAGGCAAGGCGAATCATATCATCCCATCACACTATTATCTCCTGTTGTCAAAACACTTGAAGCTTTACTTCATCCATCGCAAACCCATACCCAACTGGCCGACCACCAACATAGCTTCAAGAAAACATACAGTACTACGATGGCGTACAGAACCATCCTAGTGGCGCTTGACTTATCGAAGGCATTCGATACTGTCAATCATCGCTCCCTCCACAAGTAGTAAAATGGTTCGCAAATTATTTTGCTGGTTGGCAGTCTTACATTGAATTTATAGACGGTAAATCAGAAGGATTAGGCAGGGTGTCCCTAAAGGAGGAGTGCTATCGCCAACCCTGTTTAATCTCCACCTCTCAGGACTCCCCACGCCACCCGAAGGAGTCCAGATCATCAGCTATGCCGACGTCTGTTCTATCTATCTAGCGACAGGGAATAACATCACCCAAACGTATGAATGGATAAACAGTTATCTTCATGATCTCGACCCCTTCTTCGATAGCAAGAACCTGGAGTTATCAGCCCGGAAGTCTACCGCAATTCTATTCACTACCTGGGCGAAGGAAGTAAAGATGCAGTAATATATTAGCGTAGACGGTCAAATCACTAGCCAGACAAAAATCCTTGCTTTTAACAGCATGGCCACCTCCTCAGCCCGCGCTTCAACAGTATGTAACAAAATGCGAAGTGGGAACAAAGTCCTTAAAGCTTTAGCAGGAAGTTGCTGGGGTTAAGATACTTGTAACTTACAAAGCAATCGTTAGATCCGTGGCTAATTATGCGGAATTTGCGCCACACAAATTGGGGTAGCATTCAGACATGTCAGAATGCGGCCTTTCAGACCGTCACAGACTGTCTACTGGTGTCACACCAAGACCATCTCCACCAGGAAACAAAGACCGTAATCTTAAGAAACCTCAATAATCTGCATTCGAAGCAATATTTAGTCGGTTGTTCTAGAGGTGACTACCCAAATTTTAATCTAATGGACAAAACCCTGCCTCCACGACACATCAGGCGCAACTTGAGGGACCTCGACAGAAAAGTCCAAAGAGTTCCCTTCCATAACACTAACTATATATCTTCCATTGCTACGCGGCATAGAGAGGAAGTACTTACGTCGATAGCGGACCTTAAACCCAATCCTGTACTCTCGGCTCAACCACATTTCTCCGGATGAACGCAGATTACCAAGAGCGACGAGAACTACAATCGCTCATCATGTTGTTGTAGTAATGGTCAGAAGTTCGTTGTGTGAGTATGTTACATGTTGTTATTGCTCTTCGTCTTCCTCGGTGTTAAGCGACAGGAAGTTAGCTGCTCCTACGGGATTCTCCCACAGCGACCTGGGGGTCAGATGTGTGGGTACAGCTGGTCAATTGAAAATGGGGTTCACATCGTGAGGTGTACCATTCCAGGCGAGGCATGTGTTCGTGACATCCTGGTCAATGCGAGATAGGTAGGAGTTCAGACGCGAACACCAGCCTCACCGAAGTTGGGCAAGTATCGTCCTCGCTGCTCTCGGAAGTATTCTCCCATCGGGTGAAATGACTGGTGGTTGTGTCGAGAGAACTCTATTTGGACATAGTCATGCGATTGATGTTTGTACCTCCTCGTGATGTTTTGCTGCGATGGGTCATCTGTATGCGTTGTTGTCCAAGGGAACCCTTTTGTACCTCTGAACGTCACTTTCGAGGTCCTTCAAATCACGCCTGACATGTCTTGATGGCGGTGTCGTGTCCATGAGATCGGTGTTGGGGTGCTCCCTCCGGTAACAACCCACCAAGTACTGTTTCGCAAGAAGCTTGTTGTGGTCCCTTAGAGGCATAATCCTTGTAATATAACAACAACAACTGGGACACTAGACGATCCAACCCCTGAAGTTCATATAGATGAAGTGGAATCTGCGATCAAATCAACGAAAACAGGCAAAGCGGCAGGCAATGATGGCATCACCGCTGAGCTGTTGATGTACGCTGACAGGGAAATCTGGAAAATATTGGCCGAGGTATACACCAACTGCATCAGAACCAGAAACATTCCTGAAAGTTGGAACAGCGCAAACATAATACCACAAAAAGAGCGAGAAGGAAGACATCAGAAATTACAGGCCAATAAGTCTGCTACCTGTCTTCTACAAGGTATCCGCCAAAATAATCAACAACCGAATACAATCAGCCCTTGATGTTGAACAGCCCCGGGAACAGGCTGGCTTCAGAAGTGGATTCAGCACAATAGATCACATCCACACCTCGAGAGAAATCATGAACAGGGCAAAAGAATATGAACTATCCAGCCAAGGTATTCATAGAGAAGATATACGTAGAAACGCTTTCAAACGTCTACAAGAACGCCAAAGCAAAGGTCAAAGTGTTTGAGGACACGCCGCAGTTTGTCACACAGTAAGGTGCTAGACAGGGAATACAATCTCTCCAAGGCTATTCAACACCATCCCAGAAAACATCCTTCGGGAACTACAATGGGAAGAGAAAGGTCTACAAATCGACGGGGAACGCATCAATCACATAAGATTTGCCGATGACATATTCATAATTGCTCAGAACCGAGAAGAATTACAACTACTATTGAATGGACTTAGCAAAGCCTGCGAAAAAGTGGACCTAAGAATGAACCTGAGTAACACTAAGATTTTGCCCAATGAACATCAAGTCGAAATAACACTGAATAACACAAAGCTAAAAATTGCATAGGAATATGTTTACCTTGGCCAGCTAATACATAAGACAGGAGATATAATACCTGAAATCAATAGGCGAATCAAACTAGCGTGAACCGCATTCGGGAGAAACTCCATCATATTCAAATCCAGAATGAAGCTTCACTTGAAAACGAAAACGTTCGACCAGTGTATAGTACGTGTCATGACATACAGTTTACGAAACATGGACGTTAACCACAAGACCCACACGGAAGCTACAGATGGCACAGAGAGCTATGGAAAGGTGCATGCTGGACATCACACGAAGAGATCGTAAGAGACTGACTCGGATAAGAGGAAGAACCCAAGTGACAGATGTAATCCACAGAATTAGATCCTTAAAATGGCAATGAGTGGTGAAAAGACCACGAAGACGCCCGAAACTACTGTGGGATCATGACATCAGAAAACTGGCAGGCGTCACCTGGACGATGATAGCGCAAAACAGACAGGACTGGAAAGTAACGAGACTACACCATAATACACATAAGTATATATAGTATGGTTGAATAAGCTGTAGATGATGATGATGATGATATCCGCAAAATGTAACCACTAACTGTCGAACAGAAGAAGTAGTCAAATCGAATGTTGTTGCGCTTATTTCATTTAGGATCCAGCTGCTATTGAAATCCAGCAATATCCATTCGACAGTTAAAAGGCTACAGCTATCTATTATAACAGCAAAATATTGTAAGCGAAGTACCTCTATAACGGAAAAAGCTAGCTAGGTGAAACTAGTCTAATTGGGCATTAGTGACGACCAACCTCCTATTCAGTTTCAGCAAAATCCGAGCGACGCTTTCTCGGCAGAATTGAGAAAATTTGTCGAACCAAAAGTCTCCCTAAGAACATATATTCAGATATACATATGTATGTATTATGTAAAATACATAGTGGGACGATATTTAAAACATTCAAAAGCAATATTACGTATTGAAGACAGCACCCGATACTTCCCAAAAATAATTGTTAGAATTATTATTACTTAAAGGATGGCATAGAAAAATGCGTAATATCGCTACAATGAAATGCGAGACAATAGAGTCCTGAAAGCCTCCAAAATAGATTTTATAGAATAAATGTCAACCTAGTATCTATTACGTAACGTCAAAATGATAATTAAATTTAATGATGATATTGATTTTCTTCCTAGTCGAAAGAAAACACTGTGCAGTTGAATTTACAGTACTGTATGTAAAATAGCTTTCCATCTATATTTTTGAGATTACAAATTCTGCGTTTCCCCAAGTAAAAATCGTCAATCAAAATAGATTTTGTGTATAGTCGGAATTTCTGTCGTCGCGTCATAAAGACTTTTAAAGGTATACTCGTAAATAAGTGTCACCATACACTGTCGAGCTCGAACACGAACCTAGTACAAGTGGACCGGTTTTCTTCACCCTAATGTGAAGTGTATGTGTGTGTCAGAGGACGTTTGTATCAGGTTCGTGTTCGAGTTCGACAGTGTATGGTGACACTAAGATCGAACATATACAGCTCCATCTTGATGTCGGAAATCTCAATTGCAATTTCCGAAGACGTTTTTGGAAGGCTATAAAGAAATCGGTGAAAGTAGAAATCTTATGCATACTACGCTATTTACGTTTGATTTACTGAAGGCATTAAGAATCAGATCACCCTGAAATAAATGCATTTTTATCCCCAAGAACTTATTAAAAATATAAAAGTTCTTTGTAAAATATTGTAAGTATAAACATTTTGTACAGTGTCAATATTGTCGGGGCATTATGCAAAGATATAATGGAACCTATGTTATAATGTTTAACATATTTTAGTTTCTTTGTTTTTTATTTTTGTTTTTGTTCCCGCGCTCCACTTGGATCGCCGCGAAGGGGATGCAAAGGTGTTAACACGGGAAACGGTTGGTAGGCAAGGCCTATATCACCAGCGATTATTCGATATTAATAAATGTTATTGGCACTGAATTAAATGTGATGATTGTATTTTTAGCGATTTTTCGATATTGGGGACCTTTTCCATAATCCTCCACATGGGCACCGCCTGGTAACGGTAGTGGGTAAGATCACTGACGGCGAAGTCTTAGCGATAAGACAGTTTGGAAAAAGGCAGATAGCTGTAGCATGAATGCTATACTATGCTATGGCTGTGAAGCATGGACCCTAACTCAAGCCTCCGAAAACATGCTAGACACTTTTGAACGTAAGGTTCTACGGCGAATTTTCCGGGCTGTTTGCGATCGAGATGGATGGCGCATCCGGTACAACCATGAGTTGTATGAAATGTACGATGAGCTGCAAGTCTCGAAAATCATCAAACTACAACGACTTCAATGGGCAGGGCATGTACAAAGAATGGACGATGATCGCATGCCTAAGAGAGTAATGAATGCAGAACGAGTCGACGGAGCGAGACTGCGAGGACGACCGAGATCTCGTTGGGAGAGCTCAGTAGGTGTGGACGCCGCACAGCTGCTGGGCTCCCAAAATTGGAGGACGCGGTCACGTGACCGAGATAATTGAAGGACAATGATCCAGGCGGCCAAGGCCCGACGTCGGGCTGTCGCGCCACGATGATGATGATGTAGCATGAATGGCTGACCAACACCTAAGCATCTCAGGTTTAGTAGGGCGGAATAATTTGTGTAGTTGGACCTGCGACATAGTTGTGTGAGCTCCAGCACTTTTAATAAACCCTGAATGGGGTTAAGCGATGTGCTGACAACTTGTCCTTGTAAATACCACTCCACGTCAAGAAACCCGGAACAAAAGCCTCAAATTGGACAGAACAGGAACGACAACCACACAAACGACTAACGGATTACTCTTTCGGATCCTGAAATGTAAGCTAACTGAACAAAATGGGGGCCGAGAAGGCCTTCCTTCAACAGGTCGGTGGGGACGGAGCCTGAGGTAGCATATTACCGTGAAGGTCGGGCCGTGCCATCTGTTCGGGAGATGTGGGCGGGGTTTTCGCCGCTCGTTGCCCCTGTCTTTACGTATTAACAAAAATTCATAGGCCTGGGGAAGACAACACAAACAGGGGAGGTAAAAATGGGGAATAAAAAAAAATAGTCGATAAGGATGGAATGGTTGACGGACGGATGAGACGCCCACACGATCGCACCTGGGTCCGGGTGTAATGGGACCCTCGGCCTCTGGTTTCGTACCACCAACAGATCACTACTCATCAGGTGCTGCTTCGATCTGCTGGTGGGAGCAGCACTACCAGACCATAATACGGTTCGTTACAGGTGGTTCATTACAGTCCCACAAGGGGTTAGGGTAATTGGGAGAGAGAGAACAGTGGCCAGAAACCGCACAGAATTTTTAGAAGTGGCAAACCATCGGGCCACAAGGAGTTTAGAATAGCATTTATAGTGAACAATCATCTCAAGCCGCACATTATTGACTTCAAACCCATAAATGAACAGCTGTGTGTGATTCGCATTAAGATTTGATTCTTCAGCCTCTGGTTCTTCAATGTGCGCGCCCCCACTAAAGTTAAAAAAGACACAAAAAGACGAGTTCTACGCCCGTTTTGAAACTCTCTTCGACTCACTTCCAAACAACAACGTCAAACTGCTGCTGGGAGTCTTTAATGCGAAAGTCGGAAATGAAAGTTGGCACCGAGGGACCACTGGAGGCCACAGTCTCCATGAAAAATGTAACGACAACGGTCAGCGACTTACCGACTTCGCCTGCAGCAGGAATCTAGTCGTAAGTTCTATGTGTTTCGCACATCGACGCATCCACAAGCAGATCTGTAAATCCCCAGACGCACATACCGTTAACCAAATTGATCACATCCTTATTTGGAAGACATGGGCGTCTAGTGTAATGGATATCCAATCCTACCGAGGAGCAAAATGCAAAACAGATCATCACTTGGTGAAAACGACCTACTGATGTAGAATTTCCTCAGTGCACCAATCGAGAATCAACCCTCCCAAAATTTTGCGGTTGATAAACTTCTGCGAGATGCTACAGCGGTGGCGTATACTGCCTAATTTCGATCAAAGCATATTCATATGTTCCACAATATTTCACGGGCTCAATACATCTCCCAGTTACTTCTCCAGTTCAAAATGTTTCTCTGTAAATCGCCGAAAGCCTCCAGCTATTCCTGACCATTCCGGACAATCCGACAAGGCGTCCAAGCCAAAATCTATGTATATAGTTAGGTGCCGTTTTGATTCATTTTCAACTCGATTTGCGGAATAAGAGTATACGTCAATCGACCTGTCGATGATCCCCCCCGCGCCACTTCTGCCGTGTCCTTAGAGACTCGTTCCTTTCTCCGTTTCTACGTTCTTCCAAAACTTCAGATGGCTCCAAACGTCGGCCTTTGTAAAGTCGCTTCACTTCGTACAGTCCACTAGAACTTCTATTTGGAACATTCCGCCGACGACGTAGGCAGAATGATGATTCTATGGGTTTTGGAGTATGGCTCTGAGATTTTAACGCCAAAATGACACCTCCCCGTCGTTGTTACAGTGGCCCGGCCCAACGTAATATACGTTGATGTGATGTATCTCAAAGAGCAAGATCTGGGGCCTATTCGACGAAACTTTGCAACTCCAAGCTTTGCATTTTGTATTTTCATCATTTTGGCGCAACGGCCCATCGTTGGACCTTGGCCGTCTGGATAGTCTCACTAGTCGGTCAAATATCCGAAACAATTGGATGAAAACTATCCAGATGGCAGCCAAATGGTGGAATAAAGACATTGGTGTGGCTCCCCGCAAGGTGCAGGCGCTTTTCAGTGTTGCAAAACGCACAGGGAAAGATGAAGATTGGAGTGAATATATAAACTCACTCAAATTCTTCAAAAAACAGCTGAGAACGGTGAAACGGAAGAGGTGGCGAGACTTCTGCAGTCAGATTGAATGCACATCAGAGGCATCGAGGCTGAGGAAAGTAATCTTCGAAAATCCAACGCCACCCTCTACACTCAACAACCCAACTAACAAACTCTTGAGATTTAACTCGTGTGTACTCAACAAAGCTCTCATAAGACTCTAGTAAGACTCTCCCCCACTCTCATAGGGTGACTCTGGTAACAAGATTTAAATTAGCTCTCATAGCACCATTGTTATGAGAGCATAGCTCCAGTAGAGTTTTACTCTTGCTATGATATCATATCTTGTCATAATGTACGCTCATAAAGCCTTTTTTATGAGAGTTCTACTCTTAGAGAGTTAAACTCTTTTAAAAAGATTCTAACAGCCTTGTAAAATTTTAAGTCTAAAATATCTTGTAATAATACTTTTATGGGAGTTGATATACTTAAATACTGATAAGAAGAGTGTTATGAGTGCACAATTAAGGTTTCACTTTGAAGTTAGCAATCTGTCAAACATTTAGTTCGCGGTAATATATTACAATATGGACAAGATTGATTGGAAAAAGTACAAACGATCTGCAAATTTCCGCAGAAATGTTAATAAAATTTAGATTAATTTGAAAAGGGATACACCCAGGACTGTTATGTACGAGAAAAATGCGAATGTTAATTTGAAACGCTTCCGTGCGCAACGCTTAATAGTTTTGCCAAAGGACGACGGCCAAATTAATACACAACAAAAATCAAATAGTGAAATAATCTCGAATGCTACCCACGGTGTATGTAAAATGAAGAGTGTTTACAAATTGGGCACCTGACACACATTTGGATACATGATAATTCAAAGGGGGCCCGATCTCGATATTGACCGCGAGATCCAAATTTAACGAAAATCTGCCAAATTGTGAATATCGCAGTTAGAGTTGATGAGCTTTAACATTGAATTTATTGTGAAACCATGCGACGAGAGTGATCATTCAATAGTTAAGTATTGATTGATCATTTTCGTCGTCTCGGGAGCGAACTATCCAATAAAATACTTACATGACTCTGCAACATTACCTCGCGATAAAAATACTTATTTTTCTTTTCTCCTGCGAGACTATACAAACACACACCACAAACGACCGGTCAACGCAAATTACTAAACGCCAAATTATTAACTCTTACACGCTGAGTTATGTTCTCATAAAAAGAATATAACTCTCATAGTGAGGAATTTAACTCTAACAAACAGCACTAAATTCTCACACTGAGACTTTATATATCATAAAAAGTTTAGAGCTCTCATTGTGAGAGTTTAAGCCTCATAAAAGGAGTTTAACTATAGTAAACAGTATTGAATTCTCATACGGGGACTTTAGTTATCACAAAAAGAGTCGCCCTCTCACAATGCGAGTTTTAGTTTTAGAAGAAGACTTATTCAATGGCTGCCATCTTTTCCGACAAGATTGGGTTTTGCAGGAAAATAAAAATTTGAGTTTATGAGTGATTAGTGCCATTACATATGCAAAATGGAAGTGATTATGGTTTATAAAGTTCATAAATTTTGTTTCAATAAAATTTTGAGCAAGCTATTGAACTGTGAGATATTATTATATTTCCTCCACATTTTACCAGTAAATCGAAAAGTTTATTATTTTTTGTGGGCTTTGCAATTTTTCGAAGCAAAATGCCTAGTATCACCGATAAAATTTTAATGGCATAAACATTTTAACTCATATTTGTGGAAAAATAACGTTTTACAAAGTCAATATAAAATATAATTATGTGTACGAAAACTTATTTTCATTTGTCATCGAAAATGACACAGAATGACGATAAATAGAAGTTCGCTTACGCTTACATATACATATCTACTTGTATTTGTCAAACAGAGACCGTGTAATGTTTGTATCATATTCACTCTTTCTAGCTACACTTATAAGAAAACTCTAGCTCTCATAACTAGTGTAAAGCGCTTTTTATGAGACTCTTACAAGAGTAGAAATTAACTCTCATAATAAGCTCAAAAGTCTCCTTATGAGACATGTTAACTCTCATTAGGAGAGTTGAACTCTTGCTATAAGATAATATGACTCTCAGAAAGTGCGCCATTTAATTCTCATAAAGCTCTCAGAAGGCTCTTATAGTGTTCTACCTGAGTTCATTTACAAGAGTTTATCTCTTCATTCAGGCTCTTGTAAGACGCTCGAAGAGTTTTATAAGAGGAAAATTGTTACTTGGGAAGGGAAATGGTTGGACAGAAGGAAGTGCGGAAACACTGGAATTACTCCTTGCAACGCACTTTCCGGACTGGGAAAAACCACCTACCCTACAGCAGGCAATAGCGGTGATGACTAACGCCGCAGCAATATTCCAGGGCTCTTCACGGTCAGGAAGGTACAAATGGGCCATTAATTCATTCGACCCGATGAGATCATACCTGCAATGCTGCAAAGAGCTATCGACTGTATAGCAGTCTGGATTGTGACAATCTTCAAAGGCTGCATCAGAATGGGCTATGTACCACACGCCTGCCGATATGCAAGTGTTGTGTTCATACCCAAAGCTGAAAAAAGCAGTCATTACAACGCAAAAGACTGTAGACCTATCAGTCTCACATCCTTCATGCTGAAAACTTTGGAGAAAATACTTGATGGGCACATTAGAGAGTCGCTCGAACTTGACTTCCTCTCTAATGCGCAGCACGCGTACTTAAAAGGGAAATCGGTGGAAACAGCTATGCACAAAGTGGTTTCCACCATTGAGAATTCTCTTCAATACAAGGAATACACGCTCGGCACGTTCTTGGACATAGCCGGGGCCTTCAACAATGTCATAACCCAAGAGATCTTGGACTCCACCATAAGGCAGGAGTCAACGAATCCATAAGGATCTGGATCAAATCACTGCTTTCCGACAGACTTAGGCCGGCCGCATCTTGGACGTAGGCAGGGCAGCGCAGCGCGCACATGGTATTGTTGTTGTAAAATCAGATTTTGACAATTGTTACAACAACAATGCCATGTGCGCGCTGCGCTGCGCTGCCCTGCCTACGTCCAAGATGCGACCGGCCTTATATCGTCATATATTTCACCCGGTCTCAAATCCATATTCATACAAAACGACAGATCCAGGTCTCGTATGGGCTCTCATCGGATCTAAGTTGAAAGTGAATTGGTTGAACGTCAACTTGTTTTGCCCCTATCTAAATGTATACTGAGTCTCTCACGCGGCGAAGTATTTGTATGGTGGCTGTTTAAGTTCGCTCGTCGCAGATCCGTGGCGTTCGATTCAGTCTGAATATGAGACCGATTGAATTGAAAACGGCTAATGTCACCTTTAGGTGTTCTGCTCTGAACGGCGTTTAGTTGTTCGTAGAAGGAATCTTTCGCCAAGACATTGGCGAGTTCAGTTGGGCATAACATTGTATCATTGAGATGTTCATTATATTGGCCCGGAACCTGGCGGTCGTAATTCGGTCGGAGACCGGATCCCAGGATAAGAGACAGTTTCGTGCAGCTCTGGTTAAAACCTGAATCACGACCACTAACGGTAGCTCTACCGAAGTACAACGTTGCAGTGCTACCCGTTGGAGAAATAAATTCTCCGCTGTTCCACTTTCTTATCTCACTAACTCCTAAGATGTTTAATTTATACCTCAGAAATTCACTCTCTAATTGAAGAAATCATGCATTCTGGGGACCTTCTGATCCATTGTCCAGGAGAGTATGCACATTCCAGAATCCAATCTTTGTCATTGTACGATAGCCAAAAGTCGTAAGCGTTGAGTCAGTCCTTATCCGAGGCATAGTTGACGTTTCTTTATATAATATAAAAATATAAAATAAAATATAAATATATAAAGATTTCGGATAGTGCTAGTTGCTGGCATACACATCCTGTCCTTTGCTTGTCGGTTTTAACGACAGGCCCTCAAAGGGAAAGGCCGTGGTATTATTTTCACGCCCCACACCAAAGGGGGAGATTTACCTCAACCAAATCATCGCACTGCCATCACTGGCGGCTTGACATTGGTTGGCAATGATCAGTGACCACTGCCGTTACAGGTGGTGCCCACGCGGAGGACTATGGAAGAGGAATTTTCGCCCCCCCCCCCCCCCACTTTCCTATGATTATATAAATTATTACATTAATAAATTAGAAATCTCGTAGATTGTTTAGTGAAAGTTATTCGTATTTGTAATGTCTTCGGTTTGACTTACGCATTACATTATAGATAGATGTTACATAATACCATATAAAAAATGGACATGATCATATTATATATGCGATACTGTTATTCTAGCCGAAGACGTTACAAGCAACTTTCACTTAACAATCTACGAGTAGTCTTACTTATCTTAATATATGCTCATAAAATATTCACGTTTTGAATCAAATTCCAATCACAAGGTCTTTATTCCTAAAACGTGTTGGAATTAGAACGAGTCCACTATCGAGATTGAATAAAAAAAAAGTAAATTAAATCAAACATCCACAATAAAATGCCATAAATAAAAACCGGTAGTTGCACCTGCTAAATTTGGTTTATTCATAAAATCATTCCTTTTTGGTTTTGTTATCAATGGATTGTGAATCTGTTTTTAAATAAATTTATTCCAAAAATAAAATATCTTTGGAAGAACAGAACGAGTCGACATGTACACATGAATTGTTGTCCGAAGACGATGCTAGTAAAATTTGCAACGGTTTGACATATTGACACATTTCCAAAATGTACAAGGATATGTTGTTGAGTGCAGCTAAATGAGGTACAATAGATCGACCAGCATTCCTGCGAAAATATTTCTAGGTAAGTTATTTGCATTTACATCGTTTAAATTTATTAATTTATAGTTTATCATTATGCAGAAGAAACGCATCAGGCGTTGTTGACCCAAAGATTTGCAATTCGATTCATCGAGGCAGTTTGTAGTTGGCAGTCTTTTAAATATCCTCGATCGGGGTTCGGTATTCTTAGTTGCAACAGATGCGAAAATCCTCTGTATAGAAGCCTTTTCGATCGGCGTTGCTTTGCGGCTTTGTTCGGAAAACTTTCTCGCCTCAGCTTCAGCTAGGCTTTCACCCTGAGTGCAGTCTTAAGGCCGTCACGCATTATCGCGCACAACCACGACACGACCGAACTTCCATCGAACTATAAGTTTCATAAAACGTCTTTAAAAAAATTCCTTATTTCCACCGTTTTCGGAAATTGACGGTTCGATGGAAGTTCGGTCGTAGTTTTGCGCGGTCGTGTATGGCAAACATTAGAGCGTCTATGCCCTAGCCCAAGGGTCGACAAACTTTTTCTAAAAAGGGCCAGATCGTTTGAATTTGGTCTCAACGGGCCGGATAGGAGACCCAAATCGTAACTGTGCACCGTGTGGTGTGTATGGTCAATCCCTATCTACTGCTAATTGAAGGTTTGACGGAAGCAACTCAATACTTTACTAGTTCGCATTAACACGTAGTTTTGTATAGTACGTCAACTACTCCTATGCACCAAGATGTCAGGTTTCGGGCTACTATAAATTGCCCTGTAATCCTATAAGAAAGCTATAGGCAAAAACCGGGGCCTGCAACCAAAAGTCCTTTACTTGCCTTTCATATCTGTTGTGCGCCAAATATCCAGGAATGGAATTAAAAGGAACTTAGGCTAATGACTACTGCGGTTTGCTGAGCGAAGTCCAAAGTTTAGCGAGTGTGCTCATTACTGGAGCATTGAGAACCACTCCAAATACTGCCTTGAGTACGTTGCTTAACCTGATTCCTCCCGATATTTTCGGAGAGAAGATTGATGCAAACGCGAACCATGTCACTGGTTCTCGTCAGCCACTGGCCACTCTGCAATTCTTTATCAGATGGTCGCAACACGTACGGGGGGCAAGAACGGTGGTTTACTCTGATTAACTGGACATACGCCTGTCATTTCGTCGACCGACCACTGTACTATTTTCCAGCACGCTAGTTCGGTCGTGGGTTTTATCACTGGACATTGTCTTATTGGAGATCATGCCAGGAGACTTCGTCTTCCCTACAATGATTTCTGTAGAAGCGATGGAGACGAGAAAGAGGAGGAAAGTTGCTTCCTTTACCTGTGCTCTTGCCCGGCTTTGGCTGGGAGAGGATATCAATTTTTGGATCTCACGACTTCTCCGAGGATGTTAGAGGATCTACAATAGAAAGTGCGGACGTTGCCTCATTATTAGCTCAGGCCGGTTTAAATTAGTAATCAAAGTTGAAGGTGATGTATCCCAGAGTTTTCAATGGATGCTAATTTCTCTGTCACATAAAATTCAGTATAGATTTCTCGAAGAAACAGCTGAAATTGGGTAGTATCAGTAATGTTTGTAGATTCATCTTTCTGATTATTCTCCAAAGCAGCTGCGGCGCATTTACGCTGATGGTCTTCAGTAGGATCGACGCAGTCCCTGCTTGAGTCGAAGTACTGTCACCGTTGGCAAAGGATTCAATGGCATGGATCTCGGATTGAAATACACTACGCCAGAGATTAAGATCCTCATGTCAGTCCAGAGACTCCAGCAACATCTGCATCTCTATTTTTCGACCCATCGGTATAACAAATGACACATCTAGGGTTGATGTTTCAGGAAACGTGACGTTTCTGATTTGTTGCACATCTGTAGGATTTGTAATTTTTTTTGGGCCTTCACATAAGTTAGTATATATATGTATAGTATATACCAGGCCAGCATCAGTTACGACCTCTTAGTAAAGTTACATGTTGCTGTCTATATCGCAAGAGCAATGCGATTTCTTTAACGAACTGCTCTTGCGATTTAAATTACATATGTATTGTATTTTGGCATTTATTCGTGAATGTGGGGAGCCTTATGGTGTTACAACATCATTTGTGACTTCTGAGTAAATGTTCGCCAAATCTGAGTACTTATTGAATATCAAACAACTTCCACCGAACACGTTAATTTTTCCGCACATCGAGTGTTCGGGTGAGAGTAATATTCATGGTTAGCAATTAATCGACAGATACTGATAAAATACTTATTAGCAAATGCCCATTGCCCAGTAGTTGGTTGGGTTCACCATTCGACGAGCATTTGGTCTGGACTAACGAGTATTGCGTTAAGATCGTTGTATTTGATCCTCGTCCATTGGCTTCAGTCGGAAATTGTGGGTCAAATACGAATGAGTCGAATCCATCGAGCCAAGGCAATAATCGGTCAATTAACTGTGGTCATTCCGTGGGGGCCAAAAGACCTCTTCCATAGTCCTCCTCGTGGGCGCCCTCCGGAACGGCTAACCAAGCTAACCGCACTGCAAAACATTTGGTAGAGGCACTTAACGATGATCATTCTATTGTAAATGGCCAATAACACCAGTGCGTCTCAGGAAATAGGCGAACGGTGGAGTTGCAACATAGTTGTGAGAGCACCAACATGTCACACCCAGCTGAAAGATCATCAAAAGAACGAGCAATTAAAAACACCTCTGCGCTATATAAAAAACCGCTCCCGCCGACTCTTAGGACACTTAAGGAAGCAACCCCTTCCTCTAAGATTGGGTATGTAGGCTTGTAACTTGCGTTCCTGAAATAAAATTACACTTGAAACATTAAACGAGCCTCGGATACCACGGACTGATTCACCAGCAACGACTTTTGGCAACAAACAAAGGATCACGATTGATTTTGGAACGTTCGAACGATGTGGGGCGAGTCCAATAGTGCGAGGCTCACTGGAGTCGAACGGGAAATTACCACATATAACATCGATATACTAGGACTGAGCGAAACAAGATGGCCTGAATCGGGAACAACTTTATCACCAAGCTCCCAAACAGTACTGCTCTACTCTGGAAATGAAGACGATACGTCACCTCGAATGGCAGGCGTCAGAATCCGGTTGACTAGGGAGGCACGCCTATCTCTAATTGACTGGAAGCCCACCTCCGACCGTATCATTACAGCCAGATTTAATTCCAGGGTAAGAAACATCACAATAATTTAGTGCTACGCCCCGATTGAACCAGCGGATCGATCAGCTACGGACGACTTCTATCACCGACTCGGTGACACCTTCAACAAGGCTCCCAAAGCTGACATAAAAATTATTATGGGGGATCTCAATGCCAAAGTCGGGTCTGACAACCTTGGTTTGTCACTCATGGTCTTGGCAAGAGGAACCAAAATGGCCAGATGTTCGTGGAGTTTTGCGTCAGCTCGCCATCGACGGTACTTTGTTCAAGCACAAACGATGCCATTTAACAACCTGGGTTTCTCCGAATGGCAGAACAGAGAACCAGATTGACCATATAGCCATTTCCAAAACATGGAGGAACTGTCTCTTAGACGTCAGGCCGAAGCGGGCTGCTGATATTGGCAACGATCACTAACTTGTTGTCGCTAAAGTGCGCTTAAGAACGGTAGCGGTCCAGCTCCCTCAAAATGCACGGATCTTGACACGTTTTAATGTGCAAAAGCTTAAAGATCCATCTATAACACGTGCTTATTCCACCGCCTTGCACGAAAGAGCTAATGCACCACCACCTTATGAGACTCTTACAATTCATGATAGATGGAACGTCGCTAAGGACTCATTTATTTCGTGCGGTGAAACTTTTGCAAGTAGATTAGAGCGGTAGAAGGCCATTCATTAGTGACTCTACATGGTCTCTAATCTCGGCACGCAAGAGAATTAAAGAACAAATCCCCTCAGCTACTGACGACGCAGTCAAAGACCTACTTAGAGCTGAATACCGTTCTCTTCAGAAAGGCGTGCAAAGAAGCGTAAGGCGGAAGAAACGCAACAATATCAATGCATTAGCGGAGAAGGCAGAGGAAGCGGCTTACCGTGGTGACAGAGGAACTTTTTAAAAAAAAATCTTTTGCAACTGAACATCCTGTGAAAGATAAAGACGGGTCCCTACTGGTCACCTATGAATACCAACTGCGACGGTGGAGAGAGCACTTCAATGAGGTCCTTAACAACACCTTTGGACATTTGAACTCATTTTCACTAGAAGTAGAAAATATTCCGCAAATAGCCAGAGTTGATACCAGCCCACCATCCAAAACAGGAATTAACTGTGGCTATTAAATCAATAGATGCGGGTAAAGCCCCGGGAATAGATGGAATTCCGGTAGAACTCTGTAAGGCGGAAATCAACGTTACTGCGGATATTCTTCTCCCCCTATCCATGAGTGTTGGAAAACCGAAACTCTCCCCAAAAAGAATGGAAGAAGGGCGTCATTATTAAGATCCCGAAGAAAGGTAACCTAGAAGATTGTAATAATTGGTGTGGAATTTGCCTCCTCCCCCAGTCTCAATCAAGCATACAGTTGACCGCACACTGAATGATGAACAGGCTGGTTTTCGTGAGGGCTTTTTATGTACCGACCACATCAACACCCTCCGAATTATTATTGAGCAATCCGCAGAGTGGAGATCCCTATTATATCTCATGTTCATCGATTTCGAGAAGGCGTTTGACAGCGTTGACCGGGAATAAATCTGGAAGGCTTTACATAGGTATACCAGATAAAACCATATTCATCATCAAGGAGTCCTATAGCAGAGCCCAATATCACGTCTTACACAAGGGTAAGTTTTCAGACCCCTTCGAGGTACTTAGCGGAGTGAGACAAAACCCCATTTTGTCACCTTTATTGGTTTTGATTGCGATTAACGACGTACTCTGCAGCGCGCTTCATGAACACCAGAGCAAAGGTATCAGATGGAACCTGTTTGAGTACCTTCAACACCTGGATTACTTACTCAATTGTCCTAACCCCTTGTGGGGCATAGCGCGTCAACAATTCCATGTGGCCCAGTTGACGTTTCGTTGGCATAAACTGGTTTCGGAGAATGCAGTTGCCAGCATGCACCTCCTGCACATCCATGGCCACGAACGTCGTCATGGACGAACGGATTCGAACCTGAAACGCCGGTAGTCAAACATGAGAGTGATGCCTGAACACTCGGCGCTACCGGTCGCCCTATACACCTGGATTACCCTGACGATATTTGTCTTCTCTCAAATATATCGGATCACCTAGTTCAAATGAAGGATGCCCTGCATGTAATAATCCTAAAACGATTGTTTTTACAATTTTCGAAAGTAATGATTATCTTATCAAAATAAATACAAAAAATAAAAGAATCATTACTTTCAACCAGAGTATGGTTAAATTACTTTCCGAAAAGAATAATTATTTAAAATTTAATTACTGTTGTAAATCGAAGTTAATAAATACTAATTAATTGCTTTTCGTTATTTATGAAATGTAATTAAATGGTAATTAATTAAAATTAAAAAGTAATTGTTACTTTTGGATTACAGTTACTTTTTCTGAAAAAAAATAATAATTTATTTTGAATTACAATTACTCGGATTGGAAAAGGTATTTAATTTCAATGCTCTGCTTTCAACCATGCCATTTTAACCGGTTAAAACTATTGCAAACAACTTCAGCCTAATATTTCAAACCGGTAGCTGCCTGAAATTCTTGTAAAGCGGGTCACTCGGCCACTTTGTTATAATCCAGGTGGCTGAACGGACACCCGCCGTCGCAAAGGCAACACACAACTTGTTTGGTAAGTTGTTCCCTCCGTGCTGAATTCTTGCAGCCACGAACTTCTCTTTTGTTAATTCGTCGTTACGATTTCTACCTTTTTAGCTGGTTTAATTTGATGATTAAACCGAGAAAAAACAAAACAACTTACAAGGCGGGAATCGCTAACCTATATTTTCTACTAGTAGCATCGGCCATCACGTGGATATCTAAGCACGGCAGTTAAAATGACAAAAATATAACACTAAAGGAAATTATAGTGAGTACAAACAAAAAGAAAAAAACTGCTGCTCGTCCGAGTTTAGGGGGGATCGACTTTGATCACATCTTAACCGGACGCATTTGTTTTTTTTAATTCAGATTTTTTAAGCAATCCAATGTACGATTGTTGCATAAAAATTAGTAAATTGAAGCCGAGGTACAAATCCCAGCGGGAAAAACTTCCACCGTTAGACCGGACACCTGTACCTCGGCTATATTTTTTTTGCTTTGGTGAATATTACCAATAGTCGTCGTCATACGTCATTCATTTGACGCTACGATATATCGCTGTTCCCTAATTAAGATGGAACTGGAATGGAATTCGTAATCTAAGTACTTGTAGTTTCGGGCGTAATTACACAACGAGTATTAAGTTGGATTCTGGATAATATTGCATAACAACGCCTATAACCGAAGCAGCTGCTTATTAGTGACGATAGACGTATGAAAGCATAGCCGCGAACACTCGGGTAGCTCGGATGGACATCAAGCATAAGATACCGGCGTACAAGTAATCACTATTGATATCTTAAGATGTCAACCATTACATATTTTTATAATTACAACACTGTGCAATGCACCTATATACATTATTGATTATAGTAATATTCCATGATTTGATTTGCAATTTTCACATTTCGCTCGAGTCAAACTATTAGAAAGTAGATCGAAATTATTATTAGTAGATATATATTTAAACGGTGATGAATCTGGTATGACGTTTAGGGTTCCTTGTGCACAAGAAATTCCTGGGTGTTAAAATCGTTGAGTTAGTAGTGCTTACTCCTTGGCTCCTAGTGAGAAGAGTTTTCACCACTTCCTGATAGTTGCCTCGGGCATAAAATAACATTTTGAATTTGAAAGATTGAATTTAAATATGTAGATAGTTATTCCTAAATTCAAAATAGTAATAAATATGATTGAATAGAGAAAAACAGCTAAGGTTTTCAGCCTCCTGATAATTCCCTTTCCTGTAGCAAACGGAATGTGAAGTAATGGGTAGGTAATCGTTTTCCGAACTGGGAATCTGGATCAATAAATAAGTGCATTCTCCAGATAGGTAATGGATGGGTTGGGTTACATAATGCACTCGAGTCAACCAACATCAGTGACTCATATTTTTAATAATGGTGGAATTTTGGACAACTTCTATAGTGCACATGATGTCATCTCCATTCGTACCTTTGAAGGATTTAATCTTCTGGGCTGACGTGTGAAAAATTAATGTACGACGCAGTACAGATGTGCTAGGTAAAAAAAAAACCCCTCCCAAATCTCGCCGTAGCTGACTAGTCTCAAGCACACGTCTCCTAGCGACACATCTGTTGGGTGCACACTGACACCGGTGCTGGGTGGACTTGAACGAACCCTTCCGCCACCCGAACTGCAAATTCCGTTACATGCACCGCGAAAGTGGCAATGCGCGGCTTAAAATCAATGCTGCCAAAACTGAGTACTTGTGCTTGAATCCAGGAAGACAGGGCGAAATTTGTGTTTCGGGGCAGACGGAAAAAGAGGACAATTTCTGCTACCTCAGAAGCGTAGTTATAGCAGATGGTGGAGCGGATGCTGATGTACTGTCTCGCATCAATAAGGCAGCTTTTTTTTCAGTTTGACTCCTTTCTGGCAAAACAACAGCACCTTCAGAAGTACTACACTCAGGATCTTCAAAACCAATGTAAAATCCGTGCTTCTTTATGGCTGTTCAACTTGGAAGCTGACCAGGCCGATAACAACTAAATTGCAAACTTTCGTGAACCAGTGTCTACGGCGCATCCTACACATATGCTGGCCAGATGTCATTTCTAACGACGACCTCCTGTTCATTACTGGCCAAGACACGATAGACACCTCCATAAAAAGGCGAAAGTAGAAATGAATAGGTCACACATTTCGAAAAGGGCCGGAAAACATTGCTAAACATGCCCTCGATTGGAACCCAGAGGGAACTAATGCAAGCCGCCGTTGGACGAGCGGCGAACAGGACGAGGTGGAAATTCGGCGTGGTTAATGCCCTATGCCCCACAAGAGGTTGACAGGATCCAGAGAGACAGATTCCGTGCTTTGACAATTAAGAAAAATACAATTGTCAGTAGATACAATATTTTGATTATTATTCGTTTGCAGTATAATTGCCTTTTAATCTGGGCAGTTTTTTTTTGACAGAGCTTAATTCGGATTTCTGGTGAGGTGAGGTAGCGGGGTATTCAAGTGTTCGGTGGCTTTGGCCTCTGAATATTGGACGAGACAATATCCAACTTGGATTCCACAAACGTCAGTTGGATTTCAGAGCCATCAGTTGACTCCCAACCAACGGTGAGTTTTGGCTTCGAGCGAAGTCGTTTGACTCTGTGGCCTCTCCGTGAATGTCTGCCTATATAGATGCTGTGCAAATCTTGCACGCAAAAAGTAATGTTTTGACGAAAAACTTCGTAACAAACTATTGTATTTATGTATGTACACATTTCCTTTTATATGATTGTTTCATATCAAAAACAATATTATCTCGCGGGTCGGATGAGAACCAAAGGTGGACCGGATTTGGCCCGCGGGCCGGAGTTTCCGACCCCTGCTTTAGCCTATCTGCCAAGATTCCCAAATTTCCAGAGAAAAATGCTCGGGACGCTATAAACACTTTGTGTCGAGAATTGATACGCATTCTTTAATCATAGAGTAGTGGGTAATTACTGCCGAATGAGATGCAATAAGGAGGAGCGCGGGGCCAAATGCTTCGTAAATGTCAAAATTGTGGCTGAGTGGCCGATGGCGTCACGACATTTACCGAACGTATAGCGACCGCGTGCAAAAGGGTATCAGTGCGCATGCGCGAGTTGGTTCGAAAATAACCTGAAGTACAGAGTGGGGATAGTACTATTACCAATATGTTCAATGTATATCTATGAAAGAATCGGATACAACTGTGCAAGGAAAGTTGGTACTACTGGAAATACGAGTATGTGTGTATTGGATTTTTGGGTTATGGCATGCCGTGAAATATGGTACGGCAACTTTACACGGTGGCTGTTAATAGGCAAGTGGTGCACCAACTAGAAATTATTGTATAACGAAAACTTCCTTCAGAATGGGGAAGTGAACTTTTCTCACGACTAGAAATCCGAGGCATGAACACTTTCTTCAAAAAATAAATTTTGGACGTAAGACATGCGGAGTTAAATAGAGTTTGGGCTTGTAGGGTAGGGTATGTAGGGTATTCGGACCCAACTTGACAATTTAATGCTGTTGGTATCCAATGTATATGGTATGTATCAGTTTTCTGAAAAATTCTCCCCATAATGAAATCGAAGCATGTGCACAGAAACACGAAGCTCCGCGTGTACAAAACCATTATACGACCAGTGCTATGCTATATGGCTGCGAAGCATGGACCCTAACTCAAGCCTCTGGAAACATGCTAGACACATTTGAACGTAAGGTTCTACGGTGAATTTTCGGGGTTGTTTTCGATCGAGATGGATGGCGCGTCCGGTACAACCATGAGTTGTACGAACTGTACGATGAGTTGGAAGTTTCGAAAATAGTCAAACTACAACGACTTCAATGGGCAAGGCATGTTCGACGAATGGACGATGATCGCATGGCAAAGAGAGTGATGAATGCAAAACAAGTTGAAGGAGCGAGACTGCCTAAACGACCGAGATCTCGTTGGGAGTGTTCAGTATATAGGGACGCCGAGCAGCTACTGGGCTTCTAAGATTGGAGGACGCGGTCACGTTACCGACATAATTGGAAGACAACGATCCAGGCGGCCAAGGCCCGACGTCGGGCTGTCGCGCAACGATGATGATGAGGAAACTTAAGTAGCCATGAACCAGTCATCTAGTTGATGTCATTATGGATGAATGGCTGTAAAAAGGAAACGACGTCACAAATAAATTGTTATGAAATAAATTATAGGGTGACCAAATAAGAACGATAGGAATAGAAATTTTAATAACAACAACAACGGTGTGAAATATCAAATCGATTCTGGCTTTTTTTTTTTGAAGCTACGTTCATGCCATTACGTATGGAATAGCACGTCATTCAAATAGTAGCCTCTGCTTCGCTGGCAGTGCTTCAAGCGGTCGGTCCAATTTTTGATGACTTGGCCCAATAACTGCGGCGTTATTCCGGAAATAGCGTCTCGAATGTATGTCCGAGCTCATCCAAAGTGGTTGGCTTGTAAACGTAGACTAAGGACTTGACGTAGCCCCAGAGAAAATAATCGAGGGGTGTCAAGTCGCGTGATCGCGGTAGCCAATTGGTGAACGCTCGCCGTGAGATCACCTAGTCGCCAAATTTCTCCTTAACAACTTCGAGCGTTGTGTCGCTTATATGGCATGCAGCGCCATGTTGTTGGAACCACAGCTCGGATATATCGATGTTGTCGAGCTCTGGCCACAGAAACCCGATTAAAATCGTTCTATACCGTGGACCATTGACGGTAACCGTGTCTCCTTCTTCATTTCGAAAGAAATAGGGTCCGATGATGCCGCCGTGCCATAAACCGCACCAGGTAGTTAATCTTTGTGGACGCAACGATGCTTGGTGAAACACTTGTGGATTGCAGTCGCTCCAATAACGGTAATTTTGCTTGTTGACATAGCCTCTGAGCCAATAATGGGCCTCGTCCGAGAAGATGATTTTTTGGCCAAAATCCGGATCTTCGGCCAACATTTGCAACGCCAGGTTAGCTCACTCACGGCATTGTCTATGTTCGTCCGGCGTCAATTATTGCGTCTGCATATCTTATACGGATGTAGGCCCAAATCCAACCCTCCAATCCAACCAAATTCACTTCGCACCAAACTCTATTTGGTTGGTGGCTTAAGGTCCAAAATAGTGTACTCACGCTCAAACTTTTCCACGGTGCGACGAATTGCCCGCTAACTGAAGCCATGATGACAACCGAACTCACGACGAAATTCACGTTGCTTATTCACGACGGAGCCGGAATTTCGATATTACTTTTTAATAATTTCTAAACGTTCGGAAAGCGTGGAACGATGCATGACGAAATGGCAAAACTTACTGAATATTTTGACAGCCAAATGTCAATGCTGAAACATAACAATTCGAAAAACTATCATTAGTTCATGGTCACCCTATAGCTTTCATGTGTCGGACTGATGACTTTTTTTTAGTTAAGTTTTATTTGAAATGAGTTTGAGTTTTAAGTTTAAAATCGTATTTAGGATTATTGATAATGTATTAGCGACTGTTTAACAACTCATGAGGAGGGAGGGGGAATTTATCCCCTTGATCACCCCCTATCTACGCCACTGAGAATGGCATGAGTGTCCTTATGTATATGTTCGACAATTACTTGTATTACATGTTAAGGTCCGACTTTTGCTTTGTCGCTTATTTTACGGCTCGATTATGTTGGATTGCTCTTAATTTTAATTGACGTACCCAGCATTAAAAAAATACCATTTGATAATGGAATTCAAATAACTAACAGATTTATATTTTTACTCCTACTGTTTATATGTACGTTTTTTATTATTGTTAGTCAATTCAATTAATACAGAACAAAACAATATGAATGGGAAAGCAGATGGTTTTAGACGTCAGTTTCGGCCAACTATCTAATCTCTTGGGACTTCAATTGTTTCTGGTAATCTTTTCGAAGTGGACATCAATCAATCTCTTTAAATATAGTACTATATTAATCAACTGCTCACATTTGATTGAATAATCGCGAATAGCCAATTATGGGAATAAAGAACAATTCAATTAAATTTTGGGTAAAATGACATACAATTTTTTATCTCCATTCACTAAAAATTGAGGGTTACTATAAAAAGCGACGAACTCATTCACTAAATACCAGTCTCCTTGAGTCTAGCACAACGTCCAAAATGAAAGCTGCAGCCTTTATTGTCTTCGCCCTTGCCATCTCTGCTGCCCAAGGCACAGTCTACACCGCTTGCGGTTTGGCCCAAACCCTCTACTACGACTATGGTGTAACTGACATGACCACCTTGGCCAATTGGGTTTGCTTGGTCCAATACGAGTCATCCTTCAACGACGAGGCTGTCGGCGCTATTAACTCGAACGGAACCCAAGATTTCGGTCTCTTCCAAATCAACAACCAGTACTGGTGTCAAGGAGACGTGACATCATCTGACAGCTGCGGCATTGCCTGCACCTCCCTTCTCGGAAACTTGTCAGCTTCCTGGTCTTGTGCTCAACTGGTCTACCAACAACAAGGATTCAGCGCCTGGTATGGATGGCTCAACAACTGCGACGGAACTGCTCCAAGCGTTGCTAGCTGTTTCTAAACTGTCATTTTCAAAATAAATAAATTTTGAAGAAATATTTCTAATTTTTATTCTTTTGCAACAAGTGTATATTAATTTTCATTGATTTCAGTAGGTTTGAAGTGCATTATGGTTATCCTGAAACAGGTAGGTTTAACTGAACATAGGAAAAATGTAAGCGCTTGAAAAAGTGTGAATAAAATTTTTGGGAATTTTGCTTTGTACCTCCTGATTATTCATCAGGTACAACAACCACTAGGTAGGTAGCTAGGGTTTAAGGCTACCATGATAACCTCGACACATATAGACTACGTTTGCGTCCGTTGTGATATCACACGGGATATCTTATCCCGGCCATCCTATACCTCGAACTAACCTGAGCACACGATAAAACATTGGAGCTGGCCAACCTCAACATTTTCAAAGTCCTTCAGCTCGGCAACGAACTATGCTCCTCGTACCTATCCAAGCCCAGACATCTACAGAGAAGATGAAATGTGCTCTCCTCCTCCTCCTCCTCGTTCCCACAACTTTTACTATACAAAAATCGTTATACGGAAGCCGAAGCCTTCTGGCGTGCTTCAGGATTGGTCAGTGTCGAGTGACGGCCTTCGTGATTTTATCAAGCTTTTGAAGTTCTTACCATATATTTTGGCATAGTATATCTGTCGTTGCAGGGATGTCTCAATTGTTTAAAACTCTCGAGTGTCCAGTGCTTAATGTCTTCCATAGACCTGTCTCGCGAAGACCGACAACCACACTTGCAAACATCTGTTCGCCAAGAATGTCAAAGGGAAGCAGGTTAAGTATAATATTTAAGGCATCGGACGGGGTCGTTTGAGGTTAGCTTTTGTGCTAAGTGCATTCCACCAAACAACCGCGCCGTGCAAGAGTATGGGACGCCACATGGACTCAGTACAGTAGTTTCGATTATATAGAGTGAGTGACGAATAGAGCTTCATCATTGCCTTGTTTACAGGTTCTTGAATATTGGGCTTCCAACTAAACTTCCTGTCCAATATTACTCTAAGGAATTTTGCCTTGTCCGTGAAAGTCAGTTCCACCCCTCCTTCACAGGAGACTCTATTGGTGGTATCCTAAACATTCTTGCAAAAAGGCCAAGTTTCGTTTTATTTAAATTCACCCTGTCATCACAATTAGTGGCCCAGTTCACTAACAGAGAGGGAATTTTTAATACTTTGTCGCGGAGCCAGGGCCGCGCTTTGTGACCTGTAAGGAAGAAAGTATAAAATTAGTTATTACGGCGGTCGGTTAGAGGGTGGTAGCAGGGTTTACTCACAACATTGCGAAAGATTTTCTATTATCCGCCGGCCAATTCCTGGAAGTAGAAGAGAAAAACATACAAAATTACTTACTTTTACTTACATAGAATTATGATAGTTACATACTTGTCTGATTCCCGTCATCGTCTCACCATGTGTTGTGTGGCACTATGTGTTTCGGGACAGCATGAGTTTCGGGGTGCCAATTTAGTAAACATACAAGTCAGATAAAAAAAAAGGTCTGGATTGGGTGGAGCACCATCACCAACCATTATGAGGAGGAGGGCCATCCCCAAGACCACCAATTGACTAGGGAGGAGCACCATCCCTACGAAGACTAACAATCCTCGGAACCACACAAGGAGGAGAACCATCCCGGGGCTCAGTCAAAAATAATTTGTTTGGTTTGGGAGGAGAGCCATCCCACGAGAGCTAACCACCCTCGGAACCGCCCTAGGTGGAGAGCCAACCTGGGGTTCAACCAACACAAATCAACACGATCAGGGAGGAAATCCCATCCCTGCGAGGACTAACCATCCTCGGAACCGCCCAAGTGGAGAGCCAACCTGGGGTTCAATCGTAACACCTGACTCGCGACTTTAATTATTATTAATAGCAAAGAACGCGCCACAGTTCACCACTCACAAAATATAATGAAATATTCTAAGCCATGCGTACAATACACTAAGTAAGTTAGACTTACAAAATTGTTCTTCACTTATGGTCGACCTTTGCAATATTTCGGTGTCAGCAGCGAAAATTACAAGATGAGAGCGCGAGGGACACGAGAGGGTGGGCCAATTGGCCTAAGAACACACTCACACAATTAGTAAAGCTCACAAATCCAAACTTCACCTATCCTCTCGGACAGCAACTTTGTCTTCAAAATCGCTTCAATTGAATATTTGCCGGCACGAGGACTTCTAAGCAGGGTAGAACCAAAGAAACTCGGGAGTTACAAAATTTCCTCCTATTCCGTGGGAAATGAATTCCAATCAAATTGGAAGACGGCAGTGGAGGACCACTACAGCTGTACGCGATCACGAACTCACTGATTACTCACTCAATGATCATCAGCCCAAAATACAAATCAAAATATCCCTCTGAAACTGTACAGTTCAGAGAAATATAAAGTAAACAACGATAAATCCTTCAAAAAGGTCTAGGTCATAAAAACGTATCTGAATACGCAGACCAATTTCATAAACTATACGGAATAATCGTATAGCGAAGCAAAAGATCGTTTGTGCATTCTAATCTAGGCACATATGTACTTGAATAGATAGAATGGTCGTAAAACGGCACATGTGTATACAATCACAAGTGATTTCTTGCGTAGGGGTTATTATTCTTTGACATGGATATGTCTTATAGCTGGGGGTCATCCTAAAAATCTGTCCGTCACACGAAATGTCTGTTTTTCTACTCGGGGGTCAGAAGAGGAAACAAGCCCATTGAAAATTTTTCTTTTCTGGTTGTGCATGTCGTTTGAGTGAAGTGGTCATTGTGCATGGCTGTTGCTTGTAGATCCGCGCGGGCGGCGCGCTTGCGGTGGTCCTGTGTGTACATGTTGGGATATTGATTTGATAGCGATAAAGGTTGACGTTGGGAACGGCAAGAAATAACATAGTGTACGGGTGAACAGGCGCTCTCTGTGCTCTCTGTCCCACACTCTCAGTCAACGCGACGCCATAATCAAAACTCCTGCATACACACCATACCATACTTTCAAAATCCTCAAAAATATAGATTATGCTCCGTACTACCTAACTTGACTAGGCCCACAGAACACGTCGCAAGAAGTCGTCTGCTCTCCTCGCTCGACATGCTCACACGCAATTTATGGTCTCTGAATGTATGCAAAATTTCGCTCAGGACAGCGGACCTCCTCCTCTCATTCATTCATATCATTCTCATTCTCACCATTTCATTAAACAAATTGTGCACTCCCGACATGCACATGCATAGACCCAATCTGAGGTCACAATGAAGGAAATTCCATTTTCACTCATTATTTAGGTCAAGGACGTCCAAGCACTTTCAATGACCTTCAATTTCCGCCAATTCCTATTCATCATTTAATAAAATAGCCCGTGTTGTACTATCTGAATCACTAGGGCCCCAGAAAAAGTAGCAAGTAGTCAGTTTGACTAACATTTGGACATGCGCAGACGCAATTTGAGAGAGTGTATATAGTTCCCGCCCCCCGAAGATGAGCGAGAGCGGATGAAGTTCATTCGAGCCAAATCGGGTGATCCAGCGACTGTGTTTGTGCATTTGCAATGGCGGCGATTTGAGGTCTGACTGGTCCACAATGTGGGCCCCCACCACACGTGCAATAAACATATAGAACAAAATGGCGGATTTATACTAGGCGAGTTAGAATCTCTCAAGCCCCAAAATAAAGAAATATTCGTCGCAGGATGTTATATGTTATGATGTACATTCAGAGGTCTGCAGAAGATCAAATGCCCCCCTTCCACAAAAATTACAAAATGTTTAAAATGGCTGGAATCCAAACAAATAAAATAGCGCGCGTTGTACTACATATCTGAATCAATAGGGTCCCAGAAAAAGTAGCAAGTAGTCAGTTCGACTAACATTTGACATGCGCAGACGCAATTTGAGAGTGTGTACATTACATAGTTCCCGCCCCCCGAAGATAGAGAGCGAGAGCCATCGCGGATAAAGTTCACTCTATCCAAATCGGGTGATCCAGCAACTGTGGTTGCGCATTTGCAATGGCGGCGATTTGAGGTCTGACTGGCCCACAATGTGAACCCCCACCACACGTGCAATAAACAAATCATAAAACAAAATAGCGGATTCGTACTGCGCGAGTTAAAATCTCCCAAGCCCCGAAATAGAGAAATATTCGTCGCGGGATGTTATAGTTCCGGGCAGCTCATCGTGACATGAGGTACATTCAGAGGTCTGCAGAAGATCAAATGCCCCTCTTCCGCAAAAATTCCAAAATTTTTCTTGTGCATTCTCTTTGTGCGTGTGTTGGAATGTTTTGTTTACTTTTGTTAGTTTCCCTTTCTGTTTGCCGGACACAATCGCATAGAGTCGCACGCGTTACTTGTGAAACGGATTGTGTGTGCCGGACCCGGACTGTTGATTAAAGGGGCGGGATGAGGCGGATAGTGTGGGAGCGATTTTGCAATAGATACACAAACACAATACACGTCCGATTGGGAAAAGATGGTGGGAAGCGTGAAGCGATTAGCAGAAACTTACTCAGTGAAATGTCGATAGGCTGCAGTCTGCAAACTGTACCGAACGGGCAGATGGAACAGGGTGCACGGGAGGAGGTGAATATTGCACACACGCGATGCAAACGAAAACGAAACGATCCCGCGAGAGAAAGGAGCCCGAGCGGACAGGCCAAAGCAAAGCAGAATTTATTATCTACACTGCCACCAGGTACATCGGTACATGGATATGTCTTATGACTACCGAAAGCGTGGGACGTGTTTTTTCGAATGATTTCATCCTGTATAACTATACTGGGATCTTTATAAAACTTACGTCGATATCTTCAACACAACAGGTTCCACGCAGTCGGTAGTCATAGACATATCCATGTTCCGATGTATCTGCATGCAGTGTAGATACTTTTTTGTATTGTATATTGAAATAAAAAATAAAACTCATGCAACATACATTTTCTTACATATGAGATGGTAAATACAATAACTCTCTGTGATGGCGTCTCAAACTCGTCTGGCTATGGTCAGTCGGGTTGCCAGATGGATTGACTTTAGCGCGGCATGCGACGACAGCGACGAGTAGCCATGGTCGCTACACCTCTTTGTTTGTTTCATGATCGATTAAGGGGATTGAAAAATATCGGAGACTGGTGCGAATGTTTGGTGCATAATTTGTGGATGATCTTACGGAGACAAGTTCTAAATTTTCGAAGCATAAGACTGTGAAATTAGTTGAGTGAATAACCACTGTGAAGACGTTGTAACGCACTCAGCGGTGGTTCGAAAAATTTCGATCCGGAAATATGAACCTTCGAAATGAGCCACGTGGAAACCCAGGACCATCGATCGATAACGAAGAGCTGCGTGCATTAGTGGAGACTGCCCCGCTAAACTATCAGGCATTTTGCGGAGAAATTGAGCGTGCACTATTCGACAGTTTGCAGCCACTTGCAACAACTTAGAAAAGTCGAAAAGCTTGACAAGTGGGTTCTGCATGCTCTTACCGAGCAAAACATGGCGTGTCGAATGGAGATTTCTAGTTCTCTTCTCTCCCGCAACAGAAACGAACCGTTCTTTAACCGAATTGTGACCTGCGATGAAAAGTGGATACTATACGATAATCGTCGCCGATCGGCCCAATGGCTACATGCCGATGAGGCTCCAAGACACATGCCGAAACCACGCCTTTATTCAAAGAAAATAATGGTGACTGTTTGGTGGTCTGTAGCTGGATGTATCCACTATTCGTTCCTGCAACCTGGCGAAACCGTCAATGGTGAGAAATACTGCGCTCAAGTGGACGAAATGCATCAATTGACAGTTCAACGACCTAGGCTAGTCAACATGGATGGAGTTATACTGCTTCAAGACAACGCACTACCTCATGTATCGAGAAAAGCGATCCAAAAATTGAACGAGTTGCGCTATTCTTCATCTTCCTCATCCGCCATATTCACCAGACCTTGGAGATTATCATTTCTTCAAATATTTGGATCACTTTTTGACAGGAAAACAGTTTAGCAACGACACAGCTGTCAAAAATGCCTTCGAGGAGTTTCTTCGAACCAGAAACTCGGACTACTACGAAACAGGAATAAATGCGCTTGTATCTCGTTGGGAAAAGTGTTTCGCATCCGCTGGCACCTATTTCGATTAGTAAAATTATCTTTATAAAAAGTTACAGCTATTCATTTACTACTGAATCCGACATTTCACCTGCGCCAACCTAATATTTATAGTAGAATTAAAAGTGCACACGCGATTATGTGATTTTTACCCAAGTCGTACTAGTTTTTACATGGTCAAGCTTACGCAGTCAAAACGTCAGAAATCGAGATCGTAGCGAATTTTATTGACGCGGAAATAATGCACACGTCGTTGTGTTTACACGAGAAACATTTACGAGTTGAGTTGGTTAACGCCTGGACTGCAGAATGTGGACTAGACGTGAATCCAAGCAAAACCAAGCTAGTACTATTTACTACAAAGTCAAAAATACCAGAGTTCCGACTCCCACAACTAATTGGCCCCATTCTAAACCTAACTTCAAATGTTTAATACCTTGGAGTCATCCTTCACTCTAAACTTAGTTAGAAGATAACATTGAACATCGCACCAAAAGGCCCAAATGCCCTCTACGCCAGCAAGAGGACCTGAGGAAAAAGCTGGGATGGTAGTCGTACCACCATCCCAGCTTTTGCCTCAGGTCCTCCCTTACTCCCACAGATACCTACAGATAGAATTAAATTCTGCATGTATGCACGGCACGGCAGCATCCTGGAGTCTATACCCAGGGAAGTACAGGACTTGCTCCCAACCACCTTGCCACCGCAGACGAATTCGAGCGACACTTCACAGTTGGCTTTCCAACAAGGGCGGTATGGAACAGAGATGAAGTGATCAGGGAGTACGAATGCAAAATCTTCACTGATGATGTTCAAAAATGGCATGTGGGTGGGCGGGGACCTTTTCCGAAGATCTCGGCTTATTAAAATTCTATCGCCTCCCAGACCACGCAAGTGTGTTTCAAACTGAAATACTGGCGGAAAGGGAGGCGTGTCGATCACTAAAGTGCACTGCTGTCGGCACAAGCAATGTCGCCATTTTCACCGACAGCCAAGCCACGATCAAAGCTCTATCCTCAATCACAATTTCATCCAAATTAATAAGTCCATGCCGCATGGAGCTGGCCGGACTAGCCAAGATTTACAGCATGGGTTCCTGGACACAGTAATATAACGGGGAACGAGAAAGCGAATGAATTTACCAGACAAGGATCCGGTCTTCACGAGTCCTATGCAATAGTGATCCACGCATCGCTCAATGTTGTAAAGAGAGAGATACATAGACTCTACCTGAAACAGGCTAGCGACAGATAGAGCTGACTGTCGTCGGTGACGCACGTCAGTGAGAGAGAGCGGCATGGCCATCATACGACTTACGAAGGACAGACGCTCTCATGAGGAGAGCCCGACCGGACGTAGCCCGGATGACAGCCATTATAACAGGGCACTGGCCGGTGTTGACTAGGGAGGCACGCCTATCTCTAATTAACTAGAAGCCCATCTCCGACCGTATCATTACAGCCAGATTTAAATCCAGGTAAGAAATATCATAATAATTCAGTGCTACGCCCTGACTGAACCAGCGAATCAATCAGCTAAAGCTATCACCGACTCGGCGACCAAAGGTGATATAAAAATTATTATGGGGCATCTCAATGCCAAAGTCAGGAATGACAACCATGGTTTGGAACACCTAGTGGAATCATGGTCTAGGCAACAGCAACCAAAATGGCGAGATGTTCGTGGAGTTTTGCAACTCTCGTCAGATCGTCATCGGAGGTACTTTGTTCAAGCGCAAACGATGCCATTTAACAACCTGGGTTTCTCCGGATGGCAGAACAGAGAACCAGATTGACCATATAACCAATTTCAAGACATGGAGGAACTGCCTCTTAGACGTCAGGCCGAAGCGGGGTGCTGATATTGGCAGCGATCACCAACTTGTTGTCGCAAAAGTGCGCTTACGAACGGCAGCGATCCATCGCCCTTAAAATGCAAGAATCTTGCCACGTTTTAATTGTCAATCTATTTTAAATTAGTAAAATTAAACATTTTTAACTGTAACTATTATTCAAATGGGCTTTATTTTTATTGACAAAGGTCCAACATAGTCAATAAGTAAGCTATAACCAATGCCATCTAGATAGACAGGCCTGCGCTCAGCTGATCGCGTACGTCATTATTTCCTTCGCCAAGGCAGTGACTGCACACGACGATGTCCCCGGCACGACTTATGTTTACAATTGGAATTGCGTCAGACGGCATTTTAGTCTTCTAAAAACACACTTTCTGGACACTTGCACCAATTTGGTGGAAGCCGCAGCCCCGGGGATCAGTCGCAAAGCATCGTGGAACAGTTCACACTTGACAAAATACATCTTACACTTTCATCGCGCACGCGTTTGTTTTCCCGGATCACAAGATGAAATTTTACTAACAAATAAACATTGAACGCGGAAAACGAAAACTAAACACGAAACGCACAAATACCGGGGACTCGCTGCCATCAGTCGCCGACCACTGGATTGTGGATACGATGGCGTCATCACAGGAAATAATTGCGTAATTTAGCCGTCAAAACCAGCTGAGCGCAGGCTTGTATATCTAGATGGCGCTGCTATAACATATATTTTGTACCTTCTAATGCATGTACGCGACGTGCGAAATTGATTGTTCGAGTAGTCGAACGATGGCCGTAGCTGACAAAACGATTATGCCAGATCGTGTTTATGCAGAAACCAATTCCGTGAATGTGCAAAAGCTTAAAGATCCATCTATAAGACGTGCTTATTCCACCACGTTGCACGAAAGAGCTGATGCGCCTCCACCTTATGAGACTCCTACAATTGATGATAGATTGAACGTCGCTAAGAACTCATTTATTTCGTGCGGTGAAACTATTGCGGGCAGATTAGAGCGCGGTAGAAGGCCATTCATTAGTGACTATACATGGTCTCTCGGCACGCAAGAGAATTAAAGAACAAATCAACTCAGCTACTGACGACACAGTCAAAGATCAACTTAGAGCTGAGTACCGTTCTCTTCAGAAAGGCGTGCAAAGAAGCGTAAGACAGGACAACCGCAACAACATCAATGCATTAGCAGAGAAGGCAGAGGAAGCGGCTTACCGTGGTGACAGTGGACCCCTCTACAAACGTATCAAGCCATTAACTGGCAAATCTTTTGCAACTGAACATCCCGTGAAAAACAAAGACGGGTCCTTACTGGTCACTGATGAAGACCAACTGGGACAGTGGAGAGAGCACTTCATTGAGGTCCTCAACAAAACACCTTTAGACATTTGAACTCATCTTCACTAGAAGTAGAAAATATTTCGCAAATAGCCAGAGTTGATACCAGCCCACCAGCTAAACAGGAATTAACTGTGGCTATTAAATCGATTAATGCAGGTAAAGCCCCGGGGATAGACGGAACTCCGCTGAAACTCTTTAAGGCGGATATCAACGTTACTGCGAAAATTCGTCTCCCCCTTATCCAAGAGTGTTGGGAAACCAAAACTCCCTAAAGAATGAAAGAAGGGCATCATTATTAAGATCCCGAAGAAAGGTAACCTAGAGGATTGTAATAATTGGCGTGGAATTTGCCTCCTCCCCGCAATCTCCAAACTGAATAGTCTTAGTCTTGAACCGGATCAAGCATAGAGTTGACCGCACACTGAACGATGAACAGGCTGGTTTTCGCGAGGGCTTTTCATGTAGCGACCACATCAACACCCTCCGAATTATTATTGAACAATCCGCAGAGTGAAAATCCCCATTATATCTCATGTTCATCGATTTCGAGAAGGCGTTTGACAGCGTTGACTGGACATCTGGAAGGCCTTACGTAAGACAGGTATACCAGATAAAATCATATCCATCATCAAGGAGTCCTATAGCGGAGCCCAATGTCACGTCTTACACAAGGGTGAGCTTTCAGACTCCTTCGAGGTACATAGCGGGGTGAGACAAGGCTGCATTTTGTCACCTATATTGTTTTCGATTTCCATTAGCAACGTACTCTGCAGTGCGCTTTATGAACACCTGAGCAAAGGTGTCAGATTTAAGCTGGATTACGCTGACGATATTTGTTTTCTATCAAATATATCGGATGGGCGACCGGTGGCGAAGTGTGTTGAGGCATCAGTCTCATGTTTGTCTACCGGCGTTTCAGGTTCGAGTTCCGTCCGCGACGACGTGGCCATAGATGTGCAGGATTTGCATGATGGCAACTGCATTCTCCGAAACCAGTATATGCCGTCGAAACGTCAACTGGGCCACATAGAAAAGTTGACGCGCTATGCCCCACAAGGGGTTAGGGCAATTGAGAGAAATATATAGGATCGTCTAGTTCATATGACGGATGCCCTGCACCGCGAAAGTGGCAATGCGGGGCTTAGAATCGACGCCACTAAAACCAAGTACTTACTTGAGCTTGAATCGAGGAAGACAGAGTGAAATATGTATTTCGAGGCAGAAGTGTGGAAAAACCGGACAATTTTTGCTACCTCGGAAGCGTAGTTATAGCAGATGGTGGAGCGGATGCTGATGTACTGTCTCGCATTAATAAGGCAGCTTTTTTCAGTTTGACTCCTTTCTGGCAAAACGAAAACATCTTCAGAAGTACCAAACACAGGATCTTCTTCATTTCTAGCGACGACCTCCTGTTCATTACTGGGCAGGACAGGATAGACACCTCCTTAAAAAGGCGAAAGTGGCAATGGATAGGTCACACACTTCGAAAATGGCCGGAAAACATTGCTAAACAGCCCCTCGATTGGACCCCACAGGGAACCGACGCAAGTCGCTGCGTTGGACGACCTAGAAACTCCTGCAGAAGATCAATTGAGGTCAAGGATAAGTCATACGCAAATTGTGGAGTCAGTTGAAGGCAATAGCGGCGAACAGGACGAGGTGGAAAGTCGGCGTGGTTAATGCCCAATACCCCACAAGGAATTAACAGGATCCAGAGAGAGACAGAGAGAGATGTCGCCAACTATCATGTCCTTGACTTTCCGATGACATTGACACTTTACACGTATAGGTGCTATCTTCTATCATTCTTATCTTTTTATTTACAAGAATTTATCACTTCTCCGAATTGTGTATAATTATGACAGGATTAAGCTTTGTCCTTTAACCACCTCATTTCAATCTTTTAAAAAGAGCCTTTTTCAATGGGTCACGTTATTGGTCATTTAACTTTCACTTACAATTAATTTAATTAATTCCCTTTGCTTAACTTTCTGTTTTTACTATTCATATATCATCTTTATTCTATTTTTTTCTCTCTTTATTTCTTTTTCCATTTAATTTAACGTTATTTAATTATTAGTATCGTACTTTCTTCCTTTACGCTGCTAATTTTGTTTTTAATATGATAGTTCTTATTCATGCACATACTATTTTTTCCCCTTCTCAGTTTTGAACTGATTTGAACTTTAATTTTCTTATCCTTTTTATTTTTATTAATACCTCACATTAATGCATTCTGGGATTTATTCCCGTTTAGTGATTTTGAAATACATAAATAAATTAATTTAATAAATCATCATCATCATCGTGTCGCGACAGCCGTCTGGATCATTGTCTTCCAATTATCTCGGTCACGTGACCGCGTCCTCCAATTCTGGGAGCCCAGCAGCTGCGCGGCGTCTACACCTACTGAGCTCTCCCAACGAGATCTCGGTCGTCCTCGCAGTCTCGCTCCGTCGACTCGTTCTGCATTCATTACTCTCTTAGGCATGCGATCATCGTCTATTCTTTGTACATGCCCTGCCCATTGAAGTCGTTGTACAATAGTCTGACGATTTTCGAGACTTGCAGCTCATCGTACATTTCATACAACTCATGGTTGTACCGGATACGCCATCCATCTCGATCGCAAACAGCCCCGAAAATTTGCAGCGGTATCGAGCGTATGCAGAAGTTCTTCTGCGTCAGCCAATCTTCCGGACATGATGTTGATGTCGTCGGCCTACGCTGCTAATTGTGTCGACTTGATGAGTAGCGTCTTGCTGTTGTCCATATTCATGGCCCGAATAACGTATTCCAGTGCTATGTTGAAGAGCGTCGGTGCCAGTCCATCGCCCTGTTTCAAACCAGTGCGTGTTTCAAATAGATCAGTAAGTCTATTATGGATCCTGACTTGTGAGACGGAGTTGGTCATCGTCATCTTTGTCAGTCGCACTAATTTTGCCAGTATACCAAATTGCAGCATGATGTTGTACAGTACTCCACGATCGATACTGTCGTATGCCTGCTTGAAGTCGACAAAGATTTGGTATACGTTTACGTTGTATTCCCAGCACCCCTGTAGTATCAGTTTGACTGAGAAGAGCTGATCGGTTGTGGAGCGACCAGGTCTGAAACCGCTTTGATATTCGCCAATGATTCGTTCTGCGTACGGTTTTATTCTATTTTCCAGAGTTTTCGTCAAAATTTTATAGGACGTACAAACTAGTGAGATGCCCCTGTAATTCTCACACCGCAGTTTATCTCCCTTTTTATTAATTGGACAGATGATGCTTCTGCGCCAATCGTCTGGGATCTCCTCGTCCTCCCATACTCGCAGGAGTAATTGATGTATGGCATCAACTAGACTCGTTCCACCGAATTTTAGCAGTTCAGGTGGAATCTGGTCAGCGCCCGGCGCTTTATTTCGTTTTAGTGACCGCAACGCGAGATCAACTTCCTCTACTGTCGGGGGTTGAATGGGTGGACCTAGATCAACAATATCGTCAAAAGCTTCCTGTGTGGGGATGTTAGATGGTCGGTTTAGAAGCTCTCCAAAATAAGAGGCCTATCGTTTGTTAATGCCATCGGTGTCGCTGATGATGTTTCCATCCTTGTCCTTACAAAGGCTAGTCCTGGGTTGGTAGCCGTTCTTAATTTTATTTACTAGTTTGTACGCTTGTCTGGTGTTCCTATTAGCTAAGTTTTCGTTTATGTTCAGCAACTGCTCGTCAAAGTATTTACGTTTCTTACGTCTAATTATTCTATTCGATATTCGCCGTAGCTCGTCATATTTTTCTCTTCTGGCTCTGGTTCCTCGTTGAATCCATTGTCTGTAGGCCTCGTTTTTCCCGTCGAGTGAATTTTTGCATTCTTCGTCCAACCAGTCATTTCGCGCTCGCCGGGCTTTATATCCCACGACTTTCTCTGCGACATCCTTGATGGTACCCTTGAATTCTTCCCAGAACCCATGGACGCCTGTGTTGCTGATGTTGTGCATTCTACATCTGTAGGACGTCTTCACCAAGTGATGATCTGAGTCGCAGTTTGCTCCTCCATAGGAGCGGACATCTATCACACTAGACGCCCATCTCCTGCAAATGAGGACGTGGTCAATTTGGTTAACGGTATGTGCGTCTGGAGACTTCCAAGTCTGCTTGTGAATGCGTCGATGCGGGAAACACGTAGAGCTTACGACTAGATTCCTGCTGCAGGCGAAGTCGATAAGTCGCTGGCCGTTGTCGTTACATTCTTCATGGAGACTGTGGCCTCCAGTGGTGCCTCGGTGCCAACTTTCATTTCCGACTTTCGCGTTAAAGTCTCCCAGCAGCAATTTGACATCGTTTGTTGGAAGTGAGTCGAAGAGAGTTTCAAGGCGGGCGTAGAACTCGTCTTTTACTGCGTCTTCTTTAACTTCAGTGGGGGCGTGCACATTGATGAGCCAGAGATTGAAGAATCGAGTCTTGATGCGAATCGCACACAGCCTCTCATTTATGGGTTTGAAGTCAGTAATATGCGGTTTGAGGTGATTGTTCACTATAAATGCTACTCCAAACTATTTGCGGCCCAATGGTTTGCCTCTTGTAAAAATTGTGTGCGATTTCTTGTCATTAATCTCGCTGCCAAGCCACTTTGTTTCCTGGACTGCAGTAATGCTCAGTTTGTACTTTTCGACCTGTTGAAGAAGGGCCTTATCGGCCCCCAGTTTGTTCAGGGAGCGTACATTCCAGGATCCGAAAAATAATCCCTTAGTCGTTTGCGTGGTCGTCGTTGTTGATCCGTCCAATCCGAGGCTTTTGTTCCAGGTTTCTTAACATGGAGTGGTTTTTGCAAGGACGAGTTGTCAGCACGTCGCTTAACCCCATTCAGGGGATGGCCTCGGAGATAGCTGCTTCAGATGGTTTACTAAACGTGCTGGAGATCACACAACTATGTTGCAGGTCCAACTACGCAAGTCATTCCATCCTACTAGACCTGAGATGCTTAGGTGTTCGTCAGCCATTGAGGCTACAGCTATCTGCCTTTTCCAAACTGTCTTATCGCTAAGACATCGGCTGTCAGCGATTTGATACACTGCCGTTACCAGGGGGCGTCCACGCGGATAACTATGGAAAAGGCCTTTGCCCCCCAATTTAATAAATCCCTGAAATAAATTAACTAAAAGCGAATTAACATACTTTTCCAAATATATAGTACTTATAAGATAAATGGATTCTGGGAAAAAATATCATACATGTTCAAATAAGCCGAAAATTGGACGGCTCTCTATTCATTAAAAATTCTAGTTTCGTATTTAAAACTCAATTTAATACTCAAAAGGGTTTTGATTTTTTTTTCGGCTTTACATTACTAACTACTAACCAATTAATCAATTAACAAATATTGGTCTAGTCTTGCTTCCCAAAACAATATCTATATATCTATAGTACTTGTGTCTCCAAGAGATGAATACCTATATTATACCTCTCAAGAAAAATGGACGATCAATATGAAATTTAAATATGTAGGCAATATTTATATAGCGATTATTCCTTTTCGCACACCCTACTGTTAAGAAAAACAAGTTCTAACTCAATCTGTGTATCTGTGGAGTTCTCTGTAAAACTATGAATATTCAAAATGTTTTTATTTACAACTGGATAAATTTGCACAAATGCGTGATACACATAAAATCGAAAATACTTTATGAGGCCGCCCGTCAACTTAGCAGAAAGCATGATCCAGAGCATACTCAAAAAACCTGACTTGGTAACAATATTCAGAATGTTTTTGCTCAACCACTTGCAGCCGCCTACCGATTTCGTAACAGAAAACGTGGTCCTGATTTCCATCTCAAATGTCTTTTTTGTTGTTTGTGCACTTTCGCTGAATTTCTGGAAAGCGTCAATTCCCAGCCTGATATAAAAGGCAGATGGTCATTTCGGAACATGGTCAGTTCCAATTCGAGCTTCGTTTTCAAATCAGTTCTCTAAAGACGACACACGCATCCATTTGACCATGAAAGTGCTAAGTTGGTGTATTACGCTAGTTATCCTGGCCGCTATGGGTCAAAGTTACGGGGCGAAGATGACCCGTTGTGGTGTGGCACATATGTTGCTCCAGTATGGATTCCCCAGACGCGATTTGGCCGACTGGGTTTGCCTCATAGAGCACGAGAGCTCCTACAGGACGAATGTAGTGGGACCGCCAAACACTGACGGCTCCAAGGACTATGGATTGTTCCAGATCAATAGTAGATATTGGTGCCAAGGAGACGGACCCTCTCATAACATGTGTAATGTTCCTTGTCGTGCCCTCCTCTCCAACAATATGGCGACGTCGATTCGTTGTGCGATAAACGTATACAGGCAACAAGGGCTCAGTGCATGGTATGGATGGTCTGGACATTGCCAGGGCAGAGCGCCCAGTGTGGAAAATTGCTTCAGAAGTCATAATACTTTTTACCATAAAAAGTAAAATTGTGTTAGTCATAAGTTAGCTGCTAAGGTTAGACTATAAAAATATTAATAAAACAAAATAAATAACCGGTTAAGAATTAATTCGTGTTACTTAATAAGCTTTGGGTCAATGTCTTTAACGGGTATTGATTTACATTTGTTTATTTTTTGTTATTCTTTGGATGAATCTTTGCCATTTGAATACGCCATTTCATTCTAGTCAATATGTCTGGCCGCGAAGATAAAATAAAACAGGCTTTGTCAGTATAAATTATGGATCTGATTTTTATTGTTTTCTAATTTATGAGTAAGATTCGTTGAATTAGGGAATTAAAAATTCGTAAAGTGAGTAAATTATTTGTTAAACGAGTTTGTGCAAAACTACTCTAGTTTAACAGGTAGGTAGTCTGTACCACGTTATTCCGATACACAATGCCTGCGTTCACGTTTGCAACGTTGTAATTGCGGTAAGGATTTTCCCTCCACTCAACCATAAACTCTTTACCCGAACGACTTGTTTTGTAGTTGTCATGTATTAAACAGCTGACAGCCGATTCGCTATTGAATTTCAAACAAAACTTCAATTAAATTCGCGACGGTTTCAGGAAAAATGAAAAGCACTGCAAAATCGCCACAAATTTGTGTTGCTTCGGTGTAAATAAGCACATAAGACGCCATGTACAAATCAAGAACCCGAAAACGAAAATCCACACCATCATCTCACAGTCACATGCAATACGTCAACTAAGAACTGTCAAATACGCTAATACCGCTTACCCCCCATTGAACGGAAATCAACCAGGAAAAATTTCTGGTTAATTTCCCCGATGTGTGGTAGATTAAACGCAAACTGGAACGGACCGTCCACGAGCAAAATCAGTCGAACTGTTTGCATTTGCGTTTAAAACGTTGCGCGACCTGAACCCACCCAATAATATAGGACACTTGCTTCCTCTCATCCATGTTCACATTTTCTAAAGCAATTGCAATAAAAACAGGAGTCCGAAGCGTATATACCCTAGACCTGTGCAGATCTAGTGATAACGCTAAAACTCCAAATGTGCAATAGCCGTCGTCATTATCGTGGCGCAACAGCCCGACGTCGGGCCTTGGCCGCATGGATCGTTGTCCTCCAATTATCTCGGTCACGTGGCCGCGTCCTCTATTCTTAAAAGCCCACTACATAGTTGCTCAGCGTCAGCATATATTGAGCTCTCCCAACGAGCTCTCGGTTCTCCTCACACTCTCGCTCCGTCGACTCGTCATCCGTTCATTACTAGTTTAGGATGCCATCCATTTTGATCGTAAACCACTCCGAAAATTCGCCGAAGGACTTTCCGTTCGAATGTGTTTAGCATGTTTTTGGAGGCTTGGGTTAGGGTCCAGGTTTCGCAGCCATAGCATAGCAATGGTCGTATGATGGTTTTGTATACATATGCGGAGCCTCGTGTTTCTGTACACATGCTTCGATTTCATTATGGCGAGGACCGAGAAGAAAGTCTCTTTACTAGCTGTATCCGTCGCTTGGTTTCGTCAATTTCGTTGGCGTCCTTTGACAGGTTGCTACCCAGGTATGTGAAGTCGTCTACGAATTCGATGCTGAGGTCCCCGACGTTGACGTTCGATTGTGCTGGTGTCCTGGTTCTCACTTGCATCATTACTTTTGTTTTGTCGTCTTTGTTGCGTAGTCAAACTTCTTTTGCAACGGTGTCAAGAGTATGCAAAGATTATTCTGCGTCCGCCAGTTTTCGGAACATGATGTTGATGTCGTCTGCATACGCTATCAATTGTGTCGACTTGATGAGTAGTGTTTCGCTGGTGTCCGTATCCATTACCCGATTGGCGTATTCAAGTGCTAAGTTGAAAAGCGCCAGTCCATCGCCCTGCTTCAAACCAGTACGTGTTTCAAAAGAATCAGTCAACCTGCTCTGGATCCTGAGCTGTGAGACGGAGTTGGTCATCGTAATTTTTGTTAGTCGTTCTAGTTTTGCCCAGTCAGTACGTCGTAAAAACTGGCTTCAGAGTTCATGCCAGGCATTCTCTGAGATTATTTTGGAAATCAATAGAAGCTTAGTCAGAAAGCTTAAATTCAAATTTACACCACCTGAAAGATTTTCTAACGGTACTTATGAGGTGTTTTGTCTTGTCTTAGTTTTTGGGTTCTGTCTCAGCCCACGCGAGTCGCATATTCAATAATAAAATACCTAATTATTTATTATCAAATAATTTATTTATTTATTTAATTCCCAACTACAGAGAACAATACAATGATATGAACAAATCAAATGATAAAAGAGAGTATATAATTGACAAACAAGAAACCGAAATATCTTAATTCAAGAAAAATAGTTCAGCAAAATTAAACAAAACGGAAAAATATTAATAAAAATGTTAAAGTTAAAAAGAGTACGTTATAAAGGAAAAGAAAAAAGGAATGAAAAATTTAAAAGAAAAACTATGAAGAAAGAAAACGAAAGACCGTCAATCCGTTAAATAAAATACTTTTAAGGCGATGGTGGAAAAGGCCCAAGCTGAAGACTATCATGGATACGCGGCAATCAAAGTAAAGGGGAATAGCTCGTTTGTTGCGAATAGAATCACAAATTGAGATGGAGATCGGTTTCCTCTGGTGGATACCCTAACAGAGATCTCATTTGACAAGTTAGTCGAGAGGAGACCTCTGCAAAGATTGAAGAGAAAGCACTCATCCAAATAAACCCTGCGCATTTCAAGCGTGGGGATAAGCAGGATAAGGCGCTTATTGTAAGGACAATAGGGAATTTTAGAATTATACAAAAGAATTCGGGTAAACTTGGGCTGAACGGTTTCTAGAAGGGATACAAGGTATTCGTAGTGGGGTGACCATAGAGGAGAACAATATTCAAGGACGCTACGGACTAGGGTGTTGAAAGGATTGAGGCAAGTCGAAGAGTTTCTGAAAACTTTGGAACAGCGTAAGACGAAGCCTGCAGTTCGAGATGTTTTTTTGCAGATCTCAGTAATATGGAGATTAAATTTCAATTTAGAATGGAATATGATGCCTAGATCCTTGAAACGATCCACTAAGAAGAGCAGAATTGTGAATTGTGTATTGGAAGGAAATAGGATAAGGCTTCAGGGAAAAAGGCATAGAAAAACACTTGCTTACATTTAGATGTAGATTATTTAATAGACACCAATCATTCAATGCATCTAGGTCAGTTTGAAGGCATAAGCAGTCTTCGATTGATCTGATGACTCTTGAGATCATCTGCATATAAAAAGCAAAGTGAAGAGATATGGATAGGAAGATCGTTTATAAAAATATTAAAAAGAAGGGCGCCCAGAATATAGTAGAACCTTGGGGAACACCCGCAATAGGACAGAAAGGAGACGATGCACAATTGTTGAAGACAACACGACATTAATATTGAGATAAATAAGAGGCAACAGCAACACCAAAGCCTTTAAGCTTCACAAGAAGCAAGTTGTGATCAACGGTAGCAAAAGCCTTGGAAAAATACGTGTATAAGACATCAACTTGGCCATGGTTATCCAAGGCTCTTGCAACCATATGTTGGGAGGTCATAAGGTTTGTGATTGCGAGCGACCTTTAACAAACCCGTGCTGCTGCTCCGCAAACAATAAGGACACCGTAGGGTACAGAAAGGTATGAATAAGACGTTCAAGTATTTGGGGAAACAAGACAGCAATGAGATTGGACGATAGTTACACACAGAAGACGTGTCATTACAGTTTAGAATAGGGAGAATGTTGGTCAATTTCCACACGGTTGGGAAAGTGCCCTGACTAAGACTTAGATTAAACAAGACGAATAGGCAGCTCATCAGGTCCACAACCACCGTTAATATCCAGAGTATAAATTATAATATAGCCGCCACTTCGGTTGGATTGGTTGATAACATGTGTAACGAATTCAGGAGCATATTATTCATAGACTGCAAAGATAGAGGAGAAGTAGATGGTGTAGTGAAAGTGGAAAAAAAAACTGCTTTGAAAATAATTGTTCATTGTGATTTTCATCAAACGTTTAGCACTTGCGCGCAAACATGTGTAATTCAGAAGATTAGAGGGGCATGGTGTTTTTGACATGGATATGTTTTATAGCTGGGGGTCATCCTAAAAATCTGTCCGTCACACGAAATGTCTGTTTTTCTACTCGGGGGTCAGAAGAGGAAACAAGCCCATTGAAAATTTTTCTTTTCTGGTTGTGCATGTCGTTTGAGTGAAGTGGTCATTTTGCATGGCTGTTGCTTGTAGATCCGCGCGGGCGGTGCGCTTGCGGGGATCCTGTGTATACATGTTGGGATGTTGATTTGATAGCGATAAAGGTTGACGTTGTGGACGGCATGAAATAACATAGTGTACGGGTCAACAGGCGCTCTCTGTGCTCTCTGTCGCAGGCTCTCAGTCAACGCGACGCCATAATCAAAACTCCTGCATACACACCATACCATACATTCAAAGTGCTCAGAAATATAGAGTACGCTCCGTACTACCTAACTTGACTAGGCCCCCAGAACACGTCGCAAGAAGTCGTCTGCTCTCCAATGACCTTCAATTTCCGCCAATTCCCATTCATCATTTAATAAAATAGCCCGTGTTGTACTATCTGAATCACTAGGGTCCCAGAAAAAGTAGCAAGTAGTCAGTTCGACTAACATTTGGACATGCGCAAACGCAATTTGAGAGTGTGGACATTACATAGTTCCCGCCCCCCGAAGATAGAGAGCGAGAGCCATCGCGGATGAAATTCATTCTATCCAAATCGGGTGATCCAGCAGCTGTGGTTGTTCATTTGCAATGGCGGCGATTTGAGGTCTGACTGGCCCACAACGTGCGCCCCCACCACACGTGCAATAAACATATCATAAAACAAAATGGCGGATTCGTACTGCGCGAGTTAAAATGTCCCAAGTCCCGAAATAGAGAAATATTCGTCGCAGGATGTTATAGTTCCGGGCAGCTCATCGTGACATGATGTACATTCAGAGGTCTGCAGAAGATCAAATGCCCCCCCCCCCCCCCCTTCTGCAAAAATTCCAAAATTTTTCTTGTGCATTCTCTTTGTGCGTGAGTTGGAATGTTTTGTTTACTTTTGTTAGTTTCCCTTTCTGTTTGCCGGACACAATCGCATAGAGTCGCACGCGTTACTTGTGAAACGGATTGTGTGTGCCGGACCCGGACTGTTGATTAAAGGGGCGGGATGAGGCGGATAGTGTGGGAGCGATTTTGCAATAGATACACAAACACAATACACGTCCGATTGGGAAAAGATAGTGGGAAGCGTGATTGCGATTAGCAGAAACTTACTCAGAGAAATGTCGATAGGCTGCAATCTTCAAACTGTACCGAACGGGTAGATGGAACAGGGTGCACGAGAGGAGGTGAATATTGCACACACGCGATGCAAACGAAAACGAAACGATCCCGCGAGAGAAAGGAGCCCGAGCGGACAGGACAAAGCAGAATTTATGACGAGTATCTACACTGCCACCAGAACACCGATACATGGATATGTCTTATGCCTACCAAAAGCGTGGGACGTGTTTTTTCGAATGATTTCATCCAGTATAACTATACTGGGATCTTTATAAAACTTACGTCGATATCTTCAACACAACAGGTTCCACGCAGTCGGTAGTCATAGACATATCCATGTTCCGATGTATCTGCATGCAGTGTAGATACTTTGTATTTTTTTTCCACTTTCTGTGAGCCTTTTCTTTCAGAAGCAGTGCATCAGTCATTGTTTTAGTCAACCACGGACATCTTTTGGTTTTGTTAAGTGGATAAAGTTTAGTAAAGGAGCAGATAATCTTATTGAGAAAAGTGTAGAACTTACTTGTGGCTTGTTCGCAATTAAGGCCATGAAAAAATTATGTCCAGGGAACTGACTCTAGTTCAACTGACATAAGATTCTAATTTGCTTTCCGAAAATTATATCTTCTGGACGGAGAGCTTTGTTTTAGCTGCAGGGAAGCTAGAAAAATGTCGATAGATAGGGCGGGATGATGTGGGTCAAGAGCGACGTAGCCGTTAGAAGCAGAGGATAGCACAGTGACGTGGAAGATTACACAGAATTAAGTCGAGTAAACGATTATTACAATTAAGCACCGTATTTATTTGCAGTAAGTTGCAAAGGAAAATGAAAGATGATAAGGAGAAGGAAGAAGGATTTGAAGTGGAGATTTTCAATCCAAAAGGCGAGGGAAGCTAACCAACAAATGGAAGTGTTGAAATTGAAGTCACCGCATATTAAAATATTTGATGAAGGGAAATCAGACACAATAAAGGTCCGTGCTCCGTGTAAAATGTTTCATAAACATTACCTGGGGAGTTGCAAGGGACGTATACGCAAGCAATTAAAAGAAAGGTGGTATGGGAAATGGAAACATTCATCAAAAGCATTCCACGTGAGAAGAGGGGTGAAAGTTTGCACAGAGTGAGCCTGAGATAGTACTACCCACAGCTATAGCACTCCTCCTCCATCCTTTTATTGGTCAATCATAAGTTGCGATCGCGGCAGAATACGTTATGCGTAGGAAAGATTTCTTTATCGAGAATACTATCATTCAGCCATGTTTCCGTTAAGCACATAATGTCGTCGTTGGATGTAAGACTGGAAAGTCGAAATTCCTCTAGCTTGGACCTTAACCCACGCACGTTCTGAAAAAAAAACTTTTAAGCAATTTTTACGGGTTGTGCGGACGGCGGGAACCTTTTTGAAAGGGCTTTCTTTGATTATTCTGGAAATATTTAATTAATAGCCCCCATATACGATGCAATTCGTCGTCAGATCGATCTGACGATGGATCGCCACAAAATATTTGACGATCTCCGCCGCACACACACTGTACGATTTTCGTGCGATGCAATAACGAATGACAATTCAAAAAATAGGCTATGATTCACTTCCAATCCAACCTGCCTTAATTTTTGTTAACTATTTGGATTTGTGTGGCATTTTCGTAGGCTACATATTTGATATTTCCATTGCAGAGCCATTTAAAATCATCAGAATCCTCCGAATTTGTAGTTGAGTAATTTGAAAATTTAATATTTACTTGCGATAATCACATACACCATCCAATCGATCGTCAGACCGACGGATTGCAGTAAAATCGCACCAAAAAATCGGCAGATAAAATTTGATCGTCAGATCGGTGAAATCGTCAACGATAGTCACATACACGGTGCAATCGATCTGACGATCAAAATATCGTCAGATCGATCTGACGACGGATTGGATCGTATATGGGGGCTATTAGGCTCCCGGTGGACAGAAATCATTTTAAGTAATTCATTAAGATCAGCGGGAACAGAATTTCTATATAATGCAACGATACAGTCTGACACAATGTTGTTGTTTTTCCGGCAGTTCAAGTTGCAGCGGTTGAGTAAGCAGCGATGGTTGTACTGAATGCAGCAGTTATACTCGTATATGTTGCGAGGACTGCATAACTTGGAGCGGTTGCAGTCGTGCGACGGTTGGGGTAGCTGAAGTCTAGAAGAGATGACTGCATTAGAAGTGGAAGTCTTTTGTCGTTTGTTTACGATTGATTGATTCTTCAACTAATGTAATCTTCAACTTCTGCAAACAAACTGTTTAGTTTAAACTAATACGTAAAACATTACAACGCACCAAATTTGAAAATAACAATTTTTGGCAAATAAGTCGATAACAGGGTATTTTATCCAATTATGACACAGGACAAATTTACAGTTTATTCGATTTCCTACAATCCATAGAAAGAATTAACTCGATACGATCATCCAGGCCGGATTTATCTCCAAGAGAAAGTTGGCAATCTGAGGTTACCATGAATTCGTTTTCCCGCACCTAGTACGTAAAGTGTGTAGAGGCGTTTTTTATTGTCGTTTATTGTCGTTTATTGTCGTTTTCTGTGTAGGCCAAATCCTATTTGATGGTTTGTTTTTCGCATTTATAATTATTAAGCTTCGTGTACATATGTATGAGCATTCGTGTGCGCTCGAATACTCATATTTGTGCGGTAGGAGCATGCGTGCGAGGACAATTTTATCCGCATGAACACGATCCATCGCTAGTGGATCTCCGTGCGCGCACATTTGTGCGTGCAATTTGGTCTGGATGAGATTCTCATATTGCTCATATGTATATCTTCGAAGCTTAAAGCTTCGCACAGCGTTCTAACGGGCAAATATTACGTACATATATGAGCGTTCGCGCGCGCAAAGCATTTGTGCGCGCACAGCGTTCGTTCGCGCACGAATCCCCATATGTATAGGAAGTTCTATGCATCGCAGCGAAAAGCAAATCTTTTTTAAGTGAGATTATCTCGAAAACTTTTCAAGAACTAAGATTTTATGGCATTTTAGCGATGTACGATTATTATTATTTTTATTTTGGCTAGGTAGACATATTATTACAAAAAAAAAAAATTGGAAAAATCGGAAGATAATTTTTTTTTTGTTACATCATAACTCCGGAAATACTGAGTCTAGCTCAATGATTTTTGTTGTTTGATTTGTATGGGTTTTTTCTTGTGAAGAATCTGTGAATATATTAAATTCGAGCAAGCATTAACGAAGTTACAACCATTCAATGCAACATTTTTCATCTAGTAAATGTACCTTTATATAAAATCTACTAAAGATTTTAATACCGAACCGAAAGAATACCGAACACTTTGTCGTTTTATTTATTTAGATCTATTTTTTTTAATGTTTGATGTGAAATTATTGGTGTCGGAAAATTTAACCCGTTTTCGCAACGCTTTGAAAATTTTTTCCCGATTTTTTAATATGAGTTTTATAAATATAGAACATTAAAACCTCCAGATACTATTCAAGAACGGTTCGTAAAAATTTGAGCCCCGTAGGATTGATAGGTGCAAAAAAAAGGTACATTGAAGAGGAAAAAACAGGGTTTTTCAGGATAGCACTTTTTCTGACGGATGACGTTTCATGACGTACTTCAGTCTAAAATCGATACTTGGGTTATTGTTGAGGCCAGGAATGATATATAATCGAAATCTAATATAAGGTTTTTCAATAAGGACGACGCATTTTGTTTTTGACATTTATCGAATGGGAGTGAAGTTGGCTTAGCAATTTTTTCACACTTTGTAACGTCACTCTATGCCAATTAATCGTGGAGAGAAACACGCTTCAACAACGTTTGCAAATTGTTCAACTTTTTTATCAAAATTCACGTTCTATCGCGACAACGTTGCGCGAGTTACGATATCCACTGTAACAAGCAAGCCCGACTTAACAATCTCCACAGCTGTGTGGTTAGGACATCGGATCTGCACCCCGGAGGTACGGAGTTCGAGTCCCAACGATGACGACGATCTTTTTTTCAATCTTTCTTCATTCTTTCAATCATCTGTGTGTATATGAATATTGCGAGTATAACATGAATTATAATATAACTTGAATCATAACTGCACAAGTCACTTACTGACTGTAATTTAGTATGTAGTTGCTTAAATAAAGTTAGTTGGATTTTGATATTGGACCGAAGCGTTTGATTTCTTCGCTACTTTCGCCCTGGAATTTCTCCACCCATAACTGGCGCAGCCGAATTACGAACCTTGGAAGATATATTGTTTCGACGGTTTATCGAAATTAATCTTCCATTAGAAGGAAATTTCCCTGTACGGCGTTGTCTGACAAATAGATTCGGGATCGACGGATTATCGACGAGGAATCTAAAGTATTTGCTCCACGAGGAAAGTCCGCTATAACCTAGCTTGGTGGATTGGATTATTTCGACGGATTATCGAAATTAACAGTTCCGAACGGAGAATACCTCACACGTGAGTACAGTAAGAGAAAAATTTGAATTTTTCCTTTTTTCCTTATATCCCATTCCTTTTATGCCGACAAAACGTGGCCAACCATATTTGGTACAAAAAAGATATTTCGCGGAAAGTGATTTTGGAAATTCTTCCCATTTGTGTGGTGATAATTCCAAATTAATATCATCAAGTGATGTAGATACTACTACCGCTAGTGAAAAATTTAAAATTCCAAGCGAAATATTATCGAAATATTCGATTGAAACCTTAAATATTCAAAAAACCGTAATGTTGAACGAAAATAATGACGGCAATTTCGCGAATCATTCTGGTCTTCCCATGGCCAATCCTGGTCTATCTCAAACCAACCACGTGTCTCCTGCACTCGTTACCTCAGTGGATATCTTTAATTCATTGAGAGTGCCGGATGCTATTAAGGATCTTCCGAAATTCGACGGCAATCCCCGTCTCTTGTTTGATTTTTTCGAAAACGTCGAAGAAATTTTAACATTTATTAATGTGACAGATGGAACACCTTACGGCAAGTTATTATTACGTGCCATTAGAAATAAAATCGTTGGCCCTGCTAATGAAATTCTAACCATGCATCGTACTCCATTAGATTGGCGGAAGATAAAAGAAAATTTGATTATCCATTACTCGGATAAACGAAACGAGACTTCTCTTATCAGAGACCTCCATTCTCTTCGCCAAGGATACGGTAGCGTGGAAGATTTTTACAAAAAAGTAATAGACATTTTCTCTAGTATGATGAATCACATACAGATTCATGAATTTGATCTTAATGTGATTGATTCTAAAAGGAAATTGTATGAGGAGATGTGTCTTAACAGTTTTCTTTCGGGATTAATGGAGCCTTTGGGTTCCACAATAAGAGCCATGAAACCCGAAAATTTATCACTTGCCTTCAATTTTTGCGTGAAGGAGCAAAATATATCTTACTTATCTAAATCGAGCAATAGAATTCAAACCAATTTTCATAACCATAGATCCCCACAACCACCGCAAATAAGACAAAGATACCCACAGAATTACCATGATTTTCCATCGCAAAATGCTCAAGTCCCCTACACTTCTAATCCGAAATGCCTGGAATTATCCCACAAAACATGTTCATCTCAAACGAGACCTTTTAATCGGGCGGGAGTAACAAATCAAACATTCAGGCCCGAGCCAATGGATATTGGTTCTAGTCAAATAAGAAGTCAAAACACCCAACGAAAGCCTGTTGCCACGAATGTTTTCCGAAATTCGAAATGGAATCAGAGGCCTATTGCCGGGAATAGTTCACTTCATAATATTGACGAAGATACGAGTAATATGCAATCGTATTCGTCATCATTTGATGCGGTCGACAATTTTTGCCAGTATCCCGACAAATTCCATGAATGGGATACAAATGGAGCCAATGCTAACGACTCGGTAGATCATGTCGTCGACGACATAAATTTTATAGCAAATGTCTCAATGCCTCAGTCGGGTTATATAGGCGCAAATAAACATAGCTACATTCTCCCATATATTAATATTTCGTCTCCGTTTGGGCGTCCGTTGAAATTTTTAATTGACACGGGTGCGTCATCCTCCTTTATCAACCCGGAATTTATCAACCCGACCGATATGACGCTTATCAAACCCAGAACGATAACAACAATTATGAGCAAGTATGAGATCAATAAGGAAATTATGCTTCCTAATTTCATGGAATTTAAGCAACCTGGAAAAATTCGTTTTCTTATATTTAAATTCCATGGTTACTTTGACGGTCTGCTGGGCTTGGATGCACTGTCGTCTCTGGAAGCCAAAGTTGACCTGTCTAATAAAACATTATTAACGAAAAACGCAATTATTCCTTTGGAATACAAACCAAACTTCAGTTCAATAAAGCTGAACAAATTTGACGATTTTGTTGAAACCAATAACTTTAATATTTCTTGCGAAAATAAGATAACACATACCGAATCGTTGGAAGGAAATAACAAATTAAATCCAAACATTCGGCCTCCACACTTAAACGACGAAGAAAGGCAGTGTCTCTTGAAGGTAACCCGTAAATTCGATGATACTTACTATAAAGAGGGACAATCACTTTCGTTTAAAAGCAAAATAAAACATAAAATCAAATCAACCGACGATGCCCCAATTTATACTAAATTCTATAGGTACCCTGCAATAAAAGCTAAATTACGAGAAAATGCAAAAAATACGATCACAAAATTAAATCAAAATAGGCAAGAGGCTGAAGACAGGAATGAACGAAGTATTACATTTAATAAAGCGAAGAGAAGAAATAAATTAACTCCTAGATACAACAAATATAACCTCAAGAATAATAACAAAATAAAAATAAAAAACCTAGAGATGAATGCAGTACAAACAAGAGTACATGACCGATATAAATAATTTCGATAATATTTTTCCATTGCAATTTCCGTGTTAAAACAATATTAGTGAATCATAAAAATATTCAAACTATCGCGATAATAGAATTTACCTCACTTGATTGTAATATTTTTTCCAAGCAACCAAATAGTTTGTAGTTTTCAAAATCAATTTAATACGACTAATCATTTGATAAAATATTTGGCTTGCCACAATTATTGTCAAATCTAAACCCCTCCTCATGGATCCTATCTAATGCATTCCACCCCAAAAGCCACTAAATCCCCTTAATCCGTACCCTTATAAATTCATTTTTTATCTTACTCGATACAAAAACGTGAGTATTCAGTCACCGTCAAACCGAAATCATCAGACATCAAAGATATCTTATGAAACAGTCGACAACAAATATACAACGAAACATACGATGGAATATGGATGGCTAACCTCCGTAGTGAAAGCATTAACTTCTCAACTAGTCCCAGAACTCTTTCTTTCGACGCTCAAGCCACTGAAACAGTGAAAGTCATGTTTCAAAATCATTCGGTCGAAACTAGCGGGGGAGGAGTTACGATATCCACTGTAACAAGCAAGCCCGACTTACATAACAATCTCCACAGCTGTGTGGTTAGGACATCGGATCTGCACTCCGGAGGTACGGAGTTCGAGTCCCAACGATGACGACGATTTTTTTCAATCTTTCTTCATTCATTCTTTCAATCATCTGTGTGTATTTGAATATTGCGAGTATAACATGAATTATAATAACCAGCAAACAATTTCTATCTTCCGCGATAAGAATGCGATTCGCCTTGAAAGATAAATTTATAGACGGGGATATCGCCATCTTATCGCGGGAGTCACCCCCTTCGGGAGAAAATAGTTACCGAAAGCGAAACTTCCTGGAGAAACTTTGGCGAAACGAGTTGGCAACAAGAAAGCGAATCGCGGCGGGGATAAATTTACGAATCGACAAAATGACGCGATGAGAGTCAACTAAAACAAAAATTATTATCGCTTTTTTTATTAGATTAATCTTCATGCTTTTTTTTATCTTACATATTTCTTTGACGCTGTTGCATCGGAATTTTGGCATAAGCAGAACTCCGCGCCACTCGTCACCCTGGAGTTGGTACGACGAACAAATCTGAAACAAGAAGCACAAAGAATCAACAAATACAACGAGTAATAGTAGAAATACTTATCTGACATGGACTTGAATGATTGAAATTCCCCCCGACAAGACGTCAAGCTCATCAGCCTAGTTGGTAGAGCATCGGCTCCACGCCCGGGAGGTACCAGGATCAAATCTTCGCGGCGGCAGTACTTTTCTTTTTATATGATGAAATTGTATTATTAATATGTAGTAAAATCATTTGAAATTTAGATTCGAATTGTACATAGTTCATTTAGATATTACAGTAATTTCGTTATGAAAATAACTGTTCAAAATTAACATTGCTTGCCATTTAAATAATTTGAACAAGTAGAATATGGTCATTCTAGTATTGATAGTTCGTGGATACAGTCGTCTTTTGTATTTGTCAAGTTGTATTGCATATTTGAACTAGGATCAAATTGATAATCATTGTACATTCTTTGAAATAGAATAAATCGTTTAATATCGTACATTTTGGAATTAGAACGTTAATGGTTTAACATCGTCCCTCGATTGGGAAATAGTTTCTCATTTCGAGGATTCATTTGCAACATTGGATTACAACATTGGTCCGTCGAGCCGGATCTCGGCCATAGAAATTCGTATACAGTCCACGTTTGCTTTGGAAAATTGTAAGAACAAATTGGGTGAGTCCCTTTCCTTTCCCTAACCATTTCGTGAAACGATATAACATATACAATATAATTACGCGTAAGAGAATAGTGCCGTAGTTTCGCTTAAATTACTGTGGTGTAATTAATTACGGTTTAACGTCCACGTGTATTAAGGACATATAATCTTTCGTGTTCCGAAATGGAAATGGATCGCTTAGTGCTGCAACAATATTTAAAATCTGAACAATTAAGTAAATTCGTTAGTAATTTCAAAAAGGATTCGAAATCAAGAAAAACTGCGTCGTATTTGGCTAATTTAATAGCGAAAGTAAATGCGGTTCGTGATGATTTCAAGGATACTCATCGCAAAATCGAATTATTAGTGACAAGTGTTGAGGACTTAGAAAATGTGTATTTTAAAGAAGAGCGAGAAAGCGTTTTTGAAGATACACATTTAGCCTTTATTTCGGAATTGGAAGATCACGCTGCGAAACTTGTCGTAAATGACGAGAATAAAGCCAAACAATCATTGCCTTTGGAAAAGGAAGACCAAGACATCAAATTACCGCGTATTAATTTGCCGAAATTTGCTGGACGGTATGATGATTGGTTGTCATTTCGTGATTTATTCACATCACTTGTACATAATCGCAACTCTCTTTCGAAAGTGGAAAAACTTCATTACTTAGTGAGCAGCTTGTCGGGAGAAGCCTATAATCTACTCAGGCCATTTGCGATTACTGAGTCGAATTACGATTCCGCATGGAATTTGCTGAATGAACGCTACAACAACAAATATATTCTACTGAATGCTCAGTGTAGAAAGCTCTTTAGCATTAGTCCTGCTTCCGAGTCCGCATCATCCTTAAAAACGTTGCTGGATCGCACAGTTGAATGTATCCACACTATCGAAAATCTGAAGCTAGGTGATTTGTTTGAGTCAATATTGATTTACATGACGACACAACGGTTGCCACAAGAAACACGGCAATTGTGGGAACAGAGTCAGGCCTCGAATACTGAGTTCCCCACCTTTGAAAGTCTTAGAACTTTCCTGAAAAATCGATTCAGAGCTTTGGAGGCTTCAGGTATTGATCGTCCCAAACTCAATCGCACAAATCAACACGTTCGAAATGTCAATGCTACGCAAAAGGAACCTGCTTCTTGTGTTCTATGTAAGAAAGAACATCCACTTCGCAGTTGCCCCGAATTTATAAGCGCCACTTTTGCTGACAAATTTAAAATAGTTAAGCAGAATGGTTTGTGTCTTAACTGCCTTGAAAGGGGACATCTGGTAGCGAATTGTGCAAGTCGTTGGAAGTGTTTCAAATGCAAGAAATCCCATCATACCCTTCTTCACAAAGACGATACTAAAATCAGTACTCCAGTCTCACAAGCGACTAATGGAAACTCGTCGTCGCATCTTCAAGGGTGTTATATGCGTCCACCACCGTCAATTGAGTCACCTCAAAATGTTAATATGGGCTCCGTTAACGGCAATAAGCGCGATGTAGTTTTGGCCACGGCGCTAGTAACTTGTCAAGGAAATAGTCAGTCAGTGGTATTACGAGCCTTACTAGATCAAGGATCTGAGGCATCCTTAATTTCCGAATCAGCAGTGCAGCAGTTAGGAATCGACAGATCTCACTCCAATATTCGAATCCAAGGCATTGGAAGGTCTGCATCGAAAATTGTGAAGGGAAAAGTCCAATTGAAAATGGTGACCCTCTGTAACGAAACTTTGGGCTTTGAAGCATTTATTTTGGAGCAATTGACTAATATACTTCCCCATTGTGCTATCATGTTTGACGGAAAAAGACAACTTGAAGGTTTTCAATTAGCAGATCCTTATTTCGAACATCCAAAGCACATAGATCTTTTACTAGGAGCCGACGTCTACGCCAACCTCATATTAGGAGATGTGCATCGCTTAGAGTGTGGGTTAATTGCTCAAAGTACAAAATTGGGCTGGATCGTATCTGGAGGAATTCAAAACGCAAGTGATCAGGACTATAGCTGCTATAATATCGAAATAGTCAATCCACTTGTAGAGTTAAATACCACACTGCAAAAGTTCTGGGAACTAGAAGAAGCTTCTCTTGTTCGAAAAAATACATTGGAAGAAGATCTTTGTGAAAAGCACTTTGTACAACACGTTGAACGAGATCCCAGTGGGCGATATACAGTTCGACTACCGTTCAAAAATGAGGACGCCAAAAACTCCTTAGGATATTCTCGGAACATCGCCATGGCTAGCCTATTATCATTAGAAAGACGTTTCTTGAAGGATCCAAACTTAAAAATGGATTACGAAGATTGCATAAAAGAATATATTGAACGCGGATATATGAAGGAAGTCAAGCCTCTTCGGGAGATTGAATTCGAAGGCGAAAGAAGGCGTTGCGTGGAACATTATCTCACTCACCACGCCGTATACAAACAAAGCAGCACAACTAAATGCCGCGTAGTATTCGATGCATCAAGGAAATCTAGCACGGGTGTGTCTTTAAACGATGTACTATTAACGGGTCCTGCCATACAAAATGATATTATAACAATACTTTTGAATTTTCGTTTTTACCAATTTGTCTACATGGCCGACGTAGGAAAAATGTTTTTCCAAATCAACATGCATAGAGAAGATGCCAATTTTCAACGAGTCTTATGGAGACCCACTCCAGATGGAGAAGTTCGCGATTATTTATTAAACACAGTGACTTTCGGAACGACTTGTGCTCCTTTTCTGGCTATACGTACATTAAAAAAATTAGCAGAAGATGAAGAAGCGAACTACCCTAACATCACCGATTGTATCGACAATGAATTTTATGTGGATGACTTGTTATCAGGAGGACATGACTTGGAGGAGACTATAAGAAAGCGGAAGAATATCGAGTCTGCTTTGTCATCAGGTGGTTTCCATCTTCGAAAATGGATAAGCAACGATCTGCGAATATTAGAAGACATCCCCGAAACGGACCTAGAAATGGAAACTACAGTGAACTTGAATTTGGAGCAAAATTATAAATCGCTAGGAATTAAATGGTACCCACTATTGGACCAATTTAGTTATGGAATAGAACTTCGAGAGCAGGAAGGCAGTTTTACGAAAAGACTCGGGTTATATAATCCGCTACGCCCTATAATAAAACATATCCCACGGATAGCATAGCCACTAAGGATAAGGATACGAATTATTGATCTGGTCATATATGTTCGTGACCATTTCAATAACATAAATCAAATCCGCCTAGACCATTTATATTGGTGTAGATACAGATATCATATTTCAACACTTAAAATCAGTCAGATCAGTATAGGCAATGCAGATGTCGTACACCATCCGCCTAGATCACTATACGAGTAGATAAATTATACAGATATCATATTTCAACTCAAGTCAGATCAGTATAGGCAATGCAGATGCCGTACACCATGACTTTTTCTAAGATATGCATGGCAAGCACTACAAATATTATAAAAGAGCCATGTACCATTCATTTAGTGTCCTTTTTTAGTGGCAGACGCCCATAGTGTTGTAAGGAGTGAAGACGTTTCTTAATAAAGTAATTACGAAAAACAAATTTTGTTTTCCTTAGTCAATCCCACGGTAAGGGATTGCCAACAGATTATTTTTAAACGATTCATAGCAATCATAACTGGCGCAGTCGGTCATTCTCAACAATAGTAACGGTGTAAAGTGATAAACGTAAATCGTGTATAACCGAAACATACGTTCTAGTGCGGTAAACCCGGTTGAGATATTGCAACCTATAAACCCTTCGAGTGAAAATCGAAGAACATTTCTGAACGAAAATCGGAATAAATTTAATAAAATACTTTGAGTGAAAATCAAAGAACAATCTAATTTAAGATCGTAATTGGCGTAAGTTTGTAAGTGCAACATAACTTTTAAGAAAAGTAACAGAAAAGTGAAATAACTGACTACATTGCAAGGTAGTGAGCTGCATCTTAAGAAGAAGCGCTCGATTCTCTGTACATGGTTACTGAAGAATCTTAACAAAGGTCCCTAGAGCCATAATTCTAAACAGTGGAGGAAAAATCCTCAAAATAAGGAAATAATTATATGCACCATCACGACAACGCAGAAGAAGAAACACCCGAAAATACAATGGCAAACCCAGAAGTACCACAGCTAGCCCCAATCAACAGAAGTTTCGAGGAACTAATCAAGGACGCAAGAAGATTCCCCATATATACTGGCAATAATAAGGAATATTCGCTTACATCGTGGTTGCAGGAAGCACGAGAGTTACTCAGTTTTGCAAGCGGAAATCAGCAAGCGTATATCTTCAGGATTCTACTACACAAGCTACAAGGAGCAGCGAGACAACACGTTCAAAAATATGAAAGCCCAACGTGGGACGAGATTCAACGAGCATTGGTTACAGCTTTCGGAATTAGTGAATCGTACACAAACCTCATCACACAAATTCATCAGGTGAGCGGTAGAAATAGCGAAGAAGTTATTAGAAGGTTAGAAAAATTATTAAACAAAATCAATACCAAATATTTGCAAGATGAAAATAGATTAAATATCCCGGAATTCTCTCCGGTGAGAAACGAAGAGTTAGTTTTACATAGATTCAAAGCAATTTTGCCCGATTATAAGTCATATTTGCTAGACATTAGAGGTTGTCAGACATTAGCGGCAGCAGCTAAAGTGATCAGAGAAACAGAGAGTAATAACAGTTCATTCCAAAACGATAATAGAAATGAATTTAACAGCCATCCTCGATATCAAAATAATAGATTCAGTAATCAAAATCAGAATTACATTCAAAGTCAGAACAGAAACTATAATCAGAATTACAATTATCAACATCAGAATAATAATCAGAACTATAATAACCAGAATCAGCCTAATAGTCAGAATAGAAATTATAATCCTTTTAGACAGGGAAATAACCCTAATAACCAACATAACAATTATAATCAAGGACAATATCAAAATCCGAATGATTCAAATCAAACAATAAATATGAGATCTGTAAGAAGTAATAATAACAGAGACGGAAGAGAGCATATGGATGTAAATTTTCTCATCCCTGCCTCGGAGCCCGTTTACCTATAATAGAATTAGAAATAATGAATACAAAAATACCCACCCTGATCGACACAGGAGCTTCCATATCAAGCATTGACATAGGATATAATTTCCCCGGCGCAAGAATAGTAGAGTTAGATGAACATTTAACAATAAGTGGTATTGCAGGAAGTTGCAACGTAACACAGAAAATTATAACACTAGCCCCAAAAGAATTTAAATTGCCACTGGAGCATACAGTTGGTTGGCACAGAATGGATTTTGGAAATAAATCATTTAAAGCAATCATAGGTCAGAATTGGTTGTACGCTATGAAAGTAATAATGAATCTGGGAGAAGGATTCATGACAATAGGTGATGAAAAACTGAAATTTAACTATGCGGTACCAGATGAAATTAATCATCAGGAAATTTTACAAGGCGATTACAACAATGAAAAGTTGTACATGGATCTAAATAGGGAAGAGTCGGAAGCTCTGAGAAAATTGCTTACCGAATATAAGGACATTGTCTATCATGAAGGCGAACACCTTACATGTACATCCCTAACGAAACATGAAATTATCACGGCAAATGAAAAACCCTTGTATAGTCGCATATATCGATTTCAACCCATTCATGAGATAGAGGTTAAGGAACAGATAGACGATATGTTAAAGCAGAAAATAATTAAAGAATCATCTTCACCGTATAACGCACCAATTTGGGTGGTACCTAAAAGGATGGATAATTCAAATAAACAGAAGTGGAGAATAGTGATAGATTATAGGAAGTTGAATGAAGTTACAATAGATAACAAGTATCCGATTCCGAATATAGATTCAATATTCGACAAGCTAGGAAGAGCACAATATTTCACGACGTTGGACCTCGCAAAAGGATTTCATCAAATAGAAGTCGCGGAAAAGGATAGACACAAAACGGCCTTCTCAACTCCTCAAGGCCACTATGAATTCATAAGGATGCCGTTTGGACTTAAGAACGCCCCGGCAACGTTTCAAAAAATGATAAACGAAGTTTTAGGAGATTACGTTAATAAAATATGCGTAGTATATCTGGACGATATACTAATCTTCGGAACCTCATTACAGGAGATGACAATAAATACTAAACGTATATTCGAAGCACTAAGAAAACACAAACTTAAAATTCAAATGGATAAGTGTAAATTTTTTTCAAAATCAACAGAATATTTAGGACACATTCTAACCACGGAAGGGATTAAACCCAATCCGAATAAAATCGAAGCAATAAAGAGGCTCAAAATACCAGATACCCCAAAGAGGATCAAATCATTCTTAGGAATCACAGGCTATTACAGAAAGTTCATCAAAAATTACGCGAACATAGCAGCACCCTTAACGGATGCATTGAAAAAAGGAAGCAAAATAAACATAAACGACGCAAAGTATGCGGAAGCATTCGAGAAATTAAAAGACCTCATCACAAATTTTCCAATACTACGATATCCTAATTTTAAACAAAATTTCACGTTAACAACAGATGCATCAGACAAAGCAATAGGAGCAGTATTGACACAAAACAGCCATCCAATCTCATATGCAAGTAGGACCCTCAACGAACATGAACGGAACTATTCTACTATAGAGAAGGAATTGTTGGCGATAGTATGGGCTACCAAATATTTCAGGCCGTACATCTATGGTGTTAAATTCAACATTAAAACAGATCATAGACCACTTGTGTGGCTGAGCAATTTGAAGGAACCCAACTCGAAATTACAAAGGTGGAAAATTCAATTAAATGAATTCAACTTCGACGTAGAATACATTAAAGGAAAAGATAATTACGTAGCAGACTTTTTATCCAGGATAAACACGGATAAAAACGAAATTAATATGCTAACAAATAGAGAAAACGACGAAGAAAGTAATGGAGCAACAATCCACAGTGGCATAGAAGACGAAAACGACCACATTCAAATAAAAGAAGGAATAGTTAACAGTTACAAGACACAAATAATTGTAAAAGAAACAAAAAATACAGAATTTAAGCAGATAGGGAAAAGGAGAAAAATTTACGTAGATAAAACCGATGTAGAAACTGAAGGTAGAATGATCGAAATATTAAGGAAGTATATGAAAGAAGAAGGAGTAGTAGGAATATTTTGCGATTTAAATGACCACATATGGAATAAAATCCAGCAGTCTATAATCAGCTTGTATTCGAACAATAATAAATTGAAGTTTTTAAAATGCAGTAAGGAGGCAGAAGAGCTACTCACAGAAGAGAAAAGTTTAGAGAAAATAAAGGAGATACACGAAGCAACCAATCACAGGGGTATATTAGAAAATTCAATGGAAATGAAAAATAAATATTACCACGAAAAGTTAATGCAATTTATAACGAAGTATATTAATAATTGCGATATATGCAATCTCGCGAAATACGATAGGAGACCAATTAAACCAGAACTAAAATTAAGTGAGACCCCGAAGGAAGTCAATGACATAATACATATAGATACATTTCACATAGGTAGAAAGTACTTTTTCACAACAATAGACAAATATTCAAAACATTTATATACAAAAGAGACGTTAGATAAAAATTCAATTACATTTTTAGATCTATTACGAGAAAGAAATGCCATAATGGGCAAGCCAAGAAAGATCATAGCAGATAATGAGTTCAATACAATAAATATCAAGGACTTTTGTAGAAAAGAAGGCATAGAACTTCACATAAATTCCCCAAAGACACACACTGGAAATAGCGACATGAGTAGATGTCACGGTACATTATTAGAACAGATGAGGATTTTAGCAGTTAAAAACCCAGAAATGAGTATTACAGAAAGAGCCATTAGAGGAACAGAATTCTATAATCAGAATATCCATTCAGTTACAGAAGAAAAACCTATAGACATACAGTTCAATAAAGTAGATAGAGATAAACTTAATGAAAGATTAGTTAGAAAGAAAGAAAAATGGTTGAAGTACCATAACAGAACTAAGGAAAAAGAACCCGAGATAGAAGAAGGAACCATTTATATTAAAAACCCAAAATGCGAATACAATAAGAAGAATCCTAAGTATAAAAAGATAACCGTAGCAAAGGACAGTGAAGGAAATTTAATACACGACAATAAAAAAATACATAAAACTAGAATTAAACGAAAATCGAATTACATCAAGTCAAACTAAAACATAGTATTCCAATTACAGAAATCAACCGTAACAAAAAACATAAAGGGCGCAGTAATTATGATAATATTAATGAGTTTTATAACATTAGCAGGAGCAGAATTTAACATTGGGAAAATAGATACAGATTCAGGGTTAATTTTAATCATGAAGCAATCGCCGCGTTAAATAAACAAATAATAATTAATAATGCATCTGAAAATAATATTAAAAGAATAGCAGAGAACATTAAATCAACTACACTCGCGTATATTCGCATGGCAAAACACGTAGATGGAAAAATCGAAAGAAATAAACGGTATTTTGAAAGTAATTCAGATGAGACAAAATTTAGACCATATCAAGGATGAGTTGGAAAAGATCATTGATAACATAGGTAAATGCTGCAAAGACAGGTGTCATGACTAGATCTATTTTAACACATGACGAAATTGAATCCTACGACTTAACAACAGATGAATTGAAAGAAATAACTATAAATGTATTTACGAAAAACGAAACCATTATTTTTGTAATAAATATTCCTATTCTAACTAAACCATTGCCTTCATAGTACGTAAAATTAATTCCTAACAAGAAACTAGGAACTTTAAATATTCAAACGAAGGAAGTAGTGTTATATGTAAAACGACAAGTATTTCGAGATTGAAAAGAAGTTGAAGTCATTGAGCAACATCCTTGAATGTAAGAACAGGGATTTCATAGTTAAAAGTAATGTAAACAATCAAATCGATGAGATGGTACTAATTGAAATAGAAACTGAAATAAAACAAGATTATAATGAAAAGGAATATTTACTGAAAGGTTCTTACGCAATAAGATTCTCTAATTGTAAACTAAATATACTCAATAAAACGTATACAAATGATGTAAAACACTTCAAACAAATATTGATTATGAAACCAATTAAAAATATTGGACTATATACTCACACGGTCAAGCTAGAAGATGCAAAACTTGTAATCATTAAAAACTTTGATAAAATTAACGAATTAAAATATGAATATAAGAGAAATTCGATTAAGATAGGATCAATAGTATTGTTAATAATTATAGGAACAATAATGGGCGTACTTATATATTTTTACCGAAAAAGAAGGAATAATAAAATTAACGTATATGTTACAACTGAAAAAGACACTGAAAAAGATATAAAAGAAAAGAAAGAACTTATCAATGATAATAGTCAGCTTGCCATTGTCGAGGACGACAACGAGCTTAAGGAGGGTCGGGTTATATAATCCGCTACGCCCTATAATAAAACATATCCCACGGATAGCATAGCCACTAAGGATAAGGATACGAATTATTGATCTGGTCATATATGTTCGTGACCATTTCAATAACATAAATCAAATCCGCCTAGACCATTTATATTGGTGTAGATACAGATATCATATTTCAACACTTAAAATCAGTCAGATCAGTATAGGCAATGCAGATGTCGTACACCATCCGCCTAGATCACTATACGAGTAGATAAATTATACAGATATCATATTTCAACTCAAGTCAGATCAGTATAGGCAATGCAGATGCCGTACACCATGACTTTTTCTAAGATATGCATGGCAAGCACTACAAATATTATAAAAGAGCCATGTACCATTCATTTAGTGTCCTTTTTTAGTGGCAGACGCCCATAGTGTTGTAAGGAGTGAAGACGTTTCTTAATAAAGTAATTACGAAAAACAAATTTTGTTTTCCTTAGTCAATCCCACGGTAAGGGATTGCCAACAGATTATTTTTAAACGATTCATAGCAATCATAACTCTCGTGCTGTCTGACATAGCGCATTTGTATGATCCATTGGGATGGTTGGCGCCAATCGTAATCGTAGCAAAGATGTTCATGAAGTCATTATGGAAACATGATCTGAACTGGGATGAGCTCTTACCATCGGCCCTGAGTGATGACTGGATTAAATATCGAAACAGCCTTAGAAAATTAATGGATCTTCGAATTCCACGATGGATTAATTTTAGAACTATGTCGAAAGTAGAAATACATGGTTTTTGTGATGCTTCTTTACAAGCATATGCTGCAGCAGTATATATAGTTATCGGAAACCATGAAAGCGTGAGGGTGTCTCTACTTATATCAAAAACCAAGGTAGGCCCTATTAAAGAGGTACCGATTGCCCGTTTGGAACTTTGTGCAGCTGTACTGCTAGCTAACTTGATAAAGCGTGTGAAAGAAGTTGCCTATATTAAGCAATCCGAATTATATTTATGGTCCGATTCGGAAACTGTTTTGGCCTGGCTGAAAGGTCATCCAACGAGGTGGACGGTGTTCGTGGCAAATCGTATAGTTGAAATACAAGATGTTGTCGGAGACTCAATTTGGAGATATGTACCATCGAAAGAAAATCCTGCAGACTTAGCTACTCGAGGATTAGGAGCAAGCGAATTCATCGATAATGACTTGTGGTGGCATGGACCATCTTGGTTGGGAATGGGACCCAGAAACTGGCCAAGACCAAAGGATTGTGAAACTGACGAAGAAGTAAGGAAAACAAAGAAGAATGTGAATCACATCGGCATTGAAGAGACGTTTCTAGAATCACTCTTAAACAAATTTTCGTCGTTAACTAGACTCCTTAGGGTCACAGCCTATTGCTTTCGTTTTGGATCGTTAAAATCGAAATTATCTTGTATCAAAGGACACCTTTCAGCCGTAGAACTACAACAATCAATGGATTTCTGGATAAAGTACACACAACGAAAATATTTTGCGCCAGAAATTCATGCATTGGAAAAAGGAGATCAAATACATACAAGAAGCACACTACGAAATTTGAACCCCTTTCTGGACAAAGGACTATTGCGAGTTAATGGGCGATTATCGAATGCTGATTTAAGTTTTACTGAGCAACAACCGATCATACTGGGAAAAAGTGGACATTTCGTGAAACTTTTATTAGAACAAATACATAAAGCGACAATGCATGGCCATACGCAACTCATGCTTAACACTGTGCGTAAACGATATTGGATTTTGAGTGCGCGTAGAACAATCAAACAAGTAATACATAGCTGTGTCAGATGCTTTCGAGCCAATGCCAAGGGTTCAAGCCAACTTATGGGAAATCTACCTCAGCCTAGAGTCAATATTTCGCGTCCCTTTACACATACCGGGATTGATTATTGTGGACCCATTGAACTTCGAGATCGCAGAGGAAGAGGAAGTCGAACATACAAGGCCTATATTGCCATTTTCATCTGCTTGTGCGTTAAAGCTATTCACATCGAATTGGTAACTGATTATTCAACACAAGCATTTTTAGCCGCATTACGACGATTCATGGGACGACGAGGATTTTGTGGTCACATTTACACGGATTGTGGAACAAATTTCGTTGGTGCGAACGTCGAATTAAACAAAATCATCAATGCATCGATCAACAACGCTTCCGAGAGTTTAGCGAACGAAGGAATTGTCTGGCATTTCAATCCTCCCGCTTCCCCGCACTTAGGCGGTCTTTGGGAAGCCGGAGTTAAATCTATCAAAACACATTTGAAACGCACCATTGGAACAACAACATTAACGTACGAAGAAATGACAACCGTTTTAATTAGAATCGAGGCATGTTTAAATTCACGCCCACTTTGCCCTTTAAGCGATGACCCTTCGGACATTTCCGCATTAACCCCAGCTCACTTCCTGATTGGTGATACCATGATAGCGCCCCCTGAAAATGACTTAAGTGAAGTGAAATTAACACATATGGACAGATGGCAATTAACGCAAAAATTGTCGCAAATGTTTTGGATTCGGTGGAAAACGGAGTATCTCGCGCGTTTACAAGTAAGACCAAAGTGGCTTCGTAAAGAATCGCAACCTAAAGTGGGAGATATTTGTATAGTATCGGACGATAAATCTCCTTCATATAAATGGCCATTAGCGAAAATAGTAGAATTACATACGGGTAAAGACTCATTTGTGCGCGTTGTTTCGATATTATTGAACGGCAAAATATATAAACGACCAATCACTAAAATTGCTTTATTACCTGTACAACAGAACTACGAATAAATTTCAAATCAACTTAAGAACGTTTCATATCCCTTCATATTTCCATTTCCTATTTCCATTAACCATTTTTCAAATTTGAACCCATTATTACAATAAAAACCTGAAATCACCTAGAATCTACTTAGATTCGAGACAGCGAGTGAGACGCGCTGAATAACGTCTCTGGTTGCAGGGCGTAGCATTTACTTGCAAGGCACAAATGCCGCGGTAATTCGCTGCGCCACCACAGAGAACCAGATGAATTCGTCGAATACTATTACGTCATGAAATAATATTTCATCGGGGGCGGTATGTTGCATCGGAATTTTGGCATAAGCAGAACTCCGCGCCACTCGTCACCCTGGAGTTGGTACGACGAACAAATCTGAAACAAGAAGCACAAAGAATCAACAAATACAACGAGTAATAGTAGAAATACTTATCTGACATGGACTTGAATGATTGAAATTCCCCCCGACAAGATGTCAAGCTCATCAGCCTAGTTGGTAGAGCATCGGCTCCACGCCCGGGAGGTACCAGGATCAAATCTTCGCGGCGGCAGTACTTTTCTTTTTATATGATGAAATTGTATTATTAATATGTAGTAAAATCATTTGAAATTTAGATTCGAATTGTACATAGTTCATTTAGATATTACAGTAATTTCGTTATGAAAATAACTGTTCAAAATTAACATTGCTTGCCATTTAAATAATTTGAACAAGTAGAATATGGTCATTCTAGTATTGATAGTTCGTGGATACAGTCGTCTTTTGTATTTGTCAAGTTGTATTGCATATTTGAACTAGGATCAAATTGATAATCATTGTACATTCTTTGAAATAGAATAAATCGTTTAATATCGTACATTTTGGAATTAGAACGTTAATGGTTTAACATCGTCCCTCGATTGGGAAATAGTTTCTCATTTCGAGGATTCATTTGCAACATTGGATTACAACAGACGCTCATAATTCATATTTCATCCTTTTTCACAATTGATATTTGTAGAATTCGAACCAGGTTCCCATGTTTGCAAGTCCATAGTGCTAACCGTTACGCTATCTAGATACAAACAATGAGAATGACACAATCGTCGTTTCGTATTTATTGTGAATTGGCGAAATATCATTTTGGCGATAAATTGGCGAATTGAAATCCTATCGCCATTCTTTCGCCTGAGGGATATCCCCTAATTATTGAAAAAGCGATAAATAATCTATGAATTTATCGTAAGGAAGAATCGCCATCGTATCGCCATTCTTTCGCCCGAGGGATATCCCCTAATTATTGAAAAGGCGACAAATAATCTATAAATTTATCGCATGGAAGAATCGCCATCGTATTATCTGGGCGATTTATCTTCCAAATGATACGAAATTGTTTGCTGGGTATAACTTGAATCATAACTGCACAAGTCACTTACTGACTGTAATTTAGTATGTAGTTGCTTAAATAAAGTTAGTTGGATTTTGATATTTGACCGAAGCGTTTGATTCCTTCGCTACTTTCGCCCTGGAATTTCTCCACCCATAACTCGCGCGCTTACGCCAATTTTCGGTCGACGAAACCGTCCAACATGATTGACTATTAAACGTTTGGTGCAAAAATTCGAAACAACTTATGCATTGCATAATGTCCCAGTGCCTATGCGACAACGTAATGCTCGAAGTGAAGAAAATATCGTGGCCGTTCGTGAAAGTGTGCGTGAGCAGTCAGGGATGTCGATTCCACGCCGATCGTAGGCGTTTAACACCAGTGTGACCAGTTTGTGGCAAATTTTACGGAAGAATTTGGCTCTCCGCCCGTATAAAATTCCGTTGACTCAAGAACTGAAGCCAACTGACCATTTTAAGCATCGCACATTCGCTAATTGGGCTCTGGACTAGATGCAAGCTGATGACGACTTTCACAAAAAAGTCATCTCTCGGATGAAGCTCACTTCTGGCTCGATGGTATTATCAACCAGCAAAATCACCACATTTAGTCGAGTGAGTAGCCTGAAGTGATGCACGAGACACAACTTTATCCGAAAAAATTAACTGTTTAATGCGTTTTTTTTTGATGAAAACGGCGCGCCACCAACCGTCAACGACGATCGCTACAGGGCCATTATATCGGAGTATTTTTGGGAGCAGCTCGACGCTATGGACGATATGTGGTTCCAACAGGACGGCGCAACGTGCCATAGAGCGTACGACACAATCGAATTATTGAAGATCGAATTCGGCTAGCGAGTTATCTCACTCAACGGTCCTCTCGAATGGCCGCCTCCTTCGTGCGATTTAACCCATTTGGACTTTTTTCTTTGGGGTTACATTAAATAGCTAGTCTATGCTAATAAGCCAGCAACGTTAGAAGAGCTGCAGACCAACATCGAACGCGAAATTCCTGGTGTTACAGCCGATTTGTGTGCCCGAGTGCGGCCTTTGCTCATTTAAGTGCAATAATTGCAGCGAATATTTCATTTTTAGTCGGGGCAGTGGACCGTATACGCACATTTTGATGGTTAGATTAATTATAATATCTATATGAGGAGGAACTTCACCAGAGGTTACACCGTTCAAGACCGCGGCGAAGTGTTCTTTAAACCGCCTCATTTCATCTTCTTCCAAGATAAGTAGCTTTCCATCACTATCCTTCATCGGCTGTTGGCAGGATTTACGACCCTCTAAACTCCTTAATGACATCGTATACGGCGTTTAAGTTGTTACTTCTTGCGGCCTCTTCTGCTTAGGCTAAAAGAGAATTCGCGTAAACTCTTTCATCGCGTCGCACACTACACTGAACTTCTCGAGCTTCACAACGGTAAAGGAGTTCGATGCTGCTTTGATAGTCGTCTGATGCTCTAACTAAATGAACCTTCAGCTCTCTTCTTTCAACAATCCGCTGCCATGAAGCGTCGGACATCCAGGAATAATTCCGGCAATCCGAATTTGTTGCAAGAATGGTACCTGCGCTACCAATGTACGTATTTTTTATGGCAGTTTTCATTTATGTCATTATCTGAGTGATTAATTCTCTCAGCTGCTTTTTACTCAATTGCCCTAACCCCTTGTGGGGCATAGCGCGTCAACTGTTCCATGTGGCCCAGTTGACGTTTCGTTGGCATAAATTGGTTTCAGAGAATGCAGTTGCCAGCATGCACCTCCAAGATGGTTGTTATATTGTTGTAGGGCAGCTGGATTTTTTAGTCGAGCTATGTTACATTTGCGACGCCTGGATCTTTCGTCGCTGACACGGCGCACTGCTGCAATATGCAATCAGACATTAGCGATCATAAGATAATGGTCTTTTCCCATCCCAACTCTTGAATCTTTTACTAATGGCAAATTGGTCTATCTGATTTTGTTGTCTACGCTGATCAACAGAGGACCAACTGATTTTATGGTCATCCTTATGCTCAAACATAGTACCGCCGATGAAGAGACTGTGAAAATTGCAGAACCCTACAAATCTTTCACCGTTGTCGTTCCGATCACCGAGACCGTGTCTCCTCATCACATGTCTGAGCCCATAGTTATCAGCGCCAAACTTTTGCAGTCAAATCACCCATAACCATTATAATGTCATTATAAGGTGTTCTGCTCTGAACGGCGTTTAGTTGTTCGTAGAAGCAGTCTTTCGCCAAGAACTTGTCGGGTTCAGTTGGAGCACAGTGTATTATTGAGGTGTTCTTCATTTTGGTTCGGAACCTGGCGGTCATGATTCTGTCAGAGACCGGCTTTCGGGATAAGAGACAGTTTCGTACGGCTTTGGTTAAAAGGCGCCCCACACCTGACTCACGACCACTACCGGTAGCTTTACCGGAGTACAACATTACGGTGCTGCTCATTGGAGAGATAAATTCTCCACTGTTCCACCATCTTATCTCACTAACTCCTAAGATGTTTAATTTATACCTCAGAAATTCACTCTCTAATTGAAGAAATCGTGCGTTGTGGGGACCTTCTGATCCATTGTCCAAGAGAGTACGCACAATTCACAATCCAATCTTTGTCATTGTACGATAGCCAAAAGTCGTAACCGTCAGTCCTTATTCGAAGCATAGTTGAGGTTTCGTTAGCATAAAGCTTTCCACAAACCAGCGCGGTGCGCGGTAGCGTTACGGTACAGCGGTATTCAGCAGTAGCAGCATACCACGTGCCCATTCAAAACCCCGCGTTACGAGCACGTTACCATCGATAGTGCCAGCTGCTGTACATCGCAATCAATAGTGCCGGCTGCGATACAAAAGTTCAGTACCGCAGCTTTGCCGCGGTACACAAAAGTGTATCGCTGTAATACCCCAGCTTCGCCGCGGTATACCGCGTTTACAGTGAAAGTTCGCATATACCGCCATGTAAATTTGTACCGCTGTACCGTACCGCTACCGCGTACCACTACCGCGTACCGCGCTGGTTTGTAGAGAGCTTAAAGAAGATTTCGGATAGTGCAATTTGCTGGCATACACATACTGTCCTTGGTTTTTCGTAGGCGTTCCCTTGTTTGTCGCAGACGTTCTCTTGAATTCTTAAAGGCAACTATCAATAGTGTAAAATCATATATGTATGGGATGCTTTATATTTAAATTATAGAATCACACGTCAAAATAAATTTACGCACGCACTCAGAATCTCATGAATAGACTCAGAACTCGTTCGAACTGTCTCGTCTAGACAACCCATTTGAATTTAAATTGTATCACTTTCCCCTTACGGAAATTTTACAAAATTATGAAAAGCTCCTCACTTTCAATACTCACCACAAAAAAAAAATCAATTTACAAACTATCTTCGGAAAACCGCGCCATACATATATAATAAAATACTAGGAAAGAAGTGTCACTAACCGATCGAATTAAATATCGATATATCCACGTTTCTTTGAACTCATAATCCTCCAGGCCATTTAAAATTCAATCTAATTATAATAAACCATCTTTCAGCAAAATAAACTATTATTTATTCGAACAATTGATTAAGAATCGAGAAAGAAAAAAATCAATGAAAATAAGGCACGTTTAGGAATAAATCGTATAATAACTATTATCCTCGCATAAAATTAACATCTGTAGAAATAAATTTTATAAGCAGTTTTTCATCGAAAATCAGCAAATCGAAACACGTTCTCAGATTAAGATTTGCTCCGTCTTTTTTTCGATGATTTTGAGCTTCCATTGATAAATCTTTAGTGAAGTATGAATATCTGTGGTTAGAGTTAGATTTTAACCCTACAAACCGGCTCTTACTGATAAAGTAATTTTGCATTTTTTCGTTCTTGTGGCGGCCAGTTCTACGCACCACAGCGACCCGTTCAACAGAACGGCCAACTGTTGCCAAACCGCCTTTGATTCTGGCATCAAAGGGGGAAGTGTGTATGTGCACTATATGTCCAACTCCGTTTTTTTATAAATATTGGGTCCTTGGATCTGCTGCGTTTGCAACAATGTGATGCATCCAAATGTCACATCCGTGAGATGCGACTGCTGTGATTAGTGGCGCCATTTGAAGAACTGCTCCGGGCTCAACCACCATAAACACTGCAACTATTCCTTCACTGCTAATCAGTGTAGAAATAGAGGACAGCAATCTTCGACCTCGTCTAGCACGCCACATTCTTTAATCCTAGTGACCGACCAGATTGGCTTCCTCTTATCCCCGAAAACTCCAGCGAACTGTTCCAGACATAATAAAATATCAATGTCTAATTTTACGCCCGTGCCACCTTCTTCGACATGATCTCACTAGTGGATAGCTAAACTTTAGTGGACTACAAAAGAAAATTGCTGAGTTAACATCATTCATGGACAGATATCGCATCATGGTAGGAGCCATACAGAAGACGAAACTCCACTCTAATTCGTCTGTCAACTCTCATGGTAACTACGCTGTTATAAGGAAAGACCGATTAACCAACGCAGGAGGAGGGCTTGATTTCCTTATTCATCATTCCGTGCAATATCGGGAAATTGATATCTCCACTAATAATAACATCATGGAAGTGCAGGTCATTGTCATACAATCAGGCAACGTTGATATCGAAATCTTCAATATTTACATACCACCGGTATCCAGCTGTCCCTCGGGATCCAATGCCAATATCAATCATTTCCTCACTGGTCAACATCGTCTTCTGCTTGGTGACATCAATGCGCACCATGACCTCTGGCATTCCAACCTTGACAATGACGCCAGAGGCATATGAATAGCAGAACAATTTAATGCTTCGAATTTCTGCCCACTAAATGATGACACTCCCACTCGTATTGCTGGCACCTGTTCCAGTTCTCCTGATATTACGTTAGTTAGTGCAGGCCTCTTAAATGAAGCCCAATGGGAACCGTTCCTAACTTTATCATCTGACCATCTCCCAATCGTTATCATGCTTGACAAACCAACAAACAGTCTACCTGCCGAACACCGCACGTTTGTCAACCACAACTAGGCTGACTGGAACAGTTTTCGAACCTACACCAATGCAAAATTTCTTGCTCTGCCAACTCCAACCGATGTGCGCAAGACCGATTTCAACCTAAGGATAGTCCTGAATAAAGTGGCTGCAAAATTGATTCCTGCAGGACGAATGCCGAAAGTAAGACCTAGCTTTCCCACCTCAGCCGCTAGATTGGCAGCTGAAAGAGATCAAATCAGAAGCAATAACCCGAACGATCCAAGAATTCATTAACTGAACTGCGAAATATTCAAGCTAGTAGCCGAACAAAAGAGATCCAAATGGAGCAATCATCTGAATAGCTGTAATTTGACAACAGGCGTCAACAAATTACGGTCCACAGTCCGTGCCTTTTCAAATCCAATAAAACAAAAAAAGGAATGTCGCAATTCACTTTGGTGACATCGCGGTAAGCGACCCCATGCGCGCTGCTAGCTACTTCAATAAGCAATTTATTGAACATCCTACATCTGACAGGCATAAGAGCATAATTCGCAGGAAAATTCCAACCGAGCAGTCGACCACACACAATGTTTTACCTCCAATGAAGTAACTGCAACTATCAGAAAAGTGAAAAACTCAAAAGCCGTGGGACCTGATGGCATTGCAATAGTTGTGCTCAAAAACCTCGATATACCTGCAATCGAGCACCTTACGGCTACATTCAACCTGTCCATCTTTTCGCTGATCGTTCCTGAGATCTGGAAGAAGGGAGAGTGATCCCAATTTTGAAGCCGAGCAAAAAAGCGACACTAGACGAAATGTATCGGCCATAACACTTTTGTCACCAGTTGCCAAAACGCTAGAGGCTTTGATACACCCTCTTCTTATGGAACACATCTAGCTAAAAGATCACCAGCATGGCATCCGAAGGATGCGCAGTACAACAAAGGCTTTGGATGGCATTACTTCGCATTCACGTTGGCCTTAACCAGGCCCGCCTTTGTCATAAAACCATTCTAGTGGCGCTTGACCTGTCGAAAGCCTTCGACATCGTCAACCACTCATCGCTTCTATCTCACATAAACTGCTCATTCCTTCCAACACAATACGTCAAATGGAACGCCAACTATCTCGCTGGTAGGCAGTCCTACACGGAGTTCAAGAACAGCAAGTCGAAGCTCAGGAAAATTAAGCAAGGTGTTCCCCAAGGAAGAGTATTATCTTCCAACTTGTTTAATTTATATCTATCAGCAATTCCAGCACCTCCTGATAATCTCCAATTAATTACGTATGCTGATGACTATTCAATTCTGGCAACAGGGAACGACATCAATGAAATGTGCGAGCTGATTAATGGCTACCTCGTTGAACTTAACGGGTTCTCTGAAAGCAAAAACTTAGCTGTATCAGCTTCCAAATCATTCGCAACCCTGTTCACCACCTGGACAAACGAAGTAAGAACGCAGCTTGAGATGTATATAGGCAAGGCAACGAACGCATTCTCACCACGAATCATTCGAAAATCCTTGGGGTTACCCTGGATAGCATGGCGACGTCATCTGTCCATGCCACAACTATATGCAATAGAATACGTAACAGGAATAAAATCCTAAAAGCCTTGGCCGGTAGCACATGGGGAAAAGACAAGGAATCGCTACTGGTCACCTACAAAGCGGAAGGACGATCTGTGGCCAACTATGCTTCTCCTGTGTGGTCTCAGAACCTATGTGACTCACAGTGGAAGCACATTCATACTTTTCAAAATGCCGCTCTCCGCGCCTGGATGTCTCCCCAAGACCACCTACAGCAGAAAACAAAGACGTTGCCTATCAGAGACCACAATAAGCTCCTCGCGAAGCAATATTTAGTAGGCTGCTACCGGAAGGAACATCCTAACTTCCATCTAATGGACAAGACTCTGCCACCAAGACATGTTCGGCGTGATCTGAGCGACCATGAGCGTTATGTCCAGGCATATAAAAGGAATCCTTTCGTCGACGCCGCTTACAAATCTGCCATCGCATTACTCCATCAGCGAGAGGTACATTCATCAATTACGGGATTTAAACCAAATCTATTTTAGTTTTTGGCGCAACCACCACCCATAGCACCTGAAGAGAAGAGGCTTCCTAGAGCCACCAGGACGACACTTGCCCAACTTCGATCAGGCTGGTGGTCACGCCTCAACTCTTATCAATCCCGTATTGATGGAAACATCCAAAACATTTGTCCAGCCTGCAACGGAACAACTCATGACGTAGACCACATTTTCACGTGCCCAGCTGCACTCACACAGCTTACCCCAAGGTCGTTGTGGGAAAACCCCATCAAAGCAGCTACATTTCTTTGTCTTGACACCAAGGAGCTTGAAACGGAATTAAACATATAACACACGCACACTGCAACTCTGACCATTGATACAACAACAACAAAATAATTTAATTTAGTCTAAGTTGTTGCAATCTTCAGTAAAACAAAAAAATTAAATAAAAATCCGCTTGATTTTATTATAAAATAATAATACATATGTATTTATTCTCATGCCTAGAAATACAATTTTAATCTATTCTCAACATATACTCGTAAGTATTCAAATTAAATATGCTAAACAAACATACTTACATATATCAAATACTAAAATTCAGTCAAATATCAGCTCTTTGGAGTCATTGCAATATGATCGATTTGCTCAGGCGGTACATTATAGTCCTGTCTGTTAATATGAGTCTCATGCTTACTGGCAGGTCGCAAAATTACATGTGAAATAAATGTCAGAAATGCCGAAACCGCAAATATCTGAAAACTTCTCGCTCCACCGAAATGTCTAAACATGATTCCGCCAATTAGGGAGCCAATCGAGTATCCCAATCCATCATCCATTCCGGCCACTATACCTTGAATAGTGGCTGACGTTCCTGGAGGGGCGATCGCGGAGGCATACGCCACAATACATGTGTAGCATAGAGCGTAGGTGCACCCTTGCATGAACAATTCCACTAATACGAGCCACCAAGGATTCGGTATCAGCGATATGAGCCCCAATCGTATCGAATATGCAAAGAAGCATAACGACAGACAGTGGACATATCCGAGTCGCTTAAGTATTTTGCCACTTATCAAAAAGAAAATAATTTCGCCGCCTAAACACTCGGCAGCAACAACGCAGCCTTCAATTAATTTAATGGACGACATGTATCCTGTTTCTTCAGCAACCTCTTCCAAGTGCCAGAACATAAAATATATGATGAAAGAATCAATGATCCCGGCTATTGTCGCAAACACCAGGAAAATTGCTATACGTGGTTGCTTTAGTAGCGTCCAAACTTCGCGAATTATTGAGTCAGCCGAAGACAGTTTGGGGAGCTGAAATATTTAATGCAGTTACGTAAAGTCCAAATAAACTAAAAAAAACTTACCTTCAATTTAGTGACACTAAACAGATCGAGTCCGCTTGCGACAATCATCACGACAATTGCTAGTGTGAGACGTTTTTCATCACTTGATGATGAAATATCTGTCAAAAATCCAGCGATTAGGGCGGAAACACCGAAGCCTATTGTGCCCCATACACGCTGCACTCCATACTTCATCTCCTGAGATTCACCAAGCATATCAAAGCAAATTGCATCACTGATGCAGTTGGTGACGTTGAATCCAATCGTACCAAAACACAGCATTATAACAAACCACCAGAATGTTGCACTATTGTACAAGCAGTCTGGCTGGCGGTCAATGTCGATCAGGCATGTCACATTCAACAGAGTTCCATTTGATGGTAGCACATCTACGAACCCTTGTTTACATAATTGTACTGATGAACCAGACTGGAAGGCTACAAGGAACAAAACTTCCCCATTACTATCATTACATTCAACATATCGGGATGTTTCACAAAGTGCACTGGGCGATAAGATCTGCAAAAGTTAATGATTGTTTTAGGAATAATTCGACAAGAAATCATTCTGATTTATACAGATGGGTAGATACTTATAACCAAGGCCGGCGGAACCAATGCATACTACACCCACCACCGTAAAAAAATGACAATTAAAACTTGACGAAATCAAATTCATGCATCAAATATTTGTACTTTAAAATATCCCTATTTTTCCTATTAAGTTTTGATGATTAGTTTCACTTACCTTCGCTTACACGAAGGGTAAGTCAACTGTGACCGCCCTACATAACCTAGTGGGGACAATTGAAAAATCCCTCATTGACAAGGAAATCGCGTTGTGTGCCTTTCTTGACATTGAGGGGGCTTTCGATAACACTGGCTACAATTGCATATCCAGAGCACTGGAACTCAGAAACATCCCGCCTGCTACCATTGCATGGATGGATGCCATGCTCCATGGACGAAATATCCACTCAACTCTAGGCAGCACCCCCATATGCGTGAATGCCGTAAAGGGTTGCCCCCAAAGGGGACCTTTTATGGTCCCTAGTCGTAGATGAGCTAATTTTCATGCTTAATGAGCCCGATTATCTGACAATCTGATACGTGGACGACATAACCATCATAGTCAGAGGTAAATTCGAATCTATTGTACTATCACAGAGGTGATGGGGACGGCCCTCCACATAGTTCTACACTGGTCACTGGTGTGTTGCTGTCGGCTTACATGTTAACCCACAGAAAACTCTCGTTGTACCATTCACATAAAGACAAAACCTTACACTGGAACCAATCTCGTTGGGCGATACCCTCTTAGAGTGTTCCACCGAAGTTGAATGTCTATGCGTAACGCTAAACTCGAAACTTGCCTGGAAAATTCACATAGATAATGTTATTAGCAAAGCCACACGGACAATGTGGGCTTGTAGGAGTCTCTTTGGACGAACAACGGGACTCTCCCCAAAAATGATTGAGTGGTTGTATACCATGCTGGTGCGCCCCATGGTGACGTACGCTGCGTTTGTGTGGTGGCCAAAAACTCAACAATCTTCTGTGCTACTAAAGTGCAATAAGCTTCAACGCCTCGCTTGCCTACGTATCACTGGAGCTTTGCGCACTTGTCCAACGCCAGCCCTGGAGGCTATCATTCGACATAATGCTCAGAAATGCTCTCAGAATTCGTCTAACTTCCAACGAACATAACGGAGAAGGCGGTCATATGCGAATTCTGAATAAAATTTCTGACACGCAGATCTGCTTGAGATCAGATTACATGATCACGGAAGTTTGCTTGGGCAGAAAATTTTCAGCCCTCATCCCTGATCGCATTGAATGGGAAAATGGCACTCCCTGTCCAGACCCTAGATGTATTAAGTGGTTCACCGACGGGTCTAAAACAGAACAGGATGTTGATGCAGGTGTCTTGGACCCAGCACCAGGATTTCGATTGCAATGGGAATCTTGCCCAGAGTCTTTCAAGCTGAAATCCAGGCCATTGAGGTCTGCTCTAGGGTGATCTTGGAAACTGGACTTCGCGGCGCTCACACTGCTATTTACTCAGGCAGATAGGCAGCCATAAGGGCGCTCTCCTCATATAGGGTCTCCTCGAAACTGGTGAAGGAGTGTTACGAACTCCTCCAACTGTTGGCAACCAAAATCCAAGTTTTCTTGTGTTGGGTGTCAGGCCAGCAGGGCATTAAGGGGAACGAGGCTGCGGATGAACCTGTTAGACAAGGATCATCCAGTCGTCTTCATGGTCCAGAGCCATACTGTGGCGTGGGACTGTGTTCGGCCAAATTGCGAATCAGCGACTGGTCTGCACTATTACGTCAGCTAGCAGTACTGGAATAGCCTCTCAGGGCTCCGTCAATCGAAGAAGCTGATGCCCTTCACCTATAAGGGTACTAGTCTAAAGAGTATGGCTCATCTAAGACTTTTAGTGGGGTACTTATCGGGCCATCACCTGGTCAGATATCACCTAAACAAGATGGGTCTGTCCAGCGAGACTAAATTCTGTCTCTGCCTGGAGAACGAGGAAACAACTAAACACATTTTGTGCGAATGTTCCGCTATCGCGCGTTATAGGATGTCATTCCTCGGACAGGCTACTATCAGCTCTATAGATCTCAGGTTAATTCCAGCTAAGGATATAGGTACTGTCCTTCATTAGGAGGGTGGATGATCTTTTAAGAGGTTAATGGACTACGGCACAATAGACCTCTTATAGTCGCACTACCTACCGACTGGGTAGTTGTCTGCTGTATTATTATCTATATTTTCACTTGCCTTAAGGTCGATACTCGATAGTCACCACCGAGTATTTTTCTCTTCCAACGAGCTCTCGGTCGTCTACGCAATTTCGCTCCACCGATTCGTTCTGCGTTCATTAGTCTCTTTGGCATGGGATCGTCATCTATTCGTTATACATGCTCTGCCCGTTGAGTCGTTGTAGTTTGACGATTTTCGATACTTCCAGCTCATCGTACAGTTCATACAACTCATGCTTGTACCGGATGCGCCAACCATCACGATCGCAAACAGCCGCGAAAATTCGCCGCAAAACCTTACGTTCAAATGTGTCTAGCATGTTTCAAGAGGATTGAGTTACGGTGCATGCTTCACAGTCATGGCATTGCACTGGTCGTATAATGGTTTTGTACACGCGGAGCTTCGAGTTTCTGTACACATACTTCGACTTCATTATCGGTAGAACCGAGAAAAGTCTTATTAGCTAACTGTATCCGTCGGTTGATTTCGTCAGTTTCGTTGGCGCCCCTTGACAGGTTGCAATCCAGGTATATGAAGTCGTTCACGAACTCGATGTTGAGGTCCCCCACATTGATGCTCGATTTTGCAAGTGTCCTTGTCGTCGATTGCATCAGTATTTCAGTTTTACCCATGTTGATACGTACTCCAACTTCTTTCGCAGCGGTATCGAGCGTATGCAGACGCTCTTCTGCGTCGGCCAATCTTCGGGACATGATGTTTATATCGTCGGCGAACGCTGCCAATTGAGTCGCCTAGATGAGTAGCGTCCTGCTGTTCTCCATATTTATAGCCCGAATAGCGTATTGAAGAGCGTCGGTGCCAGTCCATCGCCCTGCTTCAGACCAGTGCATGTTTCAAATAGATCAATAAGTCTATTATGGATCCTGACCTGTGAGACGGAGTTGGTCATCGTCATCTTTGTCAGTCGCACTAAATTTGCCGGTATCCCAAATTGCAGTATGATGTTGTACAGTAAACCTCGATCGATACTGTCGTATACCAGCTTGAAGTCGACAAAGATTTGGTATACGTCTACGTTGTACCCCCAAATCTTCTGGAGTATCAATTTGACCGTAAAGAGCTGATCGGTTGTGGAGCGACCAGATCTGAAACCGCTTTGATATTCGCCAATGATTCGTTCTGCATATGGTTTTATCCTATTTTCCAGAATTTTCGTCAAAATTAATAAAATAAAAAATAGCACGTACAGACTAGTGAAATGCCCCTGTAATTCTCACACCGCAGTTTATCTGCCTTTTTGTGAATTGGACAGATGACGCTTCTGCGCCAATGGCCTGGGATCACCTCATCTTCCCATACTCGCAGGAGTAACAGATGTATGGCATTAACTAGACCCGTTCCACCGAATTTTAGCAGTTCAGCTGGAATCTCGTCAGCCCCCGGCGCTTTACTTCGTTTTAGTGATCGGAACGCGGGATCAACTTCCTCTACTGTCGGGGGTTGTATGGGTGGGCCCAGATCAACAATATCGTCGAGAGCTTCTTGTATAGGGATGTTAGAAGGTAGCTTCAGAATTTGAATTTTTGCATTCTTCATCGAACCAGTCATTTCGCGCTCGCCGGGCTTTACATCCCACGACCTTCTCTGCGACTTCTTTGATGGCACCCTTGAATTCTTTCCAGAACCCATGGACGCCTATGTTGTTGATGTTGTATAGATATTCTTTCCTCAAGGGCGGTAGTATACGCCACCGCCGGCCGTAGCATCGTTCAGAAGCTTATCAACCGCAAAGATTGTGGGAGGGCTGATTCTCGATTGGTACACTGAGGAAATTCTACATTTGTAGGTCGTTTTCACCAAGTGATGATCTGAGTCGCAGTTTGCTCCTCAATAGGAGCGGACATCTATCACACTAGACGCCCATCTCTTGCAAATCAGGACGTGATCAATTTGGTTGACGTTATGTTCGTCTGGAGATTTCCAGGTCTGCTTGTGAATGCGTCGACGCGGAAAATACGTAGAGCTTACGACCAGATTCCTACCGCAGGTGAAGTCATTACATTTTTCATGGAGACTGTGGCCTCCAGTGGTCCCCCGGTGCCAACTTTCATTCCCAACTTTCGCGTTAAAGTCTCCCAGCAGCAGTTTGACGTCGTCTCTTAGAAGTGAGTCGAAGAGAGTCTCAAGGCGGGTGTAGAACTCGCCTTTTACTGCGTCTTCTTTAACTTCAGTGGGGGCGTGCACATTGATGAGTCGGAGACTGATGAATCGAGTTTTAATGTGAATCGCACACAGCCGTTCATTTATGGGTTTCAAGTCAGTAATGTGCGGCTTGAGGTGATTGTCCACTATAAATGCTACTCCAAACTCCTTGTGGCCCGATGGTTTTCCGCTTCTAAAAACTGTGCGCGATTTTACAAGGACTAGTTGTCAGCATATCGCTTATCCCCGTTCAGGGGATGGCCTCGGAGATAGCTGCTTCAGATGGTTTAATAAACGAGCTGGAGGTCACACAACTATGTTGTAGGTCCAACTACACAAATTATTCCGCCCTACTAAACCTGAGACGCTTAGGTGTTGGTCAGCCATTCAGGCTACAGCAATCTGCCTTTTTCCAAACTGTCTTCTCGCTAAGTCTTGGTCGTCAGTAGTTTGGCACACTGCCGCTACTAGGGGCGCCCAAAAGAAGGTCTATGGAAAGGGTATTTTGCCCCCGTGAAATTTATGTAGTTATAAAATAGATTATTATGTTTATAGAAGTGTTAATATTTTGCGAAATCTATACGAGTAGTAGTATTATATTAATGTTAAATTTACTGTAAAGATGTACAGTTACAGTAGAGCGTCGATTATCCGGACGTCCATCAGCCGGAACGTCAATTAACCGGAACAAGTTTTATACATATTTGTTCAAAATATGTAATATGTGTTCATGCACATATGTACTTGGGATCGATCAAATCATGAGGTCAAGTTCCCCGAAATACACCAGACTCCAAAAAACAAGTGTCGTCGATTTCATTCTTCATTGTGAAATCATTGTGCATTTTTCTATTTGTGTATCTTTCTACTATAAATCTATGTATTCTCTTGGAAAATGATGATTTTTGGTCATTCGTCGATTAACCGGTGCCAGCCCCAATTGTTTCGGATAATCGACGCTCTACTGTATTATGATTTCATAATACATATATAATATTCCACAGTATAAAACTTATGCATTTGCTTCGTGTTTGGTTGTGAGATTACCAAGATACTCTAAAATATCATTCAGAATCTTATTCTTTACTGGGACTAAACTTTACTACTTTATTATTCATACCAGTCAATGTCACGTGAAAAGAAAAAAAAAATTTAAAACTTATAAAACATTTTTAAAAATGTACCCCGCACATAACTGTTCCACGCCACTGCCCAACTGGAATGTCTCCAAACCGATTACTCACCTCATGACCACATTGGTTTATGTCTTGGGTAGTATTGGTGAAAGAAAAATTGAAAACTTCCCAGCAAAAAATTGGTAAGGCTTCATAAAGTACAAGGTATAAATAAGGCATTGCACCTTAGTACTAATTGTCATTTAAGACTATACTGTAAGTATTATTAAAGCAAAACCATGAAAATGGTATTTAGAACTTATATTATTGCTTATTTGCGAATGTACTATGAGTGGTATGTAAGCGAATGAAGCTTCAATTAATTATAAAGTTATGTAAAAGTTTTAGAAATGCTTATTTACGACTGTCCTATAAGCGTTATGTACGGTCATAGTGCATAAACCATAAAAAACTTATTTAAAACTTATTATAATGTTTATATGTAACTGTTCTATAAGCGTTATGTAAGGAAGACATGAAGACTTTATTTTAAACTTATTGAAATGCTTACTAAAGACTAAACTATAAATAGTATGTAAGCTTCAAAATCTGAATAGTATCAGGTTTAACCAAACCTTATTCGAAGGCATGTGTAAGGTTTGTATCAATGTTCACAAATTCATTAGAATAAGCTTTAAAATGTCATAAAGCTTATATATAAATTATACTAATACTTACTATAATCATTGTTTTGAAACTTATAATAATTGTTATAATATTATGCTACTTTGGCTTATAGTTCAGCATTAAACAAGCATTTATTATAGGTTTCCAAATGTTGTAAAGCAATGTGACTTTGCAGTAAGACTTAATATAAGCACTCATTAAGCATCAGTGTAGCCCTCATAATGGCTTTCAACCTTACTATAATGCGTATGCAAAACGGCGTCGTCATTTACCGTAATTCTTTCAATCGTGTGTTCATTGTTTCTGAGATCGCTTTTGAATCGCTCTGGAAAAATTGCATATTATTTAAGGTGAGTAGCATACATTTGTCCGTCCGTGTGTCCAGACAACATACATTTTGAATGCGGTAAAGAAAATTACTGTACATATTTCACTATAAGAATCTTCTCGTTTTAAAAATTCAAAAATTAAGGTTGTTGCTTTCCTTTATTACAGAAAATTGAGTATTGCCGATTGTGTGGGATTTGGCTGACTTTCAAGTAAGACATATTCATTTTATGTTATGTTGGCTTAAATGGTACTATTATGTATATTCTTAATTAAATCTCCAAGTAGGCTGTATCGCTTCGTCAAAAATTTACACGATTAATAGAAAAGTGTTATTTAGACTATTTAAATTTGGTTGAAGTCTCTCATAGGAATAGTGAAATCGGAACAAGTTTAACCACTACTTTGAAAGTAGCAAATGCACCACAAAACTAATGCACTAGCCGAAGGCTAGCTTGTTTTTCTTTAATATATTTTTGTTATGTGCCAATAGTAGATTCAAAATTTGATATCAGTTTTGGGTGCCAAAAAAAAGTTTGAATTTTGTAGACCAGTGTAATCAATCATGTGCGATATTTTCTATCTAGGTATACAAAATATATGCATTACGGAGTTGAAGGCCGTTTTGCGCTTGTGTCTTCCACATTACGTCATTAACGGTTGCATTATTTTGCAATGCTTGCCTCATATGTAGGATATTCAAAGAGGCATTATAAGAGGCTGGTGAAGACTGCTAGGAAGCAGATACTGGAATCTATGCATCATGACAATGAATTACAAGCAATAAGTGCGAATACCTACACCTTTTTGCCTAATAATGATGAAGTAACGAACGAGGAATATACTGATGCAAAAAGTAATGAGGGATCAGCAAATTCGTATCAAATTCAACTAGCCAATTGGGTAATCGACGAAAATATTTCGCATCGTGCCGCAAAAAAACTATTACTTATACTCACAGATGCAGGATTAAATGTTCCCCTTTCAGTGCCGACATTACTACAAACTAACAAGATAGAAAAAAATAATATAATAGATGTTGAACCGGGTAATTACATACATTTCGGCATAAGAAAAAATATTATCAAATACAGCGATTTAAACATTACGTCCAATGAAACTGTTAGTATTGATATTAATGTAGATGGTCTGCCCTTATATAAGAGTTCTGGGACACAATTATGGCCTATAATGGGTGCAATAATTGAGAGGCCTGATCTGAGACCTTTTGTGATTGGTTGTTTTGCTGGAACTAGCAAACCTTGTAGCATTGATGAATACTTAGAAAATTTTGTCACTGAATTAAAAGACATTGAGTGTAACGGGATTCTCATTAGTAATACCATTTGTAAATTAAATATAAGGGCGTTTATTTGTGACGCACCTGCGAGGGCATTTATGACATCAACATTATCCCATAATTCATTCCATGGATGCCCCTTTTGTAGTCAGATTGGCAGCCGTAAAAATAAAAGGACTGTTTATTCTACAACTGCAGGGGGTGCGAGGACAGACGACAGCTTTGTTAACCGGAGGGATATAGAACATCATTCTTTAAAGTATAGGGATAAAGCAAATATATTAGAGACTATTGGTATAAAAATGGTGACGCAATTTCCATACGACTTTCTCCATTTGATTGATCTGGGAGTCTTTAAAAAGATGATAATGAAACTTTTTAATGGAACTGTTACTAGCTCTTTTAAAATATCAAAAGAAAACAAAGACTATTTATCAATGAGGCTGATCCAATTGAGACAAAATGTCCCTAAAGAATTTTGCAGGCAGCCTAGAGTGTTTGATGAACTTCCAAGATGGAAGGCCACTGAATTCCGTCAGTTGATCCTTTACACAGGAATTGTCATATTTAAAAATGTTTTGGATAAGCAGCTTTATGAACATTATCTAATATTATGCTGTGCATATAGAATTTGCCTCGACAAGAACTTATTCCAAATTAACTATGAAATGGTACAAAAAATGATTGAGCTCTTTGTAGCAGATTTTCCTAAATTTTACAGCGAAGATAGCATATCCTACAAAGTACACGGACTGTTACATTTGGTTGAATCAATCAAACAAAATGGAATAACAGACAGCTATAAATTTGAAAATCATTTGCAAATTATTAAACGGAAAATAAAAAAACCACAACATATTCTAATGCAATTAAACAATAAATTAAATCAAATTCCAATTCAAACTCAGTTTCATAGAGCAAATGATTTGATAGATAAATCTTTGGTTTCTTTGAAGTTCAATCAAACATTCTTTTCGGCCAAATTTCCAAACAACTATTGCATGATAGACGGCAATCCAATTAAAATTTCGGCATTAGGGATAAAAAACGGAAAACATTATATCGTAGGCTGTAAAGCCATCAACATATCACCTTTTTTCATATATCCGGTTAATTCGTCTAAATTAGGAATAATTGAGATTTCGGCATTTGACGAAGAAGAAAAAGTTTTCCCATTCAGCAGTAATTATGTGAAATATTTTCCAATCAAAATAAATAATGTTCGTATTCTTCTCATTCCTATTTTGCATCAGTATACACAATAAGAGCATCACCAATGGAAGGTAAAATATAGATTAACTATCACTAATTATAAAGTAGACACTAATGTGGAGTTATTATTTTAGAGAATAATCAATTATTATTCCGGGACGAATTCGTCGTCGTTGTACCCCCTGATATGCCGCTTTCCCCAGCAATTTCAACGGCCACTACGGTCAGCAATGCTCCTGATCCGCGTTTAGCTAGCCAAATAAAAGGTAGATTATATACTCAATTTTCTTAATTGTTTATTATTTTATATTGAATTAAATTATGCATTATCTAACAATTTTATTTTATACTTTTTTTATTATATTATACAGACGTTCAAGATATGTTAACTTCGTTAACAAATAAAATGGCGGAACAGTCCGTTAAAATAAATAAAATATACGAAAAACTCTTCGGGAAGTGTACGCCCGTATTTAGTTTTCCTTTGAGGAATATTGAAGACATGGAAGACTTAGAAACTAAAATTAACGATGAATCCTTCGAGAGGAATTTAGTAAGTCCATGCTAACTGTTATTGAAATATTCCTATTTCATTATTTTTTTTCTTTTCAGAAAATACAGATTTCAACCCTTATATCGGGAAAAATTTCAACAAAAAGTCTGAATCTCCTCGTATCAGACAATTTGCTTCGTGATGTAAACTGGGAAGGGAGGCGAAATATGATCCCGATGCGATCTCGAAAATTTTTCAGATGCACTTTGTACCGTAAGTTTTTCCCCTACCTTTTCAATAATTCAATTATTTTAATGTACTGATTTTACTAAATGAATGAAAATAGTTCACTTATACTAACTCTTTATTTTTTTACAGAATGTTTGACCAGCATTTATAGCACATACGACGACTACGAAAGGGACATGAAAGATGCTATTCGTAAAAATAAAAATAGACTTGACCAAGAACGGTTCAAGCAGAAATCAATAAATAAAGACAAATGCACAATTGTTAAGATCTGAAAATTAAAATATATGTAAATATAAATATCTAAAGATGTGAAAATTAAAATAGTATATGTAAATAAAAATATGTATAAGTACCTAAAGAACTGAAAATTAAAATATATGTAAATAAAAATACCTAAAGATCTGGAAATTAAAATAAATGTAATTAAAAATATAATTATCTAAAGATATGGAAATTAAAATGTAAAGGTCTAAAAATCTGAAAATTAAAATAGTTTATGTTAATAAAAATATAAATATATAAAGATCTGAAAATTAAAATGTAAATATGTAAAAATCTGAAAATTAAAATAGTACGTATATAAGTATCCAAAGATATGAAAATTAAAATATGTGAAAATAAAAGTATGAACATCTAAAGATCTGAAAATTAAAATGTAAATATGTAAAAATCTGAAAATTAAAATAGTACGTATATAAGTATCCAAAGATATGAAAATTAAAATATGTGAAAATAAAAGTATGAACATCTAAAGATCTGAAAATTAAAATGTAAATATGTAAAAATCTGAAAATTAAAATAGTACGTATATAAGTATTCAAAGATATGAAAATTAAAATATGTGAAAATAAAAGTATGAATATCTAAAGATCTGAAAATTAAAATGTAAATATCTTAAAAATTGAAATGACGTAATCTGAATATGTAAATATAAAAAATAAAAATAAAAAAAATCGTTAAACTTATTTTATTTGACATTTATTAGCATTAATGAATGGATATATTTGCAGTAATCATTCGCATCTTTCATGGAAAAGTCTTACTTTACTGAATATATATACAATTATTTCAGTCATTAAGGAAACCCTATTTTGAATAGATATCTATGCATTACTGTCGTCCATAAATGGCAGTAATTATAAGGAACAGATTTGCATTTAAATTACTTTTAAAGAAACCTTACTTTGAATGGACTTCTATGCATTTCTTTAGTCCTTAAATAATAGTAATTGCTAGGATCAGATATACATTTCTGTTACTCTTAAAGAAACCTTACTTTGAATGGATTTTTATGCGTTCCGATAAACCTTAAATAAGAGTTATTGCAAGAGACGAATATGCATTTCACTCATCATCAAAAAGCCTTACTTTGAAGCCATAATAAATACGTTTTATCATCATTAAATTTACCCTATTGTAATATTTATATATGCTTTCTTATCCTCTATAATTAAATCTTTTCTGTATGGCCTAAATATGCAAAAACTGAGCTTTGAGCTTTAAACCTTAATGCCAATGACATGGCCCATGCTAAGTTAAGTATGAAATAAGCATTATCTCTTGAGAAAAGAGAAATGCTTACTAAATGCTTGCTTATTTAGTAAGGTATCAGGTGTTCCAAAATAAGCCTTAGATAAGCCTTCAATTTTTTGCTGGGTTGCTCAGAGCCCAATTTATGTTGTTTAGGTGCTGGTACGAGCTCAAAACCGGCAAAGCACACCGTCATAATTACAATAATCATTACGAAAATCATTTTCCGATAACGCTGTAAAAAAGAGACAAAGTTATCAAGTGTTGTAATTGCGGAAAATTATAACTTACAGAGAAGTAGTCGGCCAAAAAGCCAACGCCCGGCTTAGCAAGAACATAAAGAATTGGAAGTACGGCCGTTACAAAACCCATTACATCAGGTTTAACACCTAATTGTTTGCCGAAAACAGAAATTTGTGGCAGAATGGGTCCCATCGCTGAAAAGATACAGATAGAATAAGATAATGGTAGCAAAATGGGGTACTAGTCTGAACTTAATCCATTGGTTTTGCATAGTAACCGGCTCAGTGAAATTGACCACAAACAAATAACTGGTTCATAAAGTTTCCTGATAATGACCACATCCGAAGCCGGTTGTTCAAAAATAATTAAAATAACCTTCCAAGACAGCGAAAGGCGCCGAAAGATATTTGAACAAGTAGTGCTATGCTATTGTACACATTTTCTGATACTTACAAGCCATAAAGAAGAAGTAATGCGCCTTAATGGGCAACAGTCGCTTGTTGATCTTCATCTTTTGTTCGGTGACTTTACATTTGTAATCGAATCGCTAGAAAGCGCTTGTGCGCTTCATTCTGTAAAACGATACTGACTGGGATGATGATCGATGCCAATCGAAATGAACAGTGTTGGTTTTTTGACTCTCGTTCAGACGCCTCCACATCTTATCAATTTCCGACAATTTATCTGCTGCAAACAAAGATTAAAATTCTACTTATCGAGTTTTTCACTGTTTTATGATATGAATTTATTCCTACAATGACTTATGACGATTACATGACATATTTTAGTAAATTAATAATATAATTTTAATCTGTCTACAAAAAGGTTTCAGCTACTATTGTCAGCACGACAGAAGTTGAAGTTTGTATAATTTCCGTTTTATTCTGTGCTCGGAGAAGCGCTAATGATAAATTTGGTTGGAGTCTAAAGCTTCGTACACATATGAGCAATCGTGCGCGCACGGAGATGCACTAGCGATGGATCGTGTTCGTGCGGATAAAATTGTGCGCGCACGCATGCTCCTATCGTTCACATATACGCATGCTCATATGTGTACGAAGCTTAATATGAACTGCAACAGAAAGCTTTCGAAGATTCCAACTGAAAAATTTACTGAACCAGTGCCGGATTAGCAACACAGCAAAAGTCAGCAAATGCTACTGGCCCCGAGCCTGAGGGGCCTCGGACTTGTCCGCAAAAAAAAATAGCCAAGTAAGATACCATCCAAATTCTAAAAGCGAGCGCTAGCCACATCACATGCGCGCCAACAATACTTACAGGGCAGTCCCCTAATATTAGGCGTGTTCTTTTGCAGCTATCCAGGTCAAGGGCAGTTAACCCGAGCTTTTGTGCAAAAAAAACGATGTATCTGACTTATACAGGGTAAAAGCATGTATTTGACATGAAACGGATTTTGTCTCACATAAAGTTTGGATTTAAAGTGGTGGGATAATTCCACTCTTTGAAAAATATTAAAAACAAACTTCATTCTATTATCTCCAAAGCAAGCATTGAATCTATCAAATGCAGCTGTGATATAAGAAACTAATACGTCCGTTAAGCTGGCACCCCAACAACAACAAAAATCACGATGAGACATCTCGCATAATTAGGTGCTAATTTGGTGCTCAATTCAAAAATTTAGTGCTCCAGCCGAATCACCACAATTGAGTATCTTATATAAGCGTAACGTAACGTCAAGCTAGCACCCCCACTTCTTTAAAAAACACAAAAACGAGATGAAACATATTGCATAATTAGGTGTTAAATAGGTGTTAATTTTGTGCTCAATTCAAAAATTTAGTGCTCCAGCTGAGTCGTCGTAATTGGTTATTTTATTGTATATTGAAAGCTAATATAAATTTTAATATAATTTTATGAACTTAATTTTACTTTGTTTGCAATTTATTGATTATTAGTTATAGTAACCTTAAGTTAGAGGAGCGAGAGAGAGAGTGTGAGAAAAAGAGCTGAAGGTTGACTTCATCTTGGGAGAAAAAGTTGTCCACCTCAGCGTATTTTCGAATAAGAGGTTGTCTACTTCTTGAGATGAGAAGTAGTCACTTCGGTGACCTTGAGAAAAGTTGTGTAGGAGGTTGTCTACTTCTTGAGATGAGAAGTAGTCACTTCAGTGTGAAAGGTTGTGTAGGAGGTTGTCTACTTCTTGAGATGAGAAGTAGTCACTTCAGTATCCTTGTGAAAGATTGTATAAGAGGTTGTGTGCTTCATGGAGTTGTTTTACCTCGGTGATATAAATAGATTTCGCAAAGGTTGCGGCCCCTTTATAGAGTGGTTGTTTCACCACTGCTCTTTTCCAAGCAGTGGTTGTGTGCCACCTATTAAAGGATGTGTATCACCTTTATTATCTACCGACATACCCGAATAATTAATTTTGCCAGTAGTTGTGTGCTTTTGGTAGAGGAATTGTTCACTACTGGATGAGCTTATTTAACTACATCTTTTTATTATCTTTTAAAATACTCTTTCTATTCGGTAGCATGCTCATCTATAATTAATTTTACAGGTGAGACGTTTTGTCAGGAATATCTGACTAATTGAAGTGGAATAGTGAGTATGGTAACGTAACGTCCAGGAATCCATGTTTTTAATAAACTTTACTTGTATATCAAATTATTAATTCGTCTTACAATATGGGGGTGCCAGCTTAACGCTACGCTACCACCCCCACTTCTTTAAACAACGCAAAATCGAGATGAAACATATCGCATACGAGTAATTAGGTATTAATTAAATTAGGTGATAATTTGGTGCTTAATTCAAAAGTTTTATGCTCCAGCCGAATCGCCACAACTGAATATCTTATATGGGGGTGCTACGTTGACGTTACGCTAGCACCCCCACTTCTTTAAACAACGCAAAGTCGATGAAACATATCGCATAATTAGGTGCTAATTTGGTGCTAATTTGTTGCTCAATTCAAAAATTTAGTGCTCCAGCGGAGTCGCCGTAATTGGTTGTTTTATATGGGGTGCCAGCTTAAGGGTAGGGTACCACCCCCACTTCTTTAAACAACACAAAATCGAAATGGAGCATATTGCATAATTAGGTGCTCAACTCTAAAACTCAGCGCTCCAGCCGAATCGTCGTAACTGATTATTTTATATGGGGGTGCAAGCTTGACGTTACGCTAGGACCCCCACTTTCTTAAACTGCACGCATAAACTTCGAAATAATCGTATAATGAAAGTGTTAATTAAGTGCTAATTTGGTGCTCCATTCTCGAATTTAGTGCTGCTGCAGGGGTGCCAGAAATTATAATTTTTATATGGGGAAACTGGATTGACGTTACGCCAACACCCCCAATTTTTTAAACCGCATGCATCAACTTCCAAATAAGCGTTTAATGAAAGTATTGATTAAGTGCTAATTCGGTGCTCCATTCCCGGATTAAGTGCTCCTGCAGAACTGACAGAAATGATTAGTTTTTATTGCAGCCTCCACTTCTTCAGTTCGTTCTTTTTTTATAAAAAAGCGTTAGTTAAGGCAGTTTCGATTTTTGATATACAGGGTTACTGGTAACTCGACGTGTTCCTTGCAAGGCGTTATAATAGAGTCAAAATGCAACAAAATAAAGCCACAAATGTTCTACCGATTTTCAGTGGTTACTGAGATATTTGAATTTTTAGGTCTTTTAAAAAAAAAACACGGATTTAGCCATTTAAAATAAGAATTAAAAAAAACTACTTAGTAACTGGGTCAAAACTTATTTTTTTCTCTTAGCCAACATTGTGGCAGATACTTCCCAATCATTCAAAATTTCAAAAATTATTCACATCTCGAAATTTTTAATTTAAAATACTTAAAAAAAAAATTTACAATTTTTTTTACTTATTTTTAAATGTAGTATTACTCAAAAAAATTATATGACACAAAGTGTACAAACCATTACAAAAACATGTCCGTCTTGTCAGCTTCCCAAAAAAGTATAAATATCAATAGAAATCCTTCAAATAATTGGAGGAACTTGCATTAACTTTAACGGGGAACCCTTATTCGATTTTTATGTTTTAAAAAAAAACACGGATTTAGCCATTTAAAATAAGAATTTAAAAAAAAAATACTTAGAAATCTATTTTCTTCTCATAGCCAACACTTTGCAAAAAATTTCTCAATCATTAAAAATTTCAAAAATACTTCATCTCTCGAAATTTTTAATTAAAAATGTTAAAAAAAATATTTGACTTGATTTAAAATGAATTATTACTCAAAAAAATTATATGGCACACATTAGGAAAACATGCCCATCTTGTCAGCTTTCCAAAAAGGTATAAATGTCAATTCAAACCCTTCAAATAATTGAAGGAAAGCCATTAATCGAGAAAAATAAGACAATTGCATAAATTCATACAAATTTCGAACATAAAGTTTCTTCTTTTCATGAATTGAATTGACATTTATACCTTTTTGGAAAGCTGACAAGATGGGCATGTTTTCCTAATGGTTTGTACGCTTTGTGCCATATAATTTTTTTGAGTAATAATTCATTTTAAATCAAGTCAAACAAATATTTTTCTTTTAAGATTTTTAATTAAAAATTTCGAGAGATGAAGTATTTTTGAAATTTTTAATGATTGAGAAACTTTTTGCAAAGTGTTGGCTATGAGAAGAAAATAGATTTCTAAGTATTTTTTTTTTAATTCTTATTTTAAATGGCTAAATCCGTGTTTTTTTTTTAAACCTAAAAATCGAATAATGGTTCCCCGTTAAAGTTAATGCAAGTTCCTTCAATTATTTGAAGGATTTCTATTGATATTTATACCTTTTTGGAAAGCTGACAAGACGGACATGTTTTTGTAATGGTTTGTACTTTACAGTGTACTTGTAAATTTTTTTTAAGTATTTTAAATTAAAAATTTCGAGATGTGAATAATTTTTGAAATCTTGAATGATTGGGAAGTATCTGCCACAATGTTGGCTAAGAGAAAAAAATAAGTTTTGACCCAGCTACTAAGTAGTTTTTTTTTAATTCTTATTTTAAATGGCTAAATCCGTGTTTCTTTTTTAAAAACCTAAAAATTCAAATATCTCAGTAACCACTAAAAATCGGTAGAACATTTGTGGCTTCATTTTGTTGCATTTTGACTCTATTATAACGCCTTGCAAGGAACACGTCGAGTTACCAGTAACCCTGTATTGTTTGAATTGGTACATTATTTGAAAGTTCGAGTTTTCTATTTCCCCCCTCAACACTACGGACCCCGCCACTATGTTGAAAATGTGCGTTATTGTTTGGCTTGTCCTGTTTCTTTTTAGTATCCCCTATATTGGTCTTACAAGAAATCTTGTAAAACTTTATAAACTAGAGTAATTTATCTACAATTTGAGACTAAAATAAAACCTCTAGCTGCTGTACTTACCGAGATAGAGCTTATAAGGCATAAATCGATGAGCAGGTATTTTTGAATGTTTGCTCATAACTACTCTAGAAATGGCCCGAATTGAAAAATATTGGCCACGTTACGCTTACAATCAAATTATCCTCAACTTTTACAGACAAGCTTTTCCATTTGGAGCATCCGTTGCAAAGATCTGTGAACTTGAAAAGTGATAAAGTGTGATTTTTCTTCGAAGCCTCGAAAATTGTCATTTTTGATTATCGATTTTGACTACCCTACTGAACCGAATTTCAACTTTGAGCAGTGAATTGAACGCAGAATTCAACGGTCTTTAATTTATACCTACAAGTTTTTTCGATTCGACGCGCGGTTTAGGAGTTATAATGATAATATTAAAAAAGGGGCTCAAATTTCTCGGATTTTCGCCCACCAAAAGTTAAGCTCACCTTCTACGACCGTGCAAATTCAGTTTCCATATATTCAGTATCTATAGAAGAGATTAAAATTATTTCCAGATCTTTCCCTAATTATTATTAAAAAGCCCCAAAATTGGCTAATTTTACTGGCCTTATATTGTCTTCGAGCAGTTTGTATAAACTTACCATGTAGAACAGTTTTCTATTGATTACTAGCAGGGCCGTGCCAAGGGAGGGATGAAGGGGGCGACCGACCCGGGCGCCGTTAGCAGGGGGCGCCGAAAACGTGTTTGATATTTGGGAATTTCAATAGCGCATTTTAAAAAGGACATTTGTACATATTTAAACAATGACCGACATCATATGGGTCAAAATCAAAAAAGGGCTATATTTTGGCCAATAAAAAAGTTTCCCAGCCGAATTTTTGTTGAAAAACCCCGGATTCGTGTTCAGCATCCCAAAATACATAGAGGCACACAAAAGTACTGCAAAACTTCCCATCTTAAAACCCCAACCACTTAGAGTATTTTGGATTAGATTAAGTATATACTCGTATACATACTCATCTTTTCAAGTCCAAACAATAATCCATCCAGATCCAGTGGTCGGTCTCTAGTATGTATACAATTACCTTGGAAACTCCTCTTAACGCCAGTTGAATAAAAGCGTCAATCACTAGTGTAAACAAGTACTACACATAGAATTTTCGCGGTAGTAAATATGTACTCATACTCTAACTTTTCTGAGGAAGTCAATAAATCGCCGGAATACTTGTTTAACCAGATACGCACGCGACTTGCTTGGTACCTGTACTTCTCTTGATTGGCACTTGAAAACAAGTCTTGTATGGGGATTCCCCTCGATGAAGTCATCGAACGCAATACATAAATTCATGGACGATTTATTGATGGAATGAAAACTTCCCAAAGCTTATAATAGCTATTCGTATTTTTGCATAAATTACAATTAGCATTACACGTCTAATATATAGAGTGAATCATTTTCTGGGGAATGCCTCGGAGTCGCAAGTAAGTTACGTATGTGACTATGTGCAACAGAAGAGAGAGATTGGGCGCGGTCCTGGAAGCCTTCTGATATGGATCTGACTTTTCTGTTTTCTCCTCTATGTGCTTCCCCCTCCAGTAAATTTAGTACAGACAACTGTCAATTATTGGATGTGAGAAATATTCCCACAGACGGCATACACGGCCGTCTTGTCAAAAAAGATCTGTCAAGTTTTTAGTTTCAAAATGGAAAATTTAATTATTGCGGAATTATTGGATGATTTCGGTGATATCCAAATTGTAAATAATGTGCAAAGCATACTAAATATAGTGCGCGTTGTCATGGATAACAACATGACAAACGATTGGAGTTTGTTGGACGGGATTGAGCGCGAAAACCGACCCAGAAATGCAAATTATTTCGAACAAACAGTTCCCCGATACGACGACTTCCTATTCAAGGAGCAGGTTTGTAGGCTAAAGGCGCAGCAAACTACCAATAAACACTTCGCAACACGTCCTGCACGCTGGCTAACGGATGACTGGCTATGTTGCTTTGGTGACAGAGGCGCCGGTGACATCTGAGAACTGTCAAAATTGCTGATTTTAGAAATTGATCGGAAAATATTCAGAACCAGAGGGGAAATTGTCAGATCCAAAAGTGTCAGTTGTCTGTACTAAATTTATCGGAGGGGAAAGCAAATGGAGGAGAATTTGAGAAATGTCAAACCCTGATCCGCTCGCAGGAACGCAGCCATTAAAAGGAAATGAAATGAGAGAAATGAAGCAATTGGGCACAAGGGTGAAAGTAGGAAGGGGAATGTGAGTTTGACATCTCATGTGACGGCTTTGGCGGGTGTTCCGGGCTATAGAGACAAACTGAATTGTTATTGTTCACCAAGGAGAAGTATGAGGGGGAATGTGAGTTTGACATCTCATGTGCGACTATATGGGCCAATATGGACTGAGCGGGTGTTGCGGAGTGGAGGGCGTGTGCCTCTCTGTTTACTTTTTACAAGTTCGTATGTGGTAGAATTACGTCCCAGAATTTAGTGTACAAAATACGCTTGTTCATCTCCTTCTACTATATACTATATATCTCCGTGGTACCAAGAGAAGAATAATCAAGGCAAACATCGGAGATTGTTGTAAATATCAACTTCACGGACAAACGTGCATTAACGTCCTTCAAGCAATGAGACGTTGGAAGAGGAGACATAATTCAAGATAAATAATAAACTATGTAGTTGAGGAGCAATGCCTTATTGTATGTATTTGGCAAAACAAAAAAAGTTTGGATTCAATTGCATAACGAATTATAGGAAATGACAATTATTGTTATAAGACTAACGTGCATTTAGATAGAAGCAAAAAATTATAGCTTTTTGAATAACACATGTTGGTTTCTCTGTGTATACTATGAACTGGTCACTAGCGACGTAGAAAAATAGCCACTTTGTAAGACACATTGCTTTCTTGAATGAAGACTTTTTTGAGTTTTTGCTTTTATCTCCCTATTAATTCTAGCAAAAACTTTCTGAGACAAAATTAAAGATCACAAAAATATGTATGTATCAAAAACGTTGAAACCACTTTTTGTGTCTTTAATAGTTTTCCAGATTATACACGTTTTGTATGCGCGTGAATGTTTTTACGTTTTGCATCTTCTAAAGTACGAGTACACATTACAATAATGACCACGACTCGTTTTTGTAAAGAATTTTGGCTACTTTACGTTATTCCTACAGCATTTTTTGGGCGTAGTGTCAATTGCAGAAATATATTTTACACACACACATTACACAAACAACAAGGGTATGTTGTTTGTGTAATGTGTGTAAGTTAACCCGAATAACCCCCAATTAATCTACACCGCAGTACAAAACCAGGAGTCCGAAGCGTATATACCCTAGACTTGTACAGACCTAGTGGTGATACCAAAAGTCCCAATTGGCAACGACCATATGCATTAAAAGTGGGTCTCCTATATGGCCAGTTCATACGAGAGGTTGGCACTCATTCAGTGGGATCTTGACCATTCTCAAAATCAATTAACTAACCCATTCTACAAATATTTGTCGAATTTTTCAAGTCGCTAGCTTCATTCTATCGAAAATTAACGCTTATTTGAAGTTTCACTTGTAGGAGAGGTAGGGGTTCCTTGGGTCGGATCTTGCCCAGCATTTCCACCAACCAATTAGATCCCCCTACAAACATTTAAACAAAATTTCAAGTCTCTAGCTTCACTCTATCGAAAGTTATCGCTTATTTGAATTTTCTTTTGTAGGGGAAGTAGGGGTTTCGTTGGTCGGATTTTACGTATTTTCAACATTAGCCGACTGGATCATACTACAAACATTTGACAAAAATTTCAAGTCGCTAGCTTTATTTTGTTGTAAGCTATCGCTTATTTTAAGTTTCATTTCTAGGGGAGGTAGGGGTTCCTTAGGTTGGATCTTGCCCATCTTTAATGCCAACTAACTCAATCTCACTTTCAACATTTGACCAAAATTTCAAGTTGCTGGCTTCATTCTATCAAAAGTTATCGCTTCTTTGAAGTTTCATTTGTAGGGGAGGTGGGGGTTCCTTGAGTCGGATCTTGCCCATCTTCAATACCAACAAAGTAGGTCTTATTAGCAACATTCTTTCAAATTTTCAACTTGCTAGTATCATTTTTTCGAAAGTTATCGTAATTAAAGGAATATTTAATTTTTTGAAATTTGTAGGAGAGGTAGGCGTTCCTTTGATCTGATTATGCCCGACTTACAAAACCTTAAGCAGCTTTTCACCTCAAGGTTACATGCCAAAAATGAGGTGTCTACGTCAATTGGTTCAGGAGTTATAGACAAAACACCTGAAAAGTAGGGTAGTACGGGATTCTTTGTAAGAAAATTACCGTTAGTTTTCAACTGATCAGTTTTATTTTTCCCAGGAGAGTATGAAATTACCCTCATGAGTAATCTGCCAAAGCTAGAGCTTTTCATGTTTCTTTAATCGGGAGTTATACATACATTTATGTATTTTACATATGTAGGGGAGGTAGGCGTTCTCTTAGCCTGATCATGCCCATTTTCAATACCATCCAACTAGATCACACTTCCAACATTTGACCAAAATTTCAAAACTCTAGCTTCATTTTATCGAAAGTTATCGTGCGAACGGACAGACAGACGGACAGACAGACAGACAGACAGACAGACAGACAGACAGAGAGACAGACAGACGGACAGACAGACAGACAGACATGGCTAAATCGAATCAGGAGGTGACCCTGATCATTTATTTGTATATATATACATTGCCATACCTCCGGAGCCTCCTTTAAGGTGTTACATATTTCTGTCGTGACAAAAACAATATACCCTATACTATAAGTCTAGGGTATAAAAAAACACGCCTAATATCTCCGCAGCTAAGCGTTCAACAAAAAAAAACTTTTTAAAGTGCATTAAATTTACAAATTTTTTATTTAAATATCGCCATCGAACGATCACAACTTTACAATAAATAAAACTTTAAGATTTGATTTTTTTTTTCTGCTAAAAAAATTAAGATGGGTACTTTTTCCGATATTTAACAAGATGCAAAACCAATGCAAACTATGTGCATTGGTTTTGTATCTTGTTAAATATCGGAAAAAGTACCCATCTTCAGAGTTTGTAAGTAGATATTTTAATTATGTACCTATAATTTGATATCAGTGGAAATTCAGTATCATCAATACTCACGTTGAAAACTTATTAGCGGTACATCCGGGACCTGATTCTGAATGTAACAATCCAAGCGATGGAGGAACAGTGGCCGGGTGCTAGGTTGGAGATTATAACCAGGGAGGACATTCATATCCAACCCAGAGCTCGGACCAGCGTATGCAAATTTAGTCATTGAGAGAGAGTCATTGAGTTGGCAATCCGAACGCTCCCAACAGGCGTATTGTTAAGCTAGAGGAGACCAAGAGGAATAATCAATCAATTAACACGGGATCCCTTGTTCCTCTGGCTAAAACATAACTATTGCTCTTAGCGTATATAAAAGAGACAATAGGGAGGGCCTTGAACAAGAATCGGTATCGACTGTGATGGACGTGGGAGAAGCTCATTCATAAGACAGAGCTGCCGGCTGACGAGACTGTCAATGGTTTCGAACTATCTATCTAAATCTCTCTCTTTTGTTTTTGGACGGCGGGATTCTCATGCCTCGTAGGCACCTCCAAGTAGGTGCCTGGGAGACATTAGAATCGGCCTGGTGAGTTAGACTGACACCACTGTGGTAGAGAAGCCAAATTTGCTATCTGATCGTGAATGTTAAAATTTCGACAAAAATCATTCTACGCCATTCTAAAGCAGCGTCGGCTGCTCTTTACTATTCAACTATGCTTGGCACAAAATGCTGAGGATTTCGTTTTGGTTCAGGAACCATGCGCCGTGAACGATCTTGTGAGTGGCCTTAGGTCTTTTTCTATGTAAGAAGCGGGGAAAACCCCCCGCAAGTGTATACTCGCGAAAAGTGCTGTTCATGTCTTCTTTGTCGCGGCTTAGGGATAGCGATAAAGATACGGTTGTATCTCCAATACTCCAGAGTCGGAAACCATTAAGTTATTACTGATGGCTTAAAAACGGAGGAGCGTATAGGCACTGGGGTCTATTCGGAGGAATTACGAGTAGATGTTTGCTAGTCACAAAAGGCTGCTGATGCTGGAGAGGAAGCCTCTCAGGAGAGTCGGGGGGGGGGGGGGGGGGGTCATTACGAAACATTGCTGGGTGGGTGAGCAGAGCACGCTAATCGTCTGCGACTTCCATACGACGATTATTTCAGAAGCGCCTAGTGGTAGTATATCTGTTCTCCGCTCTGTACGGCAGCCTCTATAACCTAATTTAACCTACGTAAGATACGGTTGTGCATTGAATAAAGCCTCCAACATTGTTAAGTGGTATACATATGATCTAAAACTCAAGAGGATATAGGGGCGGACGTTGCAGGCCCGTCTCATTAGATATCCATTCCTATGGGAAAGTATTCTACGGTATCTCAGGCGGAAGTACACCTAATCGAGACTTGCACGAACATTTGCTTAGCAGCCAGATACCGGTGCAGGAATATCGTAATCTTCAGCCAGGCGGTCATCAAAATACTAAGCAATTTCACAATTTCGACGAAATTGGTTCTTAGTTGTCGTGAAGCTCTACAAAGACTAGGCTCTGTAAACAAGGTCACCATATTTTGGGTCCTCGGGCACGTCGGTATCCCAGGAAACGAGACAGCCGATGCGTTGGCGAGGAAGGCTTCTGCAGTCCCAGTCGTCGGCCCTAAGCCATACTGTGGACTCCTCTCTTGTAGTGCGAGACGGCACATCAGGCAATGGGAGCACTTAGTAATAATTGCGCACTGGGACAGTACCCCTGGACTCAGACAGGTCAAACTGTTTATAGCTGGTCACTCGCGCAATCGTACCATTAAGCTGTTGAGATTACGCAAAACCCGGGGGAGAATTATCTGCGGGCTCTTTACGGGTCCTTGAGAAATCATCTATATAGAATGAGGATCGCCTGTGACCCAAGCTGTCGCTTCTGTGAGTGTGAGGATGAAGCATCTCAGCACATTCTTTGTGATTGTGACCCACTTCAAGTCCGCCGCGTAAAATGCTTCGGCGACGCATTTCCTATAACGGAAACTATTGCCTCACTAAAACTCGATCAGCTGAGCAGATTCGTGAGAATGATTGGTCTCAGCAATTAATCCCTAATCTGACTTGACACCAGAGTGTAGCACAATAGACCTTCGGGTCGCAGTGCCTGGTGGTCCTTCGGGCCAACCGCCCTCCACATAATCTAATCTAATCCATGCCGTTACGTTAATTTTCCCTAAATGAACAGCACTATACGAATATACCATTAAAGTATCCATCAGGAGCAGTACCCCCTGTATTTTACTATTTTTTTTTTAGTTTTGGTATATTAATTTTATCTTTGGCGCCGCCAAGAATAAAAAGATCTTTCGAGTCATTTAGCGATTGAATTAATATAATAATAATTAATATCTGTTCGTTTTGAATGGGTGAATTTGCAATGACTGTGACTAATGAGTAATGACAGTGCCTGCTTCCAGTGTAGAGTTGTTATAGAGAAGTCTAAAATGTGGAAACGCTATTATTATTGCCGGGACCTACAAAAATTGTCCATTAAAAGGGGCATCCGCTCTAAAGAGGTGTCCGTTAAGAAAGGCTTCACAGTACATGGAATTCGGTCGGAGTTATAACCCGCTGGAGAAAACGAGGCGTGTCGCGGCCGTCGTAATAGGCTAACTTAAGTGTCTCATACTCAATTGCCCCAACCCTTTGTGGGGCATAGCGCGTCAACTGTTCCATGTGGCCCAGTTAACGTTTCGTTGGCATAAACTGGTTTCGGAGAATGCAGTTGCCCGCACGCTCCTCCTGCACATCCATGGCCATGAACGTCGTCGTGGACGGGATTCGAACCCGAAGCGCCGGTAGTGAAACATGAGACTGATGCCTCAACGCACTGCGCTACCGGTTGCCCCACAGTGTCTCAGGCAAACATACACCATCCGGAATTCCTGTCCGGAAAAACTGATGAGGCCTTGAGGAATTCCGGATCGTGTATGGTCGTTTCAGGCCTCCTTCAGGCGGCCGGATTGGCCTTTCAGGCGGCCGGAAGGAAAATCGTTCCCGCCAGGCCTCCACCACACACGTTCCGGATTTTTTGCACCGGAAAAACTGATCAGGCCTGGCCTTGAGGAATTCCGGATCGTCAATGGCATGTCCAAACCGCCTTGAGTTGGATGGACAATTGGCAATCGATCTTATTATCATAGAATGAAAGTATCTATCTATTGGATTGAATTTTACATTCCATAGCCAAGCTTCAGATACATTCGTCTATTGAAATAAACTGCAGTGAAAATTCATTCTAGTCACGCGGCCGGACAAGCCTTTGAGGCGGCCGGATGGATAATTGCAAATTGATGTTATCGCCATAGAATGAAAGTATCTATCTATTGCATTGAATTTTATGGCGTTTTACTTTCCATAGCCAAGCTTCAGATAAATTCGTCTATTGGAAAAAACTGCAGTGAAAATTCATTCTAGTCACGCGGCCGGACAGGCCTTTGAGGCGGCCGGATGGATAATTGCAAATTGATGTTATCGCCATAGAATGAAAGTATCTATCTATTGCATTGAATTTTATGGCGTTTTACTTTCCATAGCCAAACTTCAGATACATTCGTCTATTGGAAAAAACTGCAGTGAAAATTCATTCTAGCCACGCGGCCGGACAGGCCGCCTGACAGGCCGCCGAACAGGCCTTTGAGGCGGCCGGATGGATAATTGCACATTGATGTTATCGCCATAGAATGAAAGTATCTATCTATTGTATTGAATTTTATGGCGTTTTACTTTCCATAGCCAAGCTTCAGATACATTCGTCTATTGGAAAAAACTGCAGTGAAAATTCATTCTAGCCACGCGGCCGGACAGGCCGCCTGACAGGCCGCCGGACAGGCCTTTGAGGCGGCCGGATGGATAATTGCACATTGATGTTATCGCCATAGAATGAAAGTATCTATCTATTGCATTGAATTTTATGGCGTTTTACTTTCCATAGCCAAGCTTCAGATACATTCGTCTATTGGAAAAAACTGCAGTGAAAATTCATTCTAGCCACGCGGCCGGACAGGCCGCCTGACAGGCCGCCGGACAGGCCGCCGGACAGGCCGCCGGACACGCCGCCGGACACGCCGCCGGACGGGCCTTTGAGGCGGCCGGATGGATAATTGCAAATTGATCTTATCGCCATAGAATGAAAGTATCTATTTATTGCATTGAATTTCTCGACACTTTACTTTCCATGGGCAAATTTCAGATACATTCGTCTAATGAAATAAATTCCTGGAAAAATGCATTCTTGTCAGGTGGCCGAACAGGCGGCCTGGAGTTTATTGCAATGTATCCCGCTGCTACCCCGCGGAAATAAAATTTTATCTCATTATACCAATCTGAAACTTGCCTTTGGAAAGTGAAAAATAAGGCATATTTTAATAAAGTTAAGAAAGATGCCGCCTCTGATCGCCTATTAGAAAAACTACGCACTATTGATAAAAAAGCGACGAAGGGGGAAATTTTTAGGAAGATTAATAATCTTCGAAGCTCCTATCGCAGCTTGGCTATGGAAAGTAAAATGCCGTACAATTCAATGCAATAGATAGATACTTTCATCGTATGGCGATAAGATCGATTTGCAATTATCCATCCGGCCGCCTCAAAGGCCTGTCCGGCGGCCTGTCAGGCGACCTGTCCGGCCGCCTCAAGGCGAACTCTCCGGCCGCGTGACTAGAATGAATTTTCACTGCAGTTTTTCCCAATGGACGAATGTATCTGAAGCTTGGCTATGGAAAATAAAATGCCGTACAATTCAATGCAATAGATACAATAGATACTTTCATTCTATGGCGATAAGATCGATTTGCAATTATCCATCCGGCCGCCTCAAAGGCCTGTCCGGCGGCCTCAAGGCGGCCTGAAGCAGCCATACATGATCCGGAATTCCTCAAGGCCGGGCCTGATCAGTTTTTCCGGAGGGAATTCCGGATGGTGTATGGTGTGTTCTATATTCAGGCAAACCGGAAGGCCGGGCCTCATCAGTTTTTCCGGACAGGAATTCCGGATGGTGTATGTTGGGCTGAGATAAATGAACATAAACATTTTTATATATGTTATAGGCAAGTGGGGTATTATACAGGGAGTCCGGAAATTGGCGTATAAACGCACTGACACGTGATTCCAAATGCAATTTTAAGCAAAAAATAAAAAGGGATAAAAGGAACATTGATTCGAATTCTTGCATTTCTACATTTTTTTTAAATGACCTGCCTCACATCACTAAGAAACACAATTTACAGAAAACTAAGCTAGATAGAAAACTCAAATAAAAAGTGAGTCACAAAATACAAAAAAAAAATACAAAATTTATTTGTTAGAAATCAGACAAACGGTTTGTTATAAATTAGTAAAGTCAACATTTTTGCTTTGCTCCGAAAAAAAAATCCATCGTCCTTTCCTTGAATTTGTGCATACGTAATGTACTGTTCTTTTTTCCAAAAATGAGTTCTCTATTATGATCAAATCGTGTTAAAAACATTTCATCCTATTTTTTTAATTTCTGACATTTCTGGCACTTCGACAATGTTCGAGTTCGCGTTAGACAGTATGTGGCCGGGCTTAATCAAAGCTTGCCTGCTTGAAAGGAAAAGCACCATGTGCTCTGGCGTATTCTCAACAGCGTATTAGTGAAACGCTCGTGATAGAAAATGACGCAGATAGGGGCAGAATCCAGCGACAGCCCTGATACCTTTCGAGATAGGCCGAGGATATCCGATAGCTAACGGCGTCCTTTATGCATCGCCCCAATACTCCAAATGTGTTTCTTTCCTTCTATCCGAATGAAACGGACGCGGCGCGGACATGCATTATCGATCAGATACGCAAAGTAAGCTTACTTACATACGTACCAAGTATGCTAATGGCGGCTACAAACAATGGTCCATCGCTGTCAATTGGTATCGTGAATCTACACAATTGGCTCATAATGGCTTTCAAATCAATTTTCTGCCCAACGCCATAGCCACTAAACGCGCTATACGTGTAGAATTACAATGGCAATGGCTTCCAATCGCAAGTCATGGTCCGTTGTCTGTACCAGGCATCAGACTGAACTCTAAAGAACATGCATACATGCTGAGGCGCATTCTTTATATATAGTACTGTACTCTTATTTATACTATAATGTTTAATTTGAAGAACGGGCTCTAATTTGATGTGCTGAAAGATTTTAAACGTCCAAATCTTTTTTACGTTACCTATTTCTCGGCCTTGAACTCACTGACCACACTCTCACTCAATTTCGAGATGTATGATTCGAGTATGTCGTATACATACCTATTACTTGCTAATTTTGGCACATGACACAATACTCGTATTACACTGTTTACTGACAAACAAGCGATCGTCCCTAAGTATTATTGCTATCTCAGAAATGACAAATTATATTAGCTACGTTCCTAAAACGACAGCGCTAAGTCAGCGCTTTACAATTGCTAACCAGCTCCTTGTGATTATTTTCGTATTTTGGAATTAGCATGCCGTCTGTCTCATTTTTGAAATGCCTTGTTCAATTTGGCATTTAACAGAAAATTTTAAATTTCTTGCTTTGATGAGTCCCAGGGGACACGCAAGATATTATAACAATTCTCCTTCCCACAATAAATTCTGGCAATCACGGCAAACACACGACCATCGACCATACACAACACAACCAAGGTTAGAATCGACGTTTGACAGAACAGGCATTTGTCATTTTGCAACTTGACAATTGCCGCAAATGTCAAATATTGTGCTGAGTCAGAAAAGCGAGAACATTTTATGCTGGCTAAAACTGAAAGTGCTATAGTTTCAGCGCTTAGCTCAGTACAAGCGTTTCTAGGACAAATTACCACGCAGCACTAAGCGCTTCTCATGGCTGTTGTTTTAGGAACGCCGCCATTGTGTAGTGGTGTCCATCAGCGCGACCACGAATCGTGACTCTTAATAACCAAGTACATACCCGTACGTACAAAAAACTGAGTACAGAGTTTACCTGAGCGTACCTAACCGGTTTTCTTCATAATAAAGATATCAAAGTCAAAAGATATCCGTGTGTCAGATAAAAAATAATCGAAAGCTAGACACAATATAATTTGCAACCAATTTAATCTACACTAAGTATAAATAATAACTGAGAACGAGAGATAAAGAATCTATTTTTAATTACGATTCGCTTGTCTAGAGTTGGGAAATACATATTTGTATTTTAATCTTTAACATACTCGTATTCTGAACGGAACGGATAACGAAAATTTATTCATCCTGCGAGTTATGAATGGATTACTAGTATAGATTAATTTTTGTATTTACAGTGACTCAACTTTTTCAACGCGCCTGTCTACATAATTAAAATAAATAACCTTTCAAATCTACTGGACCCGACGGTATTATCCCGGCGGACTTGCAGCAATGTTCGGATATTCTATATCCTGGAACAGAGAGTATCTGAAAGGCCTGCCTGGAGTTGGTCTATGTCCCTCTCATTTGGCTGAAGGTTAGGGTTGTTTTTCTTCTGTCTTACTGAAGTGCAATAAGCTTCAACGCCTTGCCTGCTTTGGCATCACTGGAGCTATGCCCACTTGTCCTACGGCAGCCTTGGAGGCGATTATTGGACTTACTCCGTTGGATATATTCATTCAAGAATCAGCAGCTCTAAATGCTCTAGATTTCGTGTAACTTCCGACCTTACATAGTGAAGAAAGCGGTCACAGGAGCATTTTGAATCGAATCCTGACGTGCAGATCTGCATGAGATCAGATTACATGATCACGGAGGATTGTTTCGACAGAAAAATATTTCAGCCCTCATCACTGAGCGGTCAGGCATAAATGGGGAATTGGCACGCCCTGTCCAGACCCTAGATGTATTAAGTGGTTCACCGATGGATCTAAAACAGAACAGGGTGTTGGTGCAGGTGTCTTTGGACCCAACACCAGTATTCCGATCGCAATGGGAGTCTCGCCCAGCGTTTTTCAAGCTGAGATCCGGGCCACCAGGGCATTGAGAGGAACGACGCTGCGGATGAACTTGCTAGACAAGGATCAGCCTGTCGTCTTCATGGAAGTGAGCCTTACTGTGGCTTTGGGCTAGCCTCGACCAAACTGCTGATCACAGATTGGTCTACACTATTGCGTCATCAGTACTGGAATAACCTTCCAGGGCAACGTCAATCAAATGAGCTGATAACGCCCTTCATTCACAAGGGTACTACTTAAATGAGTAGAACCCATCTAAAACCTTTAGTGGGGTACTTATCTGGCCATCACCTTGTCAGATATCACCTGAACAAGAAGAGTCTCTCCAGCGAGACTGAATGCCGTCTCTGTCTGGAGGACGTGGAAACGACCAAACACATCTTGTGCGAATGTCCCGCCATCGCGTGTTTTAGGATGACACTCCTCGGGCAGGCTACTATCAGCACTGTAGACTTCAGGTTGATTCCTGTTAAAGACTTCATGCCCTTTATTATAAAGGTGGACGGTATTTTGAATTAATGGGCTACAGCACAATAGATCTTTCATGGTCGCAGTGCCTTCCTGCTGGGACAGTAGCGAAAGCGGGTAGAAGCTCGCAAGTGCGCCCGAATGACCCAATATGCGATTGACAAGCATTTTGTCATAAGCGGCTATTACCCTATAAACGAAAATCTTTTGTGAACGATATTTTAAAAGAACTTTTGTGGAAGGTGCGCGAGGAAGTACTTGAAACAAGCAGCGTTGGCGCCAATATTTACTTAGGCTTACTACTACACACACACAAAGTTCTTTTAAATACCGTTCATAGAAGATATTTGTAAAATAACTTTTATAGTGTAATAGCCGCCATAGCCTGATAAAATCACACAGTCAATGGGAATTTAATAGGTCTCTTTAAAAACTGCAGTGTTTTCCACGGCGATTACGAAAGCTCTGCCTAGGTCAGAGCTTTCGTAATCGGGTGTCAAGTGATGAAAGTTAAAGATAATGTAACTTTGACAGACAGCTAAGATGTAATGAAATCTCTCGAACCGGGTCTGAAATCTGTCACAAATTCATAGAAACATCTATATCATTATCATCGTGGCGCGATAGCCCGACGTCGGGCCTTGGCCGCCTGGATCATTGTCCTCCAATTATCTCGGTCACGCGACTGCGTCCTCCAATTTTAGAAGCCCAGCAGCTGCGCGGCGTCCACACCTACTGAGCACTCCCAACGAGATCTCGGTCGTCCTCGCAGTCTCGCTCCGTCGACTCGTTCTGAATGCATTACTCTCTTAGTCATGCGATTATCGTCCATTCTTTGTACATGCCCTGCCCATTGAAGTCGTTGTGGTTTGACGATTTACGAAACTTGCAGCTCATCGTACATTTCATACAACTCATGGTTGTACCGGATGCGCCATCCATCTCGATCGCAAACAGCCCCGAAAATTCGCCGTAGAACCTTACGTTCAAAAGTGTCTAGCATGTTTTCGGATCCTGAGTTAGGGTCCATGCTTCGCAGCCATAGCATAGCACTGGTCGTATAATGGTTTTGTACACGCGGAGCTTCATGTCTCTGTGCACATGCTTCGATTTCATTATGGGGACACCGAGAAAAAAGTCTTATTAGCTAACTGTATCCGTCGCTTGATTTCGTCAGTTTCGTTGGCGTCCCTTGACAAGTTGCAACCCAGGTAAATGAAGTTGTTCACGAACTCGATGTTGAGGTCCCCCACATTGATGCTCGGTTGTGCAGGTGTCCTTGTCGTCGATTGCATCATTATTTTAGTTTTACCCTCGTTAATACGAAGTCCAACTTCCTTTGCAGCGGTATCGAGCGTATGCAGAAGTTCTTCTGCGTCGGCCAATCTTCGGGACATGATGTTGATGTCGTCGGCGTAGGCTGCTAATTGTGTCGACTTGATGAGTAGCGTCTTGCTGTTGTCCATATTCATGGCCCGAATAACGTATTCCAGTGCTAGGTTGAAGAACGTCGTTTCAAACCAGTGCGTGTTTCAAATAGATCAGTAAGTCTATTATGTATCCTGACTTGTGAGACGGAGTTGGTCATCGTCATCTTAGTCAGTCGCACTAATTTGGCCGGTATACCAAATTGCAGCATGATGTTGTACAGTACTCCACGATCGATACTGTTGCATGCCTGCTTGAAGTCGACAAAAATTTGGTATACGTCTACGTTGTATTCCCAGCACTTCTGGAGTATCAGTTTGACTGAGAAGAGCTGATCGGTTGTGGAGTGACCAGGTCTGCAACGCTTTGATATTCGCCAATGATTCGTTCTGTGTACTGTTTTATTCTATTTTTCAGAATTTTCATCAAAATTTTAGTGAGATGCCCTGTAATTCTCACACCGCAGTTTATCTCCCTTTTTATGAATTGGACAGATGATGCTTCTGCGCCAATCGTCTGGGATCTCCTCGTCTTCCCATACTCGCAGGAGTAATTGATGTACGGCATCAACTAGACTCATTCCACCGAATTTTAGCAGTTCAGCTGGAATCTCGTCAGCGGCCGGCGCTTTATTTCGTTTTAGTGATCGCAACGCGAGATCAACTTCCTCTTCTGTCGGGGGTTGTCCTTGTCCTTACTAAGGCTAGTCCTGGGTTGGTAGCCGTTCTTAATTGTATTTACTAGTTTGTACGCTTGTCTGGTGTTCCTATTAGCTATGTTTTCGTTTATGTTCAGCAACTGCTCGTCAAAGTATTTACGTTTCTTACGTCTAATTATTCTATTAGATATTCGCCGTAGCTCGTCATATTTTTCTCTTCAGGATCTGGTTCCTCGTTGAATCCATTGTCCGTAGGCCTCGTTTTTCGCGTCAAGTGAATTTTTGCATTCTTCGTCGAACCATTCATTTCGCGCACGCCGGGCTTTATATCCCACGACTTTCTCTGCGACATCCTTGATGGTATCCTTGAGTTCTTCCCAGAACCCATGGACGCCTGTGTTGCTGATGTTGTGTAGCATAGGTGATAGTCTTTCCCCAAGGGCGGAAATATACGCCACCGCTGTAGCATCACTCAAAAGCTTATCAACCGCAAAGATTTTGGGAGGGCTGATTCTTGATTGGTGCACAGAGGAAATTCTACATCTGTAGGTCGTCTTCACCAAGTGATGATCTGAGTCGCAGTTTGCTCCTCGATAGGAGCGGACGTCTATCACACTAGACGCCCACCTCCTGCAAATGAGGACGTGGTCAATTTGGTTGACGGTATGTGCGTCTGGAGACTTCCAGGTCTGTTTGTGAATGCGTCTACGCGGGAAACACATAGAGCTTACGACTAGATTCCTGCTGCAGGCGAAGTCGATAAGTCGCTGACCGTTGTCGTTACATTCTTCATGGAGACTGTACCCTCCAGTGGTCCCCCGGTGCCAACTTTCATTTCCGACTTTCGCGTTAAAGTCTCCCAGCAGCAATTTGACGTCCTTTGTTGGAAGTGAGTCAAAGAGAGTCTCAAGGCGGGCGTAGAACTCGTCTTTTACTGCGTCTTCTTTGCCTTCAGTGGCATGCACATTGATGAGCCAGAGATTGAAGAATCGAGTCTTAATGCCAATCGCACACAGCCGTTCATTTATGGGTTTGAAGTCAGTAATATGCGGTTTGAGGTGATTGTTCACTCTAAACTCCTTGCGGCCCGATGGTTTGCCATTTGTAAAAATTGGGTGCGATTTCTTGTCATTGATCTCGCTGCCAAGCCAATTTGTTTCCTGGACTGCAGTAATGCTCAGTTTGTACTTTTCGACCTGTTGAAGGAGGGCCTTCTCGGCCCCCGGTTTGTTCAGGGAGCGTACATTCCAGGATCCGAAAGAATAATCCTTTAGTCGTGGTCGTCGTTGTTGATCCGTCCAATCCGAGGCTTTTATTCCAGGTTTCTTGACATGGAGTGGTTTTTGCAAGGACGAGTTGTCAGCACGTCGCTTAACCCCATTCAGGGGATGGCCTCGGAAGAAAGCTGCTTCAGATGGTTTAATAAACGTGCTGGAGTTCACACAACTATGTTGCAGGTCCAACTACGCAAGTCATTCCATCCTACTAAACCTGAGACGCTTAGGTGTTCGTCAGCCATTCAGGCTACAGCTATCTGCCTTTTCCAAACTGTCTTATCGCTAAGACATTGGCCGTCAGCGATTTGATACACTACCGTTACCAGGGGGCGCCCACGCGGAGGACTATGGAAAAGGACTTTGCCCCCAAACATCTACATACTTATCTTTAAATCCAAACTAACGACTAGTACAACAAAAAAACAACCCTTTTAACAAAGCCGTTGTGGCCCAAATTGTATTATATTTGCAGCGCTGTTGTCGCTGTAAAGACAACAGATCAGAGCTGCTGTGAGAGTCATAACTGGACCGTAGTTGGGCAGCACGCTATAATACTTCGCATTCCCTATCACTACTTCTGAAGGAGTTGACGATGGAAATTGGAGGAGGAGTGTATTTTTTATTTCTCTGCACCTTTTTTGCTTTGGCAAGAAGGAAGGCAATCATGGTCTAGGCAACAGGAACCAAAATTGCGACATGTTCGTGGAGTTTCGCAACTCTCGTCAACTCGTCATCAGCGGTACCCTGTTCAAGCACAGACGATGCCGTTTAACAACCTAAGTTTCTCCGGATGACATAACAAAGAACCAGGTTGACTATATAGCCATTTCCAAGAGGAATTGTCTCTTAGGTGTTAGATCGAATCGGGGTGCTGATATCGGCAGTGATCACCAACTTGTTGAGCTTACGAAAAGCGGAAATCCACCGAACTCAAAATGTAAGAATCTTGCAGGTTTTGATGTGCACTTAAAGATCCATCTATAAGACATGCATATTCCACCGCCTTGCTCGAAAGAGCTGATGCACTTATGAGACACCAACAATTGACGATAGATGACTTTTAGGGAGCGTGGTAGAAGACCATTCATCTGTGACACTACATGGTCTCTAATTTTGGCACGCAAGAGAGAACAAATTAACTCAGCTACTGACGACGCAGTCAAAAAACAACTTAGAGCCGAAAGGCGTGCAAAGAAGAGTAACACGGGACAAATGCAACTACATCAATGCATTAGCAGAGAAGGCAGAAGAAGTGGCTTAACGTGGTAAAAGTGGAACCCTACACAAACTTATCAAGCCATTAACTGGCAAATATTTTGCAACTGAACATCGCGTGAAAGATAAAGACGGGTCCCTACTGGTCACTGGTGAACACCAACGGTGGTGCGACGGTGGAGAGATCAACAACACCTTTGGACATTCGAACACATCTTCACTAGAAGCAGAAAATATTCCGCAAATGGTCAGAGTTGACACCAGCCCACAATATAAACTGGCAGTAACTGTGGCTATTAAATCGATGGAAGCGGGTAAAGCCCCGGGAAAAGATGAAATTCTGGTGGATCTCTTTAAGGCGGATATCAACGCTACTGCAGATATTTTTCTCCCCCTTATCCAAGACTGTTGGGAAACCGAAACTCTCCCTAAAGAATTGAATAACGGCGTCATTATTAAGATCCCGAAGAAAGGTAACTTGAAGGATTGTAATAATTGGCGTGGAATTGCCTCCTCCCCGCAACCTCCAAACAGATGGCAAGAATAGTCTTAAGCAGGATCAATCATATACAGTTGACCGCACACTGAACGACGAACAGGCTGGTTTTCGCGAGTGCTTTTCATGTAGCGACCACATCAACACCCTCCGAACTATTATTGAACCATCTGCAGAATGGAGATCCCCATTACATTTCATGTTCATCGATTTCGAGAAGGCGTTTAACAGCATTGACCGAGAATACATCTGGAAGGCTTTACATACGAGACGTATACCAGATAAAGTCACATCCATCATCAAGGAGTCCTAAAGCGGAGTCCAATGTCACGTCTTACACAAGGGTAAGCTTTCAGATCTCTTCGAGGTACATACCGGAGTGAGGCAAGGCTGCATTTTGTCACCTATATATTGATATTGATAGCCCGTAAGGAGGTACTTTGCAGCGCGCTTCATGACCACCAGAGCAAAGGTATTAGATGGAAGCTGTTTGAATACCATCAACACCTGGATTACACTGACGATATTTGTCATCTTTCAACTAGATCAGATCATCTACATAGTTCAAATGACGGATGCCCTGCACCCCGAAAGTGGCAATGCGGGGCTTAAAATCAATGCTGCTAAAGCTAAGTACTTGAGCCTGGATCCAGGAAGACAGAGCGAAATTTGTGTTTTGGGGCAGATGGTGGGAAAAGTGGGCAATTTTTGCTACCTCGATAGCGTGGTTACAGCAGATGGTGAAGCGGATGCTGATGTACTGTCTCGCATGAATAAGGCTCGGGCAGCTTTTTTTCAGTTTGACTCCTTTCTGGCAAAACAACAAACATCTCCAGACGTACCAAACTCAGGATCTTCGAAACCAATGTAAAATCTGTGCTTCTTTATTGCTATTCAATTTGGGAGATGACCAGTAAGATAACAACTAAGTTGCAAATTTTCGTGAACCAGTGTCTACGGCGCATCCTACACATACGCTGGCCAGAGGTCATTTCTAACGACGATCTCCTGTTCATTCATTCATCATATCCAGGACAGCATAGACACTGCTGTAACTACGCTTCCGAGGTAGCAACAATTGTCCACTTTTTCCACCGTCTGCCTGAAAACTCAAATTTCGCTCTTTCTTACTGGATCCAAGCTCAAGTACTTAGTTTCGGCAGCATTGATTTGATTTGAATTAAGCCCCACATTGCAACTTTCACGGTGCAGGGCATCCGTCATTTGAACTAGATGATCCGATTTATTCGAAAGAAGGTAAATATCGTCAGCGTAATTTAGGTGTTGAAGATATTCAAACAGATTCCATCTGATACCTTTACTCTGGTGCTCATGAAGACGGACTATGAGACTACTCAGCTGGTAAATGAGTACCCATTTGGGGAGAATAACGTGTTGCTGATCACAAATCTCTAGACAGTACACACCGTCACAATCTATTAAGTGAGATGATGCTAACCCATCTCGAAGCCTTTGCTCAAAATTGGACTGTTGCGCCCGTTATTTATTTTAACCAGGTCTGACGAAAATTTCTATAATTTTATTATTTCTTTATATTCATTTCAAATATAAACCTCGTTTTCCCTAACGTCAGAAAAAAATTAGTGCCGACAATCCATCCCCCCTCGTCGAAAAGCTAACTGGTCTGAGTTTTTCATAGAAATCGAAAGCTAAGCCAGAAAGCTGAAATTCAAATTTGCACCACCTGAAAAATTTTGTAACGGTTCTTATGAGAAGTTTTTCTTTTTTTGTTTTTTTTTTTTTTGCTTTTATCCCTACTCATGTTAGTCACATAATTAACCAGGCGAATCTGAAGCATATATACTCTAAAATTGTACAGACCTAGTGGTGATACCAAAAGTACCCATCTGCAATGACCACTTGCATTAAAAGTGAGTTTCCTGTATGACCAGTTTATAGACGAGGTCGGTATTCATTCAGTAGGATGTTGAACATTCTCAAAATCAATTAACTAACCCATTCTACAAAAATATGTCGAATTTTTCAAGTCGCTAGCATCATTCTATCTAAAGTTATTGTTTATTTGAAGTCTCACTTGTCCCTACATTTGACAAATATTTCTAGTCATTAGCTTCATTTTATCGAAAGTTATCGCTTATTTGAAGTTTCATTTGTAGGGCAGGTAGGTGTTCTTTGGGTCAGATCTTGCCCATCATTGCCACCAACCAATTGGATCATGCTATGAACATTTAAGCAAAATTTTAAATATCTACCTTCATTCTATCGAAAGTTGTCACTTATTTGAAGTTTCATTTATAGGGGAAGTAGGGGTTTGGTTGGTCGGATCTTACGTATTTTCAATATCAGACAGCTAAATCCTACTACAAACATGCAACCAAAATTTCAATTCGCTAGCTTTATTTTATCGTAAGCTATCGCTTATTTTAAGTTCCATTTGTAAGGGAGGTAGGTGTTCCTTGGGTCGGATCTGGCCTGCCTTTAATACTAACTAACCCAATCTTATTTTAAACATTTGTCAAAAATTTCAAGTTGCTGGTTACATTCTATCGAAAGTTATCGCTTATTTTAAGTTTCATTTGTAGGGGAGGTAGGGTTACTTTGCGTCGGATCCTGTCTATTTTCAATACCAACCAAGTATTGTAGATCTTACTAACAACATTCTACCAAATTTACAACTCGCTAGTTTCATTCTATCGGAAGTTATCTTAGTTAATGGAATATTTAATTTTTTGGAATTCGTAGGGGAGGCAGACGTTCCTTTAATCTGATTATGACCAACTTACTAAAACTGAAGCAGCTTCTCACCTCAGGATTACATGATAAAAATCAGGTGTCTCCGTCAATTGGTTCAAGAGTTATAGACAAAAAACCTGAAAAATAGGGTAGTACGGGGCTCTTTGTAAGAAAATTACCATTAGTTTTCAACTGATCGATTTTATTTCCCCAGGAGAGTATAAGATTACCTCACGAGCAATCTACCAAAGCTACAGCTTTTCATGTTTATTTAATCAGGAGTTACAGATACATTTAAGTATTTTACATATGAAGGTAGGTGTTCTCTTGGCCCGATCATGCCTTTTTCAATACCAACCAACTAGATCATACTGCCAACATTTGACCAAAATTTCAAGGCTCCAGTTTCATTCTATCGAAAGTTATCGTGCAAACGGACAGACAGACAGAGAGACGGACATGGCTATATCGAATCAGGAGGTAATCCTGATGATTTATATATATACATTGCTATACCTCCGGAGCCTCCTTTAAGGTGTTACATATTTGCGTCGTGACAAAACCAATATACCCTATACTATAAGTCTAGGGTATAAAAATGACTATTATTTGATTTACTTATGTTTGTGCCTTTCAATTTATTTTTCTTGAAAAAATATGCTTAACGAAAAATGAGTTGGCAACGCTACCCATCCTTTACCTAATGGCAATTTGTATGAAACACGAGACGATACAAATAGATTCGTAGCGTGTACCTTTTTTGTCAATATTCGACCCTCGTTTGTTTGAAAAGAAACAAAAGAAAAGGAAAAGATGCATTTCCACTTTCGATCGCGGGATCATTAAGGTCGTTCCCATCTTTTGTGGCAATAGCCAGTGCATTCGCCCATACGAAAATGAAAATGTAATCTTTTCGTTTCTAGTGCTTTTTAAATGGGATGCGCGCAAACATTTTATGGAGAAAAATATTGGGAGTTGAATGGATGGGAACATTACAGCGAACAGCATGCTGTTGTTATTGCATTTGCATTTTTGTGCGGGTAAATGTTCATGTGGAAACGAAGCATTATATGAACTATAACCCCAAAATTGGGCCGAGTGTTCATTCATAAAGTTTTATTGAATGAACAATTGCCTTAAATTTAGAGCAACAGGTCACAAAATGTGTGGCAATTGTTCGTTTAGTTTTTTGGTGAAAGTTTTATCTGAGCTCTCATCCCAAAATTGAGGCGATTGTTCATTGTTCTTGGTGCGATAAGTGCTAATGTATGCTGAGGCATGACTAACGACATTTTTAGCACCGACTCCGACAAGCAAAATAGCCAAGCATATTTTGGTTCACACATGGCCATGCAACTGTCGCGATAACTCAATATCTATAGGCCTAACTGGAATGGTCATATGATTCTTTAAAAATTGTTTGCTTGATACCACAAAATAATAATTAAAATTTTATTTATCTTCAATTCTGAACATTTTAATCCCTCTAATCCTATAATCATATATTTGTCATAAGAGATCCATTATTCACAGTATAATGAGCAATCATAGTCAAACTGAATGGGAAATCTTAAGTCGCGATTTAACTATTGAAGACTTTGCTTACAGAGCAAAAACGAATCTCAAATAAAATTTATGGCAGCCTATGCCGGGGACTTGGTTTGTAGGAGATATGGAATTCATATGGCCGGTTGGTTTTGGACAATATTATCTTTATACCCTCCACAGACGTGATAGGGTATATTAACTTTGTCATGAAGTTTGAAACGCACAGAAGGAAGCATCTCCGACCATATAAACTGTATATATTCTTGGTCAGTATGATGAGACGAGTCGATTAAGCTTTGTCCGTCTGTCTGTCTGGTTCTATGCAACCTAAAACTAGTCCCTCAGTTTTAAAGCTATCGAGCTGTATTTGTATTTTGTACAAAGCCTTCTTTCTATTGCACGCTGTAAATATGTCAGAACTAACGGAATCGGACCACTACGTCATATAGCTGCCATAGGAACGACCGGTCCAAAAATTTGTCTTTGTGAGAAAAACTTTTTTATTTCTAAAGATATCTTTTTTCCAAATTTCACACTAATCAATAGTATCTTTAGTCAAATCACTTTATAATTGTGTCAAATTTCAAAGCTTCATATATTTTTTCCAATTTTTAGTTAGGTTAAGTAGGGTGGTTTGGGGCACTTTGTCTGGAAGGTAGCCGTGGTTTTCATCCGATTGTACTAATATTACAGAGGAGTGTACTAAGACTATATGCAGTCATTCACCCGAATTTGACCTGCCTGCTTTTATTCGGTGCTGAGTTATTAGCATGTTTGTAAAAATAATGTTTATAGGAGAGGTAGGCGTATCTTTGGTCAGATCATTCCCATTTCCAGCACACATCAACTAGATATCAGTAGCTTTATTTTACCAAATTTTGATTCTATCGGGAGTTATCGTGCGGTTCTCCCTTGTGAATAAATCAATATACCATACACTATTTCATTGTCTAGATTATAATTAGTCAATTTCTGGTCTGGGGTATGATATATCATTTTATAGGGAATTTGATGTGCTTTGATTCGGCTTTGAAACATTTTTTTATATTGGGTGTACAACTTTGCTTCCGCCGTTTTTTCCTGGAATTAAAAGGTTAATTGTCAAAAAGTCTCTCTAATTGCCTTGACCCCTCCAGGGACATGAGCGCGTCAATATCTTTAGCATTTCTATACCTTGTTGACGTTTCCATAGCATATCTACTTTTCGGAAGTGCAGTTGCTAGCATGCGCCTCCTATCCGCGCCGTCTTTATACTGACAAGCTCGGAGCACTGTGAGAGTTCTATTAGTACTGACAGGCAGTTTTTTGATGGCGCCGAGTTTTGATCTCCGAGCTCTAGATTAGTATCGCAGAGCAGTGACCGAACAATCACGACCACCGAGCGCGACAGGTGTATTATTCAAAGTACTGTCCATCCCTAGCGACAACTTTCGCCTATCTCTCCGGCAATTTTCGGATTCCATCTCGGAAAAACGAGGCGTCTTTTAACGCGATCCATGATTGGATCCATTTTTCGACTTCGTCGTACGAACAAAAATTCTGATCAGCCAGGCCGTGCGCCATGGAACGAAACAGATGGTAATCGGAAGGAGCGATGGGGAGTAGGGTGGGTGGGGCAAGATTTCAGAGTTTCCAAGTATGTCTTGACCACTTTTGTGACGTGTGGCTGAGCATTGTCATGCTGGAGGATGACTTTGTCGTGTCTCTCTTGGTACTGTGGTCGTTTTTGCTTTAATGCTCGACTTAAACGCATCAATTGCGTTCGGTACCGATCTTCTGCCTTTGATAGTTTCATTCGGTTTCAGTAGCTCGTAGTATATCACACCGAGCTGGTCCCACCAAATGCAAAGCATAACTTTGGCGCCGTGATTATTCGGTTTTGCCGTCGATGTTCAGGTATTTCCGGACATTACCCATGACTCTGCGCTTGGGATTATCGTAACGGAGCCATTTTCCGTCGCCGGTTACGATGCGATGTAGAAATCCCTTCCGATTCTGCCTTTGAAGCAGTTGTTCGCAAGCAAATAATCACCGTTCAGTATTTCTCGGTTTTAACTCGTACGGAACCCAATTTCCTTGTTTCTGAATCATGCCCATGGCTTTGAGGCGTTTCAAGATGGCAAGCTGAGTCACTCCCAGTGATTTAGCTAATTATTCTTGCGTTTGGCACGAATCTTCATTGAGCAGTGCTTCCAATTCGTCTTTGAAAATTTTTTCTCTCCCACCACCATGCTTGCCCTCGACATCGAAATCGCCACTTTTAAAACGTTGAAACCCCTCACGACATGTTCTGTCACTCAGAGCAATCTCACCGTAAGTATCTGAAAGCATTCGATGAGCCTCAGCTGCGGTTTTTTTTTTTTTCAAATGGAAGCAGAAGGTCAAAAGTTCCCACAAATGACGAGAACTTACCTCAAAAACAGACATTTTGAATCGCGAATCTTATTAAAAATGCGAATTTTGAACTACGTACCTATATTTTGACCCGATGCAGTCGTCTGTCGGAAAACGGCGGAAGCAAAGTTGTACACAAAGTTGTTGTAATAATTTATACACCCGTTAGCAGCAGGCACCTGTAGACAGATCAGACTTTCCATGAGTAACCAATCAACTGATATTTGAGGCTGTGTATTATAACTGTAAGCAAATGCATTATCTTTTCATCTAGTTCTATCATGGACTTCACATATTTCTTAAGCTAATAAAACCGAACTTGAGCGCACTCACATCTTATTCGCGTTTAACAGATCATAACGTAACGTACATAATTAGTTATTCCCTCGCGGACCGCACAAAGCGTTATGGAAGGGCGCATGCGGCCCGCGGGCAGCTTGTTACCAACCCCTGGCTTATAGGGTCTAGGATATAAAAATAACTGAGTAATGCTTGTCCGTGTACGGCTGTAGTACTCGTAGCTTCCGGTTAGCAGGATGCAGAAAATGTTCGGGACTTAAAAGTTTGTCCGGGTCTAAGAGGTGTCCGGTTATGCGAGGTGCCCGTAGAGAGGGAGCGTACACTTGAAAATTCATAGAACCGTTCCCGTTAAAACGTTAACTTTCGCTATGACAGCTGTAGCGCGAGTTAGCCCAGTACTACATATATCGCAAGTACAGTTAAGCGAGTCCCAGTTTTAACTAATCCGATACGTATTTAATTAGTTCAGATTAGTTTTTACTAGTACTAAGTCGTGCGGTATCCACGCGGTTATTATTATGTAAAATAGTAATAATAATAGTAATAGCTTCAATTTAAGGAAAAATCAGGACATTTCAAAATTGAGAATATGTATACCGATGTTATTACGCATTTCCATGATCAGTACTTAAATGTAATTAACAAAGCTAATTCTGACTGCAGTAAAAGCATGCTTATGTATTCTTGTTTCTAATATCAGGAAATATCTAAAGTTCGAAATTTATCTTAATTCAGTGCATAATTCTTACATAATAACTTGCAATGAACCCAATATCAATAAATTAAAACTATTAAATCCCACTAATTAATTAAATTTCAACTAGATGAAAGGCAATAATTGTATTCACTAAACAGCAAGAGATAAAATAATAAACACTTCAAAGTATAAATTACATACTACTAACCCATTTTCCTTGAAAAACCGCCAAGTTTAAACCATTCGCCGGAAAAAGCATCGTTAATATGCAAAATAAATTTGCAGTTACCATGAACGTTACTGGAATTTCAGCTAAGCTGTGCTTCTCATGCCGCGTGTACGACAAAGCTAGACTATTCCAAAAATTAATGACAAATGAATACATAGATAAAAAATAAAGTTTTCACTGTCAGCTTTTTCAGCAAACTGCGTCGACATTGAACTTCTAGCCAAGTCAGTTACGAGAACTTTACTCTGATCATGTTATGAAGGGGGGGGGGGGGGGGGGGGATTTACCACCAACAATATGAGTAAATCCGGATTAAGATTTGTTCAGTATGATCATTAAGCTTTCTAGTCCAGTCCCCAGGGCTTTAAATACGATTAATAGTCGGGACAGTAAGCGACAAATATGAACGGGTCGATTAGAAAAATTTTGGACGCGTTAGACTGGAAATCGAAATTTATCTTCAACTTTTACTTAATGAGGTTTTTCATTTGGAGCCTGAAAAATTTAAGTTTTTTTTTACTATTTTGACTTTCAATAGTGCATTTAACGTAGAATTTAACGTTCTTTAATTTTTATCTGATAAAGTTTTTCAATCCGAGGCACCGTTTAGAAGTTATGAGGAGAATATTAAAAAAAGAGCTCAAATTTTTTCGGATTTTTGCCTGCACAGCCTCTGCCGCGGATCCAAGGTGGCTCAATCTTTTAAAATGAATGTATGAGAACCACTAAAAGGCATACCAAACGGCATTTCTCTATCATATTTTGCAAGGCTAATTCGCTTACCGTCCCATAAGACTGAATTCTGGATTGTTTAATCTGTAGTGGTCGAAGCGTAAAAAAAACGAGTTTCCATCAAAAAATATTTAGCAGAAAGGTCTCAAAAAGGGTCGGTATTTGGTTTTGATGAGAAATAGGCATTTCCCACGAATATGATAGAGTATATTAACTTTGGCATGAAGTATGCAACGCACAGAGCGCATATCGGACAATATAAACTGTATATATTCCTGGTCAGTATGACGAGATGAGTCGATTAAGCTTTGTCCGTCTGTCTGTCTGTTTCTAACTAGTCTCTCAGTTTTGAAGCTATCTAGCTGAAATTTTGTACAGAGCCTTCTTTCTATTGCACGCTGTATACATATGTAGTACGTCGAGCCAATGGAATCGGACCACTGCGTCCCTCTTTAAGAGGAAAGTTTTTTTTTATTTTAAAAGATATCTTTCTCAAATTTCATATTATTCAATAGTATCTTTCGACAAATCACATTCCCGAATTTGGTTGAAATTGCATTACTCTATCATATAGCTGTCATAGGAACGACCGTTCCAAAACAAGTTTTTGTTAGAAAAACTTTTTTATTTCTGAAGATATCTTTACCAAATTACATATTATTCAATCCTATTGCCAAACTACGTTCCTAAATTTTGTTGAAATCGACCCGCTATTTCAGATACCTCTCATAGAAACAGTGAAATCGGATAAACTTTACTATTAATTTCAGTGTAGCAAATGCACCATAAATCAAAACAAAGGTATGATACGCTTCACGCGATGTATTATACTCTAGGCTAGCTTGTTTTTTAGGGTTTTGTTGTAGAAACAAAACCCTTATGAAATCGGTCAAATGTCTGTCTGTCCGTCTGTCCATAGAATATCTCACGAACGGCTGAAGCTACATACATGAAATTTTGTAGGAATGTGTCGAATTACTATCATTTGCGGGAGAAAGCGATGCGTTGTAATAGATCGACTTTAAGGGGGGAATGAAGGTCGAAATTTTTTTTTCGTTTGGTATAGGCAAGTGGGGTATGGTAAGAAAGGTACCGTCGAGTACATTTAATTTTTGGTATTTTCATCAAATTTTAAAAAAGGGGAAAAGAGGTAGAGATGAAAATATGAGATCATAACTTGTCCCTCCTCTTGCATTTCGAGACCGTTAAACTTAGAAATATGAAAACTTACAGAAAGGTGGTTTCCGACTAGTATAGAAAAATAAAAATAATGGAAAATGGATATCTTGTCAAGTTAATAATAGTATATTTCTATAGTTACAGTCAGCATAGCCCTACGTCCCTCAAACACATCCCAGATTAAAAATATTGATGGCGGTCGATAATCAACACCATGGGCAATAATATCTTCAAGTTTCGTAATAATCACGTAATATTTAATAATAGTACATTCATTTAAATTTTGACATTTTGACACCATCCATACAAAAAATGCACATAACCGGCCTCTGCTACGTACTAGTACTACGAGTACTGCATACTTGAATATTGTTTATTGTTTTTCGTAAAGTGAATTGGAGTTAACCATTTCTGAAAGGGTGAAGATTCGTGGGATAGGGGTGGGAGGGGAGAGAAGTGGAGGGAGGGCGGAGGTAGGCTGGTTGCTGCTTTAAGTAGAGGTCCCCATAGAGGGGAAATGAAGGTCATGAGAAAGGTACTACCGACTTCATTCCATTTTTGGCATTTTCATCAAATTTGAAAAAGAAGTAGAGGGGAAAATATGATAATTTGTCCCACACCTCTTACCATTTCGAGACCGTTACACTTAGAAATATGAAAATATACAGGAAGGTGGCTTTCAACTAGCATAGAAAACAAAAAAATTATGGAATTTTGATATCTTCTCAAAATAGGTTAATAATATTTCTATAGTTACAGTTAGGAAACCCCTGCATTTCTCAAATTCATCCGAGGTCGGAAATATTGATGGCCAACGATATTCAACACCATGGGCAACAATAGCTTCAAGTTTCGTAATAATCACGTAATATTTAATAGTAGTACATTAATTTAAATTTGGTCATTTTGATATCATCCACACAAAAAATGCACATAACAGGGCTCTTGTACTACATACTAGTACTACGACCAACAACGAGTACAACATACTTGCATATTGTTTTTCGTAGAGCGAATTGGAGTTTTTTACGCAAGCTTGCAATTTGCAATATCGTCTTAACATGAATGGTTAAGCATCTCCAAGAGTAGGGCAGTTCATCTCCTATTGGCATGGGACACTAAAAAACCCTCGGATTGCGGGCGTAGCCCTCTATTTTCCGATTTCATTTTTAATTCGAAGTAACTACAGTGGAGTAGTGGCAAAATAAGTAAAATTTTAGGGCTGCCTCCTAATTTATTCGAGTCTTCTAAGGTAGTACCCACGATACAAGGAAGACATCCACCTGTAATGGACCATATCTTGGTAGTGCTTCATACACCGGCAGATCGACGGCAGCACCTGATGAGTAATGATCTGTGGGTGGTACGAAACCAGAGGCCGAGGGTCCCATTACACCCGGACCCCGATGCGAGCGCGAGAGCATCTGCACCGACCGCCAACCATTCCATCCTTATTGCCTATTTTTTTTTTATTTATATTCCCCATTTTTGCCTCCCATGTTTGCGTTGTCTTCCCCAGGCCTATGAATTTTTCTTAATGCGTAAAGGATTGGGGCAATGAACGGCGAAAACCCCGTCCACGTCTCCCGAACTTAACTACAGCAAGCATAGGCCGCTGCTTTCTTCGAAAGACAGCACGGCCCGACCTTTACGGTCATTATGCTATCTTAGGCTCCGTCCCCACTGGAATCTTCGAATATCCACCAAACCGACAATTACACATCCCTCGTGAGCTTCACTCTCGGGCACAACCCTGAATCCTGAAAAGCGGCGAAATTAATACTTATTCCCAAAATGGGCAATCGCCCCAAGGAGGACCCTAAATCTTATAGGCACGTAAGCTCAACATCATTTATGTTGAAATCAATGGAAAAAATCATTGACCTGCATGTGCGGCAAACATTACTAAAGAAGAAACCCTTACATGATAGACAATTCGCCTACCAGTCTGGAAAATCAACTGAGACTGCTCTTCACAATCTGGCGAATGAAATTCTGCCGACTTTGGAGGTAAAAGAAACGGCTCTATGTGCGTTTCTCGATATTGAGAGAGCCTTCGGCAATACCCCGTTCAATGCCATCGATAGATCATTAAAACGCAAGGGAGCGGACCTCACCACCGTGAAATGGGTGAGTGAAATGCTTTCCTCGAGAAATGTCATTACCAATATTGGAGACCGCACTCTTTCCGCAAGTGTCACCCGTGGATGTCCTCAGGGAGGGGTTTTATCCCTCCTTCTCTGGTGTGAACAGTTTATCGTAGAAAGGGTTATGCAGATGACCTGGTAATCACTATAAAGGGTAAATTTGAGCAGATTTTGCGGACATAATTTGAGCTGCTATCCTCCATTAAGCCCATACTCGTATTCTTGGTCAGTATGATGAGACGATAGTGTGTACATATTAGTATTGTTTAATACTATAGTGGGTGGAGAATCTTAAAACTTTCGTGGGAAAACGTGGCAACAGCGTCATCTTCCTCAGAAAGAAAATATTCATATTAATTATGTAAAAGTTTTCAAGATCCGGAGCACAGTTTTGTCATGGAATCGCTTTTTTGACCCTCACTGAAACAACACCCGACTTACGAGGTTAACTCACCAATATTATATGCACACACTATGTACTCATATGTGCGTTGCGGCTTGCGGGTGACTATGTATATAATTTCATCTCCTTGACAAATGCGTTGCTTACTGGCGGTACTCAAAATTCATGTTTGTTGCTCAGATTCAGATATACAGCAACTGACCAGTTAACCCCCGACCGCATCTTAAACTTGTTTAACACCGTGAACTACACAATAGTCGTAAGCTGGGATTTTCACGATTCACCTGCTTTATTACTGATCTGGTCCGATATCTTGGGTAATTCCTCATTAGCGTGCGGGCTGTTTCGGTAGACAGACGCTTGATCAACCTAAACTTCGTCGCATTTGCAAGTGGTTTTTCTAGTTTTAAATACTGCTAATTACTCTCTCGGTTTGTGCTGGTTTTGAAATTACTTTAATATTACTGTGCTGCGTTCTGTGTTGATAATGACGAGCTGATATGCAGTAAACTTGTGATTTTACTATTGGGCAACAATTAAATTATTGACGATCTTATCGGTCAAGTGAAATTAAAAGTGAAGATCATATAAAAATAGTGTGTCTAGGTCTTCAAGTCTATTGAAGAGATTGTCAATAAGTTTCGATTGATTCATAAAATTTTATTGGTGGAATATTAGTTTAAAAAAATTAGATAAAAAAAATGCGGTATTGGAATTTTTTGTATCTACTAGTCTTATCGTGTTCGTGTACAGTCGGCCAAAGGAATAAACCCAAAAATGAAAAATGTAAGTATCAGTACTCGTAGCTTTCTATTTATTGGCATTATTATGGAGCCGGTGTCCAAATTTTGAAATGCAGAAAAAAAAACAATCAAATACTCGTGTTTACAAAACTACTGAAATTAAACCTTTTTAAATTAGACATTCCAATTAAAATAAAACCGAAGTAGAGCCAAAACTATGAAACGCTACCGCAATATTACAATATTTTAAAAGATATGATATTTGCGGATTACATGATGTAGTCTTCATCATGTAATCCGCCAAATTCTATAGAATTTACGTATACGTACATTCATACAATCCCGGCTACTTGAATAGGGACAGCCACTACAAGAACTGTTTTATTCAAAATCTCCAGTACCTAAGGTCAAAGAGCAAATTTGACAAATTTGGAAGCTTTGATTAATAACAGTTATATTTCGTTAAAATTGCGTTGATGCATTAATAAATTTTACGTTCAAAATTGGGCCACTTGAATAGCTAGTGTCCCGATCCAAAGTTCTGCTTTTACACCAAAAAAAGGACACTTATAATATAGAGTTTTTGTTGTGTAAACATCTTATGGCGCGGTACGGGGTAAAACCGTAGAATCTGTAAAATGCATAAACTCATTCTTTTGTATGAATTCTCAATTTGTATTTAGTGCTTTTGATGTGTACTACATAACAGGGGTCGGTAGGAGGACAGTGGGCCACTTTCAAAAGAAGTATGCTTAGGCGTGACGCATAGTAGAAAATAAAGTTAGTAACAAGATGTGGGCCAAAAAAATCGCCGGGGTACTGTGGAAGGGGGTTCATCCTCCAAAGAATTAATCGTAACTCGATAACCCCAAATCGTGGACAACTCTTCTTGGTCTCACAAGTTGTCCAGTTTGTGGTCCTGCAACCAAACGAACTTTCAGCTCCTTTCTTTCAACAATCCGCTACCATGAAGCGTCGGACATCCAGAGCTTATTCCGGCAATCCGAGTTTGTGCCAAGGATGGTATCTGCGCTATCAATGTACGCACTTTTTATAGAATCCCAGTTTTCGTTTATGTCACTATCTGGGTGACTAGTTATCTCAGCTGCTTTTTGCGCAAGATGGTCATTATATTGTTGTAAGATAGCTGGATTTTTTTAATCGAGCGGTGTTGAATTTGCGGCGCCTGGATCTTTCGCTGGGGCGGCGCACGGCTGCAATACGCAATCGAACATTAGCGATCATAAGATAATGGTCTCTTCCCATCCCAATATCGGCACCCTTCTTGTTTCGCACGTCCAGGAGGCAACTCTTGAATCTTCTACTAATGGCAAAATGGTCGATCTGATTTTGTGTTCTGCGCCGATCAACAGAGGACCAACTGATTTTGAGGTGGTCCTTATGCTCAAACATAGTACCACCGATGAAGAGACTGTGAAAGTTGCAGAACTCTACAAATCTCTCACTGTTGTCATTACGATCACCAAGACCGTGTCTCTCCATCATATGTCTGAGCCCATAGTTATCAGCGCCAACTTTGGCATTCAAATCACCCATAACCATTATAATGTCACCTTTAGGTGTTCTGCTCTGAACGGCGTTTAGTTCTTCGTAGAAGGAGTCTTTTGCCAAGACATTGTCGGGTTCAGTAGGGGCATAACATTGTATTATTGAGATGTTCCTCTTTGGTCCGGAACCTGGCGGTCAAGATTCTGTCGGAGACCGGCTCCCAGGATAAGAGACAGTTTCGCGCGGCTCTGGTTAAAAGGAGCCCCACACCTGACTCACGACGACTACCGGTAACTTTACCGGAGTACAACATTTACAGTGCTGCCCGTTGGAGAGATAAATTCTCCGCTGTTCCACCATCTTATCTCATATTTTATTTAATATTTAATTTGTACCTCAGAAATTCACTCTCTAATTGAAGAAATCGTGCGTTCTGGGGACCTTCTGATCCATTGTCCAGGAGAGTACGCACATTCTAGAATCCAATCTTTGTCATTGTACGATAGCCAAAAGTCGTAACCGTTGAGTCAGTCCTTATCCGAGGCATAGTTGACGTTTCGTTAGCATATAAAGATTTCGGATAGTGCAAGTTGCTGGCATACACATCCTGTCTTTTGATTGTCGGTTTTAACGACAGGCCCTCAAAGGGAGAGGCCGTGGCGGCTTGATGTTGGTTAGCAATGGTCAATGACCACTGCCGTTCCACGGGGCGCCCACGCGGAGGACTATAGAAGAGGAGTCTTTGCCCCCCAATTTGAAGCGCTGTCAAGAATCTGTAGTTGTTTTCAGTTATTCCAAGATTCTGGTACATTTTGCCAATAGGAAAATCGTGAGTTTGATGGCGCATGAGGTTCTTAACACATTTTTACAAAAAACAAAAAAAAAATATTTCCCCTGAAAGCTCGATTAAAGTTAGCAAAGTGGGTGCTAAAACCCTTAATAAAAGGTTCAAAGCCAATGGTATGCCGCATAAATGCAGGTGAAAGCGGGATTAAGCTCTTGAAACCTCAAAATTAATAATGCGAAGCTACGATGATTTTATTTAGATAGGAGAGAAAGTGAACGAAATCAGTAACACATTAGGCCTTCTCACTTCCTTCCGCCCCATGGCCACGAACACCGGCCAGTTTAGCAGCTGTCAGTAAATTCGCCAAATATAATTAAATTTACTAGGTATGCGAGAGAATTTCGTTGCTCGCTGGTGTGTGGGCTAACTACCAAATAAATTAATTGTGGCCGTAGTCGTTCGGCCACCGCTCTACGATACAAATCTAGAGCTCGGAGTTCAAATCTCGGCGCGATCAAAAAACTGCCTGTGAGTACCACATTGTACCAAACTTGTCAGTACACAGACGGCGCGGATAAGAGGTCCATGCTAACAACTGCACTTCCGAAAAGTAGATATACTATCGAAACGTCAACAAAGCATAGAAATGCTAGAGATTTGACGCGTCCATACCCCTGGAGTGGTCAAGGCAATTAACAAAGGCAGTGAGAGTGGTGCCGGCATGCAAGCAACAGATATCTGCAAACAACTAGATGACGGGCGAGTCTATGTGGGTAGTCTCTTCGATAATAGGGAATTTGCATGTTGGGCCCACTCAGCTGTTGAATGAGTACCCATTAGGGTAAATAACTCGCTTCAGCGTGTTGCTGAACACATACCTCCAAGTATTACGTCATGATCTGGTACATGAGATGATGCTAACTCATCTCGAGGCCTTGGTTCTAATCGGACTGTTGCGCTAGTTATTTATTTTTGAACGAAGTTTACGCGCTCAACCGAGGATTCGACCGATGAATGTCAAATGTTGCCTTTAATCCAATATTTTCTTCGTTGATCGATCCATCGGTCGCTCACCTGTGGTCATCATGAGGGTAAATGCTTATTATTTCTGCATGCATTGTAGAAGGCTAACGATCCCATTCTCTGCATAAAATTATCAAACCTAGATTTTAATTTTTGTAAATTTAGTCTGATTTATAGTCTTCCTGATACGTACATATATGCAGTTAGACTTTGATTAATGATGTACACTAGCTATTATCCTATCCATCAGACCATATCAAAAACATCACTTCTTTACTGAAACCATTTCACACAAAAAAAAATCTGAAATATGAAAGATTTAAAGATAACGGCGCATTAATAAAAACTGCCCGTGGATATTATTAGAACTCTAACAGCGCTCCAAGCTCGTCAATCAAAGAGGGCTCGAATAGAAGGTGCATGCTAGCAACTGAACTATCCGAAATCTTATGCCATTGTAACGTCAACAAGGCATACCTAGCGATGGTGACGCGCCCATGCCCCTGGAGAGGTCCAAGTGTAATTTTTGTAAAATGCTTAATATTCATATAGTGCCCAAAAGAGGGGTGTAAAGTGCATGGAACATGAGATAATTTTTGATTTCAGGACTTTGTTAAAAGTAGTAAACATACTAAAAGTCCCCGCTCCTGGGAGGTGAGCTTACGGTAGGAGGGGTGAAGGAAGGTCCCATTTTTTGAGTTTTTCGATATCTCGGAAACGGTGGACTCTAGAAAAAATGTTCTATGCAAAAATGAAAGCTTATTAAATATCCTAACAGTTGTTGCTATTTATATTTGCCAAATTTATAACGGTTTACGAGATATACCTTATTGAAAATCGATAATTTTCAAAGAAATCATTTTTCGAAGAAATCATTTGCTTCTAGTGCCTACCACGATCTTTTCTAAAAAAAACTTATCTGAGACGAAGTTGCAGAGAATTAAATTTCCTTTAATTTGATTATACTTTTGCTACCTTATCTCCAACCAATCAAAAATTATAGAATTTCTAACATGTGCAGTCATATTCAAAATATTAAAGCTAATTATTTCCTATGCAATTGACTCCATACATACATATGTATCTCTGGAACTCCCAACGGTTTTCGAGGTATATAAGTAATGAAAATCGATAATTTTTTAAAACGTTAAGCTAGTTATCATTAAATAATATTGTTAAAACATCTATACAATTGAATTTGTTGTTCATGGTGGATTCCTAGTCCACAAAGTACAATAGTTTGGCAAAAAGACACAACTGTATCAACCATTTGTGATGGTTACGTTAAATTTTTGAAGATTCATTATAATGAAATGAGAGAGGTGGTACCGTGGTTTTTGATACACTGGTACACTGACACATCAGAGAGCACAAAAGCAGCTAAACAGAGTCGACGATATCGGCTCAGGAGATGTGTGAACATCAATATCAGTTTGGAAAGTGAAATTAAAGTCAAACGAGAGAATTTCCTTTCCAACTTTCATAATAAGAGTCAGCTGATAAACCTGCTAATGATGCAGCTGCAGAAAAATGGGATAAATACGTTCCAAGATTCAGGTGATGCTGACGTTGATATTGTGAAGACAGCTATCAACAGATCGCAATTGCTCGGTAGCTGTTATTGGAGAGGACGTCGACTTGGCTGTTCTCCTGATAGCCAAAACCCCAAAACCGTGACATTCTGCTGGTAAAACCTGGAAGAAGAAAGGTCAAAACTACTGTATATCCCTCACAACAGCTGCAGCAGGAGTTGAAAATGAAAGACAATGCCTATTTGTTATTCTTACATGCATTCACAGGCTGTGACTCAACATCCGCAGCATATCGCAAGAGTAAAGTGGGTTTTGTCAAATCGTATCAGAAGTCCAAAATCATTCAACGTGCAGCTGAGGTATTTGCCAGCGGTTCTTCTTCCCCTGACTCCATTGAGATAGCGCGGGTCATGAGTACTCTCTCATACTATGGCGCTCCAGCCACAGAAAAATCCTTCAACGAATTCCACTACAAATCATTCATCAAATCAGCCGCGAACATACAAATATGCTTACAAACAATTTTATAGGAAATTTAATAAGTTTTTACTTTTGCATAGAACATTTTGCTATTTTTCTAGAGTCCACAGTTTCTGAGATATAATCAAAAAACCTAAAAGTGGGAGCTTCCTCCACCCCTCCCACCGTCAGCTCACCTCCCAGGGGCGGGGGCACCTCTTAACTACTCCTAAAAAAAAACTGCTTCTCAATTTCATACGGTCGTCCGCATCTAGCATCAAAGGTCATCACTATTAGTGGTGTGTAAAACGAGTCGTTCTTTTTGAACGACTCAACAAAATGAGCGAAAAATTCGGCACAACGACATAGCCTCCGAGTCGTTCAATTTAAGAATGACACACTGTAAAATACTCAAAGTAGACCCCGCATAAATATTCAAGCAACGCATAGAAAATCCACACTCATTCAAAACTTCTGATTACATATATGTATTACATTATTCGCATCCCATCCTAATATCTATCTGAAACTAAGACCACCATTATCTATCTACCAAACCAATCTCATCTAAATCCATTTTTAATCATCTCTATGCAGTATGCAATGCACGCATGTGTATACTCCTAAATACGTACACAACAACCCATGCTGATGCTGACTGCAAACAAATCAAAAATCATTTGCTTACGTCGCACCGCACATCCAAGTTTCCCCAAATACATAAAACAAGCCCAACATTCTAAAACAAAAGTAATCGTCTTGTATCATCATCTCAAGTTCAACTTTAGATGAAAACGACGATACCAAACCAACAACCAGACCATTTCCTCTGCATACTGTGGCACGAAATGAGTAATTCGCAATGTGAGTGGTTAGTTTTTAACGCAAGTAGCACACTCTGTGCTGTGAGGCATACTGGGCTGTGATGATTGGTAACATAACATGTAGTTTAGTATAGACTCAAATTCAGATGTTTCATTCACTAACCGCATACCCCAATTACATACTAACATTCTCTGCCAAATGAGGAATTCATGGCATGGAGCTTTTAGAACAGTAGAATGATTTGAGTCTTTTTCAGTACTTTGCTTCGTATCTTGCATACGAGTATCCACAATCTATATGAAAATGAAAATCATATGAAAAATTCTGACAAAACAACAGTCGAGTTTAGAAATGCTAGCCCCGCAGCTGGAGATGTTAATGTTGTTGATGATTGAGGAAGTAAATGTTACTGGCTGCATCTGCACAGGCGAGTACTCTTTCGCGCATTGAAATTTTATATAACGGTTCAATTCAATTCAAATTCAAACATTCAGTTCAGTTGATAGTTGTTTAAAGTATTGTAAAAGTTTCGTACTTAATCTGTGAAGAGAGGGACCAATCCAGCGAAATCAACTTCAATTGAGTGTTTTGAGTAAAATGAATAGTAAGTAGCTTTAAGGACCAGTTTAGAAGATAAATAGTATGATAAACATATCCAATAAGATATATAAATATATATATAAAAAAACTAAATAGTTTAGTCAGAAAAATAGAACACACGGTGTTTTAAGAGACTGCGCACGCAGCAAACTAAACTATTAGTAATCGCTGCGTGTGCGGTCTCATAAACCGCCGTGTGTTCTATTTTTCTGGCTAAACTATTTAATTTTTCTGCGAACTAAAAAGTTTGCCGTCTGGGCGAGCTCTAAATGCGAAATTAAAATCATCAAAATTTCACAAAATGATATGCCACCGACTAGTTTTCTTTATCAGTCGTTTACTCGAAAAGTTGCTTTCGCTCCTTAGCCCCCTTTTAGCAGTCCCGGTCACATATAATTAATTACTTAAATATGATTCTACGTAAAATTTAATTCTATATTTCCACCTGAAAAAAAAAAACATTTGGAATATAATGTGTTCATATCTAGTCATTGCGGCCTTCGCGAAAATCTATCTTTGACCTTAACAAAACACACTTCCATCATTGCCGTTTTTGCATACAACTTGTATATCGCTACTTAGCATAAACGTTAAGATGTACCGGCGGATTGATTGCATTTTTTATTTGTGGTGTAACTTTTTTCTTTGTTTTTGAATTAATTTTCAGGTCGCATTCGTAGATAAAAATAATTCCTGATTGTAATATAAATAAACTTGAGAAGAAAGAGTATCGAACCAGACAAATTACAAGGGCACACAAGTCGCTGAATATGTGCATACAAAAAATACCATGAATCATATTTGAAATTAAATGTAATGTGGGTTTCGCTTCGTGTATAATGAAGAAATGAAACCGGAATATAGAGCGATGCACCCGCAATTCGAGGTTTCTGTAATGAGTGCTTCTTCTGGGAAGTAAATCGGCTCCTCACTCCTTACTGATAGATAAAACAACATAATTCGAATGTCTTCGGAGTTATCCTTACCCATGGAGGAAATATGGCACGGCTCCTTCCGAATATGGAGAGCAGTGAAGTCTGCAACCCAGCAAGACATTTGTCTCCGATTCCAGTTGAATCGAAAAGTCTTCGATCCTATAGCGGTTCCATTCATCGGTTTGTCTCCGAAGCTTGAAAAATTCAAATGTTTTCGATTCTGGTAATCAATTAGCCTGAAATTTGAATTCATTTGAAAGTATCTGGCATTTGGCGACGCATGTTGTCATATATGAAATACGGAATATGTTGTTTTTTTTCTGTAAGCCTTGAATACAATCCGCCGTTAAATTAAAAGTGCCGTGAAATCAATACAAAAAGAGATTTCACGACACTTTTAGTTTCTGGAAAAATTGTATATCAGGCTTAAATAGATTGTACCCATTTATACAGTCATCGATCCGAATTCGATCTTAGTGTCGATTGCTCGTTGGCTACAGTCATCGATCCTAATTCGATCTCAGCGTCGATTCCACACCGACTCCAGTCATCGATTCTACATCGACTACCGTCATCGATTTTGGATCGATTCCTGTCCTCATTTTCGGTATCGCAAAAGCGGCCATGCCCATACAAATGTCTCCGACGTGTCCTCGATAAAGTCATCGATTCCTTAGTAGACAGTCTTCGATCCATGATCGATCAAGTTTCGATTCTTGTCTGACTGGGATATTCATACAAAAGATTGAGAAAGCTCCGCCCACTTTCTCATTTTTACAAAAAACCTGGTTGACTACAGCATTTTCCAATATCGATAAACTTTAAAATATTGTAAAATACTATATTTCGGTCACCAATATATTTTTCAATATACTGACTTCAAACCCATAAATGAACGGCTGTGTGCGATTCGCATTAAGACCCGATTCTTCAATCTCTGGCCCATCAATTTGCACGCCCCCACTGAAGTTAAAAAAGACGCAGTAAAAGACGAGTTCTACGCCCGCCTTGAGACTCTTTTCGACTCACTTCCAACGAACGACGTCAAATTGCTGCTGGGAGACTTTAACGCGAAAATCGGAAATGAAAGTTGGCACCGGGGACCACTGGAGGCCACAGTCTCTATGAAGAATGTAACAGCCAGCGCCTTATCGACTTCGTCTGCAGTAGGAATCTAGTCGTAAGCTCTATGTGCTTCCCACATCGACGCATTCACAAGCAGACCTGGAAATCTCCAGACGCACATACCGTCAACCAAATTGATTACGTCCTCATTTGCAGGAGATGGGCGTCTAGTGTGATGGATGTCTGCCCTTATCGAGGAGCAAACTGCGACTCAGATCATCACTTGGTGAAGATGACCTACAGATATAGAATTTCCTTAGTGCACCAATCAAGAATCAGCCCACACAAAATCTTTGCGGTTGATAAGCTTCTGAGCGATGCCACGGCGATGGCATATACTACCGCCTTTGAGCAAGGTCTATCGCTTATGCTACACAACATCAGCAACACAGGCGTCCATGGGTTCTGGGAAGAACTCAAGGGTACCATCAAAGATGTCGCAGAGAAGGTCGTGGGATATAAAGCCCCGCGAGCGCGAAATGACTGGTTCGAAGAAAAATCCAAAAATTTACTTGACACGAAAAACGAGGCCTATAGACAATGGACTCGAGCAACTAAAGCCAAAAGAGAAAAATATGACGAGCTACGGCGAATATCGAATAGAATAATTAGACGTAAGAAGCGCACATACTTTGACGAGCTGTTGCTGAATATTAATGAAAACTTAGAAAATACGAACACCAGACAAGCTTACAAACTAGTAAATACAATTAAGAACGGCTATCAACCCAGGACTAGCCTTTGTAAGGACAATGATGGAAACATCATCAGCGACACCGATGGCATTAACAAACGATGGGCCTCTTATTTTGAAGAGCTTCTGAACCTACCATCTAACATCCCCACACAAGAAGCTCTCGACGATATTGTTGATCTAGACCCACTCATACAACCCCCCACAGTAGGGGAAGTTGATCTCGCGTTGCGGTCACTAAAACGAAATAAAGCGCCGGGCGCTGACGAGATTCCAGCTGAACTGCTAAAATTCGGTGGAACGGGTTTAGTTAATGCCATGCATCAATTACTCCTGCGAGTATGGGAGGACGAGGTGATCCTAGACAATTGGCGGAGAAGCATCATCTGTCCAATTAAAAAAAAGGGAGATAAACTGTGGTGTGAGAATTACAGGGGCATATCGCTAGTCTGTACGTCCTCTACAATTTTGCCGAAAATTTTGGAAAATAGAATAAAACCGTTCGCAGAACAAATCATTGGCGAATATCAAAGTGGTTTCAGACCTGGTCGCTCCACAACCGATCAGCTCGCAAAAGAAGTTGGACTACGTATCAACGAGGGTAAAACTAAAATTATGATGCAAACGACGACAAGGACACCTGCACAACCGAGCATCAATGTGGGAACCTCAACATCATGTTCGTGAACGACTTCATATACCTTGGCTGCAATTTGTAAAATCACGTCAACGAAACTGACTAAATCAAGCGACGGATATAGTTACCTAGTAAGACTTCTTTCTTAGTTCTCCTGATGAAGAAATCGAAGCATGTGCACAAAAAACACAAAGCTCCGCGTATACAAAATCATTATAAGACCAGTGCTATGCTATGGCTGCGAAGCATGGACCCTGCGGAAACATGATAGACATATTTCAATCTAAGGTTCTGCGGCGAATTTTCGAGGCTGTTTACGATCGAAATGGATAACGCATCCGGTACAACCATGAGTTGTATGAACTGTACGATGAGTTGGAAGTTTCGAAAATCGTCAAACTACAACGACTTCAATGACCAGGGCATGTACAACAAATGGACGATGATCGCATGCGAAAGAGAGTTATGAATGCAGAACTAGTCGACGGAGCGAGACTGCGAAGTTGACCGAGAGCTCAGTATATGCGGACACCGAGCAGCTAGTGGGCTTCCAAAATTGGAGGACGCGGTCACGTGATCGAAATAATGAATCACCCCACGTATCTATTTAATTTTTAATTAAGTAAAGTCTTTTGAAGTGGCATTTAACACTATTCTTAATACTGTAATTAGCATTATGAATATAAAATGTTTCTAGTATTTCATAGAATTCAATAAAATAAGTTATTTAATACATATAGGTATATGTAACCGACCCATTGTAATCCCATTTGAATTTATATGAAATAAACCTATCTATCTATCTATCTAATTGGAGGTCAACGATCCAGGCGGCCAAGACCCGACGTCGGGCTATTGCGCCACGATGATGATAAGTTAAGTAAAGAAAATAAGTATTTTCAAGAATGAACTTAATCGACTTGAGTTTACCTGGAACAATCATCAGGATGACTTTCGTCCTGACACTTATCACGAGCTCATTAATAACTTCATAGTGGTATGGGTACTTAATTGATAATAAAATAAATAAACATTAACTGGATGAGGGAACAGAAGGCATTTGAGTATTTGGTCCGTTGCGGGGCTTGATCCGCAGACGGCAATGTTTCGAGTAGCAAAAAATGTCCGGTGCGTTACCGAGCTAAGCTACAGACGCATACTAAGCTGGTGTGCAGAATGAAACCAAGTGTCACAAAAATTCCAATTAACTGGATGAATTATCGTTATTTACGGGTAAATAACCGCTGAAATTCCCGCTCCCACAGAAAGTGTCTTTTTCCCCGCGCTACATGTTCAGATCCCGCAGCAATTCGCGGGAAAACCGCTCACCTGGCAGAACTGGACGCGACGTACCGACTGGCGCATGAGCCCTATTACCTCATCGTTTCAATTAGCAACCATTTATTTCAAAATATAAACAAAAAATCACTTTGGGCAAAATTTTAAAATCATAATAAATTAACAACATTGGCAGAAAATATTACCTGAGCGCTTGAAATTACATGCGTATCAAAACCAGATACATAGATACATATTACGTACGTTTTCTTTTTATAAGCGTCATTTGCATATGGCTCTAATACGCTGATTCATCAAATCAACAGCAATATTTATCATTATTAAATGAAATTAGCGATTCATCAATAGTAATATAAATGTGCGAGTACTAAGGTGAGCGCTTAAGCGATTGCATAATAAACGAAAACGAAAAAAAAACATTAACATAACAACCCCCATACACTGTGCGATCCATCGTCAGATCGATCGGCGGATATTATGATAGATGTCGTCAGATCGTACAATGTATGCCGGCTTTTAGCTTCAGTCTTGATTCACATGCGATCAGCGATTCGGAGTAGCGAATTTTTTTCTCCATAAAGTGATCCTCACATCGACGTGTAAAAATTCGCACAGTAAAAATTCGCGGCTATTCGTAACGCCAACCGTGCCGCGTCCAGCGTAAGCACGGGCACGATTTTGCGACCGATGCGGTGTGGAGAGTCTCCAATTGCAACACTTTAAAGCATTTGTGTGAGTTGCGGTCACAATAACTTTTTCTTATTAAGGCATTCTGTGAAAAATGGCTTCAGTTTCGGCGCGAAAGATTTTATTGATGGAAAATAGTATAGTAGCATATAGTATATTAAATATAAAAATATTAAGAAATCGAAAAAACAAACGTGATAGATTAAAATCAAAATGTTATATATAAAAGACAGACTAGTTTTTGGCGAGTTTCATCATCTGTACTCCGAATTGCGAGCGAATGAAAATAATTTTTGTGAGTATACGAGAATAACGATAAAAACATTCGACTATATTTTAAAAAAACATGACTTTTTTATCCAGGAAATGGACAAAGCCGAGTGGATGAAATGCTCTGGACGGTCAAGAAAAAGTACTGCAGTGGTGCACCGCTTCTTACCGTTCCAAAAACATCGGAACTGCGTGAAAACTTCATCTGACATTAGGAACGATCTAGTTTTAGCAAAGTGTAAGCAAATATTAGTAAGTTTGGAGAGAAAAATCCACGGCAGTGCCTAAGTTTTTGCGTGACAACTTCAAACCGTTTTGAAAGAAATTTATAAAAAAAAAATCACCCGGAAACTTTCTTCTTATTGGGAAAAATATTGGATCAAATATTTGTCTGTGTCACAAAGAAGATATTGGTTGCATTTAGGATTTCATATATTGAATATCTGAATTACACAATTCAGAAATTTATATAGAGTTTTTTTCATTAAGGGCGACGCATTTTTTTTTCAATTAAAAGACTTGTGCGTTAATTATGAAAATGATTCTTATTTCAAATGAAAGTACAATCGATGCCATTAATTATGGAGTACGATATCGTTCAAATGTCCGCCGCGGAAGCGCTGGCACGAGTGAATACGCTGGACCCAATTTTCCATGACTCGAGCACACAAATCGAGCAAAATACCAGGAATTTCGCGTTCGATGTTGGCCTGCAGCTCTTCTAACGTTGCTGGCTTATTGGCATAGACCAGCGATTTAATGCAACCCCAAAGAACAAAGTCCAAAGGGTTTAAATCGCACGAACGAGGCGGCCATTCGCGTGAGATAACACGTTCACCGAACTTGGTCTTCAATAATTCGATTGTGTCGTACGCTGTGTGACACGTTGCGCCGTCCTGTTGGAACCGCATTTCATCCAAGTCCATAGTGTCGAGCTGGTCCCAAAATGACTCCGATATCATGGCTCTGTAGCGATCGCCGTTGAAGGTTGTTGGTGCGCCGTTTTCATCAAAAAAGCAAAATGGGCCGATGACGCCGCCGGCATGAAAACCGCACCTAACAATTAATTTTTATACCCTAGACTTTTAGTATAGGGTATATTGTTTTTGTCACGACGGAAATATGTAACACCTTAAAGGAGGCTCCGGAGGTATAGCAATGTATATATATAAATGATCAGGGTCACCTCCTGATTCGATTAAGCCATGTCTGTCTGTCTGTCTGTCTGTCTGTCCGTCTGTCTGTCTGTCTGTCCGTTCGCACGATAACTTTCGATAGAATGAAGCTAGAGCCTTGAAATTTTGACTAGATGTTGGAAGTATGATCTAGTTGGTTGGTATTGAAAATGGGCATGATCAGGCCAAGAGAACGCCTACCTCCCCTACATATGTAAAATAATTAAATGTATTTATAACTCCCGATTAAATAAACATGAAAATCTCTAGCTTTGGTAGATTGCTCGTGATGGTAATCTTATACTCCCCTGGAAAAATAAAATCGATCAGTTGAAAACGAACGGTTATTTTCTTACAAAGAGCCCCGTACTACCCTACTTTTCAGGTTTTTTGTCCATAACTCTTGAACTAATTGACGTAGACATCTGATTTTTGGCATGTAACCCTGAAGTGAGAAGCTGCTTAGGTTTTTGGAAGTTGGGCATAATCAGATCAAAGGAACGCCTACCTCCCCTACAAAATTCAAAAAATTAAATATTATTTTAATTACGATAACTTTCGATAGAATGACACTAGCAAGTTGAAAATTTGGTAGAATGTTGGTAGTAAGGTTTTATTAGTTAGCACTGAAAATGGGCAAGATCCGACCCAAGGAACCCCTACCTCCCCTTCAAATGAAACTTCGAATAAGCGATTACTTTTGATACAATGAAGCCAGCAGCTTGAAATTTTTGTCAAATGTTTGAAGTGAGATTGAGTTAGTTGGCATTAAAGACGGGTTAGATCCGACCTAAGGAACCCCTACCTCCCCTAGAGATGACACTTAAAACAAGCGATAGCTTACGACAAAATAAAGCTAGGGACTTGAAATTTTGCCCAAATGTTTGTAGGATCCACTCGGCTAATATTGAAAATGCGTAAAATCCGACCAACGAAACCCCTACTTCCCCTACAAACGAAACTTCAAATAAGCGATATCTGTCGATAGAGTGAAGCTAGAGACTTAAAATTTTGTTTGTATGTGTGTAGAGTGATCTAATTGGTTGGTGGCAATGATGGGCAAGATCCGACCCAAGGAACCCTTACCTCCCCTACAAGTGAGACTTCAAATAAGCAATAACTTTCGATGGAATGAAGCTAGCGACTTGAAAAATTCAACAAATATTTGTAGAATGGGTTAGTCAATTCATTTTGAGAATGGTCAAGAACTCCCTGAATGAGTGCCAAACTCCCCTATAAACTGGTTATATAGGAAACTCATTTTTAATGCATGGTCGTTGCCAATTATTACTTTTGGTGTCACCACTAGGTCTGTACAAGTCTAGGGTATATACGCTTCGGACGAATCTTCGGCCTGGTTTCGGATAAAGTTGTATCTCGTACATCACTTCAGGCTGCTCACTCGACCAAATGCGGCGATTTTTCTTGTTGACAAAACCATCGAGCCAGAAGTGAGCTTCATCCGCAAAGATGATTTTATTGTGAAAGTCGTCGTCAGCTTGCATCTGTTCCAGAGCCTAATTAGCGAATTTGCGACGCTTGAAATGATCGGTTGGGTTCAGTTCTTGAGTCAACGCAATCTTATATGGGCGGAGAGCCAAATCCTTCCGTAAAATTCGCCACAAACTGGTCACACTGATGTTTAACGCCTGCGATCGGCGTGGAATCGACATCCTTGACTGCGCACGCACACTCTCACGAACGGCCACGACATTTTCTTTAGGATTATGTTGTCGCTCAGGCTCTGGGACATTATGCAATGCATAAAAAAAAAATAACTGGCGCAACAGTCCAATTTGAACCATGGCCTCGAGATGAGTTAGCATCATCTCATTTTCTAGATCGTGATGGCCTTGTGCAGAAGTGTGTGATCAGCAACACGCTCAACCGAGTTATTTACCCCATAAATGGGTACTCATTTAATAGCTGAGTGGGTGCATAGTCCGACACGTAAATCCCCTTTTTATCGAAAACTACCGCATTCAGTAGGAATCGAACCGGGGCGTAAAAGACGAACGTGCTAACCGTTCCGCCATCCGGACTATGCAATGCGTAAGTTGTTTCAAATTTCTGCACCAAAAAATCAATAGTCCGTTTCGTTGGACGGTTTCCTCGACCGAAAACTGGTGTATGCGCGTAACGTAGTCGCGATAGAACGTGAATTTTGATAAAAATGTTGAATAATTGGTAAACGTTGTTGAAGCGTGTATCTCTCCACGATTAAATGGCATAGACTGACGTTTCAAAATGTGAAAGCATTTTGAAGCCGATTTCACTCCTATTCGAGAAATGTCAAAAACAAAATGCATCGTCCCTATTGAAAAACCCTATATAAACCATGAATAGTGGAATTTAACCGGGAAAATTGGTAATTTCTCCCTCTATTTAAGGTCGCCGTTTTCTCGTTTTTTTTTCGCTTCGATACTGATTTTTGATGGCTTTGGTATTGGTTCGATATCGCTTTGATATCTGATATCAACACGAAAGTGTTAGAAGACCATTAACAACATTCCATTTAATTAGCCTCATCACCCCGATTCAGACAACACTAGTATTTCCTAGGTATCACTAAATGTTCCAGAATATGTTCATCTAAACACCATAGGATTAAAACTGCCTACAACACAACTCCATTGCATTGGCCCCATCACTCCGATTCGGACTAAACCCGTATTTCCTATATTTTACTTAATGTCCCGGAATGTGTTTATCTCAATACGATACAGTTAAAAGCGCTTTCAACAACACTTCAGAGCATTGGCCTCAGCACCTCAATGCATAGACACCCGTATTTCCTAAATTTTATTTCATGACCTAAAGTGTGCTTGGGTCAATACCAAAGAATTCAATTCAATTCAAGTCGTTTTCAACTCCACTTCCGTCCCACATTTTCTTGACACACTCCCCATAGACGTTGTCACGTCGAAAGGCTTGTGAAAGCTGGCTTACTTGCATTTAATTAGGCTTTCCATTAAAAAGTCAGTCTAAAATATTTGAATGGGCTCAGGAGATGTGTCATCCTTTCGGACGAGTCTAAATTTAAGGTAGATGTTGGCAACCGAAGAATGTGCGTGCGGCGGGAGCCTCGAGAATGGCTAAAGGCTATGAATGCCTAACGAACAAGGCTCCAATTTGTTTCCAGGATTTGCAAGTAAACTGCTGTTACTTTTGAAATAATAGCCGTTTTCGATTCACCCGGTCTCATATTTAGACTGAATCGAACGCCACAGATCTGCGACGAGCGAACTTAAACAGCCACCATACAAAAACTTCGCCGCGTGGGGAACCTAATATACATTTAGATAGGGGCGAAATAAGTTAACGTTCAACCAATTCACTTCCAACTTAGATCCGATGGCATCCCATACGAGACCTGGATCTGTCGTTTTGTATGAATATGGATCTGAGCCTGGGTGAAACGAAAACGGCTAATGAAACATGGCCGGGAAAATATCCCCACACTATTACTCTTTCAAATTTCGGAGGAAATCTTCGAAAGCATTCATCGCTGAACTGAGAGCTTCCGGTCGCACGCATATTCTTCTGATGTCAACATTCAGTGTCCCACATCTCCTGAGTCCATGTGACATGTTCCTCTGCGCTCATTGCACACGTTTTCGCATGGGAGGTGGGAGGTCATCATGAAAATTTGTCCGTCACAATTTTGTAAAGGATAGTTCAACTCCGTTAGTTTTTATCCCTCGACAATCGTTCAACATTCATTGGAAAGTCCTCAATTTATATCAACAACGTGCTGCCAAAATCACCCTGTTCGACTTCATATTCCATAAAATTGAATTGAATTTTCGTATAATCACGAAACCAATGCCGTTCTGCCCGATTCTCATCACAGTTCCACCGGTGTCCTACGTCCAGTTTCTCATAACTTGAATGTTCTGCAGAACAGGTGCTGTTCGATCGGTTTCTCCAAATTTTACACCCCGAAAACCACTTTGGTTAGCAATCACAAATACACTCTCAAAAAACGCAATGCCGTCCAGCTTTAGAATGAAAGTATACAGCTTAGTCCCCCTATGCTCTCAGGCTGTTGAGCGGCGAAACTGCCTTTAAATTCAATGTAAATTTGTAAACCATGGCGGTTCCCGCAACTTCTAAACATGGCCCTTTGGCTACCGAATGCGTGGAACTTGTTTTGTCGAAGATATCGACGTAGGTGTTATCAACATTCCAGTATACTTAATTACACTGGATGAAATCATTCGGCAACACTTGTTTCACGCATTCGGTAGCCATGAAACATATCCATGTACCGATGTATCTGCATGTAGTGTAGATACTTGCAAAAAAATTATGACCGCAAATCCCTTTTTCATGACTTTTTAATGGTAAGTCTGGCTAATGGACTTGTTTCAACGCAAATAAGCCAGCTTTGACAAGCCTTTTTCTCACCAAACTTGATGAAATTTGCTTACTCTCTGCTAAAATTATATCGTTCCTAATCTTATATGAAGTTTCGAAGCCGTTCCGATGGCTGTGTTTCGGTAAGAAGCGATCTACCACTGAGGTCGTTTTTCCTAACCGTCCAGAGCCTGCCTTCCGCTCAACTTTGCACATTCCCCCGAAACTTCTTGGAGTGCCATGGCATAGTATACTTTAGTCTTATAGTCTTTCACCTATTTGGCAAATAGTTAGATTTTCTCACGTCAAACCCAAAATATTGCTTTTGTTTCCCGCACTAACATTTTCCATTTTTTAACTCAAATTGACGATCATTACGATATTATTACACAACTGAATTAATTTCACTCAAAATTTGTCACTATTTCTAGGCAGGATACAATTTGTTATTACCTGAGCCATTAAAATATTGGCACTATATTTTCTGCAATTTTTACGATAGATGGAATAAAATCGTTTACGCAAGTTTTTTTGCACAGAACTGTATAATTACAACATTTCGGTTGTTACGCACAAAATTGTATAAATTTTAATAATTTCAATGACATGCGTTGTTATGAAAGCAGACTGGTTGATGGAATGGTCAACGAAGAAAATGCAGCGAATTGAGATATTAAGTTGGTCACGTAATGCAATCATTTAAATAAGTTGAATGCAAGTTCAAGGATGAATGCGCCTATGGCATGGTATAGTGGACCAGCTTTGACTGGTTTAAATATTTTTATGCAGGCAAATTATTAAGCAGGTTACCGGTTTATTTACATACTCATTTTAATTGAATATTGGTTGAAACTGAACGGACGTTAGCAAATATTTTACTATTTACCCTAACCTCTAGTCGGGTATTACGCATTAACTGTAACAGAGACTTACAATTAGTCTAAGTTTCGTTAGCATATCTGGTCTCAGATGATGCATGTTGCTAGCATACACCTCCCGCGCATTCACCCGCAATTTGAGACAAATCGGCTGGTGTGTGCTAAATGTCATTTGCACAAATAACACTGGTCGACAGTTATTTTGTTAAATGGATAACTGTAGCTGTTTCTTATATACTTTGCTACCCTAAAGACAAATATGGCCATAAAAGTTGTCCAACGGTCTCAGTTTCTGAGTAATTTTATATTTATTAAAAAATGTTTATAATGGTTTGTTACCTAACTTAATTTTGCTTATATTAAAATTTTTTGTTAGGTTAGGTTAGGTAACAGGGTTGCTGAAAACAGCACACTTAGACCAGAAAACATAGGTCCATTGTGATACCCTAGGAGAACCGAACAGCAACGTATTAGAACCACCCGGAGCCGCTGACGAAACGAAGGAGTTGTCCCACCTCCACCTCCGCCAGCTCCCCAAGATGGTTGTAAAAGTATTTACCAAGAGTTGACCTTCTCAATTGCGCAAAAGCAGGGCACTCGCAGAGCAGATGAGCAATACTTTCCTCTTCCTCCTCGTCCCCACAGCTTCTGCATTAATCAAAGAAAGGAAGCCGTAGCCTCCTGGCATGTTCGCCGATAAGGCAGTGTCCAGTAACGGAGCCGACCACCAGGCTGATCTGGTATTTAGTCAGCGACAGTAGTTTAGTAGTGCGGTTGATATTCTGCCTCGGCCAGATTAGCTTGGCATTATAGCAGGAAGCGCCATCAGTCCACCTAAGGTGGGATTCCCTGATCGCAGCTGATTTCATTCTGGATTTTACCAGGGCAATTGGTGTAGCGATATCGCTGCTAAGCTGCAGAGCCACGTCGGTGGCGCCCCTCCAGGCGAGCTCATCAGCCCTGCAATTACCAGAAAAGCCATGATGGCCAGGTATCCAGCACAGGGTAATATCGAAGAAATCACCCATCTCCGCTAGCCTCCCCCTGCACTCCGATAGGCTTTTCGAAGTGCAGAACCCTGATTCGAGGGATTTTATTGCGGCTTGACAATCCGTAAAGATAGTGATTTTCGTCGTGGAGATCGCGTGAAGACTCAGCCAAGTCACCGCTTCCTTAATCGCAAAAATTTCCGCCTGGAAAGCACTACAGTATTCCGGTAGCCGGAAGGATAGGTGAATATTCAGCTCCTCAGAGAATACTCCAGCACCCACACCTTCGGCAGTTTTCGACCCGTCCGTGTAAATTTCCAGCGAGTGCGGTATAGATGGACCACCACTTTCCCACAGACTCCGCGATGGAATCAGGTTTATATGATTCTTCATGAACCATCGCTTTGGTGAGATGTAATCAATCGACTCAGGAATCTCTGCGTCGTTCAAGATCGTTGAGTGACCGGTTCCCAAGGTTATCCACTGGTAGGTCTCTCTAATTCTAATGGCTGAGTTCGCCGCCATGAGCTTCCCCTGAATATCCAACGGCGACAGGTTGAGCATCATATCCAAAGCAGCAGATGGGGTTGATCGTAGAGCACCACTGATCGCCAGACAAGCTGTTCTCTGCACCTTGGCTAATAATTTAAAGTTAGCTGCCTTTTGAAGGGCACTCCACTAGACTACGACTCCATACAGCAGTATGGGGCGAAGCACTGCCACATAGAGCCAGTGCAGAACTTTGGGTTTCAAACCCCATGTTTTGCCTATAGCCCGCCTACAGCAATAAAGAGCAGTCGTAGCCTTGTCCGTGCGCTTCTGGATATTCAGTCTCCAATTTAGCTTACTATCCAAAATGAGGCCAAGGAAGTTAGCACTCTCCACGAAGCAAGTCTCACCCCCTTCAGAACAGGAGGCATCACTGGTGGAATGCTGCGTTTCCTGGTGAAAAGGACTAAGTTGGTCTTACTGGGGTTTACACCCAGGCCACATCTATTAGTCCAGTTAATCAAAAGAGATAGCGCATGCTACGTTACTTCGCTAAGAGTACCTGGGAACTTACCAGAGACAGCAATGGAGATATCAGCGGCATATACGGTGAAAGCACACCGCCTTGAGGAGTACCCCTGCAAACACTACGGCAGACTGACGAAGTCCCCAGTTTTGATGTGATCACTCTGGATGTTAACATCAGGTTAATGAGTTGGACCAAGGAACTCTCAACCTCAAGGCCTATGAGAGCGCCGATGATCGCCTCTGGCTTGACATAGTTAAAGGCACCTTCTATATCCAAAAAGGTAACTAGAGTAAATTCGCCGTAGCTGAGCGATTTCTCTATATAACTCACAATGGAATGTAGAGCTGTATCTACAGATCTGCCCTTGGTGTAGGCATGTTGTGATGCCGCGAGCAGACTTTCTGGTATCGTGCTCCGTAGGTAGATATCAATGAGCCGCTCGAGCAATTTCAAGAGTGTTGATGAAAGACTAATGGGTCGTAGGTCTTTGGGTCCCACATGAGAGCTCTTCCCTGCCTTAGGAATAAATACCACGTTGACGTCAAGCCATATTCGTGGAATGTAAACAAGGTCCAAGCATGCCTTAAAGATTTTCTCAACCCACGGTGCAACAATATCTGTCGTATGTTGCAAGTCCGCAGGTATAATGCCATCCGGTCCGGCTGACTTAAAGGGTTCAAAGCTTGAGATAGCCCATAGAACCTTCTCCGTAGAGATGATAGCTCCTGAGACGCCAGTGTTCCCCATCCACTCCTGTACGTGCTGACTATGAGTCGCTTTCGGAGAACTATCGGGGAAATGAGTGTCTAAAAGAATCTCTAAAGTCTCTTCACTGGAGGCTGTCCAGGACCCGTCCTGCTTCCGCAAATAACTGGGCATAGAAGGATTAGTCGAAAGGGTTTTCCGAAGTCTGGAGGCTTCGCTAGATCCCTCTATTTGCTCACAGAAAGATTTCCATGAGCTACGTTTAGCTTTTCGTATCTGTTTTTTGTAAGCACCAAGAAGCTCCTTGTAATAGGCCCATTCCGTCTCCTCTCTTGATGATTTTGCCTTGTTGTTTTTTGTTAACAATAAACAGGTATCTGTTTGAAAGTTCGTAATTTCATCGTTTATTATAAAAACCGACTTTTGCAGGATAATTTTTCTAACAACAACAATTAACAATGTAATTATAAACTTCTAAGCCGGTATTTTCCGCTGGCAATTAAAAATAATGTTATAGTATAATTTAGATTAAATTTATAATTAAAATTTGTAATTTTGACTCGATTGACGACATTTCTACTTTGTGGTAATTCAGTTTATACACAAATGCACTTTTTGGGGTTTTGTAGTAAAAACAAAACCCTTATGAAATCGGTCAAACATCCGTCTGGCTGTGTGTCTGTCTGTCCATGAAATACGAGTATCTCACGAACCGCTGAAGCTACATTCATGAAATTTCGCAGAAATATGTAAGAGTACTACAATTCTCCGAAGAAAACGATTCGTTGCAATAGGCTCACTTTAAGGGGGTGGGGGGTTTGCCATAGAGGGGAAACTGTCAGCCCTCAGCTGCGCCTGGTCGTTCTTAATATAGTTCAATCTTTCCGTCTCTATTTTGGCGTACATGTCAACTAAAAATTTACTAAACACGGAACGAAAAAAACACCAGGTGATTCTCTTCTCCTTGTCAAATCGTTATACGAAATAAATAAAAACTCGCAGCGGAGGACTGTCTTTTAAGTGTTCGATCACGCTAGAGTAAAGAAATTGAGTACCTATCCTCGCCACGGTAAAACAAATGCGGATACTGCAGGGCGTCGTACGAACGATGGATCTCACTAATGCGCTACAATGAGCTATCGCAGCTCTCAAGGATAATGGGTGCATTCGGGCGTCACGGAAAAAAGCGTAATGCGCTGCATAGAAATAGCGAATTCCTAAGCAGCACACAACAATTTTTTTTTTGTGACGCCCGAATGGTATGCTGGCTCACATGTCAAATGACAAGTTCAGTTTGGCATTTTCTCCCTCTCGTAATTATGTGCTGTTCTTTTCTGCATTGTAAAAACAATGAAACAATGGAGAACGCACAATTCAGTCGACTAGGAAATGCAATGTTGTAAATTGACTTCGTTCGAACTGTCAAATCTCCGCTAGCCAAGACAGCGAACAAATTTTGTGCTGCCTGAAAGTGTTAGCGCCTAGCTATTTGCGCTAAGTTTAGCAGTGGTTTAGCGCAACATTCGGAATACAAATCACGAGGCAGCACTTAAAGCTAGCTAGCAACCGTGACTCTTGAATGCACCCAATGTCTCGTTTCTCAAATTGCTGATCAGCCATTACGGAGGCCACTTGATTTGACGTAGGTGCATTGAAGCAATCCTATGGCTTTCTCTCAGCATTAATGACTACTTTGAATGTTTTCGACATTGCAGGCACCTTGTCCAAGGCGACCTTCAAGTCTCTTACATAAGCAATAAGCGTATGTAAAATACCTTATAGTTGTCTGACTAACAATAAGTCAGGTTTCACATAGTTATTATTGCACCTCAATTGTATACTTCTCTGTCATCTTCGCCAACAAAATATATTTGTAGGAATTGTGGTTCCTTTTGAGGTGCTGGCAACATACTTCCAACTAACTGGTATCCATGGCCCTGAACTTTAAAAGTAGTCATAAAACCGTCCTTTACATATTATCTGTTATTACAATATTATATAGTATATATACCACCGAATGAAATCATTTGAAAGGAACTATTATATTTACGAATAGCGTTCATGAAATGTTCATGTCCTGGATGTATATTCATTATCAAGCTGTAGAGAAGCTCGGATACTGTTCATAGAGCAGGAGTTGCACTTTACTAACGCTGTAGCACATGCGGGGTGCCTCCTCCTTCCACTTGAGGGCATTGCACCACCGAAACTTGTTGGTCATGGAACCCAAGGCCACGGTGCGGTCGCTTTCATACTCTGTACCGATATCATATGCGATGATTTGGTTGAGGTACCCCTGTGGTGTGGGGTGTGAAAAACAAATACCACGGCCTTTCCCTTTGAGGGCCTGTCGTTAAAACCGACAATCAAAGGACAGGATGTGTATGCCAGCAACTTGCAATATCCGAAATCTTTATATGCTAACGAAACGTCAACTATGCCTCGGATAAGGACTGACTCAACGGTTACGACTTTTAGCTATCGTACAATGACAAAGATTGGATTCTGGAATGTGCGTACTCTCCTGGACAATGGATCAGAAGGTCCCCAGAACGCACGATTTCTTCAATTAGAGAGTGAATTTCTGAGGTACAAATTAAATATCTTAGGAGTTAGTGAGATAAGATGGTGGAACAGCGGAGAATTTATCTCTCCAACGGGCAGCACTGTAAAGTTGTACTCCGGTAAAGCTACCGGTAGTCGTCGTGAGTCAGGTGTGGGGCTCCTTTTAACCAGAGCCGCGCGAAACTGTCTCTTATCCTGGGAACCGGTCTCTGACAGGGTCTTGACCGCCAGGTTCTGGACCAAAATGAGGAACATCTCAATAATACAATGTTATGCCTCTACTGAACCCGACAATGTCTTGGCAAAAGACTCCTTCTACGAAGAACTAAACGCCGTTCAGAGCAGAACACCTAAAGGTGACATTAAAAATGACATTTAAAATGTGCGTATACGGTCCACTGCCCCGACTAAAGAGGAAATAGTCACTGCAATTATTGCACTAAAACGAGGAAAGGCCGCCGGACTTGACGGCATCCCTGCCGAACTTTATCAAGCAGCGCCAAGCGTAACTGCCGATTTGCTACACCCACTTGTTGATAAAGCGTGGAATACAGAGACCTTTCCCACTGAGTGGAAGGAAGGTTTGATCATCAAACTTCCAAAGAAGGGTAGCCTCACTGACTGTAATAATTGGAGAGGTATTTATGTGCTTCCTGCCGTTGCCAAGATAATAGCTAAAATCGTCCTGGAAAGACTAAAGGCCCACTTAGAAAGCACAATTGATGAAGAGCAGGCTGGCTTTCGATCCGGATTCTCCTGTGTCGATCACATTAACACCTTGCGAATCATCATCGAGCAATGCGCTGAATACGATTCTCCGCTTCACTTGCTTTTCATCGATTTCGAAAAGGCTTTCGATAGTGTGAACCGGGATTCTATATGGGCGGCCTTGCGCAGGAGAGGCATCCCCGAGAAGCTTGTGGCTATTATTAAGGCAACCTATGACGGCGCGAAATGTCGCGTTCTGCATAAAGGTAAGGTGTCGGGGGACTTTGAGATTCGCAGTGGAGTTCGGCAGGGGTGCATCCTCTCACCGATCCTATTCCTCATTGTGATCGGCGATGTGTTGCATGCAGCCCTATCCGGACTCGACAGAGGAATTCAATGGACTTTGACATCTTATCTACAAAATCTTGACTACGCTGACGACATATGCCTACTCTCCCACAAAATCATGGATCTGTCCGCAATGGCGTTAGATCTCGAGAGGGAGGCAAGCAAGGTTGGGCTAAAGATTAACACCAACAAGACCAAGGTTCTTAGCCCGCCGTTGCGAAAAAGAAATCCGACACCTATTGCCATCAATATTAATGGGCAGCCTGTGGAGAAGGTGGACAACTTCGTCTACCTGGGTAGCATTGTTGCCGAAAATGGTGGTACGGAGCAGGACATCGCTCGTCGTATCTACCAGGCTAAACGCGCATACGGCATGCTGCCCAAAATCTGGCAGGGCAGTTATCTCAGCATTAAGACCAAGCTGGGCCTGTTTCGCTCCCTGGTACTATCAGTGCTTTTGTATGGGAGCAGTACATGGAAAGTTTCCGTAGGAGTTACCAGAAAGCTGCAAGTTTTCGTCAACTCATGTCTTCGTCGAATTTTAAGAATTTCCTGGTCCGAAACAATAACTCAAATGAAGAGCTAAGTCGGCGTACGGGTCAGATGCCAATCGACGAATTGATACGCAGGCGAAAATGGCAGTGGATAGGTCACACATTGCGGAAGAGTGATAACTGCATTGCTATGCATGCCATGAAATGGAACCCCATTTCCAACCAAGGCCGACCAAGAGGGGGTCCTCGAATCACATAGCGTCGATCTGTGGCAAAGGAGTGTCAGGTACTGGGTAAGTCTTTTGGGGAGTTGCGCCCCATTGCCCAGAACAGAGTACGATGGCGCGCAGGAGTAGTTGACGCGCTATGCCCCGCTAGGGGTTAAGGCAAAGTAGTAGTAGTAGTAAGATTGTCTGTACCTTCTCTTTTCATATTAATAATATTAATTTTTTGCAGCACAGCAGCACGGTGCATTACTGGGTATTTTGCACATACTGTTTTGAAGCTGTTTTTTCCGAGTAGCGTCGGTGCATCTGGCACAATGTTTTTTAGATCATTTGGTAGAAACCATAAGATGACGATGACGATTCATACAGAAATGAGTCACAATCAGGTTGTGATGGTGGCGGTAAGAAAGTAGCCACTTCACTTCTCGTAGCTATCTTGGCGACAGGGTGAAGTGAGAAAGAGGAGGCGGGCTCGGATATTGTTGCGGCCACTTCACTATGATCATGAGAAAAACGTAGTCGTTCCATGGGATTACCCGCAGTACGGAAACAAACATACAGCTCATCGTTACGGTAAACTTCAAAGACCCATAGAATGAGTTGCCCTGCCGCTTCCAGCTCACATAAACTACCATAAGTAAAAGGGTGTGACATGTCAATGCAGTATTCAGCAGTACAGTAATTGTCCTCGTTCATGTCGTGGGACATAATAGTTGCGTTCTGGGAAACTTACAGGATAAGACAATTTGACAGTGAGTAACAGAGATGTGAAGTATTGTATATCCGTAAGTTGAAGAGAGAGTGTCGCTTATCTGAGAGGATCTGTAGATGGGAAATATACCGGAAAAATTTGTTGGTTCGTTTCCCCAGCCTATAATTTCTAAACAAATACATCTACCGGCCTCTGTCTCTTTCGCTCTAGTGCAATTACTAAGAAACAGGCCTAACGAAAATTGGTTGGTTGTCATTCTGCTCTCACGTGTGCGTCGAATGTGTAAATGTATCAGTTAAATGCGTCTCTCTTTCACTTACGGATACACAATGTTTTGCCATCTCTGTTGCTCACTGTCATTTCCTTAACCGGTCAGGCTTTCAGGACCACGACCAATGACAAACTCTTCCCAATTGGCCACCACATGGCTAAAGATTTGCCGGCGTACTTCTGTGGCCATCACCTGTATGTCATACAATAGATAGGAGATGGCCCGAAACAGGCTCCATCTGTTTTGAACTGAAAAAATACCTTAGTAAATCTTATCTTAAACAAAGTCAGGGTAAAAAAAAATGATTATAAAAACAATTTGATAAGTAATTTAAAGACAACTGGAAATAAGTTATTACACTGATAATATTATTTTTCCACACAAAATTTAAACCTCTATTTTACCCCTTTAGGGGTTAGATTTCGTAATATCCTTCCTTATTCCATGTATACACCTTAAAGGAAACCTCTGTGCAAAATTTCAGCTTTTTTTCCTTTTTTTAGGAATGGGACAAATGATCCTCCTGCGCTAATTTTGTAGGGTCACCTCGTCCTTCCAGATTCGTAGATGTAGTTGATGTATGGCATTTAATAGGCCCGTTCCACCGGACTTCAGCTGGAATCTCGTCTGCGCCCGGCGCTTTATTTAGTTTGAGTGACTTCAGGGTAAGATCGACTTCTTCTACTGTCGCGGGTTGTGTATTGGGGCCATGATCGATAATGTCGCCATCGATTGCGGCTTCTTGTATGGGGACGTTGGATGTAGGATTAAGAGGCTCTTCGAAGTAGGTCGCTCATCATTTGTTGATGCTATCGGTGTCGCTGATGATGTTTCGTCCTTGTCTTTACGGAGGCTAGTCCTGGGTTGATAGGTATTCCTATAAGTGTTTACTAGTCAGCACAAAATTGTCTGGTATTCTTAGTAGCTAGATTATAAAACTCCTTTTAACACCAGCTGCTGGATAATTCAATGTTTCTATCCATTCGGTGAGTTAATACTCCTGGAATACACTGAACGATTGTTGCTTAAAATGTAATACCTTCGCTTGGTGGAATGACCATGGGTGATTTGACTGCTAAAGTAAGTGCAGAAAATCCTGCGGCGATATCTGGAACACAGTGATGCTATCAAAAGTTCATGCATTGACAGCGAAGATACCATGCTTCGCTCGAACCCGGATCGCCGGCATAAGCCTTTGATGGCGGACGCATCATGACAGCGAATTGTTGAAAGGAAACAGACTTTGGTCACGTTTAGCTTCAGCGACAGAGGACAATCAGAGTAAAATCGGGCATAGGAGATGCTCTTTGTTTAACATCCATTGAAGAACAGGGACGGAAAGCTTATCTTAGAAGAAAACCAAATGAGTTGACTACGTAACTCATCTGATTTTCACCCAAAAGATGAGATATGTAGATAATTTTATAGTAGTAATATGATACAGGTTTATTCGAAAAAAGCCCTATCTAGGCAAATTAGCCTCGTGCAATATTTTATTTTGAGTGGCAGATTAATACAATGCGAAACTGAAAAAAAATTATCAATAGAACAATTTAAATCCTAGATCGTAATAATTTACTAAAACCATAAAGGAACTATAACATTGGAATGGAATATAACAACAGCGTCATCTCTTATACCGACCGCTGGAGTCTTTTCTAAATCTGCCATGTAGTCCCTTATAGTGTATTCCATCATTTTATTCGTTCATTTTACTTGGCATAAAGTACATCTTGTTCTTAATTTCTTTTCTAGTACGTGTGTGCATCGTTGAAGGGCGAGGATCGTATAGAAAAATTGAAAAATTTTGTCCACTTCTGGAAAATAATTCGAGTGTCGAATGTGTAATTGGAGTTGATCGCTTGGATTGTATACGACGCATACAAAAAGGATCAGCACACTTCAGTGTATTCTCAGCAGAAGATTTGGTGGCGGCACGATGGGCCACTACCGACATCCTTGTCACGAGTGAAATGCGCTTCCACAATACACCCTTTGAGTACGAAGTTGTTGCTGTTGTAGACAATGAGGCTGGTATTCATTCGCCACATGATCTGCGTGGCGCGAAATTCTGCCATCCAGGACACGGAATTGAACCCCACTGGACGGAAATTTTAGCAAATGTAAGTTTTAAAATATCAGCATTAATTCAACGATTAAATCACCGATTTTTTTTTGCAGTATTTCGAATCAATGCTTCTTCCAAAACTTTGTGAGCCTGAGCTTTCGCTAACAGAATCACGAATAAAAGCTAGCGCTAAATTTTTTGGACCATCATGCAAAGCCGGCCCATGGGTACCAGATCGTGTACAAGATCGGATTTTGAAAAATCGTTATCCTTCGCTTTGTGAACTGTGCTACGATTCGTATCGTTGCGGTGTTGGCGACAAGCATTGGGGTAGGCGAGGAGCGCTTTATTGCTTGACGAGTGGAAGCGGAGAAGTCGCATGGGCACGTCTGGATGATGTCCGAAGTCATTTTGGGGTGAGTTTCAAAAAAGCTAACAAAAGAAATAGATCTAACATGTTTCATATCATTCAGTTCAGTGGATTAGCTGCAGAAGCCAACCCCAATGAATACAGCTTCCTCTGTCCGGATGGACTGCTGCAGCCGTTGAATGCCACAAACCCTTGTGTCTGGGTAGCTAAGCCGTGGCAGGCAATAGCAGCGAAAAAGTAAGTTACGAATAGGATAAAATTATCAGCGCTAACCAAGGATATATTTTCAGCACTCATGCTGATCACATTCAGGACATGGTACACAATCTCTCCCACTACGAACTTCAATGGAAACATGCGCTCCTGAGCTTGTTGGAATCGTATCATGTAAACATCACTTCTCTGGACACAACGATCCCCATTGGAGACTATTTGGAACAAGCGGTCGGCTTCCAAGGTGCATACAGCTTTCCATCTTGCAACCCGCCACGATCGATCATATTTTGCACCACTTCACTCATTCAACATTCTAAATGCTCGTGGCTTCAGGAGGCATCCTCCGTTTATGGCATTGAACCCAATCTGCAGTGCATCCGTGCTGAAAGCTTGGAACGTTGCTTAGACGATACTAAACACAAAGCGGCCGATGTAGTACTCGTTGACCAGGACAATCGAATTCGAGCTCAAAGGGAGTACAAACTCAAGCCGATTCTTTATGAATTTTCAAAAGAAATGCATGAACGTTATGTCACAGTAGCTATCGTTAAGGACTTAAATCTAAAATCGATGGACGATCTTCGAGGACTGAAAGCCTGTTTCCCATCTCATACTGGTGCAGCCTATTTATCAGTTTTGGAAACATTGCGAAACGTTTCCAAAATCTCATACCCCAATATTGAAGAATTCTTCGCGTCAGATTCCTGCACTTGGGAGACGGATGGCACTTGCCCCGACAAGTACCGAGGAGACGAAGGAGCGCTTAGATGTTTCCTTGAAGCGGGCAGTGTGGCTTTTCTAAGTTACGATGTATACAAAAATTTCACCGAAGGAAAGCTTAACACTACCTGGAATTATAGCGGTAATCGGAGAAAATTCGGTACTATCTGCCCGTATGGTAAGGATTCCAAGGAAGACATTTGTTATCTTCATTGGACCCCTCGTGGCCATGTAATGATCCACGCAGATACAAGTCTTATTCGAAGGAATGAAATCCATAACTCCCTGCGTGATATGGATCGGTTGTTTGGAAAAGAAATGAAAGCTCATATACCGTCGTTCACGATGTTCGGACCGTTCGACAAGCGGAATAACATTATCTTCAGAGATAACACAGAAGGACTTAGAAGTTTCGTGGAGCTCACGAAGGACAAAATGGACAGGTCCTTGGAAAGCGTCTATGACATGTATAGTGCGGATATGTATAGGAGCTCGAAAGGTATTCGAACTGAGTGGAGTATTTTAGGATTAACATTAGCTTTAATTGTAGCTGTCTTTAGATAGAGTTAGCAAGAGACAATTGTAAAAAAAAGCTGTTTTTTCATTGTGATATTACTTTTAGATGGTATGTATGATCGATTGAAATAATAAATTTCTTTGTATAGAAATAACCATGTACTCTTGCACTGTACTTTTGAAGCATGGTTCTGTAGGATAATTGATGCAGTGTTCACAAGGAGCCCTCGTTTCTAGTAAAAACGAAAATATTTCGACAATTCAAATCGTGTGCCGTGATGTTCTTGTTTGTCTTAATCAATTTATCCAATTAGTGAATTAGTCATTTTCTTTCTTCTTCTGGGTTTGATACTAATGACAAACTTCGATGAAAAGTATTTTTCTCATCGTACTCCAGCCAAAATACGCTCAAATATTAACTCAAACATGTATGTATATTTGTATGTGATTGCTGCTGGGGACACTAAACCAAAAGTCATAGAGAATTTGAATGACCTTTACGCAGAATCTGACAAAAAGCCTAGTTTACAGTTCCGATGCAAAATTAAAAATTTCAAAACAACGTTTTGTTGTTTCTTTGTCTGTTTCTTTTGATTTTTATAAAAAAAAAATCAGTTAATCGACCCTCCCTCGATAACGAGTTTCGACCTCGGAGTTGGTTTTCTTTACGTTTCATAACCCCAGGAATTGGTTGGTGTCATTATATTCTTTTTCGTGTCATTTACGTAAATATGTTGCAGGGATTTAGAACATTCCGTCGTTTTTTAAAGCTCCCCGGCAAACGGGCATACCCCGATTTACGGCAGGGATCCGTTCCGGAAAAAAGCGACATAACTTGAAACGACTTAAATCGGGTCAAAGCAACCTGCATATGTAAATGTATCAGGTAAAAGTAATTTACAAACTTTTTTGATTAATATTGTTTATTATAAGAGTTGTACAAGTAAATAAAAATAAAACATTATGCAGAAGAATACTGTACATATTTACATATATTGATCGGACAAGGCAAAAATTCAGTCTGTACTCTCATTTGAAGAGTCGATTGACGGTGATAATGAAGTTTTTGCTTGCGGGGAATGGGAATTTAATAGTTTCTACCATTAAATTTGGTCTATGTGAAAAATGTGGTTATTTTAATTGTTGGTAACCTAATGATTTTACAGTATCCAATCCCATCAAATTAATAGCTACATCCTATTAAATTGCTTATTCACGCGTTCAGGCCAAAGATTTTTCCAGACTGCATTCAAATTTGAGATTTTTACCTCTTCCCAAGATTCCCTGCTTCCAGCATGTTGAAATTGCGCCAAAAGTTTCGAATTGTTGATTTGTCAATATCATTGTCCCCTTGATCTATTTCGGTTATAAGCTGCTTAAAAGCGCTTTCAACAACACTAAATAGCATTGGCGTCATCGCCCCGATTGCGACGACACCTGTATTTCCTAGATTTCAACATTCGGAGACTACATAACCTTTCTAAGGTGGCCTGTTATTTTGGATTGGACATTGACATATAGAATAACTATGGAGGAGCAATCCGCATAAACTCAATTGCCCTAACCCCTTGTGGGGCATAGCGCGTCAACTGTTCCATGTGGCCCAGTTGACGTTTCGTTGGCATATATTGGTTTCAGAGAATGCAGTTGCCAGCATGCACCTCTTGCACATCCGCATCCGCATATACTCAACACTAAACTATTTGAAGTAATTCCAGTCGTAAAAAGTAAACAGAGAGACACACGCCCTCCACTGCGCAACATCCGCGCAGTCTATATAAAAGCACAGGAAGCACGTAAGATGTCATCCCCTCTCCTACTTCTCCTATTGGAACAATAACATTCCAGTCTGTCTCTCTGCCGCGGAACACACGCCCGGTCCATATAGAAGCAAAAGAGATGTCAAATTTCCATCCCCCTTCCTACTTCCTCACTTTTTGCCGAATTGCTTCGTTTCTCTCGCTCTTTTTCATTTTCTCTGATACTCTCTCTTCAAAGGACATCGAAGACGTTGATGTAGAATTTCAGAAGGTGCTGCATATCTTCAATGAAGAATTAGATGGTAAAATGAGCCCAGAGGATTTTTGGAAAAAAGTCAGTGATGTCAAATACGCAGACGAGACGCCAGAGTTTGCAAGGATAATGAGCATAGTTGACAACATTCGAGCGTTGCCAGTTGCGTCTGCCAACTGCGAAACGGTTTTCAGTCAAAAGAACATGAACAAAATTAAAAATAGAAATCGACTGGAAACAGAAACAGTCGTAGGTATTCTGCATACAAAAAGAATGTTTCACAAAAAACCAATTCACTCTGTTAATGTAAAACCGCTTGTGAAGAATGTCAACAAATATACTCGTATGTACTAACAATACTTGATCTCAATACCATTTCTCAGAACACTTATTCTGTGTTTGCTATTTTCTTATCACCCCTTAATCGCAATGGAAGATTGTTTTAATCAGAGTCCATGGCATTCGAATGCAGGTTGATAAAACATATAAGTTTAATATTATCATTGTTCAATCATATGTGACACTTCGCTAATTGAACCTTTTGGTACCCACCGGATAACATGGGTAATTTTTTGCATTGCAGAAATGAAGACACCAGTTTGCATTTAGAATAATGATTGTATATTCGTATAACGGAATTAATTACTATTTTATTCAATAATTATAATTATGTTGTCTCCTTTAGAAAACCGAAATATATTTCTGCACATCACTATCCGCAAGCATTCAGTGGCAGGCCGCAGGCCGCAGGACCTTCATAAAATTCTTTCATATTTTTTCAACGCACGAAAAATATAATTGCTTAAAATAGCTATTATCTTCAAAGACATTAAATGTTGAGAATAAGAACCCGCGCAGACGGCAAACTTTTTAGTTCGCAGACAAACTAAATAGTTTAATCAGAAAAATAGAACACACGGTGGTTTATGAGACCGCACACAGAGCGTTAACTAAATACTTTAGTCTGCTGTGTGAGCGGTCCATAGACGACCACCGTCAGTTCTATTTGTCTGACTAAACTATTTAGTTTGTCTGCGAACTAAAAAGTTTGCCGTCTGCACGGCTACTACATACGGATGATTGTGCTGTCCTTTCGTCCGGTAAATGGAAAAAATCTCAGTGTAGTCAGGTGGCTACCGCATTGCGAACAGCCAAACATCACGCGTCTTTCCCGTTCAGCGATTCATCGAGTGGACGAGTGCAACGAATGCCGAGCCGAGCCCTGCTGGTATCCATACGCTGAGGATATTACGAACAATCACCAAACAAGTAATTTGCCCGCTCGATGAATCGGTGGAGGGGAAAGACTCATGGTGCTTGGTTGTGCACAGCGAGCTAGTCACTTCGTTCGTGACTCGGGGAGTTGAGTCACAAGTATATTAAATGTTAAAATATGGAAACAGTAATCTGAAGTTTGTTTGACCAGTTCACCTGAAACTGTACATACAAACTAAAATTCACCATATCATATACATATCACGGTTTTGACATGGATATATCTTATAGCTGGGAAAGGAAAAAAGCCCATTGAAAATTTTTCTTTTCTGGTTGTGCATGTCGTTTGAGTCAAGTGGTCAATCACTACGTTTAGACCGCGGGACTATCTTCGAGATTTAACTAAATCGATCTAACTCTCGACGATATAAACGTATCGATTTAGTTCGTTTTGGACTTGGCTTATCTCTACTTGCGATGCGGAACTGCACTAAAAAAATTGGGACTATGTCGCTGTCATCGCTAATGTTGACGTTGTTGTGGTTTTTTTGTTCGGTATTTGTTTTGTTTGCAATTTCAGGAAAGCAGTGCGTGATTACGGGCAAGATAAAGCCTTTTTCTGTCGTAAAATTTATATCCATCAAATTTATCTGTGCTTTCAACGGAGAAAGAAGAAGAAGAACCTCTCCGTATGGTCGGTATAAACACTCCACCAACAAGTGCTAACACTAAAATGATTTAGTTAAATCGACTTTTAGTTCCACGGTCTAAACGTGGCCATTGTGCATGGCTGTTACTTGTAGATCCGCGCGGGCGGCGCGCTTGCGGTGGTCCTGTGTGTACATGTTGGGATGTTGATTTGATAGCGATAAAGGTTGACGTTGGGAACGGCAAGAAATAACATAGTGTACGGGTGAACAGGCGCTCTCTGTGCTCTCTGTCCCACGCTCTCAGTCAACGCGACGCCATAATCAAAACTCCTGCATACACACCATATCATACATTCAAAATCCTCAAAAATATAGAGTACGCTCCGTACTACCTAACTTGACTAGGCCCACAGAACACGTCGCAAGAAGTCGTCTGCTCTCCTCGCTCGACATGCTCACACGCAATTTATGGTCTCTGAATGTATGCGAAATTTCGCTCAGGGCAGCGGACCTCCTCCTCTCATTCATTCATATCATTCTCATTCTCACCATTTCATTAAACAAATTGTGCACTCCCGACATGCACATGCATAGACCCAATCTGAGGTCACAATGAAGGAAATTCCATTTTCACTCATTATTTAGATCAAGGACGTCCAAGCACTTTCAATGACCTTCAATTTCCGCCAATTCCTATTCATCATTTAATAAAATAGCCCGTGTTGTACTATCTGAATCACTAGGGCCCCAGAAAAAGTAGCAAGTAGTCAGTTTGACTAACATTTGGACATGCGCAGACGCAATTTGAGAGAGTGTACATAGTTCCCGCCCCCCGAAGATGAGCGAGAGCGGATGAAGTTCATTCAAGCCAAATCGGGTGATCCAGCGACTGTGTTTGTGCATTTGCAATGGCGGCGATTTGAGGTCTGACTGGTCCACAATGTGGGCCCCCACCACACGTGCAATAAACATATAGAACAAAATGGCGGATTTATACTAGGCGAGTTAGAATCTCTCAAGCCCCAAAATAAAGAAATATTCGTCGCAGGATGTTATATGTTATGATGTACATTCAGAGGTCTGCAGAAGATCAAATGCCCCCCTTCCGCAAAAATTACAAAATGTTTAAAATGGCTGGAATCCAAACAAATAAAATAGCGCGCGTTGTACTACATATCTGAATCAATAGGGTCCCAGAAAAAGTAGCAAGTAGTCAGTTCGACTAACATTTGACATGCGCAGACGCAATTTGAGAGTGTGTACATTACATAGTTCCCGCCCCCCGAAGATAGAGAGCGAGAGCCATCGCGGATAAAGTTCATTCTATCCAAATCGGGTGATCCAGTAACTGTGGTTGCGCATTTGCAATGGCGGCGATTTGAGGCCTGACTGGCCCACAATGTGAACCCCCACCACACGTGCAATAAACAAATCATAAAACAAAATAGCGGATTCGTACTGCGCGAGTTAAAATCAAAGATTAACCATAAGGAAGATACCCTACTTCATACAAATTAACGCGACTGACTAGTAGTTGCGTATGTGTAGGTTCCCATATGCGTACACAAAGAGGTGGTGCCAACTAACAAGCATGTTACTCACACATTGAAACTTTATAGGCAGTTGCCATTACTGAAGTGTTGCCGTCTCTATCTTTCTTAAGGGAATTTACCTTTGAATTATTGGCAAAGATTAAACATGAGTGCATCCCGTTCTAAAAATTAAATCGTACTAAGTGAGGTATCTTAGTAATGTTTAATCCTTGTTAAAATCTCCCAAGCCCCGAAATAGAGAAATATTCGTCGCGGGATGTTATAGTTCCGGGCAGCTCATCGTGACATGATGTACATTCAGAGGTCTGCAGAAGATCAAATGCCCCCCCTTCCGCAAAAATTCCAAAATTTTTCTTGTGCATTCTCTTTGTGCGTGTGTTGGAATGTTTTGTTTACTTTTGTTAGTTTCCATTTCTGTTTGCCGGACACAATCGCATAGATTCGCACGAGTTACTTGAGAAACGGATTGTGTGTGCCGGACCCGGACTGTTGATTAAAGGGGCGGGATGAGGCGGATAGTGTGGGAGCGATTTTGCAATACTCGTAGATACACAAACACAATACACGTCCGATTGGGAAAAGATGGTGGGAAGCGTGATTGCGATTAGCAGAAACTTACTCAGTGAAATGTCGATAGGCTGCAGTCTGCAAACTGTACCGAACGGGCAGATGGAACAGGGTGCACGGGAGGAGGTGAATATTGCACACACGCGATGCAAACGAAAACGAAACGATCCCGCGAGAGAAAGGAGCCCGAGCGGACAGGCCAAAGCAAAGCAGAATTTATTATCTAAACTGCCACCAGGTACATCGGTACATGGATATGTCTTATGACTACCGAAAGCGTGGGACGTGTTTTTTCGAATGATTTCATCCAGTATAACTATACTGGGATCTTTATAAAACTTACGTCGATATCTTCAACACAACAGGTTCCACGCAGTCGGTAGTCATAGACATATCCATGTTCCGATGTATCAGCATGCAGTGTAGATACTTTTTTTTTATTTGGCCATATCACTTGGTCTGAAACGATCGGATACATAGAAATATCGGCAAAAAATTAAATATTTGACTAGACTGTTTTGAGCGCATCTGTGAATCTTGATCCGCTTGTTTTGTTTATAACTGCCGTGACACACAGAGCGACAGCTGTCAATTTCAATGGCCCACTATGTGCAATTTGATGATGATGGCCCATCGAAAACCATTGTGTGGTCGAACAATATTTGAATTGATATTTGGTGTGTGATGGCAGCCATCAAAGTCAACATCGCGATGGTCCATTGTCTGTAGCAAGCAAGGGGGGAAACATTTGAATATCGAGTTATGGTTGACATATTCGCGTCTGCGCAGTGAAACACACACAACACGTATTAACATTTGGCCTAGGGGCCCCAGGAGCGAGGGACCAACTGCTTCGTAAATGTCAAAATTATGGCTGAGTGGCCGATGGCGTCACGACATTTACCGAACGTATAGCGACCGCGTGCAAATGGGTAGCAGTGCGCATGCACGAGTTGGTTTGAAAATAACCTGAAGTACAGAGTGGGGATAGTACTATTACCGATCTGTTCAATATACATATACTTATCTATGCTCTACCTCCTTCCATCCACTATACTAATTTCTAGAGATTAGCGTCTGACAACCCTGGTCTCGTTCCATTCAGAAAATACGCATGTTTACTAGGTTTGACTTCAAGAGTGATCGTTACGTTATACCTCTGACACACAATGCACGGGAATGATCATTCCTATTCGAACGATAATTCGATTTCATGTGTCGTCGAATGATAATCCGCGAATTCAGATTGGCAGCAAACGTAATACCTTCTTTGCGTATGTAGTGCCACCTATCCGAAAATTTTTCAAGGAGTAACAAAAACATTTACTCGTTGCTATGCAATAGAAATAATATTCATTCGTTGCTAAGCGATATATAGGTATTCGTTTCTAAACGAAATAAACAATATTTATTCGAAACAAGCTAGCTTTCGGCTAGCTTGCCGAAGGTATGATATCATACCCTCGTTGTGACTTATGGTGCATTTGCCACTTTGAAATTAGTAGTAAAACTTGTTCCAATTTCACTGTTCCTATGAGAGATATATGAAATAGTAGGCCGATTTCAACCAAGTTTAGGAACGTGGTTTGGCAGTCAATATGATTGAATAATGTGAAATTTGGTAGAGATATCTTCAGAAATAAAAAAGTTTTTCTAACAAAAACTTGCTTTTGGAACGGTCGTTCCTATGACAGCTATACGATAGAGTAGTCCAATTTCAATCAAATCCGGGAGTGTGATTTAACTAAAGATATTGTACTATTGATTAATGTGAAATTTGAAAAAGATAGTGGAACTCGGATATAACGAACTTCCAGGGGACTTTCAAAATTGTTCGTTATATCCGAGGTTCGTTATAGCCGATCGTGGAAATTAAAAAAAAATAAAGCTAATATGAGAAAAATTCGTTAAGTTGCTTTTGGGTTCGTCTTTTCTTCAATAAATGGTCGCTTTACATGTCTCCTAATTTATCAACTGTAGTCAGTAAATTCTCCTTCTCAGGGTAATGGAATTGTTTGTACCTTTGCAACGTCTTCAGGGCAGATAGTGCTTTGTTGGTTGAAGGAACAATATTGCAATCCTCATTTATGTCATCGTGGCCGCTATCCGAATCTGATGGAGATATTATTGACTGCATTACTTCCATCTCATCAGAGGACTCCGTTGTTAGCAGGTCGTAGTCAATTTGATCGTAATCAATGGGTGGGTTCAGAAGATACTGAGCAACTTCCGCTCAACTGATCATGATCAATTGATCACCGACCAAGAAATATTTCCGCTCAGCGCTCGCACTTTTCTTCTTCTTCTTTCTCCTTGACTTTCGTATGAAGTGTGTGTGACAACGAGAGTCGCGTTCAAGCGCGTTGACACGATCAAACTACGGTTTGACAAACCACCTACTTGAACATGTCAACCCCTTGTCAAACTGGTTTGATGTCTTGTGCTTCTGTCAAACCGTAGTTGGACGGTGCTCAACTTTTCATCAAATGCTAGTTTGTCAAATCGTAGTTTGATCATGTCAACGTGCTCTTTAGCAGGCACAGACTGCATAGCCGACAAGTTCCGGAACTGCTCGCGGGCAGTTCGTGCTCTTCGGTAACTTCTGAACCCATCCGTTGAGATCACTAGAGACGAAATCTAAAACCGCATTCTCCTCCGCCCAATGTGAGAGAGAGTACATTTCTTCCCTTTCTTCTCGAATTGCAATTAATGTCGAAAGTGTCTTCTTCTGTAAACTCTGGATCCATTGTAAAACCAGCGTGTCGGAAGCAATTCGATATTGTTTCTGGTGATACTTTCCTCCACGCAGCATTAACCATTGCAATGACATCCAACAAAGTGATTTTCAATTCCATTTTCTTGTCGAGGGCGTCTATAAATTTCAGCAATAATTGCCTCCGATAGCGCGATTTCAAACATCGGATGACGCCTGTTATTGAACAGATTATTACTCGTAGTAAGGAAAATGAAAAGAATACATTTTTATACCCTGATCCATTGGTTGTAACACGGCAGTAGCATTAGGAGGCAGAAAAAAGACTTGGATCCATGAAAAGCTTTGCGCTCTGGGATGAGCTGGACAATTATCGATCACCAAGAAAATCTTCCTTTGTTTTCTCGCCAATTCTTCATCCCACGCCTGGAGAAGCTTTTGGAAGATTGTTCTGGTCATCCACGCTTTTCGGTTAGCTTCATAGCTAACAGGAAGATGCGATTTATTTTTGAAACATCTCGGTGACTTGGATTTTCCAATAACCAGAAGCTGTTTCTTCTCGGTTCCGTCAAGATTGGCGCATCCCAAACTGTAATCCTCTCCTTCGAATGTTGGCCCCCCTCCCCCCCGAGCAACTTTCCCCTTTAAACTTTAGGGTTTTATCTGGCAACATTCGAAAGAAGAGGCCAGTTTCATCACCATTAAAGATGTCTTTATTTAAAAAACATCTCTGTATACCTAACTGATATTAATAAAATTTGTAAGCTGAATTGTAAAACTTAGACGATGTGTGTTTTTGCATTTTTGTATTCATTTATTGTGTCTACAATAACAATAGCGACCTTGAAACGGCGTATTAAATACAATAGATAAATAAAAATGAGAAAAATACGAATTATGCAACATACCTGACCAAACATTTTTAATTCAATTTCCAGTGGCTTCTTTCGAAACGGAAGCACTTTTGCCGCTTATTTAACTACTGCAAATATTGTGACGCTTTTTAAAGCGATCGACCCAGCTTCTGGAACACTCAAAAGAATCCCCGGGTTCTCCATTGACACTATTTTCCAATTGTTTGAAATCTCCCGCCTTTTGCTGAAGAATTGGTCCCGATATGGTAGCGTTCTCGCTTCGTTTGATTGAAAACCACTTGAAAAGGGCTTGGTCGACTTCCTTGTGCTCCGGTGGGCGTAACTTTTTTGCAGTGAGCGTGGTTTCAGTTTGAACTTCCAGATATTTTTTTCTATTCGACCAAATGGTTGAAACAGTCGACTTTGTAAAGCCCTATTCCCTACAAATTTGTGCGTTGGCACAGCCACTTTCTAATTTCCGAATTATGTCGATTTTATCTTTTGATGAGATACATTTTCTCTTCGAATTTTCCATGTTTAAAATCACTCACTAATCTCTCGAGTTAAACTAAGAAAAATCATGCTGTCGTAGCGAACTGATTCAATATAAATTTCGCATTAAACACAACTACGTATATGAAAAATTCTCTGAAACGTAATACCGTTACAAATTCACCGAGTTGGACTTGACACGTTCACGATACGATAGTTCGTTATAGCCGAACACAAGGAAGTCTTCGAACTTAGGAAATAATAAAAAATTCACACAGTTTGCCTCAATCCATGTCGATGGTTCGTTATATCCAAACAGAAACAAGTGCTAAAGACTTGGAATTGGTTCGCTATAGCCGAGTGTTCGTTATAGCCGAGTTCTTTACAACCGAACACGAATGTATGCACATTTTGAGATTTGAAACGAGATTTGTTGAATTGTTCGCTATGGCCGAGTGTTCACTATAGCCGGGGTTAGTTATAGCCGAGTTCCACTGTATTTAGAATTAAAAAAAAAAAAAAAAATTTTGTCACGAAGACGAATTTTTGGATCGGTCGTTCCTATGGCAGCTATATGACGTAGTGGTTCGATTCCATTGGTTCCGACATATATACAGCGTGCAATAGAAAGAAGGCTTTGTACAAAATTTCAACTCTATAGCTTCAAAACTGAGGGACTAGTTTGCATAGAACCAGACGGACAGACGGACAAAGCTTAATCGACTCGTCTCATCATACTCACCGAGAATATCTATAGTTGATATGGTCGGGGATGCTTCTTTCTGTGCGTTGCAAACTTCATGACAAAGTGAATATACCCTATCACATACGTGAAGGGTATAAAAAGTAATTAGAATATATTTTGTCGAACATAAAACTTTAAAAAATTCCAATTCCCTTAGAAAAATGTATACCGGCGCCTTTGCTCAATTGACTGGTCAAAACAGCAATCCATGCATGCATGCTATCCATTTGCACGCGGTCGCTATACGTTCGGTACATGTCGTGACGCCATCGGCCACTCGACCATAATCTTGACATTTACGAAACATTTGGTCCCTCGCTGCTCGGGCCTCCGGGCCAAATGTTAATACGTGTTGTGCGTTTTTCAACTATGTCAACCATAACTCGATATTCCAATTTTTACCCCACTCTGTGCCTGTGCCTATTTCCTCAAATCATCATAGTGGCGCGACAGCCCGACGTCGGGCCTTGGCCGCCTATTTCCAATCTGTTCAATATATGTCTATGAACGGCACTCACAAAATGTATAAAACGTACTAGTCACGCGTCGATAATGTAGTTCCATCTTGGTTTATAACGAATTTTCTATTTATAAACACATATCTTAATTTGCATTCATCGCAAAGAACGTTCGTTGTGCATGCAATTTGCTTATTAGTTGCCTACTGGAGAACATATGTATGTACGTATACGATATACGTAAGTACATTTCTTCACACAAAACCGCATTATAAAATGCAAGAAATCAGCATGGGAGTACATAAACAATTCGCTCAAGAAAGTATGTACATATGTATCTAGTACCTGTACGTAGTTGCTATGAATATCTTATCAGCTGTTACACACCGTTGCCATGACACAGGTGGCCAAACAAAAACAACTTGAAATTGTCCTGTCATTGATTAAACAGGAGCGTTAAGGATTATTTCAATTCAAGTGTTGTTAAAATACCGGGAACTATGTCGAAAATCACAAAGAGTTCGGTGTCGTCGATACAAAATGGAAATGTGAGTGGAATTCAACTTGTTACAGCTCCTCGCACTGATATTGAAATTTAATTGCACTTCTATCAACCCACATTATAAAATACGTTTTCACTGCATACATTAATGCACAAGACAGCGTTCGCGAACATTCACTTGGATAAACATGTAACAAACTTCATAAAATAACGAGTATAGCTGGAAGTTTATTTTCGCACCAGAATCCGCACTATATGAGAAAGTTTTATATCCACATGATACCAGTAGTGTGATGTCATCTGAAAATATTCAGATGATACATACGAGTACGTCCGTACTTTGACTTTGTTTTTGTTGTCAACAATCAGAAAAATTAGCGCAACAATCCGACCCAATGCGGCACTTTAGCTTTATTCTATTCACGTGAAAGATACGCGGCATGTCATACGAAAGATATTTGCGGAGCCATAATAGTGTATCAAGAAGCGTCGAAGATGATTGTAAACTGACGGAACCGACAGCAAAAGATAAAGATTCGCGTATTCGTTTGAAAAGTTGATCTAGCTCAGCTGCCTAGCGCCTAGCCTAGTGGTTAGGCACATCCACTAGCAAAAATATTGAACCGACTGACTACAAAATGATATCGAGTGAAATAAGATTTTGGCACACGATCAATCATCCTGTGTATCGAGGCTTAATCGTGTGATAATTTTGAGTAGATACACGAATAATACCCAGTAGATATGTCTGTAGTATTAATTTATTAATTCAACTCTTTAAACGCTATACGGAAACGAAGCTGATAAAGGCTGCCCGCATATTGGATCACGTTCGCGTGTTTTCTTTCAACGTGGTGAATCTTTGCTTAGCAAAGTTGCGACTATACCGATTTAAAAACCAGACCAAAGCTTCGCTTGTACAAACCTAGTGGTGATACCAAAAGTATACCAACTGGCAACGACCATATGCATGAAAAGTGAGTTTCCTATAAAGCCAGTTTATAGGGGAGGTTGGCACTCATTCAGAAGGATCTTGACTATTCTCGAAATCAACTAACTAACACACAATTAAATATTTGTCGAATTTTTCAAGTCGCTAGCTTCATTCTATCGAAAGTTATCGTTCATTTGAAGTCTCACATGTAGGGGAGGTAGAGGTTTCCTTTGTCGGATCTTGTGCACAACCAACTAGATCCTATTACAAACATTTGACCAAAATTTCAAGTCACTAGCTTCATTTAATCGAAAGTTATCGCTTATTTAAAATTTCATTTGTAGGGGAGGTAGGAGTTCCTTGGGCCAGATCTGGCCCATCTTTAATACCAACTAACTAAATTTCACTTCAAACATTTGACCAAAATATCAAGTCGCTGGCTTCATTCTATCAAAAGTTATCGTTTATTTGAAGCTTCATTTGTAGGGCAGATAGGGGTTCCTTGGATCGGAGCTTGGCTATTTTCATTACGAACTAACTAGATCTTACTACTAACATTCAACCAAATTTTCAACTCGCTAGCATCATTCTATCGAAAGTTATAGTGACTAAAAAAAATATTTTTATACCCTTCACGGATGTGTGTGGTATATTAACTTTGGCCTGGTTTATGCCGCGGAACTATCTTCGAGGATTAACTAATTTGAGCTAACTCACGACGATATAAACATGTCGCACTAGCTAGTCTTGGTACCAATTTTGGCTCCACTTGCTATGCAGAACTGGACTGAAAAATTGGGACTAGGTGGTGTTGCTGTCTTCGCTAATGGTGTTGTTGTTGGAAATTATATTTTGTTTGTTATATAAATACCCCATCCTTTCCTGAAACTCTGCATTCGTTTCATCCTTTGATTGTAGCGGTAGAAACGCGCTTTTATTAGGAGGCTACTGCCCCTTGACATTTTCTTAACCTATGTCACCGCAGTCACAAACCAACAGCTGACATCTTTCATGTTTAGTACCTCTTCGTATGGTCGGTATAAACACACCACGAACAAGTACTAGCACTAAAATAATTTAGTTAAATCGTCTTTTAGTTCCACGGCATAAACGTGGCCTTTGTCATGAAGTTTGCAACGCACAGAAGGAAGCATCTCCGACCATATAAACTGTATATATTCTTGGTCAGTATGATGAGACGAGTCGATTAAGCTTTGTCCGTCTGTCTGTCTGTCCGTCTGTCCGTTTGTCCGTCTGTCCGTCTGTTTCTATGCAAACTAGTCCCTCAGTTTTAAAGCTATGAAGCTTAAATTTTGTACAAAGCCTTCTTTTCATTGCACGCTGTATATATGTATATCGGAACCAACAGAATCGGACCACTACGTCGTATAGCTGCCATAGGAACGACCGGTTCAAAAATTCGTCTTTTTGAGAAAATCTTTTTTATTTCTAAACATATTGTTTTCAAATTTCACATTAATCAAAATTATCTTTACCTAAATCACATCCCTGGATTTGGTTGAAATCGGACTGCTATGTCGTATAGCTGCCATAGGAATGACCGGTCCAAAAATTCGTCTTTGTGAGAACAACTTTTTTATTTCTAAAGATATCGTTTTCAAACTTCACACTAACCAATAGTATTTTTAGTCAAATCACATTCCCGAATTTGTTAGAAATCGGACCACTACGTCATATAGCTGCCATAGGAACGACTGGTCCAAAAATTCGTCTTTGTGGGAAAAACTTTTTTATTTCTAAAAAATATTGTTTTCAAATTTCACGATAATCAATAGTATTTTTAGTGAAATCATATTCCCGAATTTAGTTGAAATTGGACTACTCTATCATATACATAGCTGTCATAGGAATGACAGTTCCAAAAGCAAGTTTTTGTCAGAAAAACTTTTTCATTTTTGAAGATATCTTTACAAAATTGCATATTATTGAATCATATTGACGGCTAAGTCACGTTCCTAAATTTAGTTGAAATCGGCCCACTATTTCATATACCTCTCATAGGAACAGTGAAATCGGAACAAGTTTTACTACAAATTTCAAAGTGGCAAATGTACCACAAAACACAACGAAGGTTTAGCCGAAGGCTAGCTTGTTTCTTTTTTAAATTTGTAGGGGAGGTAGGCATTACTTTGATCTGATTATGCCCAACTTATATAAACTCAGTCCGCTTCTCATCTCAGGGTTACATGCCAAAAATCAGGTGTCTACGTCAATTGGTTCAAGAGTTATAGACAAAAAACGTGAAAAGTGGGGTAGTACGGGGCTCTTTCTAAGAAAATTACCGTTAGTTTTCAACTGATCGATTTTGTTTTTATATGAGAGCATGAAATTACCCTCACAAACAATCTACCAAAGCTAAAGCTTTTCATGTTTATTTAATCGGGAGTTATAGATGCATTTAATTATTTTAAATATGCAGTGGAGGTAGGCGTTCTCTTGGCCAAATCATGCCCATTTTCAATGCAAACCAATTAGATCACACTGCCAATATTTGAACAAAATTTCTAAGCTCTTGCTTCATTCTATCGAAAGTTATCGTGCGAACGGACAGACAGACAGACGGACAGACAGACATGGCTAAATCGAATCAGGAAGTGACTCTGATCATTTATATATATACATTGTTATACCTCCGGAGCCTCCTTTAAGGTGATACATATAGTATTTTCGTCGTGACAAAAACAATATACCCGATACTAAAAGTCTAGAGTATAAATTGGCGTGTTTTTTTTTAACAGCCATGTAGAGCAGAGAAGGCTAAGACCACACAATTACACTAACAACTTGATCTGCGCTGCTCTGGATAGAAGATTAGTGCAGGAATTCTATAATACTCCGTTAAGTATTCTGCGTTTTGAAATGCAGGCGGCGCAGGTTTCGAATATTTCGGCCAGTTTACAGTTTAAGAAGCACAAAAAATTCGTTTCCTGTCAATAATATGTTCGTTTAGTGTAATTACATATATGGAATTGTATATATACAAAATGGGGGCAAAAGACCTTTTCCATAGTCCTCCTCGTTGAATGGGGTTCAGCGATGTGCTGACAACTCGTCCTTATAAAAATCATTTCAAGTCAAGAAACCTGGAACAAAAGTCTCAGATTGGACGGATCAACAACGACGACCACGCAAACGACTAACAAATTATTCTTTCGGATTCTGGAATGTACGCTCCCTGAACAAACCGGGGGCCGAGAAAGCCCTCCTTCAACAGGTCGGAAAGTACAAACTGAGCATTACTGCTGTCCAGGAAACAAATTGGCTTGGCAGCGAGATCAATGACAAGAAATGCCACACAATTTTTACAAGTGGCAAACCATCGGGCCGCAAACAGTTTGGAGTAGCATTTTAGTGAACAACCACCTCAAACCGCATATAACTGACTTCAAACCCATAAATGAACAGCTGTGTGCGATTCGCATTAAGACTTCTTCAATCTGTGGCTCATCAATGTGCACGTTAAAGAAGACCCAGTAAAAGACGGGTTCTTCGCCGGCCTTGAGACTCTCTTTGACTCACTTCCAACAAACGACGTCAAATTGCTGCTGGGAGACTTTAACACGGAAATAAAAGTTGGCACCGGGGGACCACTGGAGGCCACAGTCTCCATGAAGAATGTAACGACAACGGCCAGCGACTTATCGACTTCGCCTGCAGCAGGAATCTAGTCGTCAGCTCTACGTGCTTCCCGCATCGACGCATTCACAAGCAGACCTGGAAATCTCCAGACGCTCATCCCGTCAACTAAATTGATCACGTCCTCATTTGAGATGGTCGTCCAGTGTGATGGATGTCCGCTCCTATCGAGGAACAAACTGCGACTCACTTGGTTAAGACGACCTACAGATATAGAATTTCCTCAGTGCACCAATCGAGAATCACCCCTCCCAAAATCTTTGCGTTTGATAAGCTTCTGACGGATACTACAGCGGTGGCGTATACTACCGCCCTTGAGGAAAGACTATCGCCTATGCTACACAACATCACCAACACAGGCGGTCATGGATTCTGGGGAGATCTCATATGTATTATCAAAGAGGTCTCAGAGATGATCATGGGATGTAAAGCCCGGCGAGAGCGAAATGACTGGTTCGACGAAGAATGCAAAAATTCACTTGACGCGAAAAACGAGGCCTATAGACAATGGATTCAACTAGCAACGAGCCAAAAGAGAAAAAATATGACGAGCAACGGCGAATATCGAGCGATTTAATGGCATCTCGGCTGTTGGTGAATAGATGTCTTTAATTCATATCACGTGATACTCGTGCTAGCTCGGAGCTTCCGTAATCGTCGTAACCTTGGCCTGGAAAATAGAGATTTAGGTTACACTCATCGGAACAAACTCAGACCCTTAATGCCCCATCCGTCTTCGAGCCATCTGCATAGCTTTCTACTGTATTAGGCAACAGAAATCCGTTCTCCTTCAATTAATTGCTTAATTTTACCAGACTGACGAAATGCTTGTCGAGCACACATTTGATAGAAATATACGATGCATGTCCAGAAAGAAGTAGTAGAGTATTACTGAGCTCTCGCGTTGTGGAAATTTTGCTTTCAATAGTTGGCAGCACTGAGTGGTAGTAGAGATTTCCCTGAACACAATGAACACCGGCGACCCTCGTTAGCACTAAAACTCGTCTCGTAGTATCCGTTTCTGTGAAATATGTCAATAAGAAATCCCGCCAAGAACGCGGTGCTTGCTAAGGTTCCTTCTCGCGGAAGGATAAGCACCGACTGAAATTTTTGCACGGATCAAAACTGTTTATGACGAAGTGAATATTTTTTGACGCAAATTCAGTTTGGACTTTTAAAGTGTCTGTGATGATTCCGTTTGGAAATTTTACCTCCTGATTCCGCAGTACTTACGAATAGGAATTCAAAAAGTAGACAGCGGGATATCCAGAGGAAAGAGAGTTGCAATATGCGTCAAAATTGGCAATCCAAAATAAATTTCGCACGGAATTAGGATTGATACTAGATCCAGTAAAACAGAGCAATTGTACATTAAATGATGGAAATTCTGCCCGAAGATTTCTTTCAAACCCCAAAATATCATCCGAAATCACTAGAATCGACGAATGTTTGATTTATAGATTTGCAGTGATCCTTCAAGTTATTTCATCAGTAAGTTAGTTTTATATAATTATATCGCAAGCTACAAATAAATTCACTCTGTTTGAATTCAATCGGGAAATAGTTTAATTATATTGGGAAAAGGTTTAATTCATTTGGGAAGGAGTTTTTTCATTTGGGATAGGGATTTTTTTATTTGGGATACGGATTAACTCAACTGGGAAATACTATTATATAAGCCGAACGAACGTGTTTAAGTGGTGTCAGGAGTTAAATGAAAGCATAACAAATATTCATGACAAGCAAAGAAGTGGAAGAACTTCAATTGTAACCGATGAGTTGGTGCAGAAAATCGAGGAAACTGTTCGTAAAGACCGCCTATTGACAGTGGATGAAATGTTTGCAATGTTTCCACAAATCTCCAGATCTCTCTTACACGAGACAATTACGAAAACGCTAGAATTCCGAAAAATGTGCGCAAAATGGGTCCCAAAACAACTGACAGAGCAGCACAAATTGAATCGGGTCGCTAGCGCTCGCGAGTACCTTGAGCGATTTAAATTGTAAGGTGAGGATTTTCTGAGCTATATTGTGACTGGTGATGAAACATGGGTGGCTCATAACACCCCTGAGACAAAAAGACAGTCCTTACAGTGGCAGCACACTGGTTCCTCATCTGCCAAAAAAAAATCAAAACACCAATTTCGGGCAAAAAGATCATGCCATCCGTGCTTTGGAACCGAAAAAGGATCATTTCGGTCGAATTTTTGCGTCAGGGGGAGACGATTAATGCAGTACGATACTGTGAGACCCTAAAAACCTCAAGAATCAATTCAAAACAAACGGATGGGAATGGTGACGAAGGAAGTGTGTTTGTTGCAACGCCCGCCCGCACATGGTCAATACCACAAAGGCGCTTTTGAATTCATTTGGTTGGGACATTTTTAACCATCCTGCATACTGCCCGGACTTGACGCCTTCAGATTTTCATCTTTTCACCTTCCTGAAAACTACCATGGGTGAAAAAAAAATTTTCAACCGATGATGACGAGGTGAAACAAGAGGTCTTGCAGCACACGAGGGAGATGGCGGGAGAATTCTAGAGGGCAAAATAAAAAAAAAACTTGTGCCCGGGTTAGGTTAGGTTAGGTTAGAGGGCTGCCATGATTATCCACAGCACACATAGACCACATCTGGGTCCGTTGTGTTACCACACGGGATACAGAATCCGCGACCATCCTATACATCGAACCAACCTGAGCACACAATAAAACGTTGTAACTGACCAACGTCAACGTTTACCAAGTCCGCCAACTCTTTAAAGTAGTAGGAGCTAAGAATTAACCTCCTCAGACTTGACAACCTTGAGCATCCACAAAGAAGATGGACAATGCTCTCCTCTTCCTCCTCATCACCACAACTTCTACAAATGTCGTTATACGGCAGCCTAAGCCTCCTGGCGTGCTCTCCGATTGGACAATGCCCAGTGATGACCCCAACGACAGCACCGTTATGTTGTCCTTAACGACAGCCACTTAGCAGAGCGACCCAAGTCCAACCTGGTGCTGCTCAGTCATCTCGAGTTAGTCCTGCTGACCATAGCCTGCATAATGGCGAATTTGCATGAGTCGAAAGGCATTTTAACCGTGCAGCGAGTACTTTCAGCATCAACTGTTGTACCCCGACGAGCCAGTTCGTCAGCTCTAGAATTGCCAACGAATCCATTGTGACTTGGAATCCAAAACACAGCAATGTCGAAGAAGCTACACAACTCCGTTAGCGATATACGGTACTCCAACACAATCCTCGAGGTAGTAAGTACGGATTCTAGCGGTTTAATCGCAGCTTGGCTGTCAGTTCGAATCACAATGATCCTCAAAGATAGGACATGACGCCCCAGCCAGACCAAAGCTTCCCAAATTTCTACCAATTCCGTCTAAAGAACAGTGGCGTGGCGTGATAATTCAACTAGGGGAAGCAATTGGTATTAAAAATTTACTATTATTATGCTTTCCACAAATTTACTGCGTATTAATTGAACCCCTCTCGTTAGCTACTTTTAACATTTCTAATATAAAAGCACCCAGGAATCACGAACGGGGACGTGAGAGTAGGTATACTGTATTTTATCAGCATTTTAATTCCCATGCTACCAATATATAATAATTTACTTTTAAATAAATAATTGTAAAAATTATATGTTGGTAGACTTATCAAAAAAGCAAAGCTGTAACTATAAGTAAAATATATAAATAAAGCATATTCGAATTATTAGAACTACTATAACAATAACAACAATAGCAAAAAAATTGCAAAATAAATATCCATACACTCATAAAGAAAGTAATCATGTTCAGCGAATCAAAATTTGAATAATAAAAACAATAACAATACAATAAAAATTAAAAATAATTCAACTATTTACTATTTAAAAAATCACAGTTAGTGAGTAAAATAAAATAATAATAATTGGGCAATAAATATATTACAAGTCAAAATAAATAATAAGATCCGTACATACTATTATTTGTAATTTAATTCTATTCGTCTTTCTTTTTTTGCGAATTCATCTATAATATCTGTATAAAAACTTTGCTCACACAAACATGATTTAAGGAAAACCTTTTCAATTGACATTATTGCCAAGTCGCTAAGCCGTTGTTCGCCTGTACAATTTCTAAGATACGTTTTAATCCTTTTTAAGCAAGAAAAACTGCGCTCTGCGGAGGCACTGGTTACTGGTAATGTTAAAACTAAACATATTAATTTATAAAATTGTGTGAAGCTATCTTTTAATTTGTTATTAATGAAATAGTTAAAAATACCTTGAAAAGATTTTCCCTGCAAATCAGAATCAGAATAAAGCACAATGAGTTCAGTCTTTAATGAAATATGGTCAAATATATCAGCATAAGTTTTAGTTAAATTTAGTAAAAGATTGTCCGGAAATGTTTTCAAATATTGGTTAAATTTAGAAGAATCTAATAGGTTTAAAAATGTGAAACTTGCTAAGGATGAAAATCTTGAATTTATTTCTGCGGTAATATTATCTATAATTTCGACATAAATACGTGTAAAGAATAGTTCAACATTTTCATTACTGTCAACAAGGCACCTGGCTTTTTTCCGGCGTTGTGGAGTTTCGCAAATAGATGTGGTTTTGGTCCAAATTTCCGTGAAACTATTTCTTAACGATTGAAGTTGATTTTCAAAATCTGTAATTTTTTGAATGCAGTACATTATATCAGTTTGTTTACTTTGAAATATATCGAAAAGTACGTCGGTTTGTGGAAAATTTTTAGAAAAAACATTGAGCAGGAAAACAAACTGAAAATCTGTAAGTAAAACAAGAAGTTCCCTTGCGCTATTAACGGTCTCGCCATCCCACTTTCCACTCTCATTTTCAATGATATATTCAAAGAGTTCTTTTAATTGATCTAAATTATCAAAAATGGTTAAAACTAATCGACCATTAAAAGTCCAACGTGTTGGAGCTAATTTTGGAAGCCTTTTTTTGAGGAATAAATCTAGTGCAACTGTTCTCTTTGTTGAATGATTAAAAAATGTTGAAAAACAAGTAATAGATTGAAAAAAAAATTCGACATTCGCGTATTTTATCGCATGATTTAGATAAAACTAAATTTAACCGATGAGCGAAGCAATGAATATATATTGCGTTTTTATACACATCCTTTACACGTGTTTGTAATCCAGTTATTTTACCAGACATTACCGAAGCCCCGTCATAGCTTTGACAAATAAGTTTGTTACCGCAATTGAATTTTTGAACAACATCGAAAACATGGTCAAATAAACGCAACGCAGTCTGATCATCAGAAATATCTGTAAAAGTTATGAAAGTTTCTTTAACCTCACCGGAAGGAGTAATGTAACGAAAGGTTGTTGAGAGTTGAGAACGACATGAAACATCGGTTGTTTCATCTAATATTATTGCTATAAATTTAGTTTGCTGAATTTCATTATAAATCTGTTTTAATAAAATTTTAGAAATGCTACTAATGAGATCGTTTTGAATATAATTTGATATTCCGGAAAAAACAGTCGCTTGCTCCAAGTGAGCTCGCAAGTCCGGATTATATTTAGCTAAAAGATTTAAAAGTTCAACGTAATTTCCCCTATTGCAAGAATTCACATTTTCATTGTGACCACGAAATGCCTGTTCTTGACATCCTAAATGGCACATAACGTCAATTAGCATTTTTAGTATATCTCGATTTTTCGAAACTTTCTCATTGTGCAATATTATTGAAGATCTATGTTGGCTACTTAATAATTCTTCAATTCTAGGACCGGAACCGAACTTGGAAAGAAGAAGTACTGACTTTAAATGATCAACGCTTTTCGTACCATGCCTGTCCACAGCTTTATGTAAATTATTTAAGTCACAAAACCCGGTAGTTCGCCAAACATTTGAATCATTTGAAAATAACAAGCATGGCCAACAAAATAATTTTTGCTTGGTCTTACAACCGGTAATCCATTCCGTATCTTCATAAATCTTAGCAGTAAAATGCCTAGTACATCTTTTTGTTTTAGAAACAATTTCCAAAATCGGTTTCGGTCGACCCTTTTCGATAATGTCTTTTTTTTCTGCGAAAGATCGAGATCCAAAAGACAATCGAAAAAGATCATCAACAACACAATATTGATCCATGCTACTTTAAAAACAAATCAAAACACTATAAGCAATTATAAGCACCTAGACCGATTAAAAAACCCCTTCACCTTTTCACCAACAAAAAGCACACAAATCGCACTACACTAAAGCACTACACTAGAGCAAATGAGTTTTAAATTTAACGGCTCATTCAATTCCTTGTGACGTCAATGACTTGAGGCAGTATTACCATCTCCCACTTATTTTTTCTTGGAATTTTCCGTTAAATGGTTTTCGATTAGATATAAGTTATTGAAATATGCATAAATATCCCTATAATTGAGTTCGTCTCTTACTAATACTCGTATACACTAATAATTCTATGCGAAATCACTTCTTCTCGAATTTACCAATAATAATTTTTAACCATGAAGCCATTATATTTCAAATCGAAACTTTTTCCACAATTCAATTCCTATCCTACTCTGGTAACCCTTGTGAAACTCATATAGCACATCACATACGCATTGCAACACAGCAAATATTTTCAGTCCACAAGAAAATACGAACAAAGAGGAAATGGGAAGAAAAGTTCCCCAGCGTCCATGCGCCAGCAGCTCCGCTGCAGGCAAGAATTTCCTCTACTACATGTGAGGGGAACTTGGAAGCAAATTCCTGAGTGCTTCCAACCTACCGTGTACGTGAATTTTTTTTTATCGCGACACAGTAGGTTTACTGGGGAAAAAAATAAACGCTCATAGATGCAAATTTTGATATGCTTCCATGTGTCTTCTTCTTTGTGTGGTGTGGTGGTTTTCGCGGTGTTACCAATTCGGCTGTGTAAGATATTCGCGATTAGTTTCTTTGGAACTTTTATTTACATAGACTGTGCCGAAGAGTTTTTTTCGCGACTTTTTTGCGCGATTCAGAAAAAATTATTTAAAAAATTTTCCACCAATCGCCAAATATAAGGGAAGCAATGCTTCCCTTGCTTCCATGGACGCCACGCCACTGCTAAAGAACACCACAGTATTCCGGCAGTCGTACCGATAGGTTTAAATTCAGTGTGTCGGAGTAAACGTCTGCGCCTACTCCACGATCGGTCTTAGAGCCATCGGTGCAGATGTACATGTATCGTATCTGATCTTGTAAACCAGTCTTCAACCCATTGAGCTCGTGTTGGAATAGTGCATTTAAAATTCTTGTCAAATAACGGCTTTGCCAAAGCTTAGTCCGCAGTTGCCGGGATATCACAATTTCTTCAAATTATCGAGTGCCCACTATTTAAAGTCAACCGCTGACCTGTCTCACGAATCCGGATGGCCGTACAAGCGGCCATCTGTTCACCTAGAATATCCAAGGGAAGCAAGTTGAGCATCATGTTCATATCATCAGAAGGAGTCGTTCTAAGAGCCCACTGATCGCCACACTAGCTGTCTTTTGCACCTTCCCCACTAAATTACGGTTAGTCGTTGTGATAAGTGCATTCCACCAGACAACTATCCCATGCAGGAGGATGGGTCGTATAACCGTCACATAGAGCCAGTGTAGCATTTTCGATTGCAAGCCGCACCTTTTACCGATGGCCCTCCTACAGGCGTAGAGTGCAATATTAGCCTTATTTACGCGTTTCTATCTCCTATCTAAAATCAGACCAAGGAAATTTTGCATTGTTAGATGTCAGTGAACGTCAATCTCGCCCCCTCCAGAACAGGAGGCTCAACAGGGGAAATTATATGTTTTCTTGTAATTAAGACAAACTCCGTCTTGCTGGGATTTACCCGAAATCCACACTTCGAAGCCGAGTCCACTAATAGGGAGAGGGTATTTTGCAGTACTTCACTTAAAGTGGTAGGAAACATACCCGAGATAGCGATAGCAACGTCATCCGCGTAAGCACTCACTTTGCGACCAAGCGCCTCCAATTTGAGTAGGTCATTGATAGCGGTGCCACGGCTTAAAACCTGATAGAAAGGGAAGGCGACTGTGTGGAAAAATAACTAAACTTCAATATCATGTAATATTTTTTAAATAAATGTTTTTTTTTTTTTTATAAAATAGAAAAATTGAGTATGAACTCGTACTTTCTGGATATGCCTCGTATGTAGTCGTTGCCGTAATAATCGGGGCCGGTTTCTTCTGTATTCGCTGAAATTTTCATAAATGTTTTTCCGAATATTCCAAGATCATTCTCTACATTCTAAATATTTTAGAGGGGCACCCACCCCACCCCCCCCCCCCCCCCTCTGGATCCGCCACTGAGTTTATCCTATCGATAAACGCTAAACGCCACCTACCCTCCAGTTAAAATTACCGGACGATAGATTTTGACTGTTAGATCTGTTTACGTTTGTACATTGAAATGAGACAATTAAACTGAATAAAAAAAGAACAGACTTCTGGAAACTCATTTGATGGAAGAGGATTTGAAATCAACTCAGCAACAAATCAATGCTAAGAGACGGTACAAATATCCAATGGAACAGACAGCACAGAGTTGTTCATTTTCATGTAAAAAAAACTCACTCTTAGAAAAGAGGGGAAAAAATATAGTGCATTTTGCAACTTTTGTTCCAAGACGCTTCAAAATACGGCAAGTGCACGGTTGGTTGCACACAGGTAAATTTTCCATTCACTACGTTTATATCGCGGGACTATGTTTCAGTATTAATTAATTCCAGCCAACTCTCCATGATGTAAGCAAGTCGGATTAGTTGATTGGATTAGCTCTTATCTCTACTTGCGATGCGGTATTGGACTAAACGATTTGGATTGGGTTTGCATTTCCGTCGTTCACGCAAATATTAAACATTACTAAGATACCTCACTTAGTACGATTTAATTTTTAGAACGGGATGCACTCATGTTAAATCTTTGCCAATAATTCAAAGGTAAATTCCCTTAAGAGAGATAGAGACGGCAACACTTCAGTAATGGCAACTGCCTATAAAGTTTCAATGTGTGAGTAACATGCTTGTTAGTTGGCACCACCCCTTTGTGTACGCATATGGGAACCTACACATACGCAACTACTAGTCAGTCGCGTTAATTTGTATGAAGTTGGGTATCTTCCTTATGGTTAATCTTTGGTTCACGGTTGCTTTTCTCTGTGTATGTTTTGTTTGAGTCGGCGGTATAAAAGCGCTTTTCATTAGAAGTTACTGGCTCTTTTCATTTCTAAAATTCTTCTTAAATCCAAGCGAATAGGCTAACATCTGACATTTTCAATATTTAGTACCGGCCGGTATAAACACTCCACGAATTAGACCTACGTAAATCTATTATGATCTAATTAATACTCTTTTCAATTCCACGGTATAAACCTGGCCATTGGTTATTATTTTATTTTATGCTAAGACTTTATATATTTTTAATATAGAAAGCGTTGCATAAATATGGAGGCGGAGACAGAGTGTGGAGATGCGAGCATTGAGGAATACTTCATTGAAAATTCTGGACAATTGATTCCGGTAATTTTAAAGTACTTTATATTATTTGAAGTTCGCGGTCTCACTTAATGTGGCGCTTTTTAGTTCGAGTCGATATCCAGTGGCGGCAATGATGTGTTGATTTTAACCGACACGCCGAGTACTTCAGCTTCATCATCGACACTTTGGGGACAACGTTCCAATAAAAAGAAGAAACCAACTACGGTAGCAACGCTATCTAACTTTGTGGATTCGATGAGAGCCGACGAGCAAAAGGAGATTGATAAAGCTGTGGCGAATTTTTTTTACGGATGCAAAATTCCATTGCATATAATAGAATCATCACATTTTAAAAACATGGTAACGCAACTGAGGCCTTCATATGCGAGTCTTTCACCGAAAAGGAAACAACTCTCAAACAAGCTTCTCGATGAAGCTTACGAAAGCTGTTTGAAGGAGTTCCGATATTCGGATCATCGGGAATCCGTGTTACTCATAGAAGGATGGAAGAACACATCCAACAATACGAAGACTGTTGTCACTATGCTACACAATGCCAAAAGAAAAACCGCGTTTTTGAATGCATGGGACTTAAGTGGCGAAGGAGAGACAGCAGACAAGCTGTCAGACATCGTTTATGAGTCACTTGATCTTGGAAAGGAAATGTATAACACCACATTTTACGCTGTTGTTTCTGACAACGCTAGCAACATGGTCAGAATGGGTAAAAACGTCGAGCATGTTTTGTGGCATTCAAGATGTATTAGCCACATTGGAAATTTACTAGCTAAAGATGTCACGGACAAAAAATTAGTGGAAAATGTAAACATGATATTAAAAGAATTCAAAAATTCAGATTTAGAGAATTCTATTATCGCCAAGGGTGGTAACAGGATCAAGCTTGCTTGTGAAACTCGTTGGTGTTCATTTCGTGACGCCTTCGCAATTTTCCTCACAAATCTTCAGGTTATTAAGCAAATTGTAACTGATGGAAAACCAAAGAAAGTTAGGGCTACTATACCTAAACTTGTTTTTGATGACGAATTTGTAGAAAGTGTAAGAGCCCATGAAGAAATGTTAGATCCAATCTGCGTTCTTATCAATAAATGCCAACAAATGGATACTTCTCTAGCTGACGCTGCTCATATGTGGCTTTCATTCAATGTAAAAGAAAAATTTAAAAGTATGATTTTACCAAAACTATTTTAATAGAACGACGAAAAATGGCTTTGAATACGATTGCTTTGACAGCATTTTATTTACACCCCTTTTATGACAAAACGGTGATTAATTTGTCTCAGTTCAAACAAATTAGTAATTTCCTTTTAAAAAATTTAAGTGCAGCAGGTCTGGAGGACTGGCACCACTTTAGAGAAAAAAGCGGCTTATGTGAAACTTTATACCAAAAAGAAATATCAAAACCCGAGATATTTTGGAGTACGATAAAACTTCATCACCCAAATTTGGCTGAATTAGCTTTAAAGTTGCTAAATATACCAGTATCATCAGCACAGCTCGAAAGAGTTTTTTCAAATTGGAACAACGTTTGAACGTTCCCAAAAAACGAATGCATATTTACTTTTCCTTAATTACAAAGCCTGAATATTTAAAGGATTTCGTTTGTGATGATGATGAAGAAGAATTATTATAAAATGTTACAATAATTTTTTTTAATTACATTAGGTTTACACTAGCGGCCAAATTACTTCATCAGGCCAGATAACACTCTAAAACTGCCAGTCACATTTGTATGTAAGTAGTCTGTCAGATCAAGTGCTTGGCCGTCAGCGTGAATCTAATATAATCGATATATAGTTTTCTTTATGCGCAAAACAAATATCTTGAAAGAATTCTTTTGTGACTATGAATTGTGATCATTATTTATTATGTTTTCTTTTCCATAAGAGAATATGTTTAATTTACTTAGAAATAAAAATTATTGTTATTTAATAATACTTTAGCTTAAGAAATGTCTTCATGGGCATAACATTAAAAAAGGCGATGTGATATGTATATAATTTATTTTATACGCAAAACCAAATAATATATATTTTTTGTGATTTTTTTTGTCGAGAACTTACTTTTACTTTGTAACGAATTTCAATACATAACGAATAAAATTTACCAAAACGTAGAGCGTATTCTTATTTAAAGAATAGAGGGGGCTGTGAAGGCCATATGCAACGAGAGTGAGAGTTAATTGTATTGTAGTACTGAGTGCTTTCAGAAGGCGCAGTCATTTAGCAACGATTCGGTAAATATCTTCTGAGTTAACTCTGCTTAGACGAACAAAAAATAAAACACGGAAAACAACAAATCAGAAGTGTTGGAAATCGGAATTCCTCATACAAATATGTTTTTACATTTTATTTTTTTACGAGGCGTAAAAAAAAACATTAACGTAAAATTTGATTTTTTACATGTAAAAAATCGTGTAAAGAATGTAAAAAACCGGAGCAACTCTGAAACTCCGCCAAGATAATCGGCTACTGCATTATTATATTTTGTGCAGTGTATACGCTTAGGTTTAGTTTAGTATTCCTGATCGCTAACTATTAGAATAACCAGACATTGAGAAAACAGCCCTCGAAGTAATAAAATTTCCATACAAAATCTGTAGAACTATTAATTAACAAGATCCGACACTCTCGAACAATTGATTGCTCATAATGGTATTTACTTTTCCTCAGAAACAAATTATTCCGTAAAGTTTTTCCTAACGAGCTTACCTTACCTAAATAACAAAATATATTTTTTCTCATTATTCTTCCTAGGCGCCGACATCGAAACGAAATGATGTGGCATCCAAATCGAAGCAGCTTTCTACATCAACCACAAGCAAGAAACCATCAACCACAAGCAAGAAACCATCAACCACAATTAAAACCACACAGAAATCAACTGAAGAAAAAAATAAAATCACAAAAGCATCGCCCATCACAAAGTCAAGATTACCTCAACCACCGGCCTCAAAACCGCAACAGATGAGAGTTGTAGCCAAACCGCAACCACCCAAAGCTGAAAGTTTAACCAAATCAAAACCTCAACCACTTCGAGCTAAACACAATATCAGTGTCGCTAGTCAACCCAAGATTCAACACCAGTCGGTACCTAAACAAAATGTTATGAATACTATACACAATGTTACAGTGTCATCCCCACCCCCTGTCAAGAAAGAACTTTCGAACTCTACTGAAGTTATCAATATAAGAGAACGTACTAAAACGCGAACTTTGAATCCAGACGAAATTGTGATTCTAAAGCAACAAATGGCATCAAAAAGCATAGAAACGGCGGTGGTTCGATCTGAACCGAACGAATCAAATAACAGGCAAATAAGCCAGGTTCCTTCGCCGCTGTCTAAGGAGCCCGTTGCTTTCGAAATTCAATTTGACGAAGGATCCGATGATTCGAAGCAAAAAGATAAACGTAGGGTGGCTACAGCTGGAATATCAAGGGAGAAGCAAAGTTCAAGAACTCAAATTGAAACGGAAGAAATAGCTACCATGAAAGTAAGCCTTCATTTAAATATACCTGAACCAGATATTCAGCACAACACCCAAAAAGATGACCACCAGAACGCCGACTATGAAGATGACTTCGAATCATACGAATCAGATTTCGAGACAGAATCTTCGTTTTCCCAAACTGCTGGCCAAACTGACGAAAGCTCAGAGGAAGATAGCCCCGAACTATCCGAACCGGATGAGTCGAGTGAAGGATCCGAGGAAACTCAACTGCCCGTCACAGTTATCCATAAGGAAGATGAACGCAAGCTGGACTCAGGCAGCTACGAAATGAACTCCCGACGCTTGTTACTTCAGCAACATCAACAACAGCTCGACAGCATAGACACCAACACATTTAATTCCGATCATTTGGATTCGGGTATAAGTTACAGTGCTCCAAGCAGTTCGCTGCAGCGAACTTATGTCGATCAAAAATCAGAAATGTCTACACCCAAAATCTCCAAAAGGGGTCAGGAACTAATGTCGAAAATTCAATTGGACGAGGTGACGTATGTATTTTTTGATCTAAAACCTATCAACTACGAGCATTATATGAAACTTTACGGAAATTACCATAGTGTACAAATGTCTACACAAACGAATGACGATTGTTTAGAGACCAGCATCCAAACAGATGCTTTGATGACCAAATCTGTGTGGACTCAACATCCCCCACAATTCGATTTGAAGTTTATGCGCGAAAACGACTATAGGAATCTCCAAAATGCGTGTGGAGAGATTGACTCCAATTCTCCACAAACTGAAAACTGTGAGGATCCATTGGCTAGAAGTCTGAGTGCAATGAGCCGATTTCATTCAGCTCGAAACAAGCCAACAGCACGAGGTACTGAACTTGATTTTATCAAACTTAACAATTTTCTTCGCCGCACCGAGTTCACGCTGGCGTCCATTTTGAATAAGCCAACAGTACGTAGAAATCTTAAAACATCGGATATAGCCATAACACAAGGATACTATTCTATGGAGTCCCGATTCTTAAGTGCAACCAAAGTGAAAAAAATGTTTACGAACTCAAAATCGAATCTGGTCATAGTGATACACGATGATGTGGAAAGTGTTTACAGTGGAGACTTTCGTAACTTGTTGTCCGTTTGGAATGTGAATGAGCCAAAAACTCCCTTCAAATTATTATCGACATGGAGTCAAGTGTGTAGTGTGGAAATTTGTGCCGAATTACAGGATATTATAGTAGGTGGACTAGATGATGGATCGGTGGCGCTATGGGATCTAAAGGAATCTTATAGTTTAGGTGTTCAATTCGGAGATGGCTCATGCTATTTCCCACCCACACAAACAATCACTCCGTGTCAGGAAACGGACGAGCTTACTTTGAATGACATTGGCATTGTGATAGCTGTGAAAGTGTTTAAATCGAGTCAACAGTTGAGTCGCTTACATGTTTATCGGCCGATTCAGGTGAGATTAAACTTGCTTAATGAAGCGTCTAATTTTTTTTTTTTAGTTTTCCGCTGTTCTTCTCTGACACGATGGGACCTAAAGAGAGACCATCTCACTTCTCAAAAGCACTAGTCATCTTATTTACCACAATAAAAGAAAAACCTCTGTCACATGAAGTTCAAATTACTTGTTCAGGCAGACTATTCTTAATGCCTGGTTGTTGTTCTGACAAAAACTTCTCTGGTCAGAACATTACCAACAGGGCCGGATAGCATACTCTACTACATATAGGTCTTCCAATAGCTAAATGAATACAGATGTAATGGCAGGGCTGGATCCCCAAGTTTTACCATCAAATAGTCTACATATCCATAATGCCTTGATGGACTTTATATAAGAAAAGTACCGTTATTTTCCAACTGATCGATCTCACTTTTAGAAGAGTGTAAAAAATGACCGTCTCGAGTTATCTGCTAAAGTTACAGTTTTTTCACATTTATTCAATTTTGAACCGGTCCCTTGGTTGGATCATGCCCATTTTCAATACCAACCAACTAGACCATACGAGTACTACCGACAATTGACCAAAATTGCAAGCCTCTAGCTTCATTGTGTCGAAAGTTATCGTGCGAAGGAACAGATGGACAGACGGACAAACAGACAGACATCGCTGAATCGAATCAGGAGGTGACCCTGACTATTTAATTTGTACATACCATCTATGTAGGTCCCTTTACTCAGTTGCCCTAGCCCCTTGTGGGGCATAGCGCGTCAACTGTTCCATATGGCTCAGTTGACGTTTCGTTGGCATAAATTGGTTTCAGAGAATGCAGTTGCCAGCATGCACCTCCTGCACATCCATGGCCACGAACGTCGTCGTGGACGGGATTCGAACCCGAAACGCCGGTAGTCAAACATGAGACTGATGCCTCAACGCACTGCGCTACCGGTCGGTGTTACATATTTTCGTCGTGACAAAAACAATACATACATTATAAGGTCTAGGGTATAAAAATACAAAAATATTAACACAAAAGATACCCGCCAAGGGTGAATTTTTTTGCACTATGCATACCTCTTGGGATTTTCTTAAATGATGCTCATGGTTCTGGTGTTGCCACACATGTCTGGGAACATCGTCTGAAGGAGGACTTGTCAGCAGAGATATTCCGAAGCGTGGAGTGTTCTCTCCTTTTTTTGTGGAACTTATTTGTCAATAAGCTGCTTCAAAAAATGTGGGTAACAAATTCTCTGTGCGTTCCCAGACCCGGATGATATAACCTCGTCCCCGCTTACGCTTCTTGGTAACTCCATTACTGCTATCAAGCTTGATCGGTAGGATGGGCACAATAGACCTTTTGGTCTAAGTACTTGTGAACCTTTTTGGTTCACAGCTCTTCGTTCTATCTACATATATCATTTCCCATTTTATCATAATTGTTTTACCAAAAAAGGTAACTCTATTTTTTTTTGTTATTTCACATGAAATTAACTTAAAAAATACCATACAAAAAATACGCAAATATAACACAAGTCTTTTATTTATTACATACAGATCTTGCTAAAAATGTAGAAAAAGAACAGATTTACGAATTTATTAGAAAGTAAAATCCCAGAGCTGAGGCATATTAAGCTCGCGCAGTGTTCCCAAATCACATATCCACATCGATCCATGTTTGCCATTCTGGATAGCCTTGACAATATTCTTGCCGCAAATGTCAGGTTCCTGGAATTTGGCCTTTAGTACTTCTCTTACTGCCTCTCTCATGTAATCGGAAACCATGACTTCTTCTACCCCATTTGATAAATTTGTGTTGGTAATACCAGGGCAAATCGTAATGAACCGCACACCGGTTTTCTTCAAGTGAAATTCATTCTGAAAAAGTCCAACAGTTAGTAATTGCTTAAAATATACTACAACTATAGGAGCGTTTCTTTCTACTCCAGTCTAGGTTAATTTGGTTGAAGATTAAGCGCAAAAAAAAGTTCCGGGTCAACTACTGGTGTCAATTTAGCTCTTCATTATTTTTGATTGTGATCGCGGGATTAAAAATATGGACCATGGCAGGAAAAATATTTACGATTTGTTTACTAAATAGATTAGGTTAGGTTAGGTAAAGAGGCTGCCATGAGTTATCACAGCACACTTAGACCACCATTGGGTCCGTTGCGCTACCACCAAGAACACCTTCACTAGAACCTACGTATCAAACCAGCCTGTGCTGGCGATGAAAGAATTGAGCCGTATGGCGGTCATATTCTTAAGGCCTGCCAGATTATACAAGACTCGAGAGCCGAGAAATATTCTTCTCTTGCCAGCAATGACAGAGAAGGTGTAGAATGCTCTCCTCCTCATCCACATCGCCACAACTCCTGCATATGTCGTGATGAGGAAGATGGAGCCTTCAGGCAAGCTCCCCTGTTGGGCAGTGCCTTGTGATAACCCCTTCCAATGTGCTTCCTATTTAGTGACAGAAATGTGGTAGAACGGCTGGGATCAATTTTCGGCCCAATCATCCTCGTTGTTTGGCATGTGTTGCCGCAAAACCATCTTATATTAGCCCAGTCCAAAGCAGGTCGATGAGTATGCTAGCAATTGCATCGAAAAATATGCCATCGAAATGACGACATCATCATCATCTTCGTGGCGCGCCAGCCCGACGTCAGGCTCTGGCCGCCTGGATCGTTGTCCTCCAATTATCTCGGTCACTTGACGGTATCCTCCAATCTTTTGAGCCCAGTCGTTGCTCGGTCCCCTATACGCTGGTGATCGATTGTGCTGGCGTGCTGGTTATTGATTGAGTCATTATTTTTGTTTTGTCCTCGCCGATGCGTAGTCCAACTTCTTTTGCAGCGGATTCAAGAGTATGCAGAAGTTTTTCTGCGTCAGTCAGTTTTCAGGGCATAATGTTGACGTCGTCTGCGTACGTTATCAGTTGTGTCGACTTGATAAATGGCGTTTCGCTGGTGACCGTATTCATTACCCGAACTTCGTATTCAAGTGCTGTTGAAGAGTGTCGGCGCCAGTCCATCGCCCTACTTCAAAGCAGTGAGTGCTTCACAAGAAAGGATAAGTCAACCTGTTCTTGATCCTAACCTGTGAGACGAAGTTGGTCATCCTCATCTTTGTTAATATAGTCGTACTAGCTTTGCTGGTATATACCAAATTGCAGCACGACGCTGTACAGTACACCACGTTGTATTCCCAGCACTTTCACAGGACTAGCTTCACCGTAAAAAGCTAATCGGTTGTGGAGCGACCAGCGACCTGCGTCAATCGTCTGGGATCACCTCGTCCTCCCAGATTCGCGTTCCACCGGGTTTTAGCAGCTCAGCTGGAATCTCGTCAGCGCCCCGCGCTTTATTTAGTTTGAGTGTTCCTCCAGAGACGAGTTCTGGGTTGATAACCGTTCTTAATTGTATTTACTAGTTTATGCGCTGTCACCGGAACTCCGGCCAGCTAAAAACCATTAGTAATTTTAAAGGGAAAAAAAAAACCATTAGTATAATGAAAGTGTAATGGGCGGCATAGGTTAATATGCGGCACTCAGGCAGGGATAATTACCTAGTTAGGAGCTCCTCATCGATAGCATCACGACGATAACCTCCGCTACCTACACGATTGTCGTCGTCCCTCGCCGAAATACTCCTGCCACCTACAACGAGGAAAAGGGACACAAAGGACCAAGTCCTCCAAACTAGCACGTCAAAAAAATATACTTATCTGATATGTACCCGCGTCCAGCTTGAATCACCGAATGCAAAACGACAGGAATCGGCACTTTTACGTAGATTATATTGGCACAGGTGCTGACAAGCTAGGAAATTGCAAACAGCAAGCACGAGTGACACACCAACGAGACACCATCTAAACACCGAAATGGACAAAGGTCACAAGCGAAGGTAAACAAATAAGTGGACAAATGTCACAACACATTGGAAGCTGCCAGCTGTTCGACTTCCAATAACCACACGCCACTGCGGAATATCGTAAGAATTATGGTTTGGAGATTCGGTGATGATCTGTGGATCGTATACTACGTAGTGTGCACGCACCGGCACGTGTATGGCCCAAGGTCAGGGACTTTTTGAAAATTCAAGGCCAACAGGTGTGAGGCACCGTACACCCGAACATATAAAAGGGCACGGATTCGTACGGGATACCCTCTTTCTGTTTAATTCCCGAACGAAACCAGGTGAGTATCCGCGTACGAATCCGTACTTCGTTTTTTTGGAAGAAGTTTTGATTGACTGTGGAATACATTCGATACCCTCTTTCTGTTTAATTCCCGAACGAAACCAGATACGAGCGTCTTCAGCATCTTAGGCAACGAAATTGGAACAGCGATACGACGGTGGAATTTGGAGGAGCCGGTGTATTGTTATTGGCAACGAATATTGGAACAGCGATACGACGGTGGAATTTGGAGCCGGTGTATTGTTATTGGCAACGAAGTTGGAACAGCGAAACGGCGGTTGAGATCGGATTAGGCGGGGATTCCCCTTTTCTTTAGTGAGGTTGCCGCCCATTGTTGAGGTACTTATCAAGTAGCATTAAGTTTAAAATTAAGACAAGTGTAATTAGTGACGGCCGGCACGCATAAGAGTGAAAATTGGAGAATTACAAATATTTTCTTGTACTACTGTGTTTCGCTGATCGGAGATCTGGTATAAGAGATTTGGGGCGCTCGGTTAGGCGTAGCCAGTGTCCTCGCGAGAGTACGCCGGGTGGTTTCGCGTGAGATTGTTTGCTGTGAGGTGGTCATCGGAGCGCGTCTTCGCGTTTCGGCCTGCTCCAGGAAGGGACACCCCCCGTCGCATTCGTGAAACGCGTGGCGCCCACGCCCGTCTCCTTGGGCTGAGCCGGCAAGGGGGTCCCGGCTACCTCGCAGTGATCTGTGGTGCAGAGTGTTTAGAACTTGTATTGTGTATGGGGCGGTACGTTCGGTGCAGAGAGGTGGAAACCTACTTCCTTGAGCTCGTCACAAGTCGCGGCGTTGAGAGGGTCGCGTTCCTCGCCGACTCGTCCAGGAGAGCGGCCAGTCGGGGAATTCCTCAACAGGATCTTCTGGAGGAAGAACGCCTGGAGGAATTGTTCAGAACGCGCGTACGAAGGCCGGCGAGCTCAGGAAGAGAGGTTCCCGCCACCGAAGTAATTTCCACACAAGAACCGCGAGGAAATCCGTAACAGCGCTTGTCTGATGTTTCTATTGGCTATAGATTTGCATTAATGTTAAGCAACTACTCGTCAAAGTATTGTATTTTCGTTACTTACTTCTAATTATTCTTTTCGATATTCACCGTAGCTCTCATATTTTTCTTTTTTGGCTCTAGTTGCACGTTGGATATATTGTCTGAAGACTTCGTTCTTTGCGTCAAGTAATTTTCTGCATTCGTCAAACCAGTCGTTTCGCGCTCGACGGGCTTTGTATCAGCCGACCCTCTCTCCGACTTCCTTGATGGTGTCTTTAGGTTCATCCCAGAACCTGTCTACACCTGTATGGCTGATGTCGTGTAGGATAGGTGATCGTTTTTCCTCAAGAGCGACTGTCTTTACGTTCATCCCAGAACCTGTCTACACCTGTATGGCTGATGTCGTGTAGCATAGGGTGATCGTTTTTCCTCAAGAGCGACTGAATATGCCTGCGCCGTAGCACCACTCAAGAGTTTGCCAACCGCGAAAATGCTGGGTGCTGATTCTCGATTGGTGCGAAACGTCAACAAGGCATACTAGTTGTCCACTATACTGGACAACAATCTCCCCATGGCAACGGATTATATTTGTCCGAAATACGACTTTGGCAGAAATTTATTTTATATAGTACTAGCTGTTGCCCGTGGACAACATCTAGAAAGCTGAAAGAGCTCGCTTCGCTCGCAAATGATATACTCACGGTTTGAGAACGACAAATTTCCCTGACCACAAAATAACTCAAAAAAAAAAAAAAAAAAAAACATTGTCAACGTATATTCGAAGTTTGACTATTGACTTAGTAAGCTTTGTGTCTGTTTCTTGCCGTGTGATTAAGTATTTTCTTTTTCACAAAACAGTTACTAAGAATTTGCAACTCAGACCAAGCGTATAGCCTGCGCAGTGACATAATGAATCGTTGTACAAATTTTCATGTCATTCTGTGCAGCGGTTTAGGCGGTATAAGCGATCATACATATGTACACACATTCACTTTTATAGATATAGATTATTATTCCGCTCCGCACCACAGGGTGAAGACAACACAAACATCCATGGCCACGAATGCCGTTGACGGGACTTGAACCCATAACGATCGTAGTCAGACATGAGACTGACGGACGCCTCTACGCACTGAGCTACGCATTGAGTGAGCAAATCGCCGCGTGACGGAAACACTAGTCTAGTGTCATTTCTGCCAAAATGGTATTTTTGAGAAATGTAGTCCGTCTCCATGGAAAGAATCAGGTTGTCCAGTATAGTGGAGTGTCCCACACTCAGCCCACGCCACTGGCCCGTCTCGCGAAGGCGTAGAACCGTGTTTGCCGTGTTAGCCAAAGATATCCAACGGGAGCAAGCCAAGTACCAAATCTATTCCGGCTGACGCAGTTGTTCTAAAAGCACCTGACTAGGCCAGCTGGCCTTTGTACCTTTCCCAACATATTACAGCAGGCCGCTACTCTGAGTGCTGTCCACCACACACTAATATCGTACAATAATATATTGCGTACGACATATATCCAGTATACCATTTTCGACTGCAAGCCCCAGTTTTTGCCTATGGCCTTCCTACACGAGTAGAGAGCAGTAGCAGCCCTTTTTACTCGCTCTTGAATATTAAACTTCCATCTTAATTTCTTGTCATAGATGAGACCGAGAAACTAAGCTTTATCAGTGAACGCCAGGCTACTGCCCTTTGGGGTAGGGGGCCTCTAGTGAAGAGCACAAGCTCCGTTTTGTTCGGGTTAGCTTCAACACCGCATCGATTTGCCCACTCCGTTAGAACGGGTAGGGCATTCTGTAGCGTACCGCTGAGGGTATCAGGGAACTTACCGGTGATTGCGATGGCAACGTCGTCTGCGTAAACAATGGCTTTACACTCAATCTTCTCCAAAGCAAACCCATGCAAAGCGACTAATCAGTCTGCAGGCTCAAGAGTGCTTCAATGATTGCAATGGGTTTTATGTTATTGAAAGCGTCCAGGAAAACAATCATCGTGTAATTCTTTTGATCAAAAAATTAACCAAAGAGGGAATAGGGGATACGCATGTAGCGACAACCGAGCATCAATGTGGGGGACCTCAACATCGAGTTCGTGAACAACTTCATTTACCTGGGTTGCAACTTGTCAAGGGACGCCAACGAAACTGACGAAATCAAGCGACGGATACAGTTAGCTAATAAGACTTTTTTCTCGGTTCTCCCCATAATGAAATCGAAGCATGTGCACAGAAACACGAAGCTCCGCGTGTACAAAACCATTATACGACCAGTCCTATGCTATGGCTGCGAAGCATGGACCCTAACTTAAGCCTCCGAGAACATGCTAGATACTTTTGAACGTAAGGTTCTACGGCGAATTTTCGGAGCTGTTTGCGATCGAGATGGATGGCGCATTCAGTACAACCATGAGTTGTATGAACTGTACGATGAGCTGCAAGTCTCGAAAAACTTCAAACTACAACGACTTCAATGGGCAGGGCATGTACAAAGAATGGACGATGATCGCATGCCTAAGAGAGTAATGAATGCAGAACGAGTCGACGGAGCGAGACTGCGAGGACGACCGAGATCTCGTTGGGAGAGCTCAGTAGGTGTGGACGCCGCGCAGCTGCTGGGATTCCAAAATTGGAGGACGCGGTCACGTGACCGAGATAATTGGAGGACAATGATCCAGGCGGCCAAGGCCCGACGTTGGACTGTCGCGCCACGATGATGATGATGATGATGTAGCGACACAAATAAAGAGCGTAACGGAATAGTATTTCACAGATAGACATCAATTAGTCTCTCTGGCCGTTTCAGCAGTGTTGAAAATATACTAATGTGTCTGAGGGAACTTCTACCCGCCTTCGGGATAAAAACAGCCCGAACCTCCATCCCGATGCAAGGAACATGGACCAACAGGTATGCCTTTAAGATACCCTCTATCCGAGGATATAAAATAATAAAAATATGGGGAAGCGCCACCATTCATCCCAGCGATTCCGAAAACCATTAGTTTGACACCAGTATTGATCATTTTCGACATTTTTTTCACTTTCATTCACCCCCGGGTTTATTTGGTATCATATCGGCTCTTATTCGAATTTGCATGTCCTCCATTCCCACTCGATCCAATGCAGTTCGGAATAGGCGTAGCAATGCATTTTCTGCTTGTGAATGTCTTTTGAGAAGAGTCACAATTCATGATTTGCTCCAGGATTCTTTACAAGCCCTGATCCACTTGCTGTGCGCTTCGTTGTCCATAAAATAAATTTGCAAGAGCTTGTGTAGTCTTGGTCGGGTGTGGAAGAAGTGAGCCCACTGGATGCTGTATCTGACCCTGTACTTTAAACGTCAGCAACTCTTTTTGCTCCCAACGATGCTATTTAGAAGCAAGCTTTGTACTTCCTGATATTTCGGAGGAGATGTTCTGATAAGGGATCTGGTCATGTATCTGATCTGGGTTCCCATAAAGGGGGAAATGAAGGTCAAAATTTTTTTTCGTTTGGTATAGGCAAGTGGGGTATCGTAAGAAAGGTACCGTCGAGTACATTCCATTTTTGTAATTTTCTTCAAATTTGAAAAAAGGGGAGAAGAGGTATAGGGGAAAATATGAGATCATAATTTGTCCCACCCCCCTTACCATTTCGAGACCGCTACACTTAGAAATATGAAAACATACAGGAAGGTGGCTTTCAACTAGCACAGAAAACAAAAAAAAATGGAATTTTGATACCTTTTAGAAATAGGTTAATAATAGTATATTTCTACAGTCACAGTTAGCACACCCCTGCATTTCTCAAACTCATCCCAGGTCAAAAATATTGATGGTCAACGATAATCAACACCATGGACAATAATATCCCCAAGTTTTGTAATAATCACGTAATATTTAATAGTAGTACATTCATTTAAATTTGATCATTTTGATATCATCCATACAAAAAAATGCACATAAGAGGTCTCTCGTACTACATACTAGTACTACGAGTACACCATACTTGTATATTGTTTTTCGTAGAGCCAATCGGAGTTAACCATTTTCAAAAGGGTAAAGATTGGTGGGAGAGGATTGAGGAGAGGAGAGGTATGCTGGTCGCTGACTCTACTTTCTATAATTATTCAAACAATTTATTTTCAATATTTTTTACGCAAGCTTGCAATTTGCAATATCGTCTTAACATGAATGGTTAAGCATCTCAAAGAGAAGGACAGTTTATCTTCTATTAGCATGCGGCACTACAAAACCCTCGGATTGCGGGCGTAGCCCTCTATTTTCCGGTTTCATTTTATATACTTTATTTACATATAGATTCGCCATTTAGCGATGCAAGCGTACTATTAATCCAAATTAACCGACACGGGAGTACAAAAAACCTCACCTTATGTATGTATGTATTTAGACTCGAAACATAAAACCCTTTCCTAACCAAAAGTGGGTTTTTATTTTTTACTATAATTAATCTACCATAAATTGTAATTTGGATTTACGTACCGAAAATGATCTCGAAAGGCCGATAACACCATGTTTTGAAGCCGAGTAAACAGCAACCGGTAGACAGGGTTCTACTCCTAATACGGATGCGATATTGACTACAGTTCCACCTTTACCACCGTTTTGTGTTCCCATCAGCTCTATTGAGGCAAGCGTAGTATAAATGGTACCCAGCTGAAATTCAATCGATTTTAATTCAGTGATGGATTTTGTATTACTGTAAACTCCACTCATACCAAATTCACTTGTATTGTCAAATCCGGATTATTTTCATTTACAATGCCACTACAATTGATAAAAATATCGAATCCTCCCATTTGTTCTTTGACTTTACGCAGGACACTGTCCACAGCCGCTTTCTTGGTGACATCTAGCTCTTCTGATAAAATAGTTTGATTCGGATAAGATTGTTTCCATTCGTTCAAAACATCAACATTTATTTTCAAATCCAAGGCTGCTAAATGCTAAAAAAAAAATTAAAATATGTGGTAAGGAAAAAAGGAAAGATTTAATTAAGTGTTTTGAAAATGTTGCAAGCATTATACTGAATATAAAAACTCAATAACAATGATATCTTCGAAAATAAGACGAAATGTCCACTTTTCGTCTACATACATAGTACAATATTTACTATCATGAGGATTGAAAACTTAAAATACAATACGCTACATCTGCTGGCCCTAAGCGAGGTGCAGTCACATCCACTACCGAAAATTGGAAATTCCCAATTAGTCCAGCCATTGCGTGATTTGGGGATACAAATTCTGGTGGAGAATTTTTTTCTTTCACTTTTTATGTGTTTTGGGGTGCTGAACACGAATCCGGAGCTTCCCACCAAAAATTTTTCGCGGAACATGGTCAAAATCTTTAAAAACCTCAAAATTTCGGTACTTTTTTTGGTTTTTCGATTATAACTTGAAAACCGTGGATCCTAGCTACAAAACCAGTCGAGATAAATTAAAGAGCATAAAATTCTGCGTCGAGCGAGTTACCTAAACGTCTAATTCGGTCCAATGGTGTAGCCACAATCGACAGTCGAAAAACGTCGATTTTTCTCAACTTTGAGAAAAACCCTGTTATTGTCACATTTGAACGTCTGTACGTACGAGTACCTTGAAAACGGCTACTAATACGTAAAAATGCCACAAGTAAGAGTCGGAGAGCAGGAAATTCCTCTCAGAATGTACCTAATCTTTTTAATTTAATCAAAAGAAAATTCAGAAATTCGAAATAACTAAAACCACGTTTTTGAACGAGTATTCCCTTATAACATATTTTCGTTCTTTTTATACTCTAGATGAAATCTGAGAGTATTATAAGTTTGCCACAAAGTTTGTAACGCTAAGAAATAAGGCTCGCAGAAAAAAATGAATGATACAGAAGTTCATATTATCACTCGAATATCTCAAAACCGGATGTCCGTCTGTCCGTCTGTCCGTCTGTCTGTCCGTCCGTCCGTGACCTCTCTAGCTCGAGAACGCGTTGAGCTATGAAGTTCAAATTTTGCACACGTTATTTTTGACAAAAAATGAAGGCTAAGTTCGTGAACGGGCTAAATCGCTCCACCCCTTCTACCCCCTCCCATACAAAATGACACATTTTTGAAAATTTACAATAATCAGATTTTCTCAGAAACTATAAAACATATTGCTTTGAAATTTTTAATATATCACTTTTATGATAATTGTAACCTATGTTATAAAACTTATTGTAATCCTCACCCTCCTTCTACCCCCTCCCATACAAACTGCACTATTTCATGAAATACGTTAAGCCAATTTACTCAGTACGTATACAATTTATCGGGCTGAAATTTTGTACTTAACACTTAATTAACAATATCAGTTAGATTCAAAAAAATTAATCGATTACCCTTACTCCGTCTACCCCCTCCCATACAAAATGACACATTTTTGATAATTTACAATAATCAGATTTTCTCAGAAACTATAAAACATCTTGCTTTGAAATTTTGAATATATCACTTTTATGATAATTGTAACTTACATTATAAAATTTATTGTAATCCTCACCCTCCTTCTACCCCCTCCCAATACGTTAAGCCAATTTACTCATTACCTATACAATTTATCGGGCTGAAATTTTGTACTTAACACTTAATTAACAATATCAGTTAGATTCAAAACCAGGTTCAAATTCATCTAGAGTATTGCATGATTGGGGTTTACCCCAATCGTAGTTCTTTTATGTTTTTTAGTAGGTGTTGGTAATTCTTCAACAATTTGAATATTGAAGGTTGTTTACATGTATATATTACAAGAAGTTGGTTAAAAATACACTAAAGGTTCACACCCTTAGTATTTTGGAAGAACCGGTTTGTTGGAATGGTGGCCTGGGTTCCGGTGGATGGAGTTCGTCGACTGACGACATCTCTTCGAGGTCGTCGTCTACTGCAGAGAGGTCCACATTCTTATACTAGCCCTCACAGTTGGCACAAAGCGGGAGCAATGTATACCTGCCTTTTTGCAGCCACAGTGTCCTACACATGTCTTCTTGCGTTTTCAAGAAATGATGCACAGTAGGGCATCTGGTGCGGCATTCCTCGTGATTGTTACAGGCAAGAGTCCACATTTAGTGATTTTCCACCCCCATTCTTCGGGCCTTTTGTCAAAACAAAGCCACTTCTGCACTTGGTGGTATACCCTATGAAAGCTGCTGAGCTGCATTATCAGTTGATGGAAGTGAGGCAATGTTGAATCGCGCCTTGAAGGAGGACGTCACATAGCTTTTGTTTCTCAGCAGATTCAATGAGGTTGCGTCTTTTTGGCCGTACTGCGCCTTCAAGAAAGCCTCTCCTGCCATAGCTATACTTGAACGAGCTTCCTGGGGATCTTGGAAAACTTGTATGACGGCTATTAAATATGAATTTCTCCGGAAAACGTTAAGATATTTCTTCTTCCCCTGGTTGAACAGCGCACTGATGAAGTCTCATGTAAAAATTGTATGTTTTGGGGCCAAGGAGAGAGCTGTCGTGATTATGAGAGTATCTGCGTCTTCCCGGCTTGCTCGCAACAAAAACCGTCAACAACGGAAACACAAACCTAATTCAACTTTTTTTTGTTCAGCACCGCATTGTAAGTGGAGCTAAGAGCTAGTCCAATCAACTAATCCGATATGTTTAGATCGTGGTTTGCTGGGATTAGTTAATACTGAAACATAGTTTTACGGCATACAAGTGGCCAATGCAAAGGCTTCACTCGATAAGCTCTTTTGAATTTAACTGCCAGAAAATCGTCTCCAACTATGCGGTTTATTTCTTGTACGCCCACCTCTTTAGTCCACTGGCGGTCTATCTCCGAAAATGCCAGTACTTAGTGTGAGGTCTGATGTTTCTGGGGAAGGGGATGTTCATGAAACCAATCCATAAGCTTTCCTTGATTGTCTCGCTTGAGTCTCAGAAAAAAAAAGTTGTTCACGTGTCAGAATTTAGAACCGAACTGTCGGTGATCTGACCTTCAGCAGGTAGGGAGCAGATGGCTGGGTTCTTTGTTAGAAGGATGGAGATGGAAGAGAGGGAGCCCGAACCAACCAATAAATGGGTAGAAATGTGGGGAAACTGTAGAAGCTTTTTACCTGAGCACAAATTGCACTTACAAAACTTTTTCCGGAACTTGTTACTCGTGGAACCGCTACCAAGAACGTTCCAGGGAACTTTTGGATGAAACTGTGACTGCGGTAACTGGAAACGAAATATTTCTGCTGTTTAGAACGGTGACCTATTAAATGAAACCGGAATATAGAGGGCTACGCCCGCAATCCGAGGGTTTTGTAGCAAGCGCTTATTTGGGTATACGAGTATAAATATCGGCTCCTTGCTCTTCCTGATACCATTCAGATGCATAAAAAAAACATAATTAAAATGTCTTACTCGCTTACATTTTACATGCCAATTCATATTACGTGATTGTAACGAAACTTAGAACATATTATTGCCTAAGGTGTTAGTTATCGTTGGCCATCAGTACTTGTGACCTCGAACGTGTTTAAGGCATGCAGGGGTGTGCTAACTGTAACTATAGAAATAAACTATTATTGACCTATTCTGAGAAGATATACAGATGCCATTATTTTCCATTTTTTTTTTCGGAACCCACCTTCCTGTAAGTTTTCATAATTCTGCAATAAGTATAACGGTCTCGAACTGCAAGGGGAAAGGAACAAGCTACGAACTAATATTTTCTCCTCCCCCAATGTTCCCCTTTCTACAAATTTCAAGAAAATGGGAAAAAATGGAATGTACTCAATATTACCTTTCTCACGAAACCTCACTTGCCTATACCAGTCGATAAAAAAAAATTAAATTTAATTTCGCCTCTATGTGGACACCCCCCCCCCCCCCCCCCCTCCACCCGCTTAAGTTGTATTAGTCAGCGCCCCAACCAATCTCTACCCTTTCAAAAATGATTAGTTAAATAACTGCAATTCGCACTACGAAAAACAACATGAAAGTAGTACTCACACCTATGAGGCCGGTAGGTGTATTTTTTGTGTGGATAGTGTCAAAATGCCTAACTTTAAATGAATGTACTATTATTAAATATTATGTGATTGTAATGAAACTTCGAAACATTATTGCCTATAGTGTTAGTTATCATTGGCCATCAATATTTTTGACCTGTGATGCGTTTAAAGGGTGCAGGGGCGTGCTAACTGCAACTATAGAAATGTACTATTATTAACCTTTTTTGATGAGATATCAAAATTCTACGATTTTTGGTTTTCTATGCTAGTAAAATGCCGCATTTCTGCAAATTTTCATATTTCTAAGTGTAACGGTCTCGAAATGCAAGGGGGGGGGACAAACTCGGATCACATATTTTCCCCTCTACATCTTTTCCCCTTTTTTCAAATTTGATGAAAATACCAAAAATGAAATGTACTCGGTGCTACCTTTCTTATGATACCCCACTTACCTATACCAGTTGAAAAAAAAATTTGACCTTCATTTCCCCTCTATGGGGACCTCCCCTTAAAGTCAGCCTATTACAACGAATCGCTTTCTCCGGCGAATTATAATACATACATATTCCCACAAAATTTCATATATGTAGCTTCAGCGGTTCATGAGATATTTCATGGACAGACGGACAGACAGACGGACAGACGGACGCATGACCGATTTCATAAGGGTTTTGTTTTACTACAAAACCCTAAAAAATGCCCGAAAATGTGTTGTATGAGAACACTGGCTCAAAAAGTAATTTTAGTTATTTCGAGTTACTGAATTTTCTTTTGACCGAATTAGAAGATTGGGTACTTTCTAAACAAGATTTCATGCTCTACAACTTATACTTGTTGCATGTTTACATATCAGTAGCCGTTTTCAAGTTACAAACGTTCGAATGTGACCATAACAGAGATTTTCGCAAAGTTGAGAAAACTCGACATTTTTCGACTGTCGATTGCGGCTACACTGGACCGAATTAGAGGTTTAGGTAGCTTACTCAACGAATTTCACACTCTTTAATTTATCCTTAAACGTTTTCTAGCTAGGATCCACGGTTTTCCAGTTATAATCGAAAAACCAAAAAAAAATACCGAAATTTGCTATGTTTTTTTTAGATTTTGACCATGTTCTGCAAAAAAAATTTGGTGGGAAGCTCCGGATTCGTGTTCAGCACCCCAAAAACATAAAAAATGAAAGAAAAAAATTCTCCACCAGAATTTTTTTCACCGAAGCCCTTCAGAGCTCCTAATGACTGGATTGAATTATAATGTCCCTTTTACTTGCAGGGTGACCCGAAATGTTAATTACGAAGTTGACACGTTTGGTACCACGCAAACTAACCAAATATTTGTTTTATTTTTTTTAATTCTCTAAGGCGGCTATTACACTACAAAAGTTCTTTTACAAATATCTTTGATGCACGATATTTTAAAAGAATTTTTATGAATGATATTAACCGCCTAAGGGGGAAGATGTGCAAGCTTTGTAAGAAAAGTACTTGGAGCAAGCAACGTTCATGTCTTAAATTTTTTCTTATAGTGTAATAGCCGCCTAAGACTTGGTAAAGTACACATATCGCCCGATTTTCACAGTACACGATTTTGAAATTGAACCGATTTAAACGGTACTAAAAGCAGAATTCGCATTTGCACGGTTTTTCTTTTTTTCTTTTTAATTTACCTACCTGCCTTATGCCATCGAGAGGTGAGAGGGCGTAAATACTTTCCTAAAATCAGAAGTAAAGTGTTTTTGCCGATGTCTCAAAAGCGGAAGAGGGCATTGGTGCTCTGTCTACTCGGAGAGGCATTCCAAATTTTCGTACCGTCTTTCAGGCGGAGATTACGGCGATTCTGAAGCTCTGGCATGCTTGGGATGTAAAATCATATCGGTAAATGATATCACCTGATAGTCAATAGGTGAATAAATCCTTCGACGCTGCACTTTCCACTTTGAAAACAATTGTGGGGTGACGCACCGCTCTTAAGGAATTGGGCAATTTTTTCAGTCAGTGATGGATTGCTGGACACGGTGGTTGTAGTGGTAACTGCTGCGCGGACGAACTAGCTCGCACGGAAACGACCAATGAGGTCGTGGCTTGCTTACGCGCTATCAGGATGTCTCTATCAGAAAGAAAAAAAGCTAACAAATGCGGTCAGCCGAGCTAACTGGCGATATCTCTCATGCAGCGAGACAAATTTGGCCGGTTTTTAATCCGAGCCGCTCCTTGGGATTGCTGTTGTTAGAGAGAAAACATCTAAGGAAGGTCGTGGGGGATCATCACGGGACACGATGAATGATCAAGCTAGGCGTATCCAACCTCCAATTACAATTATTGTGTTAAAAGCTGTGGTGACAACGAGGAGGACTTTCTGCACTGGCCAGTAGAAGGAAGGACACTTTGGTCTTCTACTTTACTATCAACTATCTACCTCTACTATCTACATGCCACACCAGAGTCACGACCACTAACCGGTAGCTCTGTCGGAGTACAACATTAGTGTCACCATACACTGTCGAACTCGAACTCGAGCACGAACCTAGTACAAGTGGACCGGTTTTCTTCACACCTATGTGAAGTGTATGTGTGTGTCAGAAGACATTTGTACCAGGCTCGTGCTCGAGTTTGACAGTGTATGGTGACACTTACACCGCTAGCCGTTGGAGAGATAAATTCTCCGCTGTTCCACCATGTTTTCTCACTAACTCCTAAGATGTTTAATTTATACCGTAGAAATTCACTCTCTAATTGACGAAATCGTACATTTTGGTGACCTTCTGATCCATTGTTCAGGTGAGTACACACATTCCATTCCATAAACCAATTTTTGCCTTTGTACGATAGCCAAAAGTCGTAACCGTTTAGTCAGTCCTTATCCGAGGCATAACGTTTTGTTCGCATATAGAAGAAGCATATAGATTTGTACGCGCTCGATGGCCGTGGTCGTTCGGTCACACTACGATACTAATCTAGAGTTCGGAGTTCAAATTTCGGCGCGATCAAAAATTGCCTGAGTATTAATAGAACTCTCACAGTGCTTCGAGCTTGTCAAAATAAAGACGGCGCGGATAGGAGGTGCATGCTAGAAACTGCACTTCCGAAAAGTAGATATGCTATTGAAACGTCAACAAGGCATAGAAATGCTAGAGATGTTGACGCGCCCATGCCCCTGGAGGGGCCAAGGTAATTAACAAGTTGTTGGCATACATATGTTGCTTATCGGTTTCTGCAACACCTCGGCGAAGGGGAAAGCTGTGGTATTATTCTTACGCCCCACACCACAGGGGAAATAATTATCTCAACAACAACATCGCACCGCCATATTACTGGCTGCTTGATTTGGTCAACAATCGTCAACGACCAATGCCGGAAAATTTTTGCCCCCTAGAACATATTCGTATATACTCAATTGCCCCAACCCCTTGTGGAGCATAGCGCGTCAACTGTTCCATGTGACGTTTCCTTGGCACGAATTGGTTTCGGAGAATGCAGTGGCCAGCATGCACCTTCTGCACATCCATGGCCACGAACGTCGTCGTGGACGGGATTCGAACCCGAAACGCCGGTTGTCAAACATGAGACTGATGCCTCAACACACTGCGCTACCGGTCGCCCCCATATATACATATATACACGTATATAAATAAGTAAATGTAAATAAGTAATAATTAATTAATCATGAAATGTTCAACGTAATTACGTAGACAGCTATTCCACGCCATATCATTGTCTTTACTGAATACACATTTTACTGAAGAAAAGAATAAATTAAAATTTGAATAAAATATTTATCAATTTTTCTACTTATTTTTGTGTAATTTACCAACTTTCTGTGATAATATAATCGCACAATCGAAAGTAATGTTTTAATTTTGTATTTTATATTGACATTGAGGCAATTAAATGAATGAATGAATGAATGTGTTTGTCATACCCTAGTCAATAAGACTTTCTAGATTGAAATGTCGGCTACACAAAAAAGGAATACGGAGTTTTGGTTGAACTAATTAGGAGGTAAACATACTAAAAGTTCCCGGAGCTACCAGTTGTGGTAGAGAGAGGGGGACGAAGAAGGTGCCATTTTTCGGGGTTTTACAATTTTGGTCAAATATACTCATTTGCCCTAACCCCTAGTGGGGCATAGCATGTCATAGTTAATCCGTGTAGCTTAACTGACGTTTTGTTGGCATAAACTAGTTTCGGACTATGCACGTTGCCAGCATGTAACTCCTGCTCCCATTTAGTCGCCTACCTGCGAAAAGCTGAGTGATGTTGTCGCTTATTATTACGCCCCACACCACAGGGGACACGCCGTGGACAGGACTTGAACCCGTAACGACCGCAGTCAGACATGAGACTGAGGTCGCACCACTCTTTAAACGATGTTATTATATCTCAAAAACTGTCTCAGACACGAAAAAAGTTGTTATAAAACTTTTCATGAATTTCTTTGTGTTATGTAAGTTTGTCTTAGAACATTTTTCAGTACGGTTAACCGTTTTCGAAATATTGTAAAAAAATAAAAAAGTTTTTTTTCCGAGTTTTTCAACAAAGATTCTCGAAAACTATTTCATATGCGCAAAAAATTGTTTTAACATTTTTTATGGATTTGTTACGATTTTTCATGTAGTCTTTAAAAATTTTCCCTATGATTAACCATTTTCGAAATATTTTCAAAAAATCAAAAATAGTGTTATTTTCTGTGTTTCATCGTGGTTGTTTTGAAAACTGATTCAGATACGAAAAGAACTGTAACATTTTTTATGAATTTTCTGGCGATCTTTTATTTTATCTTAGAGTTTTTCATCGCTAGGGTTAAACCTTTTCAAAATATTATTTTATAAAAATACAAAACGATCCTTTTCATTGTGTTTTTTTCCGAGATTCTGCCGAAAGTTCACTTTGTATTCACAAGCACTTCCGGTGTAATCTTCCCTGGCAATGAAAATACTGTTATTTTGGGGATCTATTCAACGATAAAAAATTAGATTCAGCCATGGTACGACCGGTAGCGCGGTGTGTTGAGGCATCAGTCTCATATTTGACTACCGGCGTTTCGGGTTCGAATCCCGTCCACAACGACGTCCGTGGTCATGGATGTGCAGGAGGTGCATGATGACAACTGCATTCTCCGAAACCAGTTTATGCTGTCGAAACGTCAACTGGGCCACATGGAACAGTTGACGCGCTATGTCCCACAAGGGGTTAGGGCAATTGAGAGAGAGAGAGAGATGGTACTTATAGCATAAAAAGGGTCAATTTTTAAGCCGATTTAGCCCCGTCTGGCACAAACTTTCCACCCACCAAAACGTCTAGCGATTGTACTGAGTGGTGTTGGACGGCAAAACTAACTTTTTAGAACACTTGCAACCATTTGGTCGAAGCCGCAGCCCTGGCGATTAGTCGCCGAATATCACCGAACAGTTCACAAACTTTCTTAGCCTATTTTATGCCTTCTACAGATAATGGCCCATCGCGATGGTGACTTTGATGGCCGCCATCGCACACCAAATGTCAATTCAAATATTTTCAAATACCGTACGCCCACACAATGGTCTGCGATGGGTCATCAGGAAATTGCGTTTCCATGGCCCACTATTGACATTGAAAGCTGTCGCTCTGTGCATCACGGCAGCTATAATCAAACGGATCGCGTATGACAGAAGGTCGGTGGTAGTAGCACTGTGATAATTGTTTAGTGGCCTGTCAACTTAAATCAACTGTTCAAAGTTGTGGACACGAAGGGCCATCGCGTGGAGGAAAATGGCTCTCGAAGCCATTTGTGGCCATCCGATGGCCCATCGCTGTTGACAGAAATGACGGTTACGTGGCATTGGCCACTGAACGCCATCCGCCCTTCCACGCAGTGGCGATGGCCCCGAATGGCCGGGACTGGGCCATTGTCTGTAGCTGGCATTACGATTCGCTGAAGAAAAATTGGGTTTTCACCAAGCACTTTGGTATCTTTTTTTCGCACTTTTGAAAAAATGCGTCGTTTGGCCGCACACTGCGCAATACATTTTCATCGATCACATGTTTGTCTTCTCCGATCACTAGATGCAATTTAAATAATAAATAAACATTGGACGCGGAAAATAATAACTAAACAGGAGACGCATAAAAAATGGACTCACAGGCTTTATGACGAAACCACTGCCATCTAGAATATCAGGTCATAATGTCAAAGCAATAACGTCATGACAAGCAGTCAACCATATGTAAACAAAGTGAGGAACGCATGCAGTGGACCTTGTCAAATTTCGTAATTTTCGTACGTAAAAGTGAGTTTAGTGTCGTGATTTTAAATGCACAAAAGTAGTGATTGTCTGACGTGTGGAACTGAAAAAACGTAAGGTGCCGTACCAAAATGGACTGTTCAAAAGTGCGCGGCGTAAGTGTGGTTATGAAAGTACGAAACGGAATTCTTAGCATTTTTTATTAATTTGCCGGCAATTTCGCTAAAATATAATAATAATACCTATATATGTGAATGGTGCAGCACTACCATGGAACTTATCCTCGGGCCGGTGAATTTAGCAAATACTCCCGGAGATAGATAGATAGCAGATAATGTCCGGCCTTTTAATCGGAATTCAGACGGTAATTAAACGTTTTTTTTTCTTGTGCTAATATTTTAGTACAGTGAAGCCCCCGGAAATGCGGATCTTGACCACGATGTTGACGAAGCGGACGAAAGTTTCACCGCCAGGCATCTAGTCCTGTCAGTTGCAGTGAAACTTTCGTCTGGCTCGTCAACATCGTAGTGAAGATCCGTATTTCCGGGCGCATCAATCCAGTAAAATATTAGCACAAAAAAAAAACATGCATACTTACCTTCGGAATTCCGATGAAAGGCCGGACATTACCTGGAATGTTGTTATTTGACAACCACTTTACAGTCAGTTTTTGGGCCACTTCCACGAATTTCCTCTAAATTCATCGGTCCGAGGATTAATCCCAGGGTAGTGCTGCAACCATTCACATTAGCGACATTGCCGGCAAATTAATGAAATGCGATATTTTCCGTTTCGCACTTTCATAACCACACTTATGCCTCGCACTTTTGAGCAGTTCGTTTTGGTCCGTAGTTCAGGGCCCCTTGCGTTTTTTCACTTTCACATGTCACTGACAAGCACCTATTTCAATTGCACTCAAAATTACAACACTAAACTCACTTTATTGTACGAAAATCGTGAAATTTTACAAAGTCGATCGCACGCGTTCTTCTTTGGTTTACATATGGTTGACTGCTTGTCATGACGTCGTTGCTTTGGCAAACAACTAACCTTGCGGCCTGGTACTCTAGATGGCAGTGACGAGACAGACGAAGGCAGTAAGGACATTATTCATCACTAAAAATCAGCTGATAGTTGGCCTTCATAATCTAGATCAGGGGTCGGCAAACTTTTCCTGGCAAGGGCCAGATCGTTGGAATTTTGGGTTCAGCGGGCCAGATAAGGGACCCGAGGCCGAATTTGCGGTCTAAACACAACAACTGGTAAGTTGATATATGACAGGTTAGCGGGTTGTCCGCGTGCGGCGCTTCTGATCGACAAATGCGTCAACTATTTGCCACTAACCAATTTTATTTCTAGAGATCTAGCTGCAGCATTGGTGGAGGTATCCACGCTCAACGGTTGTCAGAAAGTGGTAGTTGCGTCTGCCTACTTCCCATCTGACAATGTTGAGATTCCACCACTCGAGGTCCAGCAGCTCGTTGACTTCTGTCGACGTACAAGCCGGCATTATGTGATCGGTTGCGATGCAAACGCACACCACACGGTGTGGGGTAGCAGCGACATCAACGATAGAGGTAAGCGCCTTCTTGACTATCTTATGTGTAAACATGTGAATGTCCTGAACAGGGGGTGCAAACCTACCTTTGTTACTGCGGCAAGGGCAGAGGTACTCGACATTACCCTTGCTAGCGGTTTCTTCTCCAGGTTCATTGCGAACTGGCACGTGTCGGACGAAGTGTCTCTTTCAGATCATAGACACATCAGATTTGACATCCTAGGACAATCTGACATTCGCTCGGATACTTTTTGTCCAAGGAAAACTAACTGGATTAAATTCGGTGAACTAGTTAGCTCCAAAGCGGAACTACTGGTCAGCCCCATAAGAACTACAGGGGAAATTGAGATTGCAGCTGAGGAGCTTAATGAAATTTTAACTTCCTCCTACAGAGATAGTACCGTTTCACGTTCGGTGGAGTCGGGGCGTAAAGTACCCTGGTGGAACGAGGAATTGGCCCGCAAGCGAGCTAAAGTTAGGAGGATGTTCAACAAAGCCAAGCGCTTCAATAGGTGGGATGAGTACAGAACTGCTCTCACCGAGTACAACAAACTCATTAGGCATTCCAAACGAGAATGCTGGAAAAGACATTGTGAGAGCATTCAGTCGCTACCGGAAGCAGCGCGCCTTCACAAAGCCCTTTCCAAAGGCTCAGCAAACGGGGTCGGCCTTCTATTGAGACCAGACGGTTCGTATACTGAAGGTCCAGAAGAAACATTAAAGTTGCTTCTTCAGACCCATTTCCCAGGGTCCGTACTGTCTGATGGTGACCCCTGCCCAACTGTGAGGCCCCAACGGGTTCCCGTAAGCCGGGCTCGCAGTTTATCGGGGGTCATCTTTGACATGGACAAAGTAAAATGGGCGATAGAATCCTTTGAGCCATTTAAAGCTCCCGGAGTAGACGGCATCTTCCCCGCTCTGTTACAAAACAGCTTGGAGATCATAATAACTCCGCTAATCGAACTTTTTAGGGCAAGTTACACCCTAGGGTACATACCACAACCTTGGAGGAAAGTTAATGTGGTCTTCATACCCAAAGCGGGCAATAAGCCGGAACATATGCCCAAATCCTATAGACCGATTAGCCTTACTTCCTTCTTCCTTAAAACCATGGAAAAGTTGCTTGATTTGCATATCAGGCACAAGATGGAACTGTCGAGCCCCCTACATCGTATGCAATTCGCGTACACGAAGGGTAAGTCAACAGTAACCGCCTTGCATAGCCTTGTCAGTACAATCGAAAAGTCCCTCAGTGAAAAGGAAATCGCGCTGTGCGCGTTTCTTGACATTGAGGGGGCTTTCGATAATACCGGCTACGAGTGCATTTCCAGAGCACTGGAACTCAGGGACATCCCGCCCGCTACCATTGCATGGATAGATGCCATGCTCCGGGGACAGGATATTCACTCAACTCTAGGCAGTACATCCATTTGCGTGAATGCCGTAAAGGGTTGTCCACAAGGTGGCGTTCTGTCACCCCTTTTGTGGTCCCTTGTCGTGGACGAGCTGATTTCCATGCTTAATGAGCGCGGTTATCTTACTATCGGATACGCGGATGATTTAATTATCATAGTCAGGGGCAAATTCGAATCCACCATCACTGAGGTGATGAGGTCGGCCCTTGACATAGTTCTACACTGGTGTGTGGCTGTGGGCTTACATGTACACCCACAGAAAACTGTCGTTGTGCCGTTCACACGAAAACGAAACATAACATTGGATCCAATTTCGTTAGGCGGCACGACCTTAGATTATTCCACTGAAGTTAAATGTCTCGGAGTAACTCTAGACTCGAAACTCACGTGGAATACTCACATAGATAATGTACTTGGCAAAGCCACACGCTCAATGTGGGCTTGCAGAAGTTTCTTTGGACGGACATGGGGGCTCACCCCAAAGATAATTGAGTGGTTATACACCATACTGGTGCTGCCTATGGTGACCTACGCAGCGCTTGTGTGGTGGCCGAAAACTCAGCAATCTTCTGTCTTACTGAAGTGCAATAAGCTTCAACGTCTTGCCTGCCTTGGCATCACTGGAGCCATGCGCACTTGTCCTACGCCAGCCCTGGAGGCGATTATTGGACTTACTCCGTTGCATATATTCAATCAAGAATCAGCAGCTCTAAATGCTCTCAGACTTCGTTTAACTTCCGACGTGCGTAGTGAAGAAAGCGGTCACATGAGCATTCTGAATCAAATTCCTGATGTGCAGATCTGCTTGAGATCAGATTACATGATCACGGAGGTTTGCTTCGGCAGAAAATATTCAGCCCTCATCCCTTACCGCTCTGAATGGGTAAATGGCACACCCTGTCCAGACCCTAGATGTATCAAGTGGTTCACCGATGGGTCTAAAACGGAACAGGGTGTTGGTGCAGGTGTCTTTGGACCCAACACCAGGATTTCGATCGCAATGGGAGTCTCGCCCAGCGTTTTTCAAGCTGAGATCCACGCCATTGAGGTCTGCGCCAGAGTAATCTTGGAAACTGGACTTCGCGGCGCTCACATTGCTATCTACTCAGACAGCCAAGCACCTATAAAAGCGCTCTCCTCATTTAAGGTCTCTTGGTTTGCACGATTGCGTCAACAGTACTGGAATAACCTTCCAGGGCTTCGTCAATCAAAGGAGCTGATAACGCCCTTCAGTCACAAGGGTACTACTCAAATGAGTAGAACCCACCTAAGACTCCTAGTGGGGTACTTTTCTGGCCATCACCTGGTCAGATATCACCTGAACATGATGGGTCTGTCAAGCGAGACTGAATGCCGTCTTTGTCTGGAAGACGTGGAAACGACCAAGCACATCTTGTGCGAATGTCCCGCCATCGCGCGTTTTAGGATGTCACTCCTCGGGCAGGCTACTATCAGCACTGCAGAATTCAGGTTGATTCCTGCTAAAGACTTACTGCCCTTTATTAGAAGGGTGGACGGTCTTTTGGATTAATGAGCTACGGCACAATAGATCTTTATGGTCGCAGTGCCTTCCTGCTGGGAAAGTAGCTCGTATTTGTATATCTATCTATCTAAGGGACCCAAAATGTAACTGCTTACCAATGTGGTCAACCCACTGCTAATTGAAGGTAATTGAAGCACCCCAATTATGCAGTTAAATAGACTTTACTTTACTTAACATATAAAGATCCGAAAAATATTTTTACTTTTGCAACAGTATTTTGAGTTCTGAAAATTTATCCGCCACGCCGCCGTGACATAAAGGTCATGGTGTTTTCCTTAATACTAGAAATTTTTTGCAGCATGAAAAATAGTCAAGGCGATTAGTGGAATTGACGTCTTTGAAACAGAGCCGATATTCCGTGCCGTTGGACATCTAGCTGAGGCGACATTTCACTTAGTGGTGTCCAGATAAATATCCCTCTGGCAGTTTCCAATCAGCTTTATTCATATGGATAGCGTCGTTAAAATACAGAACAGGAACTAATTAGGTCGATTGTTCCAGTCCAGCGTTCTAGCTGAGAACCAGCGTAGGCCACGAATGAGTTCTGACCGCTAAAAGTTCACAGAATGACTTGCTTGGAGGTCGCCACCCATTGAAGGCTTCAAAGTGCTCTTTCATAAGCCTCGATGAGAGCTTGTAAAACGAGAGTGGCTACCCATTTATCTGCGCAGATAAAAATGCCAACTTTACAAAGCCTCTGACACAGGACTCAATGGCTTGAATCTCAGATTGAAATACGCTGAGCCAGGGGTTAAGATACTGGTTTTTAGTCCAGAGACTCCAGCACCAGCTGCCTCCTGTTTCATAGGTATAACACGTGGTACACCTATGTTTGATGCTTCAGAAAACGTGACGTTTGTAATTTGTTGCATATCGTAGGGTGCCTGTTAATTTTCAGCCTTTATACAAGTCAGTATATTTCAACACTGGTCGTACCATCAGTTAAGAAGAGGTCGTAACTTTCGATTCCTACAGGTCCACGTGATTCGTGTCGCTTTGGCTGACTACGTAGTTATTATCACTCCCATTGGATCTCCAGTCCGACCTGATGGTTCGCATTTATTCACCGATCATCAGATAAAAGATCGCGTTGGAAGGTAAAATCGCACATTGCGATTTATGTCGCAGGAGCAATGCGATTTTTTCACTGAACTACTCTTGCCACAAAAATGACATGTGGAATTTGGTATTTAGACATGGAGGGCTTTTTATGGTGCTAGCACACTAATCCCGACTCGACAAGTACCGATTAAATGCCAAGTACTAACCAGTTGCCAAGATCTTACCAAACGCCGCACCAGACATGTACATTTTCCCGTTCGAATCATCATCATCGTCATTAACCAACAATTACTTGGCGAATACCGAGGAAATGCTTGCCCTACCCACACGCTGCGGCTACTCGCAAATGCGTAGTCGCGTATTTGGGCCTGTTATAAGCCGACATTTGGTCGTTACTTGCAGAGTCGCAACTAGTATGGCAGCACTATTCGATTAGGTGCGAATCTTTAACAAAATAAAATAACGTTTCAACGAAAAACCGTTTAAAACTATTTCCTTTTGTAATTGTTTCATATCAAAAATAATATTAGCTCGCGGGCCGGATAAAAACCAGAGGTGGGCCGGATTTGGCCCGCGGGCCGGAGTTTGCCGACGCCTGATCGATTATATGCATATGATTCGAGTGTCAAATTTGATGCCCGACCAATCCGTGCGATTGGTACGTACATTGTTGTGATGCCGTACTTCATAACATACATCTATGGGACTGCAATAGGCTAGAAAAATCACAATGAATTCATGCACAACATTTAGGAAACATTTACTTCACCAATATAATATGTACTCGTTTAAAGAAAACATGACATTTTTAACAACAAGGAAGTGATAATAATTTAGAACGAACCGAAACACCACTATCTAGCAATCCTTTGCAGATCTCCTGGCCAATGCCACCAAAACTGCCACAAATCGCAACTTTTGCTTCTTTAATTACGCACGCCATTACGTTCAGATCAAACTTCGTCAAACTGCAAATAATCCGCAACTGATTTAATTTTCTGGGAGAATATTTAATCAACCTGGCAAAGATTGAATTTCGTATTTACTTCTCAGATAAGAAGTTATTTACATAGTCAACATAAAAATTATAGCATTCCATAGAGCAGTGGTTCTTAACTTAGTTCGTGGAACACAGCTACATAGGCACGTTTTCTCAATGTCCTGTTAAACTGCCTGTTAGCTACCAGGGACTCATTTATCAAGGCCTAAACCATATACAAGACATTCAGTGACGAAAATAAGTTTAATCTACATATATCGCCAAGAGGGTTGCCAGTCTTATTGGCATACTATTTGAAAAGAGAAGCCAGTGGCAATAAAAAAAAATTCAGCAGCTGAAAGGCATTGTTTCAGAGCAATAGAGCCAGTGAAAGGAAATTTTCTTAAAGTGCTCCTTTTTTGCAAATTGAGACTGTGATTATTTAAGCTAGGGATATTGTTTTTGAATATAATTTAAAAATAAAGTTTAAAAAAATCTTAAGAAAATACAATTAAAAGTATTTGAAATCGTCGACAGTACCTACGTGGGCCAATAGTTGTTGAGCCCCGGGCCCGGATTTCCTCTCGACGGCCCTGTTTGTGGCTCCTGGATGTTTCGTTACTAGGACGGTGCACGGCTGCTATTCGCACTCGAACATTAGCGGTCATAAAGTTATGATCCATTCTCATTCCAATATCGGTGCCCTTCTTATTGTATTTCACACATTCAGTCATATTGGACAAAAGGATCCAACATTGTAAAAATTATTGTAATCTCGATTTTTTTATATGTTGTTAGGGACCAACTAGATACTATAAATCCAAATTTGCAGCCCTGAAAAATTTATGCGAGCGGAGATATAGCCCAAAAACCGCGAAATTTTTGCACTTTTTTCCTTTTTTTGCTAAAAAATCACTAAAAGGACATTCTGACGAAAGAAGTTAATGGTCGCCTTTTAAAGTAGATTAAATTTCCTACAATTTGAGCTATATTGAAGCGATGTGGCTTCGGTAGTTATTGAGGTACATAGTTATGGCTCTTTAAAATTGCCTTATTGTTTTTAAAAATTGTAAATTTTAACCTTCAGCTCTTTTAACCTTAAACTCCTCAGATAAGAAGTAAATCTTACAAATAACTTTAATTAAGACCAGAATGGTGACCAAAAGTCAGAAAAGGCAAAATCTATCTTCCACAACAGAGCAGCATGTTGATATGAGGCTTGCCCGAGTTGTGCGGAACACTGCTGATTCAGACAAACTGAAGAGCTGGTTCAGTGAACATCCTCCATTTACAGCCAATTCGAAGTTAGTTTCCTTAATTAGTGGAATGGTTGGAGGACCTGATGTCAACTGCTACTTGGCACAATAGCTGGGATCAGAAGCTTCTAACAAAATTGGGAACACTCCTGTTTCACAAAAATTAGGAGAATTCTCTCTATTCTATTAGAGAGAATTTTCACAAAACTCAAGAAATTTCCGCTTTAGGACCTACAAATCCCCCGCGTGGGTTCTAGGTTCTTACTACCTAAAGCGGAAATGGACTACCTAAAGTGGATATGCCACAATTAAGGAATTTTGAAAATTCTCTCTAAATGCAATAGAGAGAATTTCCCTAATATTTGTAAAACAGGAATGTTCCCAAAATTGTTGGAGAAACGTTTGAGAAGGTGAAATTGAAACGGAACGATAAAGTTAGGACATTAGCTTCAGTCACTTGTTCAATTAAAGTGATGAAAAGGACGGTTAAAGTAGATCTTCTCACGATTTTGCAAAGATTTTGTATTACTAAACTACACTACACTATAAAAGTTCTTTTACAAATATCTTGGCTGCACGATAATTTAAAGGAACTTTTATGAATGATATTAGCCGCCTAAGGGGAAGGTGTGCAAGCTTGGAAGAAAAGTACTTAAAACAAGTAACGTTCATGTCGCAAATATCTTCTTAGGCGGCTATGGCGCTATAAAAGTTCTTTGAAAACATCTGTTATAAAAGATATTTGTAAAAGACCTTTAATGGAGTAATAGCCGCTTAAGTATAGAAAGGATTGTGCAGGGGCTTGCTCATGCAGGAAGGCAGGGATGACTTGTTCCACGCTTTGTAAATATTATGAAGACAACTCATGTGCAAATGTTCCTCTAATCGAGGTGACTGATGAGGACAGTAACGTGCTGGAGGAGGAAGACGGACTTGAGAACGACGAAAGGACAGTTTAAGTTGCAGAACTCTACAAATTTCTCACCATTGTCGTTTCAGTCACCAAGATCGTATCTCCCCATCACGCGCCTGAGTCCATTGTTATCGGCAACCACTTTAGCATTCAAATCTCTTATAACCATTACAATGTCGCCTTTAGGCGTTCCTCTGGACAGCGTTAAATTGTTCGTAGAAGAAATTTTTCGCCACGGCATTGAGGGGCTCAGTTAAAGTGTAACATTGTATAGTTATAGTGTTTCTCATTTGGGCCTGAACCGGGCGGTCATGATTTTGTCGGAAACCGGATCCCAGTATAAGATATAGCTGCATGCGGCTCTAGGTAAAAAGAGCCCTACGTCCGACTCACGACCACTACCGGTAGCTTTACCGGAGTACAATGTTGCAGTACTGCCGATTGGAGAGATATTCGTATATTCTCCACTATTCAACAGTCCGATCTCACTCACTCCTAAGATGTTTAATTTGTACTGCGTTCTGGGGACCTTCTGATCCATTTTCGAGGAGAGCACACACATTTCTGAAAAAAACTTTTGCCATTTAACTATAGTCAAAAGTCGTAATCGGTGAGTCCGTCCTTATCCGAGGCATAGTTGACGTTTCGTTAGCATATTAAAGACTTCGGATGACGCAAGTTGCTCGCAAGCATATCCTGTCATTTTTGAGGCGGCTTCAACGACATGCAGGGAAAGACCGTGGCATTATTCTTACGCCCCACACCACACGAGGAAGTCCGGCCATAGAATATACGAAATTCCTCTCCGGAAAAACTGATCATACCATTGTGTATCCTGCTGACTGAAGAGTCCGACCATTTCTACGTACACGATCCGGAATTTCAGGAGGGATCAGGGAGGGATTCCAGATCATCTATGGCCGGTTTAACTCGCATTGTCACGCCACGTTACGTCACGCGATCTAAATCAAATAAAAAAACTGCAATTTAACATCTTTAATTCATTACAGATACATTACATACACTGTTTTACATATATTTATTTTGCATTTTCTAGCGAACATCAGTCATAATAATTATAATTAGCAAGGGATTTCCCACACTTGAGGAATGCTAACCTCACGTAGTGTTCCCAGGTCACATATCCAGATCGATCCATGTTTGCCATTCTGGAGAGCCTTGACAATATTTCTGGCGCAAATACCAGCATCCTGCATTTTGGCGCTTCCCAAAATCATCTCTGCCACCTCTTTCGTATAATCGGCCACTACGATTTGTACCCCACGTATAATCCCCGTGTCAGTAAGCCCAGGGCAAATTGTAATAACCCGTACTCCTGTTTTGATAAGGTGAAATTCGCTCTGAAAAAGTAAAGCAGTTTGTAATGGTTTAAAATATACTATACTGGTTGGTTATGTTGGTGATACTCTTCCATAGTTAAAAACCCCTTTTTAATAATAATAATCTAATATTAAAAAATATTATTATAAAATAATATTAATCTTCTCCTTAATTCATATTTACGTACCGAAAAACACCTCGAAAAGCCAACTATGCCATGTTTTGAAGCCGAATAAGCAGCAAGAGGAAGACAGGACTCTAATCCTAGTACTGACGCTATATTGACTACAGTGCCACCGTTACCACCGTTTTGTTTTCCCATCAGATCGATGGCGGCAAGTGTAGTGTAAATTGTACCAAGCTGAAATTCAATTGATTTTAGTTCAATGATTTGTCTTCTATACTAAGAGCTATACTCAGACCAAATTAACTTCTATAGTCAAATCAGGTTGCCTTTCATTTAAAATTCCGCTACAATTGATAAAAATATCTAACCCTCCCATTTGATCTTTAACATTAGCTAGGACACTGTCGACAGCCGCTTTTTTTGAGACATCTAGCTCTTGTGGTACAATGGTTTGATTCGGATACAATTGCTTCCACTTGGTCAAAATATCAATATTTATTCTTAAATCCAAAGTTGCTAGATGCTGAAAAAAAAGTAAAACAAGAAAGGAATAGATTTATTTATTTATGTGTTTTAGCCTAGTAATTAGCAATTAGGTGGAAAGAACATTTTGCCAGGGTTTCGAACCGAATTCGGGCAAAGTTCCTCCTCATCAGTGGCGTAACAATATCTAAATATATCACGTTCCAAGGAACTGGGCCCCCCTTAGAAAATATAATTTTATAAGCAAAACTACAGATTTATTTTGGTCTTACAATAATGTACAGTTTCCATAGGGTGAACAAGTTTTGGTGAACATTATGGTCAACTTAAAGAGGTTTGTTGGAAGTCAAGTTGAAATTTGGAGCAAAATGTAGAAACCCGTTTACATCCTAGTTAACATTCGCCAACACGCGCAGTTGAAACACAGTGCTGATATTTCTAAACTTCGATCCCGGATAGTATATGGACCTGATTTTTTTTATTCGTTAGTATGCTCATGTATCACATCCTCCCCTACAGACAGTCCAATAAATTGTACTCGCAGGCACCTTTAGTGACGAGCTCTGCACACACCGTGTTGTTGAAAGATCGTTATTGAATAATCAACAAATATCGCTGTCTCGGAGCAATTGTAAAGATTGTTCAGATATCATAACAGACACCATCTATTTATCCAAAATAGTGCATTTCTACACATTTTACTAGCTGAAAGAGATCGCTTTGCTCGCTTTTTCATCTAGGGTTCGCTATGCTCACGACATTCTTCTCAGCGACCCCAAAAAACAATGGTTTTGATACTAATCTCGGTCATTTTGATCTTTTTTTTCACAGCCACTTAATTGCGTTGTTGGGGGAAGGGAGATGGGTTTTTGGAAGTGTTACCATACTTCCTCGCGACCCGAATAGTATTGAGTTTTGGGAGTGCTACATCATGTTTTGACACTAATCTTGGTCGTTTTGGAGATTACTTTTATGATGCTCATTCACACCCATGTGGTGGTCGGGATGGGTGGCTGCGAACAAATCGAAAAATTCAAAACGCTAGATCCTATTCTGAATCATAACGGATATATTTATGAAGTTTCATTAAAATCGATGGAGCTGTTTTACTGCAAAAAACGAACAACAGGCAGTCCATTTTTATATAGACAGATAAATAAATAGGTGAATAGTTTCTACGGATTGTCCGTGAATTTCGTAAACCGAGATAACGCCGGGCTCTTTAGTGTGGTTAGCCACACACTGTCGAACACGAACTCGAACACAAACATGGTACAAGTGCCCTTCGAATTGCTGAAGACACACACAGACACACTTCACATAATCTGGAGAATATTATCCACTTGTATCTTGTACCATGTTCGTGTTTGGGTTCGGGTTGGGCGGGCTTAAATTGGATTTTGCTGTATGTAAGAACATGATGCGTGTCTAGTTTCGTTATCCGAAATGACGCCGCGCCGCCCTCTTAGTTCGGTTATTCGGGGTTTTACTGTATGTAGTATCAATTTGGAGTCGCGGACCATCTTATTTTCCCCCGCGGCCTTGCGAAAGTACCTTTGAAAAATTTAGTTATCCAGAATGACACCACATCCTTTGATTCGGTTGAACGGGGTTTTACTGTATGTTGTCGCGAACCACCTTACTATCTATTCCAGCTTACCAAAAATACTCCTGCAAAATTTGGCGACAATCGCTTCCGTGGTTTAAAAGTACTTGCTCGACAAAACATTCAAAAGTAATCTTCACTTTTGTATTTTACATTATGTGAGTTTAACGAAATTTGGAGATATTATTGCCTATGGTGTTTGTTATCGGTGGGTATCAATATTTTTGACCTCAGATGTGTTTGGAGGATTCAGGGGTGTGCTAGCTGTAACTATAGAAATATAATATAACTAACCTATTTTGTGAAGATATCAAAATTCCATTATTTTCAGTTTTCTATTCTAGTAATATGCCACTTTCCTGTAAGTTTTCGTATTTCTAAGTGTAACGGTCTGGAAATGCAAAGGGGGTGGGACAAATTATGATCTTATATTTTTGCCTCTCCCTCTTTTCTTCTTTCTTTAAATTTGAAAAAAAAGCCAAAAATGTTATGTACTCGGTGGTATCTTTCTCATGATACCCCACTTGCACCAGACGGTTTTGTTTTTTACTTTAATTTCCCCTCTATGGGGATCACTTAAAGTAAGCTTATTACGACGTATCGCTTTCTCCACCGAATTATGATATTTCTACACATTCTCACCAAATTTCATATGTGTAGCTTCAGCTATTCGTGAGATATTCTTTGGACAGACGGACAGACATTAAACCGGGTTTCGTTTTTACTACAAAACCCTAAAAAACCTAACTCGAAAATATAGCGTCGTGGTAAAGCTGCTAAAAGTAAACACGCGCATTGGGTGGTGGAGGTTCACTCAGACTTCCTTGGGTGACTCGAAACACTATCCATTGGTTGCCTCTTGCGTAGGTACCGTATTTGGTTGAGATCGGACGCAGGCAACTCAAGGAAACTTCATTAAAAACTGACTTTTAGTTTGACTTCTTTCTGGCAAAACAACAACATCTTCAGACGTACAAAACTCAGGATCTTCGAAACCAATGTTAAATCTGTGCTTCTTTATGGCAGATCAACTTGGAATAATGACCTCCTGTCCATTACTGGCCAGGACAGGATAGACACCTCCATAAAAAGGCGAAAGTGGCAATGGATAGGTCACACACTTTGAAAAGGGCCGAAAAACATTGCCAAACAGACCCTCGATTGGAACCCACAGGGAACCGATGCAAGTCACCGCATTCGACGACCTAGAAACACCTGGAGAAGATCAGTTGAGGTCGAGGGTAAGTCAATAGGCAAATCGTGGAGCCAGTTGAAGGCGATGGCGGCGAACAGGACGAGGTGGAAAGTCGGCGTGGTTAATGCCCTATGCCCCACAAGGAATAAACAGGATCCAAAGAGAGGGAAACTACATATCAAATTTGATTGAGATTGCATCCCAGGAAGTACTCGGACAAACGCACAAACCAAACGAACACACCTAGAGGATGCATCGGACTCTGTGCTCGTCCATTAAACGAATATATAGGACGCGACATTTATCAGTGAAAAATCACCAATCACTTCATCACTCCTTAAGTTTTTGCGTGACAACTTCAAAGGACTTAAAAAATAAAAAAATTACATGAATATTTTCATCTTATTAGGAAAAAGATTACATCATGAATATGTCTGTTTCACGAAGAGAATATTGGTCCTGAGAGTAACCAATATTTCAAATATTGAATATCTGAATTTCCGAATTATGCAATCATTGCATTATTCAGAAATTTAGGTTCATGTAAACCATGATCAGCGGAAACTAACCGGAAAAATTCTTTCCCGTATTTAGAGTCGTTGTTTTCTGGCAAAGATGACGCATTCATACCATATCGCTGTTATTTCGTTCTGATATCGTTTGATATTGCCGCGATATCGCTTTGATTTCTAACATCAACACGAAAGTGATAAAAAGACCATCAGTTACTCTCTATTGCATTTGCCTCATCACCCCGATTCAGACGACACCTGTATCTTCTACAATAGATCTCACTTCATTTCCAAAGATGTGCTTGTGTAAACCAAAAGGATCAATTCAATACAATTCCACAATTCCACTTCCATCCCACACTTTTTCGACACACGCCCTAAAGACGTTGTCACGTCAAAAAGTATTCCGAATCAAAACAAGTTAAGCAGTGTTTTTAGTTTATTTTTAGAAAACCAACACAATCACATCTGAAATCCAGTCAAGCTTATCTTCCAAAAACAACCCTGTTGTAAAAAATTCTCTGCCAAGAAAAACTCCTCAATCGCAAAAAAGATTGATATGAACACAATACCGACAAAGTACTCGTAGTACCTCGCGCCCCGCTCTAGAATATGCATATTCAACCCTGATTGCATTAGTTAATTTCTTTGAACGCTGATTGGCGGGGTGTTGTTTTAGGAGATATAAATCTTTTTGCATAGTAGTAGGAGTAGTCCGGATGGCGCAACGGCAAGCACGTTCTACTTCTATGCACTGGGCCCTGTTCGACTCCTACTGAATGCGGTAGTCTTCGATAAAAAAGGCGATTACGTGTCGGACTGATATGCTGTACAGGGATGGTGGTAAGTAATGGGCGGTTTTGACAAATTTTATATCATATGAGATTTCGATATATACAATAGAAAATAGGGGTTGTATGATGCATGATATTAATAATAACTAATGGGATGTGAATTGTGTTTGAAAAGAGATCCGTACAATAGTTACATAGCAGTAGTTGCATTACAAATCCAAAAAATATTAGATGAGGCCTATTGAGATTTTGGCGAAGAAGAGACATTTTGAACAAATTGAGTTCCAATAATTATAAAACTAAAAAACAAAATAGGCAACAGAATGGTCTCATGATTATGAGGTATGAAGTTTCGCATTTCATGCAGTGTCAGGTTTCTCTGAAAGCCTGCGCAGTTACACTTTGCTTACCAAATTATCAATGAGAGACCCAAAACTATACAATTAAAATTAAAAAAGAAACGACAATTATCAACACACACGAAAAAAAAAACTTAAAACGGAGCGAATGAAGATACACACAGATCATAAATTCCGAAATTCTTGAATTGTCATCGTTTGTGAATTGACCCTTTTCAGACAACACTGCACCTTCTGTCCCTTAAATATAGTTGTTGTCATATGATCTGACTGTAGGCTTTGTTTACGTTAAAAGTGCACTTTAAGCGTATTTTATCAACAGAACAGAAGAATTCCATCGTTAATGATTAGTATGTGATTGAGGTAGATATGAATCTGCTGAATGTTCGATAACAAACCTCATTTAACCGTTTTTCGATTACATTTCATTTTCTCAAATAAATCATCATACATCATAAAATATTCAGATGACTTAAAATTGTTGTTTCAAACAATTAGCACACAATTCTTTCAAATTTCCTTTTCCGCCTTACAAAAATCTTAACATGACCCCTCATTTTTCGATTATCTTCCAACCATTTATATGCAATCATTATAAATAGCTGTATTAACATCTCAATAAGCTCTATCTTTAATAATTTCATGCATTAAACAACCCACCTCCTCGAAATACTTGAAATATGTACGCCTGTAGTATACCATTCCCACTATCGGTGTGTTAAGTCTTCAGAAGATCCGAATGACTTCAGAAAAGTTGGTAGAACACTTCCTTGCTAAGAATATCATTTTTCTAGTTTAAAGGACTCAAAGTGCTTTCAACGATATTCTACTGCATTCGCCTCATCGCCCCCATCTTATGATATGATACTCATCTTGCGAGTGCAGTAGACTATAGTTGCATGCATGTTGAGTCCTTTGGAGAGGAAAAAGGATGTTCTTGGCAAGGAAGCGATATCTACTTCCTTGCCAAGAGCATTCTTTTTCCCGCCCAAAGGACTCAAAATGCCTTTAACAGTCTACTGCATTCGCCTCATCACCTCCAGTCATGTGATACTCATCTTGCCTAGACATCACTTCTTTGCGAAGAACATCCTTTTACCTCTCCAAAGGACTCAACATGCCTGCAACAATTGTCTACTGCACTCGCCTCATCTCCCCCAGTTATATGATACCCATAATCTCTTGATATCACTTCTATTCCAAGAATGTCCTTTTTTTAGATTGTTGAGTTGAAAAGACAACTCAATTTGTTGTATTGCCGGAATCAATCAATTTTAGCGCTGATTGTTTTAGGGCCTCCAGTTTGATTCGCGAATGAAAATCGTAATTTTGTTTTATGTCATGAAACCAATATATTTCGGGCTAAGTCCATCTTCATTAAATTAATTGTTGACGTTTGCTTTTTGTTTGTACATTTGTGTTTGGAAAAATTCAAAATTGAAGGTAAAAATCTATTTATTCAATGTTTTATATTCTATTTATTAAGAAAATTGTAATTTTTATTCATTTAGTAAACCCTGAAGATGGGCTTAGCTCGAAATATATTGGTTTCATGACATAAAACAAAATTACGATTTTCATTCGCGAATCAAACTGGAGGCCATACAACAACCAGCGCTAAAATGTCCTTTTTCTTCTCAAAGGACGCAAAATGTCATCAGTACTGATCGAATCACTCAAAATTCCATTAAAAGAACTCCATTGCATTGGTCTCATTACCACGATTGAGAATACACTCTTACCTACCAGCTTTGGTTTTTGTGTCATTTCATAATAATAAAGTCCTTTTGTCCTGACGCACACCAAAATATTACCGTGTTGTAAATGAAAGGAGGCTATGTACCAAATTTAGTTGAGCCACGGACCACGGGTAATGCTTAAAAGATTTTTTTTTTCCATACTAAAAGTCTAGGGTATATTGTTTTTGTCACGACGAAAATATGTAACACCTTAAAGGAGGCTCCGGAGGTATAGCAATGTATATATTGTATATAAATGATCAGGGTCACCTCCTGATTCGATTTAGCCATGTCTGTCTGTCTGTCTGTCTGTCCGTCTGTCTGTCTGTCTGTCTGTCTGTCTGTCTGTCCGTTCGCACGATAACTTTCGATAGAATGAAGCTAGAGCCTTGAAATTTTGATCTAGTTGGTTGGTATTGAAAATGGGCATGATCAGGCCAAGAGAATGCGTACCTCTCCTATAAATGTAAAATACGTAAATGTATCTATAACTCCCGATTAAATAAACATGAAAAGCTTTAGCTTTGGTAAATTGCTCGTGAGGGTAATCTCATACTTTCCTGGAAAAACAAAATCGATCAGCTTAAAACTAACGGTAATTTTCTTACAAAGAGCCCCGTACTACCCTACTTTTCAGATTTTTTGTGTATAACTCTTGAACCAATTGACGTAGACACCTGATTTCTGGCATGTAACCCTGAGGTGAGAAGCTGCTTCGGTTCTTGTAATTCTCGTAATCAGATCAAAGGAACGCCTACCTCCCCTACAAATTAAAAAAAATTGAATTCCTTTAATTACGATAAGTTTAATAGAATGACACTAGCAAGTTGAAAATTTTGTTGAATCTTGTTAGTAACATCTAGTTGGTTGGTGTTTAAAATGGGCAAGATCTGGCCCAAGGAATTCCTACCTCCCCTTCAAATGAAACTTCAAATAAGCGATAACTTTCGATAAAATGAAGCTAATGACTTGAAACTTTGGTCAAATGTTTGTGCTGGGATCTTGTTGGTAGTTATTAAAAATGAAGCTAGCAACTTGAAAAATTCGACAAATATTTGTAGAATGGGTTAGTTAATTGATTGTGAGAATGGTCAAAGTCCTCCTGAATGAGTGCCAACCTCCCCTATAAACTGGTCAAATAGGAAACTCAATTTTAATGCAAATGGTCGTTGCCAATTGGTACTTTTGGTATCACCACTAGGTTTGTACAAGTTTAGGGTATATACGCTTCGGTCTGGTTTTTCTTTGAAATTATTAAAAAGACTTAAGCGAAAAACTCTACAAAATTTCACATTTTTTGGATGTATCTGTTTATCTATTGGACGGATCAAAGCAAATGATATCCAGTGTAAACACTTGGACCACAGTGAATCTGTGAGAAAAGAAATCAGACGTCGATACGATCCCTAGGAGGCTGTAGCCCTGTCAAAGTACAACCAGATCAACGAGAATAAGAACCAGGAGTCCGAAGCGTATATACCCTAGACTTGTACAGACCTAGTGGTGATACCAAAAGTCCCAATTGGCAACGACCATATGCATTAAAAGTGGGTCTCTTATATGGCCAGTTCATAGGGGAAGTTGGCACTCATTCAGTGGGATCTTGACCATTCTCAAAATCAATTAACTAACCCATTCTACAAATATTTATCCAATTTTTCAAGTCGCTAGCTTCATTCTATCGAAAATTAACGCTTACTTGAAGTTTCACTTGTAGGGGAGGTAGGGGTTCCTTAAGTCGGATCTTGGCCAGCATTTCCATCAACCAATTAGATCCCCCTACAAACATTTATACAAAATTTCAAGTCTCTAGCTTCATTCTATCGAAAGGTATCGCTTATTTGAAGTTTCTTTTGTAGGGGAAGTAGGGGTTTCGATGGTCGGATTTTACGTATTTTCAATATTAGTCGACTGGATCATACTACAAACATTTGACCAAAATTTCAAGTCGCTAGCTTTATTTTGTCGTAAGTTATCGCTTACTTGAAGTTTCATTTGTAGGGGAGGTGGGGGTTCCTTGAGTCGGATCTTGCCCATTTTCAATACCAACAAAGTAGGTCTTATTAGCAACATTCTTTCAAATTTTCAACTTGCTAGTATCATTTTTTCGAAAGTTATCGTTACCGTTAGTTTTCAGCTTATCAGTTTTATTTTCCCAGGAGAGTATGAGATTACCCTCATGAGTAATCTACCAAAGCTAGAGCTTTTCATGTTTCTTTAATCTGGAGTTATAGATACATTTATGTATTTTACATATGTAGGGGAGGTAGGCGTTCTCTTGGCCTGATCATGCCCATTTTCAATACCATTCAACTAGATCACACTTACAACATTTGACCAAAATTTCAAGGCTCTAGCTTCATTTTATCGAAAGTTATCGTGCGAACGGGCAGACAGACGGACAGACAGACGGACAGACAGACAGACAGACATGGCTAAATCGAATCAGGAGGTGACCCTGATCATTTATATACAATATATACATTGCTATACCTCCGGAGCCTCCTTTAAGGTGTTACATATTTCCGTCGTGACAAAAACAATATACCCTATACTATAAGTCTAGGGTATAAAAATAACGATATTCAAACTGTCATATCTCAGGTGTTTTTCCTCGTATCGAAATCAAATTTGCAGCACTTCGTAAGAAGACCGGAGACAATGTCCATACCAATTTGAGCCCCACAATCACCCGGGGCCGGAGTTACAGAGGTCCGAAAATCCATACTTGTTGTGTCGCGTAAATATAGTCTTGTTCACTTTTTTGTTTTTTTTTTTTTTATAGATTTTTTCGTTGATGCTATGTCAAAATTAACGCCACTGAGTATGAGTATTTCAGTAGATTCGTAAAGTCAAATTTGCCTATATTTACCAAAGATTCAAAAATCTTGATTATCATGACAGGTCAAACACTGGTCAGTCGTTTTGTATGGAAATAGATCTTTATCCGGATGAATCGAATACGAGTATTATTACAATAAATACTGGAAACAATACCAAATATAATTTATTTTGGATACCCCTAAACACCGATCACAAGAAATTCGACACCAATTGCATAACAGACCGCCTTCCACCAATATAACCGTAGCATTACCAATAAAAAAGGAGACAATTTATTACGCACCGAGACACCACTATCTAGCAATTCTTTGCAGATTTCCTGACCAATGCCACCAAAACTACCACAAATTGCAATTTTGGCTCCTTTAAGCTCGCACTCCATCACGTTTAGTTAAGATAGAACTTCTTCAAATCGCGAGTAGTTCACAACTGGCAAATATAATTTACTATCATGGTAGTACAACTTGTATTTACATATAGTATTACTATCGATTACACGAGTACAATCAGCAAAAAAATTATAGTAGCACACAAAATAATTTTTTTTTCTTTATCAAGTGGCCAACCCAAGGAAACAAATTCAAAAATGTACTCATTGGAATTTTTTAAAAGTCAAGGTCTGCCTATAAAACCTAACTACATATGATACTTTCGAAAAATTTCATGATGTCAATTTTTTGGATTGGCCCTTGGTTGATCGTTTGATAAAGAAATAAAACTAGGAACTAAAAAAATCGTTTTGAGTACTAACATTTTTTTCCGGATTGTAAAACCGATAGCAATAATTAGTAGGATAAAAAAAAATCCGAATTTTTTTTATTGCATAAATTATTAGTTAGGTTAACAATTCAAGAATACGCCGCCAAAATTTCGAAGCGAAATTCACATTCGTTTAGCTTTTACGGGCATAGAACCGAACGCTCATCGGATATAGTCTACAGACTCGAGTGGACTCTAGGGGGTAGGTCGGAGCACTACCTCATTTAGTCGCTTAATGTACTTACGTAGCCTTGTAGTGGAACCCCACTTTTGCACCTTTTTTTTAAATAACGCTATAGAAGGTCCTAGGAGTATCAACATTAGTGATTATTTCGGTTATATTCTGTTTTTCAAACGCGTTTCTCTCAAAATCACTTTTTTCACATTTGCGGGAAGTCTAACTCAAAAAGTAATGAACCGATCATTATGAAAGTTGAAAGTTTGATTCTTTATAAAATTACGAAGTATTTGAACCATTTAGGATGATATCATATTTTAAGGGTGTTTTTTTATTGTATAATTAGTGAAAAAACATAGTGAAAATTGAAAAAAATCATTTTAAATGAGCCCTCTAATGTGGTTTCCCCTTAAATAGAAGATTTCACACGATCTACCCGTGAGTTGAACTCATCGACTTACCAACTCACCGAATGAAAACATCTTTCACACGACCGGCGTTTCACGGGCTCACCCATTTGATCCAATGGCAAATCCATCTACCGTTGATGAATCGAAGGGTCCAACAACAAACTCATTGAATGTATAACCATGTTTCGAGCCTGTTACCGCCAATAGTGACGTAGACAAAGTCCCAATTAATCTCGAAGGAGATGACAGTCAATACTGGATGGCTTCAGCGTGTATTCCTCACGATGAGATTGGGGTCTTTTCGCCAATGCTTCTGAGAAAAGCCATTGATGCAGCTAAGGCCGCGAAAATCAGTTTTGTACTTGGTGGTAACGCTGACGCTCACCACACTGTCTAGGGCAGTTCCGACATAAATACTCAGGGAGAGCTGTTCTTGGACTGGTCATGGGCAGGAACTTACTTTTCTGTAATGTGGGATGCGAGCTCACTTTATAGGTCATAGGCAGGAAGCGCTAGATATTATCCTCGTCTCAGAGTATATCATAGATCGAGTACAAAAATGAAAAGTGCCATCGAAACACTCCTCATCTGACCACCGGTATATCCAGTTTGGTCTGGAAAATTGCCCTATATCCAGGCCTATCTTTCTGAATAGACGTAGAACTGACTGGATCGGACCTTGTTGCTTCTTGGGTCGAAGCTATTTTCAAAGCATGCCTGGACCTAATCTATATCCCCCAAATATGAACGAAGGTAATTATGGTCTTTATTCCCAAGGCGAGAAAGGGCTCCCACGTACGCCCAGAGGACTTTAGACACATAAGACTTTCAGCGGTCCTTCTAAAACTGCTGGAGAGGCTTATTGATCTCCACTTACGAAACTCCATTCCAGTGGAATTACTCTTGGCATCACAGCAAGCCTATTGTAAGGGTAGATCAGCGCTACACTGTATCAATAGTCACATCGAAATATCCTTGTATTTCAAGGAGGGTAACTTTAGTAACTTTTTTAGATATCGAGGGAGATTTTAATAAAGTCTATCCGGAGGCTATTACGGTACACCAGGGTGATTTCCTCCAATTTAGGGATATCCTCTGGAGGCAGAAGTACATATTGCGGTACTCCGCAGGGTAGTGTCCTTTCTCCCCTGCTTTAGAACATAGCGGTCAACAGCCTGCTGTTAGACCTGGAGCAAATGGGTTGCAAGGTGACAGCATACGCGGATCATCTCTATTGCCATTTCAAACATCAGCTGCCTCCTGTTAAAGCACCTGTACTGGAGGGGTCGAGACTATCCTTCATGAACAAGGCAAGTTTCCTAAGTTTTGTACTTATAGAAAGCTAAACTGGAGATTGAATATTCTAGAACGCGCCAACAAAGCAACCTTAGCACTCTACTGTCTCGAGAAGGCCGTATGCAAAAAATAGGATCTGCAAACATGCTCTATTGGGTTTCTGTCTCGGTCCTGCATCCCATATTGCTGGCTGTATGGGGTTGAATGCCCTACGCACAAAAACAAGCTGCAATATCCTGGCGAAGGTACAAGGAGCGGCGTGCATGGCTATAAGTTGGGCTCTCCGTTCGACCCCATCAGCTGCTTTGGAGATGATGCTTAACCTACTTCTTATGGACATTGTAAGTGAACAAGTTGCTGCCAAAATGGTGAGCCGATCCTTAAGATAGACAAGTCAATGGACTAACACACCCGTCGGAATTGCTTCAGTCCTCAACAATATTGACATCCCCTCGTCCACTGACTACTAAATACTAAAATACTGGTCCAGTAAAAACTAGATATGCGTTATTCCACCCAGCAGTCAATGGGGCGGTCCTTAACCCTCTGTGTATTTACAAAGATGGCTCCAAAACCGATGAAGGGGTGGGTGCTGGAGTCTTCTCCGATTTTCTTCGTATTGCCAAATAGTATAGATTCCACAAGAGTTATCACTCCATAGAACTTTCGCCTCTGCCAGGAGATTTGTCTAAATTGACAAATTGTATAAACATAGTATAAACTACCTATATAGGTATAGTATTAGATACACAAGAGAAGCAATACATACAAATCTACCGCCGGAGGCGGAGTCAGCTTTCTTGTGAAGTCTATAGAATTTGTCGATACAAACAAATCTCCTGGCAGAGGGGAAAGTTATATGAAGTGATAACTCTTGTAGAATTATCAATCCTCTTTGGTATTGCTACGTCTTTCGCCTCCCAAACTACTGTAGTCTTTTCCAGGCACAGATCCTTGCAATCAAAAAGGTAGTGGTGTGGTTCGGAAATTACATCATATCTGCGAGAGATATGACGATTTACACAGACAGTCAGTCGGTCCGCTGCGAGATGGAATCCGTCCTAGTGTCGTCAAAAAGCGTGGCAGACTGTCGAACATGCCTTACGGAAATGGGAAATTTCTTCAACATTGCATTATGCTAGATACCAGGCCATAGTAATTTCAACTGTATAGCAGACGAGCTCGCTAGAAGGGAAACTACCGATGGTAACCTGTAGATATGACGAGACATTGCCATGCCGCTCCAAACTTGTAACTATGGTATAAAGGGAATCTCTATCAGCACAGCCAACTCGAGATGGCTGAATGGAGATACGTGCTATAAAGTGAAACTTCTATGGCCTAAGCTGGATGTAAAACGATCCACTATAATGCTTTCGATGAAGGAAAAACCCACATCTGGGAGTTAGTACTGGTCAATGTGTCATCGGTGAATACGCCAGAAGGCTCCAACTTCCATACCATGACTTTTGTAGAAACTGTGAAAATGGGGTCGAGGAGCAGAGCACTTTTCACCTGCTCTGTACTTGTACGAAGTTGATCTACTTTTGGGTCCTGTTTTTATGCTCATCTGGGGGACTTAGCTAATGCGGATTTTAGTCAACTTCTTCGTCTAGCTATAAGCTCTGGTTGGTTCAATCATTAGATGATTACTGGAGATATGTTTTACAAGGGACCTATATCTCCCAACTAACAAACTCTCAAGAGTTTAAGTCTTATCGCTTACAAAAAGCCCTCATAAGACTTTAGCAAAACTCTCCGACACTCTCGTAACGTAACTCTTGGGACAAAACTTAAATTCATTCTCGTAGCACCATTCTGATGAGAGTTTAACTCCACTAGAACTAGGGAAACTTTCACTCCTCCAATAGGAACATCGCGGCAATCTTATTAAGCCTTTTTTAAAAGACTTAATCTCTAGAAAAGTTATACTCTCATATATGGCCCCTTATAAGAGCTCGAGTGTTAAATTACTTCACATGATACTCTTATAAGATTCTAATACTAGATCACTCATGCAGAGAGTATTATGAGCCCAATGATTATTATTAACTCGCATAAGTAGCCCGTTGTAGGAACTCGAGGAGCTTGAGTGTAAAATTGCTTGTCGTAATACCCTTATGAGACCCAAAATACTAGATCACTCATGCGAAGAATATTATTATTGAGTAAACGTCATTGTAGTTGACATTTCGACAGCTACTGCATGTAAACAAGTGACATTGCTCTCCGCGAAAAGTCGACGAACACGATGAATAGTATGCATAAGTTATTCTGGATTTGTACGCCGATGATCTCCGAATATCTATATCCCCATGAGCAACATTGTGTGCGTTCAGAAGGAACTGAGCAACTTCCGCTCAGCGAACATGTTCAGAACGAGCGGGTTCAGAAGCGACTGAGCAACTTCCGCTCGGGTGATCATGATCAAATTTCACCGAGCAAGAAATATTTCTGCTCACTGATCAGTGCTCAGTGCTCAGGTTCTTCTTCTTCTTTTTCAACCTCACGCTCATGTTGCGAGTTTCCGAGTTTTGACAGTTATCAAATTGGTTGTTGTGTTTTCGCCGTTTTCGGCTTCTAGTTCTTTGGTTTTCGGGTGCTTCTGAATTTGTTTTCACGTTGTTCGTGATTTCTGTAATGGACAGCGTGGGATTCATGTATTTTCCACTTTTCGGCACTTGAAGTCTAAAATTGTCATCGTCAGCTCTCAGCTGGTCGATTTTTCAGCTGGTGAAGTAGCGTTCAGCAGGTGCAGACTCCAAACCGAGCAGCTCCGGAGCTGCTCGCGAGCAGTTGCGGAGCTGCTCGCGAGCGGTTTCCGCTCTTTTGCCACCTTCTGAACGCACTCATTGAGTTTATCATCAGTTTCGTCAGCCATGCAGGCAGAAACAATAGATTGCCGTTGAATGAAATTGAAAACAAATGAGTTCAATTGAAATCATGCACATCTGCCCCTGACCCCGTGGTAATACCCAAAAGATAGATACGTCCGTCCGATCACATCTCCATGTATTTCGGCGTTTACATTCTAATGGGTGTTGAGAACGTATTTGGTAAAAAACGCATTCATATGTGCGTCCTTTGTCTTTTCTCAAAAAATGAGAAATTTTTCTTTTTTTGTAAAATGTCTGCTTCTTTGAATATGAAATATTGTCTTATTGCGTTACGTTATGACAACGAGAAAAAGGTACAAGGTTCAAGTCCCATTACGTATGAGATTGTTGAGAATAAATATTGAGAAATATAAATTACATTTTTGTTTGTATATCGTTCTCTTTCTAACAACAATGATCAAGATACTTTAGCTCTAATGGCAAGAGGCTATAGCTCTTCTAACAAAAATGTAATACTTCTTATTAGAGTAAAAATACACTCGTATAAATAGACTATTAGTTTCCTTATGAAACTTGTGTAACTCTCATGAGCAGAGTTACAGTGTTGTTATAAGGTAGCAATAGATATCATAAAGTGCGCCATTTAATGCTTCTAAGGGTCTCGTTAGGTGATTGAAGTACTCTACAAGTATGAAATTATGGGAGTACGATTCTCAAAGGCAATCCGCTTTCATTCTCATAAGTCTCTCTTAGTGTGTTACGAGATCAAAATTGTTAGTTGGGTGGTCTTGATACGCAGGCGAAAATGGCAGTGGATAGGTCACACATTGCGGAAGAGTGATAACTGCATTGCTTTGCATGCCATGAAATGGAACCCCATTTCCAACCAAGGCCGACCAAGAGGGGGTCCTCGAATCACATGGCGTCGATCTGTGGCAAAGGAGTGTCAGGTACTGGGTAAATCTTTTGGGGAGTTGCACCCCATTGCCCAGAACAGAGTACGATGGCGCGCAGGAGTAGTTGACGCGCTATGCCCCGCTAGGGGTTAAGGCAAAGTAGTAGTATATCTGGTCTAAGTGTACTGTACTTTATTATACGGCAGCCCTCCCTACCATACCACCATACCACTCGCGCCAATTTAATATTCGTAAACTGGAGCGATTTACTTTCAGGTTTCAGCTCCGACAGACTTTCTATTCGTGTGGTTGTTGGACTCATGGACTATCTAGCTTTCTAGCTAGCTTTGTACTGAGGAAGGGAGCAAGTGGCTACCGAAATAAATAAATAAATAAATAACTGGCGCAACAGTCCAATTTGAACCACGGCCTCGAGATGAGTTAGCATCATCTCATTTTCTAGATCGTGACGGTTTTTTGTGCAGAGGTATGTGATCAGCAACACGCTCAACCGAGTTATTTACCCCATAATGGGTACTCATTTAACAGCTGAGTGGGCTCATAGTCCGACACGTAAATCCCCGGAATCGAACCGGGGCCCAGTGCGTTGAAGGCGAACGTGCTAACCGTTGCGTCTTTCGGACTACTTCTACCGAAATACTAGTAAGAAAAAAAAATTGTAGTGAGAACCACCCTATTCATAATTTTAATCATATTGAAAACTACAGTACAAAACCATTAAAATATTCTGGTGATAAAGTTTGAAAAAGTCCTAACTGAGACCCTCCAATCAGCCTTGAACTTAGTATAAATATGGCGTAAAGAAAACGGCCTACGAGTCAGCCCGGCCAGGGCAGTTGTCGTTCCCTTCACAAGGAAAAGAAGTATCTGATTGATGGGGTGATCAGATTGGAAAAAGGGTTGTGAGTGAAGTGGTCCCATCAGCACCGAGGCCAAAAGGCCTATTGTGGTATAACTCCAGGTTTTGTAACAGGGCTAAGCCTGTCGATCAAGCTTGACCGTGCTGACAAATTTACTGACGAAGACGGGAGTAATCGAGGGGATATCTCCTGCTTTTGGGAAGGCCACGCCGAAACATATTTCCTGACGTCGAGCTAACGCCTCTGCACAGAATGTGAGTGGATGTCTCTTCATCCCCTTCACAGAAACGGCAGATCCGATCCGATTCGTTTTAAGATGGCCTCTTAGACATGAGTGCCCAGTTAGGGAGCTGCATACAGCTCAGTTCAGCTTTAGCAGTTCAGAGGATCTGTTACGTGAATAGCCCGAGAAAAAGGATTTAGTCTGCCTCATGCCAGGAAGATTCTCCCACTGGGCAAAGGCCTTATTATGTATGTATACTCCCAGTCTCTGATACATTTTCTAACGATACATGGCGGGATCCCGCAAGAGGGCCCCGGTCCGCAGAAAGGCATAACCGAAGCAAATTTGGCTATTTCGTCGGCCAGCTCATTCCCTGTGATGCCAACATGACCAGGGACCCAGTGCAACGTCACCCTGTTTGAGACAACATCTGTAACACTCTGGCATTTACGCATGAGCCTGTATGTTACTGACCAATTGGTAAGCGCCATAATGGCAGCTTGACTATTGATGGAAATCGCAATTAGACATTGCTCCGCACATGTTTCAATGGCATAAACTTCTGCCTGGATAGAAGTGGCGAGTTTCCCCATAGGAATGGATATTTTAGGGTTGGGTCGCATTATACCCGCACCGGTGCCTTTATCGGTCTTAGATCCATCAGTGAAACAATTGAAAGTGTTCTGTGGAAGAGTAGAATGTTTTGTCAACCTGACCTCCCTGCCCTAAATGATACTAATGAATAACTGGTTGCAGGAGGGCTCTTTCACCAAATGGTCCGATGGCGTACTAGCTTCATTGCTCTCATTGAGCCAACTACTCTGTTTTGGCTTTAACTTTATGAGGATATCGCATGCTGCTAGTCTAGCAATCAGCGGCGGACCTAAGAATGGAGGGAGCCATCCTGCGTGTTATCTGGAAAGGGTATATCTACACTTATTCAACTTTCGATGCTTAAGAGTCATGCGAAGACACGTTCCTTTTTGGAGGGAAGCATGCAATAATGAACGTACAAAACCATAAACCATGTTAAGGTTTGCTTTCAAGTGGTTTGGCACAATATACTTCTCAACGGGTGCTCAAGTGTAACAACTCACTGATATTTGATTATTGCCTTGACCCCTCGAAGCGGCATGAGCGCGTCAACATCTCTAGCATTTCTATGCCTTGCTGACGTTTCGACAGCATATCTACTTTTCGGAAGTGCAGTTGCTAGCATGCACCTCCTATCCGCGTCGTCTTGATACCGACAAGCTCGGAGCGCTGTGAGTGTTCTATTGGCATCCACAGGCTGTTTTTGGTCGCGCCGAGATTTGAACTCCGAACTTTCGATTAGTATCGTCGAGCGGTGACCGAACGACCACGGCCACCGAGCGCGACAACTCACTGATACACAAGACATTTTTTGGAAAACTGACAAATGATTGCTCAACCGGTATTTTTTTTTAATTGTTACGTACTAGCGATTGTTTTTCTTTCTCTAGTGTGACCCATGAGATTTGCGGTTTTCACAGATTTACCGCAGTCGATCTGTAGCTTATATTTCGCTATATGGTGTATCGATTAATTTGTGGCTTGCACTGATTAACATTAGGATCGATTTACATCGCCACATGAACCGGATTAAGCGTATGAGTCACATGACCAAACTACAGTAAAACCTGCGAATCGGGACACTCCATAATTGGACCACCTCTCAATCGGACCCTATTTGATTCTTTCCTTGCTAATCTCCATACAAACTTCCCTTTATAATCGGGACACCTGCGAATCGGACCATGGACCACACTCATGTCAAGCGTTCGCTAATAGACTTACCTTTTTAATTGGACCATCTATAGACTTGCGATGTGTATGTATATCAAATTGCTGTCGCTGCATATTTGGATCTGAACACATGTGCCACGGCCATATGAAGGGCTTAGAGCGAGAGTGGTCCAAGTGATATTTTGGTAAAAAATGAGTTATTGATTCTAATGGACAGCTAAATACCCATTCTTTCATGTGCAAAAGTACAGTTGTACAGTTTTTCGGCAACGCGTGTGTTTACTGTTTATTTGCCTGGAAGTGTTTCGGTGTTTAAAGTGGACGATTAAAAGTTGTGAAATTCTTTTGAATTTTGACTTTTTCAAAATGAGTAAGCGTAGTTACAGTGAACTTAATTTAATGCAGAAAGTGGATGTTATTAAGTGGTTTGAGGAAAAAAAAAAGTTCTCAAAGAGAACTTGCTAAACAGTTTAACTGTAGCAAGTCTCAAATCCAAAGAATTTTAAGCTCCAAGGAGGATATTTTAAATTCGTTCGAGAAATTTTCTTTTTTGCAAAGGAAACGGATAAAACCATGTTTGTCTTTCGCCGAAATAGACATGATGACATTTAAGTGGTTTTCAATAGCTAGAGAAAATGAAACCGGAATATAGAGGGCTACGCCCGCAATCCGAGGGTTTTGTAGCAAGCGCTTATTTTGGTATATAAATATCGGCTCCTTGCTCTTCTTGATATCACTCAGATGGATAGAAAAAACGTAATTAAAATGTCTCACCCACGTACATTTTACATGCTAATTCATATTACGTGATTGTAACGAAACTTAGAACATATCATTGCCTAAGGTGTTGGTTATCGTTGGCCATCAGTACTTTTGACCTCGAACGTGTTTAAGGCGTGCAAGGGTGTGCTAACTGTAACTACCTATATACAAATAAACTATTATTGACCTATTCTGAGAAGATATACAAATTCCACTATTTTCCATTTTATATGTTTTTCGAAACCCACTTCCTGTAAGTTTTCATAATTCTAAGTATAACGGTCTCAAAATGCAGGCAAGGGGGGGGGGGGGGGGGGGGTCAAATTACGAACTAATATTTTCTCCTCCCCCACAGTTCCCCTTTCTATAAATTTCGAGAAAATGCGAAAAAATGGAATGTACCCATCATTACCTTTCTCACGACACCTCATTTGCTTATATCAGTCGATAAAAAAATGTGACCTTAATTTCGCCTCTATGTGGACCCCCCCCCCCCCTTCCACACGGTAAAGTTGGCCAATTAAGACCCCAACTAATCTTTACCCTTTAAAAAATGATTAATTAAATAACTGCAATTCGCACTACGAAAAACAACATGAAAGTATAGTAGTACTCACACCTATGAGGCCGGTAGGTGTATTTTTTGTGTGGATAGTGTCAAAATGCCGAAATTTAAATGAATGTACTATTATTAAATATTATGTGATTATAATGAAACTTAGAGATATTATTGCCTATGATGTTGGTTATCATTGGCCATCAATATTTTTGACCTCGGGTACGCGTAAGGGGTGCAGGGTTGTGCTAACTGAAACTATAGAAATGTACTATTATTAACCTTTTCTGATGAAATTTCAAAAATCTAGAAATCTAGGTTTTCTACACTAGTAAAATGGCGCCTTTCTGTAAATTTTCATATTTCTAAGTATAACGGTCTCGAAATGCAAGGGGGGGGGGGGACAAACTCGGATGACATATTTTCCCCTCTCCCTCTTTTCCGGTTTCTTCAAATTTGAAAAAAATTTCAAAAATGGAATGTACTCGACGGTACCTTTCTTATGATACCCCACTTGCCTGTACTAAACGAAAAAAAAATTTCGACCATCATTTCCCCTCTATGGGGACCTCCCCTTAAAGTTGACCTATTAAGACGATTCGCTTTCTCCGGTGAATTATAGTAATTCTACACATTCCTACAAAATTTCATGTATGTAGCTTCAGCCGTTCCTGAGATATTCCATGGACAGACGGACAAACGGACAGACGGACAAACAGACATTTGACCGATTTCATAAGGGTTTTGTTTTACTACAAAACCCTAAAAACATACCGATCTCAGGAACGATTCTTCAGGCTAAAGCACTTACCATTGCGAAAAATTTAAAAATTGAAAATTTTAATGCATCTAATGGATGGCTCGAAGCCTTCAAACTAAGGCATAATATTGTTTTTAAAATTCTGAGTGGCGAAGGGGCGGATGTCAATAGTAGCAGCTGCGAGGACTTCAAAAAAACTTCGAAAACTATTTGTGCCGGCTACGAACCCAATAATATTTTTAATTTGGATGAAACGGCTCTGTTTTTCAAGGCGACTCCTACGAAGTCACTCCAGTTAAAAAATGAAAAATGTAGTGGTGGAAAATTGTCAAAGGAAAGACTGACAGTTGCGTTACTTTGCAATGCCGTAGGAGAAAAAGAGCCACTTTTGATCATTGGTGAGTCCAATTTTTATTAAACGTCTACGTAGGTACTTGGAGGTAAATAAATACATTTGCTCTCAACAGGAAGATCAGCTAAACCTAGAGCATTCAGGAATATTAATGTCGAGAGAGCATTGGGCATTATTTGGAGGAACAACAGAAAGGCATGGATGAATTCAAATTTGTTCCAGGAGTGGTTGCACACATTCGACAAGTAAATGTAAAAACAAAACCGTAAGGTACTGGTTTTTGCAGACAATGCACCTTGTCATATTGTTAGTGGACTGAAGAACGTTGAAATTAAATTCTTTCCGGCAAACACAACATCGCATTTACAGCCACTTGACCAAGGTGTGATTAAAAGTTTGAAGTCACACTATCGAAAATATTTAATGCAGCATTTAATTTTGTACATGGACGACACAGCCAACGTTACTGAGTTGGCAGTTAAAATAAATGTCCTGGATGCTTGTAGTTGGCTTAAGCAAGCGTGGGAAGATGTGCCTTCAACTGCCATTTCCAATTGTTTTAAGAAATGTGGATTTTCGGAACCAGAAGAAAGCCGAATTTCTGACGAGGTATTTGACACTGAATTCGATTTGCCTGAGGAGTTTATTAACATCGATAATAATGTTGTGGCCTACAATGACTTGTTGTCCGAAAATTGGGAATCTGATTTTTTCGAGTCCGTTCAGGCAGAAATTTCATCAGCTGGAGAAGCTGAAATCGGTTCGTCATCGGAAGAAGAAGTAGACTTCATACCCGTCGAACCGACGTCTCTAACATTTAAAGAGGCTCTCAAACATTTGGACATTTTATAGGAATTCTCTATCGAAAATGGACTAGATGAAGTTTGGTCATCGTTGAACAATTGTTCTCAAGAATTATTATGCGCCGTTAAAGATAAATCACTAATTCAAAAGAAGATCACTGACTTTTTCTTGCAACAATAAGAACTGCTGTAAAATAACCATCTGTTTATTGCCAATGTATCATCACTTTAGCATTGTGCAAATAAAATTTATATAAAATAAACATATTTAATATTGAATATGCATCTGATTTTGTTTGTATACATACATATTTTCGAATAAAGAAATTCCTTAATGCTAATTTTTGGAGCATTCCCATTTTGCAAAAATTAGGAAAATTCTCTCTATTTAACTTGAGAGAATTAGGTCTATTTCCTGAGGGTTGTTATCCCTTAAGTGCGGAGCGAGCGTAGCGAACGAAGCTCGTCTTAAAGTCTGTTATTTCTCAAATTCTGCTATTTATTTCTTTAGTTTTGTTAAAATTCTGTCTATTTAAATGGAGAGAATTCTCCTGATTTTTGCGAAATGGGAATTTTCCTTTATTATATTTATATGTACCTATATAGGTATGTATATGCCTAATGTTGCTTACTTCTAAAACTGCAACTCTATTTTAAAGATACCCTTTTAAATGGACCGGTCCGATTAAAAAGGAACCTGCATAAATGGACCGGTCCGATTAAAAAGGAACCTGCATAAAAGGACCACCTGCCAATTAGGCCACTTTGCTTCGGTCCCGAGGATGGTCCAATTTGAAAGGTTTTACTGTACATTGACGATTAACTCAAAAGTATGACAGATAGTTGTGCAAGAGCATGTGATTCATCCAATTCATGCGGCAATGTAAATTGAGCCTTAGTTGTTACTTTATGCACTTTACTTTTTTGACGTATTTTTGCATATTCTTTTATAGTATTTATGCAGTTTCATTTCATTTCAGTGTTTAGATTTTGCTAAAATGAATCTGAAGCAAATCAAAGCATGTACGTTATGTGTAATTCGAAACCATTCTATTTTCATATTACATAATTTACTAGTAGTAATGTTTCATTTTCCGCTATTAACTTGGACATCCCTCTTAGTTGTCATACATTTTTAGGCGGCTATTACACTGTAAAAGTTCTTCGTAAAAGATAATCTATTGAAATTTTTGTAAAACTTCCTTTATAAAGGATATTTTACCGTCGAAAGTTCCTATATTACACTAGGTAAAATATTTTATAAAAGTTTTATGAAATCTTATATCGTATTAAGATTACGCAGAAAACGCGTGAGAATTATCTGCGGGCTCCTTACGGGTCATTTTACCCTGAGGGATCATTTATATAGAATGGGGATCGTCTCTGACCCAAGCTGTCGCTTCTGTGAGGGTGAGGATGAGACATCTCAGCACATTCTTTGTGCCTGTGACGCACTTCAACTCCGCCGCTTGAAATGCTTCGGCGACGCGTTTCCTGAAGCGGAAACGATTGCCTCACTAAGACTCGAGCAATTGAGCAGATTCGTGGGAATGATTGGTCTCGACAATTAATCCCTAATCTGAATAGACGCTAGGGTGTAGCACAATAGACCTTCAGGTCGCAGTGCTTGGTGGCCCTTCGGCCCACCGCCCTCCACCTAATCTAATCTAATATATGGTATGCGCATGATTCTCTAATTTTGCGGATCGGATCTGACCTGATCTGGTACGGTACGTGATCGGGGTCCGAAAGCATATTTCGGCCGATCTACCCAATGTTTGTGGAATGGATTAACCCGATTCACATTTGATTCGACTTGCATTTGCAATCTTCACTAAATTTCTATAGTGCATTTTGGCATGGATATGTTTTATGGCTGGGGGTAACTTCTATTCCGTAAGTATTTGGCGTAGGAGAATTATTAGCCCACTGCAGACAGCTAGTCTACGAAAAGTTGTCTTACTAAAAAAAAACAGTTTCTGGTTCTAAGAAAATTGGTCTGTAATTCGCAATTGAATATTGCTGGTGAATATAATACATTCATTTGTACAAGCAAAAATCGTATGATCGTTTTGATAGGAATAAAATTTAAATTAAATCTACCACGTTCATCGGTATGTCATCAATCTGCGCCGAATGGTACTATTCAATTATAATAATAATAAAGCTTTATTGAAGTAAGATAGTATAGCATAGTTACAGGTTTGTTATTTTAGTGATTAGACAATGTCTTTACAACTATATACGGATTCATTAATTAGTTTCGGATAGAGTTCGGTTTAGAATGTAAGTATTTATTTAGGAAAAATAAGCTTAAAACCTAGTGTAATTGTGCTTAAGCTAACTTAAAAACTAATCTAAAATAAACTTAAGGCCTAAAGTGAAGTCACTAATTAGTTAACGCTCGTATCAGAGGATTGTTTGAGGTGACGCATTTATTGATAAACTTTTGCTCTAAATATTGAGATTTTTGATATACGTACTGGATATTAGTAATTTTATGAAGGGTGCAGGTAGGAAAATAGAAGGGTTTATTTAGGATTATTTTCAGACACTTCTTTTGTATTAATTGGAGTTTTCGTTTGTGAATGTGCGCGTATCTGTTCCAGATTGGACAACCGTAAAGGATCAACGGTGCCATGGCTGCTTTGTAAATTAATAGTTTATTGGTTGGGGATAGCTTAGATTTCCTGTTAATGAAAGGATTTGTTGAGCGAATACAGTTGATTGTCTTAGAGCGGATTGCCTCGATGTGTGATTTAAACGTCAGTTTCGAGTCAAGATGAAGACCTAAATATTCGAGATCTTTTGACCATGGGATCAAGGAGCCTAACACATTTATCTGGGGATTCGGTAGATATCTTGAAGCACGTCGTTTAGTAAAGAAAACTGCTGGTGTTTTTTTCTGTATTAATTTTAATCTTCCATTTATGACAGAAATCGTTAATAAGCGTGAGCTGATGTTGTAAGTTTTCAACGATTATTGCTGGATCATTATTGGTCGAGAGAATAGCCGTGTCGTCAGCGTACGTAGCTATGTCGCAATTAGGATGTACGGGCAAATCAGAGGTGTAGATACTGAATAACGTCGGGCTAAGCACTGAGCCTTGGGGCACACCAGCAGGAATGTTGTATTTTTTCGACACGGTTTGTGCCTTAACACAAAACGTTCTGTTCGATAAGAAGGACTGAACTATTCTGCACAGAAATATGGGGAAGGTGAAGCGTAAAAGTTTGAAAATTAGTGCCTGGTGCCAGACCGAATCGAAGGCTTTTTCGATGTCTAATGCAATGAGGCCTGTAGATTCCTTATTATTAAATCCATGCTGGATACTGTTGACAACTCTGAGTAATTGATAATTAGTTGAAAATCCTGGACGAAAACCGAATTGGAAGTGGGGAATGATGTGATTTGCGGCAATTGAATGTTGGATGCGTGTTAAGATAATTTTCTCAAGCACTTTACCCAAAGATGGTAGCAGACTTATGGGGCGATAGTTGAGAGGAATAGTAGGATTTTTCCCAGATTTGAGGATAGGAATCACTGTTGCATTTTTCCAAGCACTGGGAAAGTATCCAAGTTTCAGGCAGCAGTTAAATATGAAACAGAGTAGTACTGTCGCTTTCTTAGGGAGGTTTTTTAGAAGAATATTGGGGATTTTATTGTCTCCCGCGGATGATTTTAACTTTAGGTTTTTCAATATTCCACTTACTTCGGAAGGTGTACAGAAGGAACTTGGGCTAAAGTCGGACGGCATGCCAGAAAGGGTGTTCTCCACGCTATTTACTTCCGCTGTTGTCTCAGGGCCGCTTAAATTGTGCGTTAAAGTATGTGAGCCGTGAAAGCTTTCCGCCAGCAGTTCGACTTTATCTCATCATCATCATCGTGGCGCGACAGCCCGACGTCGGGCCTTGGCCGACTTTATCTGATTCGGAATATACAGTGGATCCACCAGTAGATACGAGTGGTGGTAGGAAACGAGTTTTATTTTTCAAACACTTTTTTAATTTCCAAAGTTTAACTGAAAAGGATATCGGCAGGTGAATGGCCGATAAATCGTTAAGGACGATGGGTTGGGATATGGGGGTGAGGCCGTTGGTTATGACATGGTCAAGTGTGGATGGGTTTCCTTTCGGTGGAAGGCAGGTAGGGGAATCTGGAGGATGGATAAAAATATTATAATGAGCGACTAGTTCAAAGAGGATTTTACCGGCTTTGTTAGCTTTAAGACAATTCCAGAGACGATGACGAGCGTTAAAGTCACCACATATTATAAATTTTGTTTTTAAATTAAAAAGCAATTTAAGATCTTCTTTAAAGAGTTGGAGCTTATCCGCGTTTAATTTAGTGCCACTAAAATAAACAGCAATAAAGGTCGTGTGGATTTGGTCGATAGATACAGCTACAGTCTCAATTATTTTTGTTGGAAAGTTTTTTAATAGAGTGAATGCTATTCCCTTCCTTATGCAAATGGCTACACCTTCACCGATCATGTCTGTTCTATCGTTCCTAACAATATTGTAATATGGATGTGATAAACTGTCATTTTCCTTCAACCATGTTTCACTTATTAAAAATAAATCGACGTGTTTTGTGACGCAAAAGTGAAATGTTTCAACATATTTGTTCCGAATGCTTTGTGAATTTCAAAGCAAGCCGTTTAGATTTTCTTTATTTGTATACAAACTTAATAGCAAGTTCAGTCAGTACGCAGAACTGATCGTTACGAGATTTACAGGTTGAGACCTTCACAATAAGTTCTTTGGCTAAGTTGATCATTTCATTTGGTGTGAAAAGATCACTTGCCATAGTTGAAGAAAAAGGCAGATTGTCAACCAAATGAGAGTTAGTGTTAGAGTCAGGAAAGTGTACATTACGTGCAATAGAGCTGTATGTAGGTCTTAGCGTTGAGTTACAGGAGTTCTTATTATAAGATGGGTGAGTGCCAGGTGGAATTGGGAAGTTAGAATGATTCAGGGCTGGAGCAACTGGAGAGTGCGTAGCAACGGCTGTGACAGTGCGACGTGTGGAAGCTGCATGTCGTATTTTTAAATATTCATTCCGCTTGGAACAATCCTCGTCATTAGCCAAGTGGTTAGCGTTACAATTTGCACATTTGATTTCAGAAGGATCCTTAGAAGTGCAAGCCGACTTGTCATGTTGACCACCGCAGATAAGGCATTTTGCAGGCAAATGACAATGGGACGTTCCATGTCCATACGCCTGGCAATTTCGACATTGTGTAAGACCTGAGCGATTTCGCCGGTGATAGTTCCATCTTACGATAGTGTTCATGACAGACTTTATCTTTAGAAGATCAGCAAATTTAACCGTAACACGAGCGAAGTAAATCAAATATGTAGTCTCCTCTTTGTAGCGGCGGACCGCAGCAGGTGGTTCGAACTTTTTGATGTCTGTACATGACAGATCATGTTCATCGCGAAGATGTTTTTTTTAGAAGGGAGCAGTCCATATCGTGCAATCCAGTGAGGACGACTTTCAGTGGCATTTGGTCGGTACGCGCGTAAGTGTAAAAATTTACCTTTTTGTCTATGAGGTGTTTCTCTAATATCTCGTATGACTCGAGATTCTCTAGTAGGATCTTCTTTCCAACACTAATGTGCTGGATATTATAAGAACGAAGATTTAGGTCGTTCAGCATGGCAACAATAGTTTCCCGATCGAGTGCCGGGATAATAACCGGAGGGATTTTAACTCTTCTCGTCGCTTCAGCAACATCATCGTCGTTTTCGGGCACATGATTGTCATCAAGGTCCGCAAGGGGAAGAAACCGGTTAGATGAAACCGCCATTAGCGAGTTCGCACTATTCTTAGGGAGCTTCAAGCGATCCCGTAGAAGTATTTCACTGGGAGATTTGTCCCGTTGCCTTTTGAGGCCACAGTTCGATGTAATTATTGTCCACTAGTAAGAAAAATTGCAAAAACCGCAGGGGGCACAAATCAATACAAGTCAAAACTGCAGATGCACTTACACTGCAAACAAAGCCAGTATCTGAAGCGATCTTCACTCGACGAAGACACGGTTACGACTCATGGTACTATTCAATATCGCATCAAATACGAATATAGCCCGACTTAACAAAATTTACTGCGAAACCCTTGCGTTCGAATCTACTCGACCGGCCAATTATGTGAATGTACATTCACGATTGCTCGGCAACTCGTAATTGACCTCGGAATTATACTGTGCGCGAATTACGTCCACAAGTCGCAGTCAACGAAAATCAGCTGTTCAGCCTGTTATAGTCAAATCTCTTGTTCGCGTTCTTTTGACACATTTGAGCTGGCTTCCTAACAAACTTGAAACACTTTTTTGAATTAAGAATAGAAACATGCACTTTCAAGCGCATAACAGTAACTTACAACAACACAAATGATCACCCACAGTTTTAAACCACATGCCTATTGTGAATTGATATTTCGCGGCTCGTTGATTGCGACAAAGTTGAACTCGTCTCAACTTTTGCGCCGTGAGCGACGTGTTGTTCGCGCACATTGGTCCAACTTTATTTGGCAGCAGAAGCCGCGTTGTTTGCGCATACTATAATTCAGCCATAATGAGAAATGAGACTTACTGCACATCAATGACGCGGGTCCACTTATCGGTCGTGATTAGGCATAATCAGAACTCCTTCGTGATCCTGTCACGCTCCTTCTGCGGCATATCGCCATGCATCGAGCTCACTGTGAAATTTACATTTCGCATTTTCTCCTTCAGCCAGTCAACCTTTCTTTCGTATTGTACAAAATCACGGCCTGCGTGATAGTCAGCGTGTCGTATAGATCGCAGAGTGTGTCGAACTTCCACTCCTTTCTCTCGACGACCAAGAAGGATTGTTTAATGCCTTTCAGCGTCAATTCGTCACTGAAATAAAAAATATATTCGGAAGGATTAGTGGAGTGTAGGATTAGTGGAGTGTATCTACGGAATCTGAACCTCCCGTTTCAGGGAGATCCGAATTGGGTCTGTCATAAGTTTGGTCGTCATCTCGAGAATATCGTGCGGTAGAGTGGGGGAGATTAGAACGACTCGTGTGACTGGTGGCAGGCATCGATAAACATCGTGGATCTGCTCTTTGAATCCCTTTTCCAACATTTCGTCGGCCTCGTCCAGAAGCAACAGTTTGATAGATTGCGTTCGGCTCTTGATCGTGTCGAATACTCGTTCAGGTATTCCACTTACAACGTGTTGTCCGTAGTCCAGTTTACGAATGTCCTCGCCCAAGTTTGTGTCGTCGTATCAAACGTGATATTGAACGTTAATGAAATCGCCCAAAGTCAAAATAACTTTCTGGATCTGCACGGCCAATTCGCAGCATTCGAGTCTGACACAGTACAGTACAGTGCCATGCCCAAATTCTGGATGATGCCTCGGCGATAACATCACTATGGGTTCAACCTATGTACAGCTGGTTTTGTCTGCTTTTTCTCCTGTCTGTCAAAATACTTTCACAAAATACAGTATGAAAAGGCCACGGATCGGTCCGGTCCGGTCCGCCTGGAAAATGCTGCACTTATTCGGCAGTATGTGGGAAAGGTTGCGTGGAAGCTCTGACGAGTAGACTTCTGTACCAACTCCGGCTTCCATCTTGGAGCCATCCGTGTAGATGTTCAGCGCCTTTCTGTGTGATGATCAACTACCGGGATCTGCTTCCTATCGGGTGTATTGACCTCGAAGTTTGTGTTGAAACCTAGTTGTGGTTTCATATAGTCTGTATTAATGGATGGCAGCCTAATACTGCGGTGGCCATATGGCCTATCTTTAAAGTGCCCTGCCTCTTTAAGCCTTAGGACACATTTAGCAGCCTCATATTTCAGATATAGGTCGATCGGAGCAAGGTTTAGAAGGGTGTTCATAGAGAGTGAAGATACTATTCTGAAGGCACCAGTGATCCCTACGCAACATAGTCTCTGTATTCTCTCTATTTTTTGTAGGATTCTTTTCGTGTTGAGTGCTGTCCACCAGACCACAGCTCCGTACGTCAGTATCGGTCTTACGATAGCCGTGTGCTCGTATATCCAGTGAGTTATTCTCGGCTTGAGACCCCACTTTTTGACAAGCATGCTTTTGCAGGTGTAAAAGGCGATGCTGGCCTTCCTGTTTCGTTCCTCGGCGTTACGACCCCAGTTGAGCCTACTATCCAGGATCACCCCTAAGTACTTTGCATGGGTTGACAAAGTTAACTCGGTGTCACCCATCTTTGGCAGGATAAATTCCTGAAATATGGTTCTCCTTGTGAAGAGGACTAGTTAAGTTTTGTGAGCACTTACACTTAGACCTCTTCTATCCGCCCGCCTTAGTATCTTACTGAGAGCCGTAGTTGTAAGTTCTGACAGTATGCTCGTGTGCTTGCCTGATACGAGTACCACGACAGACATCGTCTGCATAGGCTACCGCACGTATTCCGGACGATTCGAGGGATTTAGTAAATAGTCCAGTACGAGTATCCATAGGAGCGGTGATAGAACTCCTCCTTGCCGAGTGCCTCTCATCGTACTCTTGGTGGCTTTAGCACCTCCCCATTCAGACGTTATTAGCCTCTTCTAGAGTAGTGCTTCGATCCATTTCCTTAGAGTAACATTCATCTCAGCAAATTCCAGGGCCTCCACTATAGCCTCTATAGTCACATTCTTGAAAGCCCCTGCTATGTCCAGGAATGCACCATGAGTGAATTCTTTGTATTGAGGGGATGTTTCGATCGTGGAGACCACCTCGTGTAGAGCATTTTCCACCGATTTCCCCTTCATGTAAGCCTGCTGAGTTCTAGATAGGTACGAAGGCTGGATGGTTTCTATGGATGGATCTATGCATTTTTCCATTGGTTTTATCAAAAAGGACGTTAGACTGATAGGGCTAAAGTCCTTGGGATTGATATGGCTGCCCTTACCTGCTTTGGGGATAAACACCACCCACCATACACGCAGCGATCGATCGGCCGATCCGTCGCCCGTCGCTATCGGCCGATGGATCGGCCAATGTATGCGCTTATCGTTGACGATTTTTTGACAGTTCCATATAATTTCGATCAGCTGATATTTTGTGGTCCATCGGCCGATCGATCGGGCCACGGATCGGTCCATGCATATGGGGTATTATATGTACAAACTTCCAAGGCTGGTGCAAAAGTCTTCTTCGTCTCCTCCTATCAAAAGTCTTTTATCAAATATAGCGTGGAAACGCTAAATCTCATAAAAGAACTTTTATAAAAGAAAACTTTTATGAAAGTTACCCCATTACACTATAAAAGTTCTTTTACAAATATCTCTATATAAATATATAAAAATGAATGTTTGTTTGTATGTCCTTTATAGAATCGTAAACTATGCATTTGATCATGTGATGATCTTTAGCAAAGTTGTTGTGCATGAACCAAAGAAGGTCACTGAGTAAAAAAAATATATATATATACATACAAATGAAATTGTTCTAATTGCCACGAGCGAAAGATTGTTGCTATGAATTCACTGTAGTTGCTACGAGCAAAAGTTCATTGCTATGAAATTATTCTATTATTGACTGTGTTTTTTTTTGCAAATGTGGCAATATTATAATTGCTTTTTCAATCAAAATTTCTTCACTCAACTTACACTAGAACTTATCCAGTGCAATTTTGTATGAATATTTGCACTGGTATAGCAGAAAAACCACAGCCAATAAACAGTAACAAAGCCAGGGTTTTGCGCGATTGTTTCTTAATAATATGGGAGGAGTGCACTAAGGCGTATCGGAAAGTGGTTGAATCAATAGATAGAACCTTACGTCACATCAAACAAAACGACCGGCCTATGGGCGGTATTATATTACTTCTCTGTGGCGACTTTAGGCAAACTTTACCAGTAAAACCCGGAGGGATGAGGGCTGATGAAATTAAGGCATGTCTAAAAAGCTCACATCTATGGCGCATTGTCATACCCATGCATTTGTCAACCAATATGCGGGCGCGAATTGGGAGTAATCAAAATGCCCAAGAGTTTTTAGATTTATTACTGAAAATTGCTGACGGTACGTATCCGGACGAAGAAGGGAAGGTTATTCTCCTTAATAATTGATGTTGTGTATTTAAAAAACGACCAGGCATCTGCGATAAACGCAGAAATATTAAAATGCGTTCCTGGGGAATGTGTTGAATTCAGCTCAATCAACCGAGTAATGGATCAAGAAGATGCTACCCATTATCCGGTTTTTAAATTCCTTAAGCGCACCTAGGCGGGGTCCCTGTAATTCTGCTTATAAATTTAAACCGCCGAAACTATGTAAAGGTACCCGACTGAAAGTGAAGTTACTTTTAATTTAGCTGAAGTTTAGCCTTATCGTCGTGGTGTTGAGCAAGCGGAGAACAAATTAATTTTGTATGAAAAAAATATTCAAGGTTAGTGTCAAGTTGTGAGCGAAGCGAACAACGCGAGCGCAGCGAGCATTAGATAAGAGAGCGCTCATTCCTCGGGGTTTTACTGGTAAAGTTTACCTAAAGTCGCCACGGAAAAGTACTGTAATACCGCCCATAGGCCGGTCGTTTTGTTTGATGTTACGTGAGGTTCTATCTACTGATTCAATCGCTTTCCGATTCTCCATAGTGCACTCGTCCCATATTATTAAGAAACAATCGCGCAGAACCCTGGCTTTGTTACAGTTCCTGGAAACGCTATACACTGGGATATCCACATGGTCCAAGTAAATCGGGATCTCGAATATAGTATGGGCAGTTTTGCCTACTGGTAACAATGTAGCGGCTATTCCTGATGAGGCGACAGCAATTGCTATTTAGTTTTGAATACGTATTTGGGCTAAGATAACTTTAGTGAGAAATGTTTTCCCCGTCCCACCGAGTGCATCTAAAAATAGGATTTCCCCCAAATCACCGTCTACGCTTTGACATACATGATCGAATATCAAATTTTGTTCTGCTCCATAAACCATTTCGCAATATTTCAGCCAACTGCGCTGAACTATAGTTGATTTCTGCTGCATACTCACTATTAATTCGGTCCCCGCCTGAAGTTGGTGTGGGCATACTGTATTAAGAGAAAGAATTACCCCCTGTTACTGTTTCTTGGATAGCCAGCAAGCAGCGATTGAGATTACTCTCGCGTAATCTGCCAGTCCCCCGTGATTGTTCCGGCATGCATCCCCGAAAAAGTCTTCAGCAAATTTACTTTGATACTTATGGCACAACTCCGCTGCATCCGAAAGACCACAAAATACCAGTAACATGGTAAACAAACGACGCAAGCGATGTGAACTATCGCTGACACATGCTTCAGCCAATGTGTCATCCCAATGCTGATTACCATCTAGCAAGTGACGTGTCCGGCAAGCAGTCTGATAAGTATCGTATTAAAAATCCGTTACCTTTCGCAAGTCAGCAAAAGTAGTAGGACCCCGTACTGTATGAAGTAGTAACCGTAAGTAATAGCATTCGAAGTAGTTCGGATGTACTGTGTAAAGTCTTTCCAGGACTTGTTTTTTGAGAATGCCAGGCACTCCATCTACAGCTAATCCACGTTTTCTATACGATTGAAAACTCCTTGCCGTTTGTTATACGTATAGTATGATGGAACTTCTTCGTATAACAGTATTTTTGCGAAATCGTCAACTTGACAAATTGGAAAGAACAAAGTAGTTTGTGGCGGGCTTTCAATTTGCTCTGTCACATTTTCAGAGTTAAAGTACACCCGTTCCCCAACATCAAGACGTATAACTGGTGGAAATCTTTCATGAATAGGCAAACTCAAAACGCTTCAAACCGCCTCAGAAGAACTTATATGGCGGCCAGATTGGAACCTACTGACTTCGTCGTATTCATTATTTCTTAACTCAAATGTTGCTTGATCACCTTTGTTGACGTATTTTTTTGTGAAATTGAAGTCCAGGTGCGCTTAGGGAATTTAAAAATTCAACCAGATAAATGTTTAGCATCTTCTCGATCCATTACTCGGTTGATTGAGCGATATTCAACACATTCCCCAGAAACGCATTTTAATATTTCAGCGTTTGTCGCAGATGCCTGGTCGTTCCGGGGAGTCGAAATAGCTCTCCTGCAAAGCCTAGAGTTTTCATGATCAGTTAATTTTGTAGGGTCGCCTCTTCTTCTTCTGGACACGCACCGTCACCAGTTCGCCGGTTAAATGTATGCGCAATAATTTGTATTCGCTAAATTAAAATAATGAATACTGAAATGTCAAATCTATAGGTATATACACTGAACGAAATCAGACCTAAAATACACATTTTCATGAATATCTCGACTCCAGCGCCAGCTACCAGGTCCAAATTTTGTCAACAGATTTATTATTATTTAATTAATATATGTTGTGAATTTGAGCCAAATTGGACCATAAAAAATAATTTTGTAAAAAACTCCACTCCGTGCCACCTACCGAGTCCAAAAAAAGTATGCAAATCGGAGGACCAAACGAACATATGGTGTGAATATGAGTTGGATAGCTTTAGTGGTTCAAGAGTTATGGCGGCAGCAACATATGCACGAACGTTTTTATATATATTAAGATAATGAAACAGCTTCTATAGTGTAATAGTAGCTTTACTTCAGAAATGGATATGCATTGTGAAATGAAGAATTTCAGACCCGTTAGTTGGTTGTGTAGAAGCTGTGGGGATGAGGAGGTAGAGGAGAGTACTTTCCACCTTCTTTGTGAATGACCGGGCCTGGAAAGTATTAGGAGGGCTACTCTTGGGGCCTACTACTTTGCCGACCTGGGTGACTTGCAGGACGTCGATGTTGGCCAGCTCCAACGTTTTGTTGTGGGCTCGGGCTGGTTCGAAGTTTAGAATGGGTCGGGACTACTTATCCCGTTGGGCATCACAACGGACCCTGATGCGGTCTATGTGTGCTGTGGACAATCATAGCAACCCTTTAACCTAACCTAACCTGGTTGGTTGAGCTATATTCGATTTCGGTACATTCCTAATCGAGCGATTTGGCTCGTGTCATGGCTAATAGTGGGTTTTAACTTGAGTGGATTTCTCACTCCCCTTGCGTAGGCTTCGCTCGCGTAGCAGCTTAAGGGGTTACGACCCTCAGTATGTCACCTTAGAAATTAAAATTTTCGTTCAAAAATGTGAGGTGGGAGTACGCACGGATACATTCTTCTCTATTCTTGGAATCTAGTACGAATGTATTCGGTTTATAAGTTTTGAGTTTTCAATGCATTAATGTCCGCCTCAGAGATGAATATTCACTCACTTAAATACTCGTATGTTAGGATCAGATGTCAGGATCGTCAATGCCGCTGTAAACAGTTCCTGTTTATAGCTCCAAGGTTGACTAGTCATTAAGTGCGTATAAGAACTGTTCTTAAGCAAATGATTTTAATTTTTTCCATTTATATTGTTTTTTTTTTGGACGCTAATTACAAATCTGAGTTTTCTATCAATTTTTTTTCTTTTTTTTTTGTAGAATTTGATTTAAAGCAAAAAAAACCTAAAACAAAAAAAAAACAAACAAACACACAAGATGTTTGCACTTAAATAAAACTTACAAAATGCAACAGTTTCAACATTAGGGAATTAAAATAAAACACAAAATTGAAATAAACCCATCTAATTGGTTGGTTGCAGGTTGGAATACAAAGCATACATAATTAGAAAGTCAAATCCCAATGCTGAGGCATCTGAGCCTCACGTAGTGTTCCCAAATCACATATCCAGATCGATCCATGTTTGCCATTCTGGATAGCCTTGACAATATTCTTGCCACAAATATCGGGTGTTTGTGTTTTGGCCTTTGAAAATAAATCAGCTTCCTCTTGCGCATAATCGAATGTTGCTTCTATATTAACTACAAGACTTGTTTCAGTAATACCAGGGCAAATGGTAATGAACCGCATTCCTGTTTTGTTGTAATGAAATTCATTCTGAAAGGTTAAAACAGTTAGTAATAGTTAAAAATATAACCCTTCTTTAAACGTTTCCCGATAAAAGCCTTTCATCTATCACTAACTTATAAACGGATTCACATACCGAAAACGATCTCGCAAGTCCAACCACACCATGTTTTGAAGCCGAATAAACAGCAAGCGGAGGACTCGGTTCTAAGCCTAATACGGATGCCACGTTAACTACAGTTCCACCTTCACCGCCATTTTGTTTTCCCATCAGTTCGATTGAGGCAAGCGTAGTGTAAATTGTACCAACCTGAAATTGCACTGAATTCAGTTCCTTGAATTGTCTTCTGTACGAAAAATTATACTCATACCAAATTAATTTGTATGGTCGCATCAGGATCCTGTTCATTCAAAATTCCACTACAGTTGATAACAATATCCAATCCGCCCATTTGATCTTTGACCTTACGGAAGACACTATCGACATCAGCTCTTTTGGTGACATCTAACTCTGCTGGTACTATGGTTTGATCGGGATATTGCTTTTTCCATTTGTTCAAAATATCTGAATCTATTTTTAAATCCAAGGTGGCTAAATGCTGGAAAAAAGTTTCAATGACAAAAATTGAGAAAATGAATAGGTTCATGTCCGCACTGCGGGCAAATCACTCGATCTGGATGTGGTGAGTTTAAGATCAAGTAAACTGGCTCAGATCAAGTAATCTGAATTCAGTGTGCACCCAATATAAGGGCGTTCCATGCAATTCATTTGCCGATGATTCGCAATAGCCTTCACACCGACGCGATTTATTTACTGCGGATTCGCAAATATGTTTAAACGGCGTCTTATGGAGCTGTTCACGCCAACGCGACGCGAATTCGTAGCTTTACCGATTTTCCAGAGATTTTTATTTCGCATCATTGTTGATTTCTTGTATTTCATTGAGTTTTGTATGGATTTCACCAACGAATAAAGCGCGTCGGTGGGTAATGTAGCTAATGTACTATATATAAAAACTGATTGTTTATTTGTTTTTTTTTTTGGGTCAAACGGCTTGATCGATTCTATAAAAATTTCATAAGCAAATCCGTTTTGACCCTGAATATGTTCTAGCCAGTGGCGTATTTACAGGTAGGGGGCACGTGAGCGTGATCATTTGATTTCTGGATTCAGATACTAACCCAGCAAACAATTTCGTATCATTTGGAAGATAAATTGCCCAGATGATACGATGGCGATTCTTCCATACGATATATGTATTTATCGATTACTTGTCCCTTTTTCTGTAATTAGGGGATATCCCTTAGGCGAAAAAATCGCGATACAATTTCAAATTCGCGTTGTAGACTATTCAAATTAGACAGTCTCTATTTGGGGAGGTGTAAATGATTTTCCTGTCGATGAAAGTCATATCATCGTGTCGGGAAAACTGCCCCGAACAACATATAAAAAGTGTCAGTCATTACGTTACCAGCAAATTATGTAATTTAATTAAAAACAAATCGCAAAATGGAGTGATAATGCCTAAATCGTTCATAATTAAATATCAGTTCATCCAAGCGACAAACAAAAAATGTAATTTTGAAGTGGAAAGAATTCCCTACAAATTCGCATTACGATGTTATTTCCTACGATCCCTATTTATAGAGTAATCAATAAAAAATCAATAGTTAGTTAGTTTCCGCCAATGAACATTATCTAAAATAATAGGTAACAACACCAACAAGCATCATTTTTAACTTCCGCCTACGAATCCATGGTACACAGACATTCTTTTGTTTAGGTTGAAATTTACACTACAGCTTGTATTGACTAAATATTTACATGCAGTCCAATTAAATGTTAAGTCAAGACAACCCTCCTTAGCCTAAATATTATTGATGGAAATAATGACTGTTTTCACTGTGCCAGCACATAAGCTCTGACTCTTTGCAATGAGTCGTTCAAAAAGATTCATGCAAAGAGTCTGAAACTTGGTTAATAACATATTCAATAAAAGTCGTAGTTTTTAAAAATTCAGTTTTTTCCTTTATTTTTTACCCCCGATTCGAAGTCGGTGACCCCCAATGCCATTTAGTTCGAGCCAGCCGGATCGCACCACTATTTCCCATGGAAACGGGGTCGCCAATCTAGGATGGACGACCCCAATTTTTTTTGCCTTTTTTGACCCCAGATTCTGAGTCAGCGACCCCCCCCCCCCCCCCCAATGCCCTTTAGTTCGAGCCAGCCAGATCGGACCACTATTTCCTATGAAAACGGGGCTGCCAGTCTGGGATGGACGACCCCATTTTTATACTCTAGATGAAATCTGAGAGTATTATAAGTTTGCCACAAAGTTTGTAACGCTAAGAAATAAGGCTCGCAGAAAAAAATGAATGATACAGAAGTTCATATTATCACTCGAATATCTCAAAACCGGATGTCCGTCTGTCCGTCTGTCCGTCTGTCCGTCTGTCCGTCTGTCCGTCTGTCCGTCCGTCCGTCCGTCCGTCCGTGACCTCTCTAGCTCGAGAACGCGTTGAGCTATGAAGTTCAAATTTTGCACACGTTATTTTTGACAAAAAATGAAGGCTAAGTTCGTGAACGGGCTAAATCGCTTCACCCCTTCTACCCCCTCCCATACAAAATGACACATTTTTGAAAATTTACAATAATCAGATTTTCTCAGAAACTATAAAACATATTGCTTTGAAATTTTTAATATATCACTTTTATGATAATTGTAACCTATGTTATAAAACTTATTGTAATCCTCACCCTCCTTCTACCCCCTCCCATACAAACTGCACTATTTCATGAAATACGTTAAGCCAATTTACTCAGTACGTATACAATTTATCGGGCTGAAATTTTGTACTTAACACTTAATTAACAATATCAGTTAGATTCAAAAAAATTAATCGATTACCCTTACTCCGTCTACCCCCTCCCATACAAAATGACACATTTTTGATAATTTACAATAATCAGATTTTCTCAGAAACTATAAAACATCTTGCTTTGAAATTTTGAATATATCACTTTTATGATAATTTTAACCTACATTATAAAATTTATTGTAATCCTCACCCTCCTTCTACCCCCTCCCATACAAACTGCACTATTTCATGAAATACGTCTTAACGTCTTAACGACTTACGTCTTACGTCTTAACGATGCATCCGAGATTGCAACCAAAATTATTTATTGGCTTTAACCAGGTTCAAATTCATCTAGAGTATTGCATGATTGGGGTTTACCCCAATCATAGTTCTTTTATGTTTTTCTCTTTTTTAACCCCCGATTCGAAATCGGTGACCCCCAATGCCATTTAGTTCGAGCCAGCCAGATCGGACCACTATTTCCCATGAAAACGGGGCCGCCAGTCTGGGATGGGCGACCCCAATTTTTTTTTTTTTTTTTTTTGACCTCAGATTCGAAGTTAGCGACCCCAATTTTTTTTCTCTTTTTTGACCCCTAATTCGGAGTTAGCTACCCCCCAATACCCTTCAGTTCGAGCCAGCCAGATCGGACCACTATTTCCCATGAAAACGGGGCTGCCAGTCTGGGATGGGCTCTTTTTGAACGGTATGGACGATTCGATTTTGTATCGCTTTTTTTGAACGATTTGATTTTGTATCACTCTTTTTGAGCGAATCTTTTTGAACGATTCGATTTTGTATATAGCTCTTTTTGAACGAATCTTTTCGAACGATTCGATTTTGTATCGTTCGTTTTGAACGACTCTTTTTGAACGAAACTTTTTGAACGATTCGATTTTGTATCGTTCGTCTATGATGTTAAATTGTATGTGTTACAGCAGCTGGAAATTTAAGTTTGCTAACACTGTAGCTGTAGTGGAAGTGAAAGCTATGGGTTTTTGTTTGGTTTCATCTAAAGTTGAGCTTGAGATGATGATACGTAAGACGAATACTTTTGTTTTAGAATGTTGGGATTGTTTTCTTTATTTGGAGAAACTTGGATGTGCGGCGCGACGTAAGTAAATGAGTTTTGATATTTTTGCAGTCAGCATGGGTTGTTGCGTATACATTTAGAAGTATACACAATGCGTGCATTGCATACTGCATAGAGATGATTATGAATGGATTTAGATGGGATTGCTTTGGTAGATAGATAATGGTGGTCTTAGTTTTAGATAGATAATGGGATGAGATGTGAGTGAATGAATGTATTGTAGTACATTATATGTAATGAGAAATGAGCGTGGATTGGTTATGCGTTGGGTAGTATTTATGCGATGGGCTAGTTTTGGGAATTAATTTTACAGTGTGTCATCCTTAAATTGAACGACTCGGATGCTATTTCGTTGTGCCGAATCATTCGCTCATTCTGTTGAGTCGTTCAAAATGAACGACTCGTTACTGTGCTACACATCACTACTAAATATCAATCGAAACAAAAGAATGTCTACGTACTATTGGTTTGTATAAACAAGTTGAAGGGGATTTTGTTGGTACTATTTGTTGTATGTATATTGTAATACAATACAAATTTATATTTATGTATTAGTATTAGTAATAAGACTTTTGAATTATACATGTACTTATAGAGAAGTCAATAAAGAGACGTGAACTATTTATACCCTAGATTTATAGTATAGGGTATAATGATTTTGTCAGGACGAAAATATGTAACACCTTAAGGGAGGCTCCGGAGGTATAACAATGTATATATATAAATGATCAGGGTCACCTCCTGATTCGATTAAGCAATGTTTGTCTGTCCGTCTGTCTGTCCGTCTGTCTGTCCGTCCGCACGATAACTTCCGATAGAATGAAGCTAGAGCTTTGAAATTTTGGTCAAATGTTGGCAGTATAATTTAGTTGGCTGGTATTAAAAATGGGCATGATCAGACCAAGAGAACGTCTGCCTCCTCTATATATGTAAAATAGTTAAATGTTTTTATTTAAGTCCCGATTAAATAAATATAAAAAGCTCTAGCTTTGGTAGATTGCTCGCGAGGGTAATCTTCTACTCTCCCGCAAAAATAAAATCGATCAGTTAAAAACTGACAGTTATTTTCTTACAAAGATCCCCGTACTACCCTACTTTTCAGGTCTTTTGTCTATAACTCTTGAACCAAGTGACATAGACGCCTGATTTTTATCATGTAACCCTAAAATGAGAAGCTGCTTGAGTTTAGTAAGTTGGACATAATCAGATCAAAGCAACGCCTACCTAATCTACAAATTTCAAAAAATTAAATATGCCTTTAACCACGATAACTTTCGATAGAATGACACTAGCGGGTTGAAAATTTGGTAGAATGTTGGCAGTAAAATTTAATTATTTGCTATGCTAAAATGGGAAAGATCGGACCGAAGGAACCCCCACCTCTCCTACACATGAAACTTCAAATAAGCGATAACTTTTGGTAGAATGAAGCCAGCGACTTGAAATTTTGGTCAAATATTTGAAGTCGGATTCGGTTGGCTGATATTGAAAATACGTAAAATCCGATCAACGAAACCCCTACTTCCCCTACAAATGAAACTTTTATTATAGCACATAACATGGTGTCAGGTGCGAGAACAAGTCTTAAGTCGGAATTAAGTCAAAAGTTGTAAAATAATAAAAATAAAACTAAAAACAACGCCGAAGTCCGAAGCATATATACCCTCGACTTGTACAGACAATACAAAAGTCAGTGAGGAACTGAAGCCATTTTTGAACTACAGAAATGAGCTTCATGTAGTTGATAAAATTGTTTTTAAGAACCAATCAATTGTTGTACCACAGTCAATGAAGTCAAAAATCTTGCATTACATTCATGATGGGCATCTGGGGATGGAAAAATGCAAAAAACGTGCACGAAGTTCAATCTTTTGGCCAAAGAGAAATCATGACATTGAAGTCATGGTAGTCAAGCATGCCAAAAGTATCAAAGCTCGAATCAAAGGCAAGAATTAATGCCACATAAATTACTAGAATGACCATTCGAAAAAATGAGTTGTGATCTTTTTGAATGGAAACAGGAACTATATCTATTGATGGTTGACTACTTCTTAAAGTATATATATATAGTCGCGAAGTTGCGTTCTATCTGGTGAACGCAACTTCGCAACTTCAAAAATGTAATACTCGAGTGAAAGTCAATATTCGCTCGTCGGGATTCCTAAAACTGTGATGTCTGCTAATGGTCCACAATTTGCATCGAGAGAATTTAGGGAATTTTAGGGAGTTGGATTGAACATGCGACAAGTAATCCGCACTATCCACAGTCCAATGGGCTAGTGGAAAGGTCAATACAAACAGTGAAGGAAATGTCGAATAAATGTGATGAGTCTAAAACAGATCTACATCTCGGACTACTAAGTCTTAGAACAACTTCACAACTTCTTTACTCACCGTCACCATTACTGATGTCAAGAAAATTAAACACTAGAATCCAGTAAGCTTCAACTCAAACCAAATCCTATTAATAAAGAAATGTATAAAGAATATGTTAAGGACTTCCAAGAAAAAAATGGAAAACTACAATATCTTGGCCAACACGCCAGAATTAAAGCCAATAACTTCCATGTTGTTTAACGAGTTTCCAACTGATAAATGGAGGAAAGGTAGGGTTACGGATGAAGCCGAAGAACCAAGGTCAGTCATTATCGAAGTGAACAACACCAATAATCAATACCGTAGGAATATAAGAGATGTGATCTTATGCCCGTACCACATTATGCGGAACTCGCCGAATCACGAGCCAAGTGGATAACATATTGTGCACATCCGAGCACCTACGAGTGAGCGAATTTCATCCAATGCAACGGATACCGAGCAAGCACTCGTGGAGCATTTTGTTGACCGGATGAATCGCTGAACGGGAGAGAAGCACGGTGCTTGGGTGTGCACAATGTGTTATCCACTTGACTCGTGGCTCGGCGAGTCCCGCATAATGTGGTACGGGCATTAGATGACAACTGTACGCAGAACGAATCATTGGCGACTATCAAAGCGGTTTCAGACCTGGTCGCTCCACAACCGACCAGCTCCTTACGGTCATACTCCAGAAGTGCTGGGAATACAACGTAGACGTATACCAAATTTTTGTCGACTTCACGCAGGCATACGACAGTACCGATCGTGGAGTACTGTACAAGATCATGCTACAATTTGGTGTACCAGCAAAATTATTGCGACTGACAAAGATGACGATGACCAACTTCGTCTCGCAAGTCAGGATCCATAATAGACTTACTGATCTATTTGAAACACGCACTCGTCTGAAACAGGGCGATGGACTGGCACCGACGCTCTTCAACCTAGCACTGGAATACGCTATTTGGGCTATGAATATGGACAACAGCAAGACGCTACTCATCAAGTCGACACAATAAGCAGCGTACACCGACGACATCAACATCATGTCCCGAAGATTGGCCGACTCAGAAGAACTTCTGCGTACGCTCGATACCGCTGCAAAAGAAGTTGGACTACGTATCAACGAGGGTAAAACTAAAATAATGATGCAAAGGCTAGTCCTGGGTTGGTAGCCGTTCTTAATTGTATTTACTAGTTTGTGCGCTTGTCTGGTGTTCCTATTAGCTAAGTTTTCGTATATGTTCAGCAACTGCTCGTCAAAGTATTTACGTTTCTTACGTCTAATTATTCTATTCGATATTCGCCGTGGCTCGTCATATTTTTTTCTTCTGGCTCTGGTTCCTCGTTGAATCCATTGTCTGTAGGCCTCGTTTTTCGCGTCGTGTGAATTTTTGCATTCATCGTCGAACCAGTCGTTACGCGCTCGCCGGGCTTTATATCCCACAACTTTCTCTGCGACATCCTTGATGGTACCCTTGAGTTCTTCCCAGAACCCATGGACGCCTGTGTTGCTGATGTTGTGTAGCATAGGTGATAGTCTTTCCTCAAGGACGGTTGTATACGCCACCACTGTTGCATCGCTCAGAAGCTTATCAACCGCAAAGATTTTGGGAGAGCTGATTCTCGATTGGTGCACTGAGGAAATTCTACATCTGTAGGTCGTCTTCACCAAGTGATGATCTGAATCGCAGTTTGCTCCTCGATAGGAGCGGACATCTATCACACAAGACGTCCATCTCCTGCAAATGAGGACGTGGACAATTTGGTTGACGGTATGTGCGTCTGGAGACTTCCAGGTCTGCTTATGAATGCGTCGATGCGGGAAACACGTAGAGCTTACGATTAGATTCCTTAAAATACCATAAGACATCATTATTTTTATCCCCAGTGTGTCCTCTACGTTACAAAAATATATGTGTTCACTCCGAGGGTTTAGAATTCTGGGAAAGTAATGTTCAATTCACCGAAGAAGACAGCAAGTAGCTGCCCAAGTACATATTTGCAAAAGTAAATGAAACCGGAATATATAGGTAGAGGGCTACGCCCGCAATCCGAGGGTTTTGTAGCAAGCGCTTATTTTGGCATGTAAATATTGGCTCCCTGGTCTTCTTGGTATCACTCAGATGGATAAAAACAACATAACTGAAATGTCTTACACGTAATATAGTATCTTACAAGTCAATCCATAAAAAAAGACTCCCTCTATCTCACCTTTCAAAGTACAGTGAAAATCGTTTATAGCGGCATCGATAACAACGTCATATCGGTTATTATGTCCGACTTTATGCAGTTATTTGCGCCGCCTAATCAAACAATGTTAATAAGTATCGCTTAAAACGTTATCGGTTAGTACGACATATCGCTTATAACGTCCATATATTGTAGTCCCTGGAACAAATTATATCGGCGACTGCCATCCTAATTTTTGTCATTTTTTTTTTATGAATTGTCGAAATATTCCCATTGTTTGCGGTATTGTTCCTTTCATGGGAAATACCAGACCTTTTCAGATCTGTAATGGACGGTCCATCTTCGGATCTCCACATCCGAAGATGCATGTGGGGACGGAGCCTAGGGTAGCCATAATTACCGTGAAGCTCGGGCAGTGCCATCTGGCGGAGAAAAGGGCCAACGAGCTAACCTGCGGCCTAATCTTGCTGTAGCTCAATTCGAGAGACGTGGGTGGGATTTACGCTGCTCGTTACCCCTATCCTTAACGTATTAATAAAAATGCTTAGTCCTGGGGAAGACAACACAAACATGGAAGGCAAAAATAGGAAATAAAAAAAATGTGGCGGTAAGGATAGAATGGTTGGCAGACGCTCAGTTGCCCTTGCCTTCGGGGCAACCGGTAGCTCAATGCGTTGAGGCACCAGTCTCATGTCTGACTACCGGCGAGTCGGGTTCCGAATATCGTCCACAACATCCTTCGACTTGTCGCAGGTAGGCAGCTAAATGATGGAGCAGGAGGTGCATACTGGCAACTGCATTCTTCGAAACTAGTTTTTGCCAATGAAATGTTAACTAGGCCACATGGAACAGTTGACGCGCTATACCCTATATGGGGTTAGGGCAATTTAGTCGATCTGCCGGTGGAAGCAGCACTTCCAGACCAGAATATGGTTCATTACAGATCATTCGCACGTTAAAATAAATCTAGTCTGTTCCAAAGCGAATTTCTACTTGTGTTGTGCTATTGAAAGTTGGTAAACCAACCTCAATTTTTGTTGTTGTGTGTGGCCGAATTTTTGAATAATAATGTCACGGTTTTCAATCGAGAAAAAAGCACACATATTGTAGTGCTTAGCAGCGGGAGAAAAAAAAAATCAAGAAATGGAAAAAAAATATCGGGGTAAGTCACTCCAAAATTACCTTGATTAACAAGAAACGTTAGATAATTTAGAAGTTGTTCAATGAGGGATGCTCGAGTCAAAAAAGGGCTAGACCCAGCAATCATTCAAGTATCGAGAACGCCCTCCGAGAATACTCCCATAAGCAGGCCGCTGTTGCAAAGTAAAGCTAATGCTTTTGCTCAGATGATGGGGAAGGATGTTGTGATATTCAGCGCATGGGTACAACCCTTTAAAAATCGTCACAGCATTGTGTTTCGGAAAGTTTGCGGCGAATCCCAAAGCGCGAACGAAGTGATAGATTCGGGGCTTAAAACCGTTTTTCCCGAAATCATAAAAAGAAATGAAGACGACGCAATCTCCAATGCAGACGAGACGGGTATATTTTTCAAATTAACTCCTGATCGAACCATTCATTTTATAGGTGAAACGTGCAGAACCAATCCAAAGAGAGGATCACAGTTATGGTTGCTGCAAACATGAGTGGAACAGTTAAACGACGACTTTTGGTGATCAGCAAATATGCAAGACATCGTTGTTTTAAGAATGTTAGTAGCTCACCCGTGCTTTACAAAAATAATAAAAAATCATGGACGAGGAGAGAATTATTTACTGCCACGATAACGGACTGGGACAAAGAACTAAAAATCAAAAACAAAAAAATTCTAGTGTTCGTTGTACCGCACAAGTTACGTTCGTCAATTCGCTGACGGACTTAAACGAAAATTCCACAGCAGGAAACATGAGATTTTCCCAAGACTTAGAAAATCTCAACGTTCCCACAAGAGCATCGGATGACCAGACGTCATCCGATCCTCATAGAATTCGTCTATTCTAATTCTAGGCGAATATGCAATTTTCATGGGAATCATGGCGATTGCATATTCGCTCATAAAATGAACAGATAGTTCACTTTTGGCCGCGATCGGGAAAACAACATACATATAAAATAGTTTTGTTTGAAATTGAAATGTTATGTGTAAAATAAAAAAGATAATAATAAAGTGAAGATTTTTTAAAAATACATAAAATCAATATTTGTGTTTTTGTTTTTTTTTTAATAATCGTTAAATAGAAAATTTAACTCACACGATAACATTTGTTTAAAAGCAATCAAGCTAGTTTTCCTTCCTCAACAACAAACTTTTACATTTTTGAATTGGAAAAAAAATTGCAGCTTATGAAGCATGCACGCCAAACTCAAAAATCAATTAAAGACTATTTCCAAAAAATATGATTTCTTTGTGTTATGTGTATATTTCTTTTAAGTTTTGTGTTATTTTCTTTCAATTAAATTTGTGAAATTTAAATTACTACTACTTTGCCTTAACCCCTAGCGGGGCATAGCGCGTCAACTACTCCTGCGCGCCATCGTACTCTGTTCTGGGCAATGGGGCGCAACTCCCCAAAAGACTTACCCAGTACCTGACACTCCTTTGCCACAGATCGACGCCATGTGATTCGAGGACCCCCTCTTGGTCGGCCTTGGTTGGAAATGGGGTTCCATTTCATGGCATGCAAAGCAATGCAGTTATCACTCTTCCGCAATGTGTGACCTATCCACTGCCATTTTCGCCTGCGTATCAATTCGTCGATTGGCATCTGACCCGTACGCCGACTTAGCTCTTCATTTGATATTGTTTCGGGCCAGAAAATTCTTAAAATTCGACGAAGACATGAGTTGACGAAAACTTGCAGCTTTCTGGTAACTCCTACGGAAACTTTCCATGTACTGCTCCCATACAAAAGTACTGATAGTACCAGGGAGCGAAACAGGCCCAGCTTGGTCTTGATGCTGAGATAACTGCTCTGCCAGATTTTGGAGAGCATGCCGTATGCACGTTTAGCCTGGTTGATACGACGAGCGATGTCCTGCTCCGTACCACCATTTTCGGCAACAATGCTACCCAGGTAGATGAAGTTGTCCACCTTCTCCACAGGCTGCCCATTAATATTGATGGCAATAGGTGTCGGATTTCTTTTTCGCAACGGCGGGCTAAGAACCTTGGTCTTGTTGGTATTAATCTTTAGCCCAACCTTGCTTGCCTCCCTCTCGAGATCTAACGCCATTGCGGACAGATCCATGATTTTGTGGGAGAGTAGGCATATGTCGTCAGCGTAGTCAAGATGTTGTAGATAAGATGTCAAAGTCCATTGAATTCCTCTGTCGAGTCCGGATAGGGCTGCATGCAACACATCGCCGATCACAATGAGGAATAGGATCGGTGAGAGGATGCACCCCTGCCGAACTCCACTGCGAATCTCAAAGTCCCCCGACACCTTACCTTTATGCAGAACGCGACATTTCGCGCCGTCATAGGTTGCCTTAATAATAGCCACAAGCTTCTCAGGGATGCCTCTCCTGCGCAAGGCCGCCCATATAGAATCCCGGTTCACACTATCGAAAGCCTTTTCGAAATCGATGAAAAGCAAGTGAAGCGGAGAATCGGCGCATTGCTCGATTATGATTCGCAAGGTGTTAATGTGATCGACACAGGAGAATCCGGATCGAAAGCCAGCCTGCTCTTCATCAATTGTGCTTTCTAAGTGGGCCTTTAGTCTTTCCAGGACGATTTTAGCTATTATCTTGGCAACGGCAGGAAGCACACAAATGCCTCTCCAATTATTACAGTCTGTGAGGCTACCCTTCTTTGGAAGTTTGATGATCAAACCTTCCTTCCACTCAGTGGGAAAGGTCTCTGTATTCCACGCTTTATCAACAAGTGGGTGCAGCAAATCGGCAGTTACGCTTGGGGCTGCTTGATAAAGTTCGGCAGGGATGCCGTCAAGTCCGGCGGCCTTTCCTCGTTTTAGTGCAATAATTGCAGTGACTATTTCCTCTTTAGTCGGGGCAGTGGACCGTATACGCACATTTTGATGGTTAGCTAAATTATCTATATGAGGGGGAACTTCACCAGAGGTTACACGGTTCAAGACCGCGGCGAAGTGTTCTTTCCACCGCCTCATTTGATCTTCTTCCAAGATAAGTAGCTTTCCATCACTATCTTTCACCGGATGTTGGCAGGAGTTACGACCACCTGTAAACTCCTTGATGACACCGTATACGGCGTTTAAGTTGTTACTTCTAGCGGCTTCTTCTGCTGACGCTAAAAGAGAATTGGCATAAACTCTTTTATCGCGTCGCACACTACGCTGAACTTCTCGAGCTTTCTGACGGTAAAGGAGTTCGATGCTGCTTCGATTGTCGTCTGAGGCTGCAGCCAAACGAACTTTCAGCTCCTTTCTTTCAACAATCCGCTGCCATGAAGCGTCGGACATCCAGGGCTTATTCCGGCAATCCGGGTTTGGGCCAAGGATGGTATTTGCGCTATCAATGTACGCATTTTTTATGGCATCCCAGTTTTCGTTTATGTCACTATCTGGGTGACTAGTTATCTCAGCCGCTTTTTGCGCAAGATGGTCATTATATTGTTGTAAGACAGCTGGAGTTTTTAGTCGAGCGGTGTTGAACTTGCGGGGCCTGGATCTTTCGTCGCTGGGGCGGCGCACGGCTGCAATACGCAATCGAACATTAGCGATCATAAGATAATGGTCTCTTCCCATCCCAATATCGGCACCCTTCTTGTTTCGCACGTCCAGGAGGCAACTCTTGAATCTTTTACTAATGGCAAAATGGTCGATTTGATTTTGTGTTCTGCGCCGATCAACAGAGGACCAACTGATTTTGTGGTGGTCCTTATGCTCAAACATAGTACCACCGATGAAGAGACTGTGAAAGTTGCAGAACTCCACAAATCTTTCACCGTTGTCATTACGATCACCAAGACCGTGTCTCCCCATCACATGTCTGAGCCCATAGTTATCAGCGCCAACTTTCGCAATCAAATCACCCATAACCATTACAATGTCACCTTTAGGTGTTCTGCTCTGAACGGCGTTTAGTTCTTCGTAGAAGGAGTCTTTTGCCAAGACATTGTCGGGTTCAGTAGGGGCATAACATTGTATTATTGAGATGTTCCTCATTTTGGTCCGGAACCTGGCGGTCAAGACCCTGTCAGAGACCGGTTCCCAGGATAAGAGACAGTTTCGCGCGGCTCTGGTTAAAAGGAGCCCCACACCTGACTCACGGCGACTACCGGTAGCATGTTTACATGTTACATGTTTACCGAATGTTTTAATTTTATTTTGTGATATTTTTACTTATGTGCTGATTAGCTGTCGTTATTTTTGTTTAATATATATTTATACACATATGAAGTTGTTTCACTTCATTTCAAGTTAATATCGGGTACAACGTCTATCGGTTAGAACGGCGATTTCGTGATGGTCCCCTCAAGGACGCTATAAGCGATTTCCACTGTAATAGTTTTAATACGAGAAGCTGTACTGTAGATAGATATGAATGTATACGAGATAAACTGTCCTACTCTTCGAGATGCTTAACCATTCATGTTAAGACGACATTGCAAATTGCAAACTTGCATAACCCCCCTCCCCTTCTTCCACTCCCACCAATCTTTACCCTTGCAGAAATGGTTCAACTACAATTCGCTCTACGAAAAACAATATGAAAGTAGTACTCGCACCTATGCATGAGACCGGTGGGTGTATTTTTTGTATGGATAGTATAAAATTGCCTAATTTTAAATGAATGTACTATTTTTAAATATTATGTGATTGTAATGAAACCTAGAGATATTATTGCCTATGATGTTGGTTATTATTGGCCTTCTATATTTTTGACCTGCGGTGTGTTTGAGGGATGCAGGGGTGTGTTAACTGCAAATGTAGAAATATACTATTATTAACCTTTTTTGATGAGATTTCAAAATTTCATTATTTTTAGTTTTTTATGTTAGTGAAATGCCGCTTTTCTGTAAATTTTCATATTTCTAAGTATAACAGTCTCGAAATGCAAGGGGGGTGGGACAAACTCGGACCACATATTTTCCCCTCTCCCTCTTTTCCCCTTTCTTCAAATTTGAAGAAAATTCCAGAAATGGAATGTACTCAACGGTACCTTTCTTACGATATCCCACTTGCCTATACCAAACGAAAAAAAAAATTCGACCTTCATTTCCCCTCTATGGAGACCTCCCCTTAAAGTTGACCTATTACAACGCATCGCTTTCTCCAGAGAATTATAGTACTTCTACATATTTCCACCAAATTTCATGCATGTAGCTTCAGCGGTTCGTGAGATATTTCATGGACAGACAGACAGACGACGCATGACCGATTTCAAAAGGGTTTTGTTTTTCTACAAAACCCTAAAAAAGTATTATTCACTTAAAGCAAAAAAATTAGTTATTTTAAAGGAAAAATATAATTGTTTAGAACTAACCGAAATACCACTTTCTAGCAATCCCTTGCAGATTTCCCTTCCAATGCCACCGAAACAGCCACTAATTGCAACTTTGGCTCCTTTAAGTTCGCACACCATTTTACGTTCCAGAGCACTTCTTCGGGTCACAGTTAATTTTGAACTGACAAAATGATAATCGAATTTCTGTTACTCTTTCGTACTACAAGTATGTTGTTTTTATTATGTAACTTAGTTAAGGAGTACACATACACACTATTCAGAAAGTTAAATATGTTTATATTTACATTTATCAATCTGCTTTGGTAAACTAATTCCAAAAAATATGTAGTCGTATAAAGTTAAATGGATTATCAAGAGTGTATCTTCTGTATTATTTAATAAATTGTGTTATCATCTTCTTCCTCCTTGGAGGTCACCAATGCCAGCCGGCGAACTGATATGTTTGGAGGTACATATCAGCAACACACATCCGCCGCGTTTGTTTGTAACCGGAATATATGACAATATACAATATACACGTATCATACTATACTTGTTCACTAACATCATTAGCTGCGTTTTTATACCCTAGACACTTTTAGTATAGGGTATATTGTTTTTGTCACGACGGAAATATATAACATCTTAAAGGAGGCTCCGGAGGTATGGCAATGTACATACATATAAAATATATACAGGGTGTCCCAAACCCCAACGGCAACCCGGAAACCGGTGATAGGCCAAGTGGTGGCAGTTATCAGAAAAGTATTAAAAAAAGTCTTCGTCAATTATTTTTTGACTTATAGACATTCAAAAAAGAATTGGAAAAATTCATACCCTGTGATTTTTTAAGGACTGTTATTACAAATTTTCATTTTTTTTTATTTTTTTTTTTTATGAAGCAACCCTGACCAACTGTTCTATAAATCACAATCTAAAAGTAAAAAATTACTGTATTGGTTTGAAATAAAATATGACTTTTTCCCCCAATTTTGTACTCAAAATTATCACTTATCCCAACTTCAACTGACTGCACTGTAAAAAAAATATACCACGCGGTTTTGGCAAGTAACTGTAAAAGATGGCACATTTTGTCCAGATTCCAAAATGGTACGACACTTCCTATATTATCTCTTAAAGCGTATATACCCTAGACTTGTACAGACCTAGTGGTGATAACAAAAGTACCAATTGGCAACGACCATTTGCATTAAAAGTGAGTTTCCTATATGACCAGTTTACAGGGGAGGTTGGCACTCATTCAGGAGCATTTTGACCATTCTCAAAATCAATTATCTAACCCATTCCAAAAATATTTGTCGAATTTTTCAAGTCACTAGCTTCATTCTATCTGAAGTCGTTGCTTATTTGAAGTCTCACTTGTAGGAGAGGTAGAGGTTTCTTTTGTCGAATCTTACGCATTTTTATTAACAACCTACTAGATCCCAGTACAAACATTTGACCAAAATTTCAAGTCATTAGCTTCATTTTATCGAAATTTATCGCTTATTTGAATTTTCATTTGTAGGGGAGGTAGGGGTTCCTTGGGTCAGATCTTGCCCATCATTGCCGCCAACCAATTAGATCCTGCTACAAACATTTAAGCAAAATTTCAAATCTCTAGCTTCATTCTATCGAAAGCTATCGCGTATTTGAATTTTCATTTGTAGGGGAAGTAGAGGTTTGGTTAGTCGGATTTTACGTTTTTTCAATATCAGCCAGCTGAATCCTACTACAAACATGTAACCAAAATTTCAAGTCGCTAACTTTATTTTATCGTAAGTTATCACTTATTTTAAGTTCCATTTGTAGGAGAGGTAGGGGTTCCTTAGGTCGGATATAGCCCATCTGTAATACCGATTAACTCAATCTTACTTTAAGCTTTTGACCAAAATTTCAAGTTGCTGGCTTTATTCTATCAAAAGTTATCGCTTATTTAAAGTTGGATTTGTAGGGGAGGTAGGGGTTCCTTGGGTCGGATCTTGCCCATTTTCAACATCAACCAAGTAGATCTTACTAGCAATATTCTAACAAATTTTCAACCTGCTAGTGTCATTCTATCGAAAGTTATCGTAATTAAGGGAATATTTAATTTTTTGAAATTTGTAGGGAAGGTAGGCGTTCCTTTGATCTGATTATGCCCAATTTACTAAAACTAAAGGAGCTTCTCACCTTAGGGTTGCGTGCCAAAAATCAGGTGTCTACGTCAATTGGTTCAAGAGTTATAGACAAAAAACCTGAAAAGTAGGGTAGTACGGGGCTCTTTGTAAGAAAATTACCGTTAGTTTTACACTGATCCATTTTATTTTTCTAGGAGAGTATAAGATCACCCTCGCGAGCAATCTACCAAAGCAAGAGCTTTTAATGTTTATTAAATCGGGAGTTATAGATACATTTAAGTATTTTACATAAGTAGGGGAGGTAGGCGTTGTCTTGGCCTGATCATGCCCATTTTCAATTCCATCCAACTAGATCATACTGCTAACATGTGACCAAGGCTCTAGCTTCATTCTATCGAAAGTTATCGTGCGAACGGACAGACAGACAGACAGACAGACATGGCTTAATCGAATTGGGAGGTGACCCTGATCATTTATATATATATATACATTGCAATACCTCCGGAGCCTCCTTTAAGGTGTTACATATTTTCGTCGTGACAAAAACAATATACCATGTACTAAAATAAAAGTCTAGGGTATAAAAATGAAAATTTTGGTAAATTGCTCGCTAGGGTAATCCTATACTCTCCTGGAAAAATAAAATCAATCAGTTGAAAACTAACGGTAATTTTCTTACAAAAAGCCCCGTTCTACCCTACTTTTTAAGTTTTTTGTCTGTAAGTCTTGTTCCAATTGACATAGACACCTGATTTTTCGCATGTAACCCTGAAGTGAAAAGCTGCTTGAGTTCTAGTAAGTTGGGCATAATAACATCAAAGGCACCCCTATCTCCCATACAAAAAAAAAAATAAATATTCCTTTAACTACTATAACTTTCGATAGAATGACACTAGCGAGTTGAAGCTTTGGTCGAATATTGCTAGTAAGATCTAGTTGGTTGGTATTGAAAATGAGCAAGGTCCGACTCAAGGAACCCCTACCTCCCCACCAATTGAAACTTAAAATATGCGATAACTTTTGATAGAATGAAGCCAGTAACTTCAAATTTTGGCTAAATGTTTCAAGTAGGATAGGGTTAGTTGATATTAAAGATGGGCTAGATCCAACCGAAGGAACCCCTACCTCCCCTACAAATGAGGCTTAAAATAAGCGATAACTTAAAAATAAAGCTAGCGACTTGAAATTTTAGGCAAATATTTGTAGTAGGATTCAGCTGGCTGATATTGAAAATACGTAAGATCCGACCAGCGAAACCCCTACTTCCCCTACAAATGAAACTTCAAAGAAGCGATAACTTCCGACAGAATGAAGCCAGAGACTTGAAATTTTGCTTAAATGTTCGAAGCATGATCTTATTGGTTGGCGACAATGATGGACAAGATTCTACCCAAGGAACCCCTACCTCCCCTGCAAATGAAACTTCAAATAAACGATAACTTTCGACAAACTGAAGCAAATGACTCAAAATTGTTGGTCAAATGTTTGTACTGGGATATAGTTGGTTGTTAGTGAAAATGCACAAAATCCGACAAAGGAAACCTCTACCTCCCCTGCAAGTGAGACTTCAAATAAGCGATAACTTTAGATAGAATATCCCAGCCACTTGAAAAATTCGACAAATATTTATAGAATGGACTAGTTAATTGATTTTGAGAATGGTAAAGATCCTCCTGAATGAGTGCCAACCTCCCCTATAAACTGGCTACAGAGGAAACTCAATTCTATTGCATATGTTGTTGGTACTTTTGGTATCACCACTTGGTCTGTGAAAGTCTAGGGTATATACGCTTCGGACTCCAGGCCGAAGCGAAACTTCGGTCTGGTTTTTTTTTTTGTAGTTGGGACGGTAACCGATTTGACCTTGTAAAATGCGATAGAGAAATGCCGTTTGGTATGATTGTTGGTGGTCCCCATACATTCATTTTAAGAGATGGAGTCATCTTGGACCCCCCGATAGAGCGACTGTGCGGGTGAAAAATCGAAAAATGTGAGCCCTTTTTTTAATATTCTCCTCATAATTTGTAAACGGTGCCTCGGATCGAAAAACTTAATAGGATTTAAATTAAAGAGTGTCAAATTCTACATACAATGCATTGCTCAAAGTCAAAATTCGGTTTAGTAGTATAGTCAAAACCGATAGTCAAAAAACGTCAAACATTTGTGGGTTTGGAGGAAAATCACAATATTTTGCTTTTCAAGCTCACATATCTCTGAAACCGATGCTACAAATGGAAAAACTTATTAAATAAAAGTTGAAGACATTTCTATTTCAAGTTTAACTAGTCCAATACTTTTCAAATCAACCCATTTTTAGTGTAGTTGTGAGCGAAAATGCAGAAATGATTTTTTAGCGATTTGAGCCTTAATAGCTCTATCTCGATAAATACAACAGCTAAAAGTTTTAGTTTAGTCTCAATTCGTAGATATTTTAACTTTGTTTATAATAGTTTTGCTAAGTTTTTTGTCAGACTAATTTACTTAATTAAATTTAATTTCTTTCATAATTTCAAAGTTCAAGCAACTTATATAAAGCTTTAGGTTGGTTCCTAATCTATTTGGTCATTCTGAGTCAAAGGGTTAGTTTCATTTGACTCAGAATGACATACATTAGGAATCAACCTAAAGTATTCCCATTACATACGGCTATTAGTTCAAAAGATATTCACCTTTTCCCAGATTTCATTATTAATTAAATAATCTTTTTTAATCAATTCGTTGAAAATAACAAGCTTTTGTGCCTATTTTAGGATAGTTCCTAATGTATTTGTTCGTATTGAGTCGAATGAAACCAACCGCAATTCCATACGATCATTAGTTCAAAAGATATTCACATTTTTCCAGATTTTGTTATTAATTAAAAAAAAAATTTTCTATTAAATAAGTTAAAAATAAAAAGCTTTTTTTAGCAAAACTTTTATAAACAAGGTTAAAAGTTCTTCGTTCCGAGGCACCGTTTAGAAGTTTTGAGGAGAATATTAAAATTAAACCGGAAAATAGAGGGCTATGCCCGCAATCCGAGGGTTTTGTAGTCTATCATGCCAATAGGAGATGGACTGTCCTACTCTTGGAGATGCTTAACCATTCATGTTAAGGCGATATTGCAAATTGCAAGCTTGCGTAAAAAAATATTGAAAATAAATTGTTTGAATAATTATAGAAAGTAGAGTCAGCGACAAGCATGCCTCCCCCCCCCCCCCCCCCCCTCCTCCTTTCCCTTCTCCATCCTCTCCCAGAAATCTTTTCCCTTTTAAAAATGGTAGCATGTAGTACAAGAGACCTGTTATGTGCATTTCTTGTATGGATGATATCAAAATGACCAAATTTAAATGAATGTATTGTACTACTATTAAATATTACAAATATTACGTGATTATTACCAAACTTGGGGGGGCAAAGACCTTTTCCATAGTCCTCCGCGTGGGCGCCCCCTGGTAACGGCAGTGTATCAATTCGCTGACGGCCAATGTCTTAGCGATAAGACAGTTTGGAAAAGGCAGATAGCTGTAGCCTGAATGGCTGACCAAGCATCTCAGGTTTAGTAGGATGGAATGACTTGCGTAGTTGGACCTGCTACATAGTTGTGTGGGCTCCAGCACGTTTATTAAACCATCTGAAGCAACTATCTCCGAGGCCATCCCCTGAATGGGGTTAAGCGACGTGCTGACAACTCGTCCTTGTAAAATCCACTCCATGTCAAGAAACCTGGAACAAAAGCCTCGGATTGGACGGATTAACAACGACGACCACGCAAACGAATAAAGGATTATTCTTTCGGATCCTGGAATGAACGCTCCCTGAACAAACCGGGGGCCGAGAAGGCCCTCCTTCAACAGGTCGAAAAGTACAAACTGAGCATTACTGCAGTCCAGGAAACAAATTGGCTTGGCAGCGAGATTAATGACAAGAAATCGCACACAATTTTTACAAGTGGCAAACCATCGGGCCGCAAGGAGTTTGGAGTAGCATTTATAGTAAACAATCGCCTCAAACCGCATATTACTGACTTCAAACCGCATCAAGACTCGATTCTTCAATCTCTGGCTCATCAGTGTGCACGCCCCCACTGAAGTTAAAAAAGACGCAGTAAAAGATGAGTTCTACACTCGCCTTGAAACTCTCTTCGACTCACTTCCAACAAACGACGTCAAATTGCTGCTGGGAGACTTTAACGCGAAAGTCGGAAATGAAAGTTGGCACCGGGGGACCACTGGAGGCCACAGCCTCCATGAAGAATGTAACGATAACGGCCAGCGACTTATCGACTTCGCCTGCAGCAGGAATCTAGTCGTAAGCTCTACGTGCTTCCCGCACAGACGCATTCACAAGCAGACCTGGAAGTCTCCAGACTCACATACCGTCAACCAAATTCACCACGTCCTCATTTGCAGGAGATAGGCATCTAGTGTCATGGATGTCCGCTCCTATCGAGGAGCAAACTGCGACTCAGATCATCACTTGGTGAAGACGACCTGAAGCAAGAATCAGCCCTCCCAAAGTCTTTGCGGTTGATAAGCTTTTGAGTGATGCTACAGCGGTGACGTTTACCACCGCCCTTGAGGAAAAACTATCACCTATGCTACACAACATCAGCAACACAGGCGTCCATGGGTTCTGGGAAGAACTCAAGGGTACCATCAAGGATGTCGCAGAGAAGATCGTGGGATATAAAGCCCGGCGAGCGCGAAATGACTGGTCCGACGAAGAATGCAAAGACTCACTTGACGCGAAAAACGAGGCCTACAGACATTGGATTCAACGAGGAACCAGAACCAGAAGAGAAAAATATGACGAGCTACGGCGAATATCGAATAGAATAATTAGATGTAAGAAACGTAAATACTTTGACGAGCAGTTGCTGAACATAAACGAAAACTTAGCTAATAGGAACACCAGACAAGCGTACAAACTAGCAAATACAATTAAGAACGGCTACCAACCCAGGACTAGCCTTTGTAAGGACAAGGATGGAAACATCATCAGCGACACCGATGGTATTAACAAGCGATGGGCCTCTTATTTTGAAGAGCTTCTAAACCGACCATCTAACATCCCCACACAGGAAGTTCTCGATGATATTGTTGATCTAGGCCCACCCATTCAACCCCCGACAGTAGAGGAACTTGATCTCGCGTTGCGGTCACTAAAACGAAATAAAGCGCCGGGCGCTGACGAGATTCCAGCTGAACTGCTAAAATTCGGTGAAACGAGTCTAGTTGATGCCATACATCAATTACTCCTGCGAGTATGGGAGAACGAGGAGATTCCAGACGATTGGCGCAGAAGCATCATCTGTCCAATTCATAAAAAGGGAGATAAACTGCGTTGTGAGAACTACAGGGGCATCTCACTAGTTTGTACGTCCTATGAAACTTTGACGAAAATTCTGGAAAATAGAATAAAACCGTACGCAGAACGAGTCATTGGCGAATATCAAAGCGGTTTCAGACCTGGGCGCTCCACAACCGATCAGCTCTTCTCAGTCAAACTGATACTCGTACTTCAGAGGTGCTGGGAATACAACGTAAACGTATACCAAATCTTTGTCGACTTCAAGCAGGCATACGACAGTATCGATCGTGGAGTACTGTACAACATCATGCTGTAATTTGGTATACCGGCCAAATTAGTGCGCCTGACAAAGATGACGATGACCAACTCCGTATCACAAGTCAGGATCCAGAATAGACTTACTGATCTATTTGAAACACGCACTGGTTTGAAACAGGGCGATGGACTGGCACCGACGCTCTTCAACCTAGCACTGGAATACGTTATTCGGGCCATGAATATGGACAACAGCAAGACGCTACTCATCAAGTCGACACAATTAGCAGCGTACGCCGACGACATCAACATCATGTCCCGAAGATTGGCTGACGCAGAAGAACTTCTGCATACGCTCGATACCGCTGCAAAGGAAGTTGGATTACGTATTAACGAGGGTAAAACTAAAATAATGATGCAATCGGTGACAAGAACACCTGCACAACCAAGCATCAATGTGGGGGACCTCAACACCGAGTTCGTGAACAACTTCATTTACCTGGGTTGCAACTTGTCAAGGGACGCCAACGAAACTGATGAAATCAAGCGACGGATACAATAAGCTAATAAGACTTTTTTCTCGGTTCTCCCCATAATAAAATCGAAACATGTGCACAGAAACACGAAGCTCCGCGTTTACAAAACCATTATACGACCAGTGCTATGCTATGGCTGCGAAGCACGGACCCTAACTCAAGCCTCCGAAAACATGCTAGACACTTTTGAACGTAAGGTTCTACGGCGAATTTTCGGGGCTGTTTGCGATCGAGATGGATGGCGCATCCGGTACAACCATGAGTTGTATGAAATGTACGATGAGCTGCAAGTCGCGCAAATCGTCAAACTACAACGACTTCAATGGGCAGGGCATGTACAAAGAATGGACGATGATCGCATGCCTAAGAGAGTAATGAATGCAGAACGAGTCGACGGAGCGAGACTGCGAGGACGACCGAGATCTCGTTGGAAGAGCTCAGTAGGTGTGGACGCCGCGCAGCTGCTGGGCTCCCAAAATTGGAGGACGCGGTTACGTGACCGAGATAATTGGAGGACAATGATCCAGGCGGCCAAGGCCCGACGTCGGGCTGTCGCGGCACGATGATGATTACCAAACTTGGAGATATTATTGCCCATGGCGTTGATTATCGTTGGCCATCAGTAATTTCGACCTCGAATGAGTTTCAGAAATGCAGCGATGTGCTAACTGAAACTATAGAAATATACTATTATTAACCTATTTTAAGAAGATATCAAAATTCCATAATTATTTTGTTTTCTGTGCTAGTTCAAAGCCACCTTCCTGCATGTTTTCATATTTCTGAGTGTAACGGTTTCGAAATGGTAAGGGGATGGGATGTCATATTTTTCCCTCTACCTCTTTTCCCCTTTTTTCAAATTTGATAAAAATGCCAAAAATGGAATATACTCGGTAGTACCTTTCTTGCCCACTTGCCTATTCCAGATGAAATAAAAATGTTTACCTTCATTTCCCCTCTATGGGGACCTCCACTTAAAGCAGCAACCAGCCTACCGCCCCCCCCCCCCCCCCCCCCCTCCACTTCTCCCACCAATCTTTACCCTTTCAGAAATGGTTAACTCCAATTCACTTTACGAAAAACAATAAACAATATTCAAGTATGCAGTACTCGTAGTACTAGTACGTAGCAGAGGCCGGTTATGTGCATTTTTTGTATGGATGGTGTCAAAATTTAAATGATTATGTATGTAAATACTATTATTAAATATTACGTGATTTTAATGAAGCTTAGAGATATTATTGCCTATGATGTTGGTTATCATTGGCCGTCAATATTTTTGTCGTCGGGTGTGCTTAGGGGGTGTAGGGGTGTGCTGACTACAACTATAGAAATGTACTATTATTAAACTTTCCTGATGAGATTTCAAAATTCTATTATTTCTAGTTTTCTACGCTAGTAAAATGCCGCTTTTCTATAAATTTTCATATTTCTAAGTATAACGGTCTCGAAATGCAAGGGGGGGACATATTTTCCCCTCTCCCTATGCCTATTACTACAAAACCCTAACAAACGGAGATATTGGGTAGATTTTCAAAATGACAACTGATAACTGTCTGTGTACTCGGGTTCTGTCACAGAAAACCAAAGTGCGTGTTTCAACCAACCAAGACAAAAAAAAGAACAAATGTGTTTTCCTTTGATCTGTTTTAGAAAACAAAAACATTTTCCCATTCACGATGGGAAAGTGTTTTGTTTCCTAAAACGGTTTTTAGAGACACAAATGGTTTAATAACTGTTCAGATTTTACAAAACATTGGTGTTTTTGTTCATAAAAACAGTTTTTGTCCGTGTTTTTCAAAACTGTCTCTTTGGTGGAAACCCGGCATTACACAGTTCCAAATAGTGATTCGTACAGGTCCCAAAAATAATGGTTACAGCACAGCTGAGAAGACTTCCTCATTTGGTGAAATGATGATTTCAGTAAGTAGCTCCATGTACCCTCAAACATGAGCCCGGACAAACTGGTAAAACAAATCATAGATAATGTGCTTGACAAACTTCATATCAATCATAAAACATTTCACACTTATGTATACATTTATTGTTAGATTAGATTCGGGCTATTCTTTTTTTTATAGAAGCCACAAAACACTGCGACCATTGTGCTGTTGCCCTATAATCTGGGAAATCAGTCAAGATCTGTTTATCTAGCCGAGTCTTTGCAATAAAAGTAAGATATGTCCAAGGTTACGTCCTTGGCCATAAGGAAGGCCATGCTTATCACTCGATTCGGCAACGGATAAGTTCCTCACACTCACAGATTATCTGCTCGGGAGTAACACTGTCGGCTTCACAAAAGCGGCAGCTTGCAACAGTTATAATTCGAGGTGCTTGTCATAGCCTTAATGGGCACTTCGCTGTCGAAGAAAATCGCAATGTAACACAACTTTTTGTGCGCACACAGCGCTCGTGCGTACACGAATTACATATGAAGCTATAAATAATAAAATATATAAAAAAAGACGTTTATTGGTAATCCTTCATTAAATTGAATTTAAATTTATTTCATATGAATGAGCTTAATAACTAACCAAAAATATTTTGTGCGAATTCAACTCTGTAAAGGCGCGAATTAAGCTTGTATGTAAGTAGGTAAGCTTGGTCATAGTGTCCTCAATGTGAGATATAGCATTTGTTTTACATCGCATTCAGCCAGCGCAAAGCGGTTCACAATTCGTACTTGTGTTACCGTCGAGGCTCATACCACTATCGAAGAGTTGCAACTCTTCAGTCTAATAAATAAAGGCGAAGGGATAGGTCTAAAGACCTGGATCTATGCCACCTGCACTCATAGTAACACGTTCCTCATTGCAAACACTTGCGAATGGTGAATTGATTGGTTTCTTCGATTCCAAATATTGGACAATTGAAGAGTCTCCTCTCAATCACTTACGTAAAAATGCTATGTGAAATCGAGTTAATGTGTACACGCAATGCACTGACAATATTATTCCTTAAAATTTTCCCCTACATATTTCTCTTCTTTCTTTTATTGCAGAACCGTACCACTTCATCTGCGCCAGATGATTTAATCTGAAACTGTCAAATACATACAATTTTAAACTCACGACACCCAGATTAGGCCGCAGATCAAGTAATCTGGCTGTAGTAATAATAGAAAGACATAAATTTTAAAAAAATATACCACAATTTGTTTTAGATCAGTTACTATAAGTACTTAATGATTAGGTAAAATAGAGCAATTATTCTGGTGGTGTTTTTCTACAAACAAAATGTACTGTTCACCCTAGAAATAGAGACTTTCGATGCGGGACATCCTGTATAATTTAACAGCATCTACAGCATTTACATATTTTCATATCTTAGGTGAATTATGTGAAAATCTCTTTAAATTATTAATTTACATATCTCTTTTTTTACAGTTTGCATCACTCCATGACTCCGGTATTGTTACAATTTGGACCCTAGTCAACATAGAAAATGACAAATGGACTGCGTTACGTCTGAACAAAATTGACAATTCGAAAATGGAATACAATTCTCCATCGGCCCGTTTCAAGCTAAACCAAAGCGCCATCTATAATTTGCACGACTACCTGAACAACAAATCATCCCGTCCGAAATCAAGTTTTGAAAAAACAAAATCCTATTTTGAAAACGACCTATTCAACGATAGTGCTCTCAGAGAACTTCAAGAGGCACACAAGAAAAACGAACCCGATCTGATTGGACTGCGTTTCACGGGATTCGATGTTGGTATCGAACGAATTTATATCTCAACGAATCGTGATTTCATAATATCATGTACGAAAACCCTAAAGTCGGAGAAATTCAAAAAGATAGTATTCGAGAATAGCAAAGGTCTTTTTGCAACTGCTTTGAAATTACTGTGGAACGAAGAGTACCTGATAGTGGGATTTTCAAATGGATCTATTATTGTATACAATTGCAATCCACAAAAGCCGGCAACAGATAGCAATGAAAATTCATCAGATAATTCAGGATGCACGACGCCCATGGTTGAGTCGAATCGCTTTAGCCAAAGTGAAATCGGAAAGTCGTGTGCAATTCAAAATATCGTTCGAAATGAACGGACTTCGACCGATGATCGTCCAGATAGCTGTGTATCATACATGAGGCCAAAAACTGCTGCTGGATTGTCCTTAACGGGTATCACGACTAAGATCTTTGATAAGCAGGTCCTTTTGGGAGGAACAGTTCTGCGCAAGGACCTCGTCAATTCCATCGAAGTAACGAATGATGGAAATAGACTGTTAGCTTTAACGGATGGCAATCTTAGGATTTATGATTTCACCACAAATTCGGAAATACACTGCAGTATGAATGGTAATATAAGGGAAATTGGAATGACCAAGGAGACATTTGGTTGTCAAAATTTGACGGTGCTCACCAAAGATGAAGACGTGCAAGTGCATATTGTCAAATAGCTAAAAAGCAACTTAGGCATAATAAATTTTGTTAATCATATTTTCTAGTCACGAAAAAATATTTAAAATCAACTTATTATTCTATTTGATGGATTGCGAATTAGATATATTACAGTTCTTTAATTTTTCTCTTTTTAAGGCAAATCCCAATTAAATATTAATTTGTTCAACCCTTTCCAATTTGTTGTCCAACGATATTAAACGATTTCCCAATTTTATAACCCCCCCCCCCCCCCCCCCTTTTTGTAGCTTGGACCTTTTTTGTTAAAAAATAAAAATGAAAATAAAACTAGGTTAAAATATCTACGAATTAAGGCTAAAACAAAACTTTTGGCTGTCATATTTATCGAGATAGAGCTATTAAGGCTCAATTCGCTAAACTAGCATTTCCGCATTTTCGCTCACAACTACACTAAAAACGGACCGGTTTGAACAGTATTAGGAACATTAAGCTGAAAATCGAGATATCTTTAACTTTTCGTTGGTATAAGTGGTGGCTGAAACACAGCTTGGCAGACCCCAATTAGCGCTAATGCGCCGTTTTGTAACCACAAACCTCGGCAAAATCGGCAAAACAGAGGATGCAAGGATGCGTAGATCCAACCGGAGGAGTTCAGGAAGTATGATAGCTCCCCGATCTTCACCCCCGATAGGTTAACAAGAAAGGCCTCACCCAATGCTCGATGTTTGGCCCTAGCAAAGGCCGGTGAGTGAGGGTTTCTTTCTCATCCTCATTTCCGCAGCCGCAGCAGTGCGGATTATAAAGGATGCCAAACCTTATTGCATGTTCTCCGATAGGCCAATGGCCTGTAACGACCGCCGTGAGCCTGGCGAGATCTCTACTGGACTTAGTTAATAGCTCAGATGTTTTCCTACTGTCATAGGAGAGCCATATCTTCTTTAATACGGCGCAGGTGGGCAGATTCCGCCATTTCGAATCCGCAACATTGATGTAGTAAGAGGAGATCTTGCTCTTAACAGTTCTCAGCGAAATACAAACAAATTCCGCATGAGAGCTTTCTAGGACGGTCCCCCTTCTGGCGAGCTCATCGGCTTTTTTCGTTTCCCTCAGTGTGTCTATGACCAGGTACCTAGAGCAGGGTTATATTGAGCCGTCTGCCAAGGCGAGTTAACTCTTCCCCACACCGCTCGACCAGTTTGGAGAAAGTACTCATCGAGTTCAATGCCTTGATAGCGGCCTGGCTGTCTGAGCAAATAGCGATGTTCTGGTTATCCGGTATATCTCTGAGAGTGAGACACGCCTTCATAATTGCGAGAGTTTCCGCCCGGAAAATGCTGGCATAGTCCGGGAGGCGATAACTCTCTGAGGTATTCATTGCTTCAGAAAAGATTCCTGCACCGACGCCGCCGTCCATTTTCGACCCGTCGGTGAAATCGTGATGTCAAAGTCCTTCACCACCTCGTCCCCCCTCCATTCAGCCCTGGTGGGGAATTTGGCAGAGAAGCTTCTATTAAACCTCTGTTTGGGCACAGTGAAGTCTGTTTTTACGTTGACCACATCTCGTGGCAACTGGTTGAAGATATTGCTATGGCCGTATGGCTTGGCAGTCCACGCTCCCGAGTCTCTGAGCCTGACTGCACTGCCCACCGCCAGCTGTTTAATAAAGAGGTCTATTGGTGGAAGATGCAGAATCACGTTAAGCGCTTCCCTCGGGCAAGTTCGCATGGCACCTGTAGTGCCAAGACATGCCGTCATTTGCAGCCTGCCAATTTTTGCTATGTTATATCCTCTAGCAAGTGCTGGCCACCAAACTAACGACCCATATGAGAGAATCGGACGGAATACTGCTGCGTACATCCAGAGGACCATATTTGGATTAAGGCCCCATCTTTTTCCGAAGGTTTTCTTACAGGCGTAAAAAGCGATGCAGGCTTTCTTCACCGGCACTTCAATATTTAACTTCCAGCTGAGTTTCGTATCTAAAATGACACCCAGATAGTTTGCGCTGGGTGATAGTTGGAGTAACTGACCGTTTAGTTTAGGGAGGATAAAATGCAGCACTTTGATTTTAGTGGTAAATAGCTTCAGTTCAGTCGTGCCTGGATTAACGCCCAGTCCACAGCTTGTGGCCCAGGCGCACACCATATCCAGAGCCCTTTCCATGATTTGACTTTTCACGGAGAGGCACATTCCTGACACTACTATTGCCACATCATCGGCGTACGCGACCACTTTAATCCCTTCCCTGTCAAGCCTTGTTAGGATTTTGTTGATGACCACTAGCCATAGTAGTGGAGAGATGACGCCTCCCTGAGGTGTCCCTCTGCATACAAATCTGGTTATAGCCATATAACCCAAGTCCGCATGAATAATTCTAGATCTTAGCAGAGTCACTATCCATCTGTCGATCCCTTCCTTTTCTCCCAAATCTGATAGGGCGTCGTGAATAGATTCGATGCTGACGTTGTTGAAAGAACCCTCAATGTCAAGGAAAGCTGATAATGTATTTTGCTTATACTGAAGGCTCTGTTCAATGGCACGCACCACGTCGTAGAGTGCCGTTTCTGTGGATCTATCTCTGATATAGGCGTGCTGTGACTTCGAGAGCGGTGAGCTTTCCAGGAATTGTCGGATGTGGAAGTCTAGGATACGCTCTAGCGTTTTGAGTACGAAGCAGGATAAGCTGATCGACCTGAAGTCCTTCGCACTTTCATGTCCTTTCTTCCTTACCTATGGTATGAATACGACTCGAACTCGTCGCCACAACTGGGGGAGGTGGTTAAGTCGGAGGCAGCTTCTACAGAACACCAGCCTGGGAACTACTAAATCTTGTAATTCTTGCAGCATAATGAGCAGTATGCCGTCTGGCCCGGGAGATTTGAAGGGGGAGAAGCTGTTGATTGCCCAGGATATTCTTTCCTCTGTGATAACGGATTGCACAAATTCACTCTGCACGCATTCCGCATCACTCGGTTCTGGGCTCTCTGTACAGGTTTCATTGCAGCCTGGAAAGTGTGTGTTTAGAAGGAGCTCAAGGGATTCAGAACTGGATTCCGTCCAACTGCCATTCGTTCTTTTCACTAAGGACGGATTGGAGTGCTCCTTGGACAGGATTTTGCTGATCCTTCCTGTGTCCTTGACATTATCCAGAGATTGGCAGAAGTCCTCCCACGTTTGGGCTTTAGCCGCTCTAATGACTTTTTTGTATATTTTTAGGCAGCCCTTATACGGCTGCCAGAACCTGTGCATGTTGCAAATATTGAAGATCTCCCTAGCCAGTTTCCTGAGCATTGAGAGGTCCTCGTTCCACCATGGGGGAAGAGTTGTCTTACTTCTTTTCGCCGGATATGAGATTTGGAAAGCTACTTTCATAGCTTTCTCAAAAGATTCAACCTCCTTGTCCATCTCCTCTACGGAGTCTATTCAGGGATTAGGTATATCACAGAGTTTCCCTGTAAACATCTGTTTGAACCTCTTCCAGTCGATCCTCCTGGGGTTTCTGTAAGGCTTTGGAGTCTCCCTGGAAACATTTCAACCAAAAAGTATCCAGTTGTGGTCCGAAAAGTATCTCAACTCGGATACTCTTCATTTTTCAACCTTAAAGATATTGTTGTCAGTTATGAGTGTCATATCTAGGACCTCTTCTCACCCTTCGTTGTATACAGAGCTTGAAAAGGCGAAGGTTATTACACACTACGAGGTTAGTGTTTAGAATGAAATCAAACAGGGACTCACCTCTATCGTTTATTTCGGTGCTCCCCCACAGTGTGTGTCGTGCGTTGGCATCACACTCCACCAGCACTCCAGGCCTTCCTGGATATGGTAAATGCTACAAGTTGCTGCAGCTCCTCTGGCGGTGCCGGTCTTCCATGGGCAATGTAGGCGAAGGAGATATATAGCTCGGCCTTCTGTGGAACCTCCGTTCTAACTATTGTTAGATTGGATGTGCTGAAATTAGAGCAGAGGAAGGCGTTAATGCACCTTTTGGCTAAAATGCAAGTTCGTGGTTTACCTTGGTACAGGTTACTTTTGTTGTAAAACAGATTGTACTGCTTATACATGAGTCCCTTGACTAAGTCAGCATGAATCCATGGCTCCTGCACAAGGCCGATATCGTTGTGGTTCTCTTTTAGGAAGACCAGCAGATTATCCGAGGCACTTTTAGAGTGCTTGAGGTTAATCTGCACTACCTTCAACATCGCTATTGTGGTTGTCTGTACCAATATCCATCTCCCTAAGCAGGGCGTTGGCTCCGTCCACCGGATCCAGTTCGCCTTCGGAGTTAGATCGGAAAACCTTTACTTTGGCATACCGCATGCCAAAGCGGAGTTTAAAATCAGCCTCCCCAAGTGCTGGCATGCACTCTTCGTTGATGAGGAGCAGGAAGGGTTGACTCTGCTTTTGGGGCTCCTCTGCCTTTATCACGTTCAAGTCGTACATCGGAACTTTTGGATTGTGCAGGCGTAGTCCCTGGAGAAGCTTTGGGCCCTCTATTGGCATGATAGGTAGCAAAATGCGACCCCTAGGTTTCTTCGGGATGTCCTTTTTCCGGGATGAGCTCGATCTTCGAGCCCGCCCAGTCGTCGCTGATCTTGATGACGCATTGACCCAGAAAATTATTCGAGAATTCATCCTCGCATTTGACTACTCGGTATCCTCTCACCGTCTCCGATGAGTCAAAGCAGGGTAGCGGACCTCCTTGATTGGTTAGTAAATAGTCAAGGACCAAATTGGACAGCTTCGCTTCGATCTTGACCCACACTTCTGTCGAGAGCTTACCACCGGTCGAGTGTCTGTCGACCAGGGCAACCTGTAGGTGATCTCTGACCACCCCACTCTAAGATTTGCTTGGCTTGCTGACCGAGCTGGTCCCTGGTTGGCTCATTGTAGCGACAAAGCTCGCTTGCTTAGCAACGTTGACCTTCTTTGCGTCTTGGGTCCCCTCATCTTGGGACCTGTTCCGCTTCGAGGTCTCTCGTTGTTCAGCCTGTTGTTCTTTGGTAACCAGGCGGTTTTTGTACTCATCAAAGACCGCCTGGTACTTTTCCTATCCTCCGCATCCTTTTCCTGAGCAGTACCGGCTAATTCATTCTTAGTGATCTTATCAAGAATGAATAGGGCCTTCTGATACTGGCTCTTCGGGATGATTTCTTCTTACGCCTCGGCTTGGTCTGGTCACTATGGCTGGTGCCCTTAAGCTCGGCCTTGGATGTAGATGGTTGTGGGTATAATTGGTTAACCGACACGGGAGTGCTATGGCTGGTAGTCACTGTATCGCTGAGAATAATTGGCTGGAGGCAAGTAGTTCGTCTTCCGACGAAAAGCTAAAGCCGAACATACACCATCCCGAATTCCTGTCCGGAAAAACTGATCAGGCCCGGCCTTCCGCCTTGAGGCGGCCGGATGGATAATTGGAAATCGATCTTATCGCCATAGAATGAAAGTATCTATCTATTGCATTGAATTGTACGGCATTTTACGCGGCTGCGTGACTGGAATGGATTTTCACTTTAGTTTATTTCAATAGACGAATGTATCTGAAGCTTGGCCATGGCAAGTCAAATGCCGTACAATTCAATCCAATAGATAGATACTTTCATTCTATGGCCATAAGATCAGATCGATTTCTAAATCCATCCACCCGCCTCAAAGGCCTGTCCGGCGGCCTGCACATGCCATTGACGATCCGGAATTCCTCAAGGCCAGACCTGATCAGTTTTTCCGGAGAAAAATTCCGGAACGGGTGTGGTGGAGGCCTGGTGGGAACGATTTTCCTTCCGGCCGCCTGAAAGGCCAATCCAGTCGCCTGAAGACGGCCTGAAACGGCCAAACACGACCCGAAATTCGTCAAGGCCGGGCCTGATCCGTTTTTCCGGATAGGAATTCCGGATGGTGTATGTTCGGCTTAAAGGTGGTCTCCTTGGACCGGTTGCTATTGGGGTCCATGTCCCTCGAGACCTGATTACACGAGTCCCGGTGAGCACCAGTTCGCTCCAAAGCGAATAGTTCGCAGCACCGCGTTCACACTCTCATCACAAACCGAATTTCGACTTAGAATTAACTTATTATTCTATTTGATGGATTGCGAATTAAATAAATTGCAGTTCTTTAATTTTTGTCCTTTTAAGGCAAATCTCAATTAAATATTAATTTGTTCGACCCTTCCCAATTTTTTGGTCCAACGATATTAAATGATTTCCCAATATTATAACCCCCCCACCCCCCTTCCCCTTAATAGCTTGGATCTTTTTTGTTTAAAAAAAATAGTTTGATAATTTATGAACTTTGTGACATAAAGTGTAAGGGACTGTAACGCATCTAAGAAATTGAAAAATCTGATTTTCACACAATATGGTATTCAAATCTCATAAATATTTGTATTGTTACTTTCCAAACAAACGGAAAATTATGTATTTTATGATTCAAATGAATAAAACGAAATTTAACTGTTTAAACACATTGCCTTTTCGTCTACAAAGTCCTAAAAATTTCCAATATTAATGCCAAACTATAAAGTAGTATCATAATTATTGTTTCATTCGATGCTTCCTTTAACATTTCTTCAAATTTTGTCCTTATTTTCTGTTTTGCACGACCGTCACAATTATTACCCTCCATTAAATCATTACCATCCTGCCGACTTGAAGGGTAAGTCCTAATCACATGCACTTGTCGCGTCCTTCTTCCCGATTTTTTGTTCGTCAATATCTATTTTCTGTACAATTCTTTTTATTGTTTCTTCATTTTTGTTGCGCATTAAGTAGTTACCACCGTTCCGTAGTTAAGTTGGAGCACACGTTATGTAGTGATTTCGATAAATAGCACCTGGCATTGTCTCATGCGTGCACACAATTAGCAGGCCAACCATTATCACGGGTGTTGTAATTTAGGACGAAACTTCTTTTTTTCAGGGGAAAGTAAAAAAGTTATTTAGTACTCGTAGTGAGAAATGTTTGAAAACAAAAAATGGGGCTGTATAGAAAAAAAAGTTTGGTACGGGCAATTATTCCAAGGAACTATTCGAAAAAAATTGTAAGGAAGGGTGAGTGTTAGGTTATTGCAATATTAAATATGTTGGAAAAAACAATTTCAGTCTGGAACATGTCAAACGGCAATAAATTGTCTTTTTTTTTGTTCATTGATCATTTCTCCATTATGTACATATATCAGAACGTATACTGTGACAATTATTTCAATTAGTGAAAGTGTCAAGAAATTAGGTTAATATATATAATTCTAGATTGTAATAATTTATTATTACAGCACACACTAAAAAAGATTTTGTTGTCTTAATTTTTACTTTTAATTTATTTAATCTCATAATTATGGGACAGATTAAACACAAAGTACGGGTACATTGAAAGACAAGTGAAAAAAAATTCTAGCTAAGACCAACGCGCGTGCAAGTGCAACTTTCAATCACGGAAAAGGTAGGGACGTTACTCAATCCTTGATCTGAAAAAAAAATCGAATATCATTGTTATACAGGCACGCAAAAAATATATATACAAAAAATATTATCAATTTGAGTACCCTTCAACATCCTGTGTATTTACAGTCGAACACATTTCGTTGTTGCATAAATCAGACTCACTTCCTGACACTGAATGTAACATACGAGTACTATCTGAACTGCAGTGTCTAAATTTTAATTCAAGTTTACGCCAAGCAAGAAGCCTTTCCTTTTTCGTTTTGCTTAAACACAATTTTGCAAAGGGTCCGATTGTTCTATAACCATTTTTCGTGTGCATCAAATATCCACAATTCTCCAATTGACGCAATGCTGTAGTTACTTGAGATGCTAAGTCGCCATCGATGTAAGGTCTGTAATACAGTTTTAAATGAACACTTAAGGTTAATAGTCTTCGGTTATCACGAAGAAGAACGCGAGCACAACCGAACATCAACATCGGGGACCTCGGCATTGAATTCATAGACGACTTCACATACCTGGGTAGCAAGGACGCTAACGAAATAGCCGAAATCAAGCAACGGATACAGATAGCAAGTAAGAATTTTTTCTCGATTCTCACAATAATCAAATCGAAGCATGTGCACAGAAATACGAAGCTTCGGATGAACAAAACCATTATACGACCCGTGCTATGCTATAGCTACGAAACCTGAACGCTAACTCATCATCACCATCGTGACGCGACAGCCCGACGTCCGGCCTTGGCCGCCTGAATCGTTGTCCTCCAATTCAGCCGGTCACGTGACCGCGCCCTCCAATCTTGGAAGCCAAGTAGTTGTTCGGCATCCGCAGATACTGAGCTCTCTCAACGAGCTCTCGGTCGCCTTCGAAGTCTCGCTACGTCGACTCGTCATCCGTTCATTACTCTTTGGCATGCGATCATCGTCCATTCGTTCTACATGCCCTGCCCATTGAAGTCGTTGTAGTTTGACGATTTTCAAAACTTCCAGCTCATCGTACAGTTCATACAACTCATGGTTGTACCGGATGCGCCATCCATCTCGATCGCAAACAGCCCCGAAAATTCGCCGCAGAACCTTCCGTTCGAATGTGTCTAGCATGTTTCCGCAGGCTTGAGTTAGGGTCCACGTTCGCAGCCATAGCATAGCACCGGTTGTATGATAGTTTTGTACACGCGGAGCTTCGTGTTTCTGTGCACATGTTTCGATCTCATTATGGGGGGAACCGCGGAAAAAAGTTTTATTAGCTGGCTGTATCCGTAGCTTGATTTCGTCCGTTTCGTTGGCGTCCTTTGACAAGTTGCAACCCAGGTATATGAAGTCGTTCACGAACTCCATGTTGAGCTCCCCCACATTGATCGTGCTGGCGTCCTTGTCTTCGATTGCATCATTATTTCTGTTTTACCCTCGCTGATACATAGTCGGTATTCATAGCCCAAGTAGCGTATTCCAGTGCTAGTTTGAAGATCTCGGCGCCAGTCCATCATCCTGCTTCAGACCAGGGCGTGTTTCAAATGGATCAGTAAGTCTATTATGGAGCCTGACCTGTGAGACGGAGTTGGCCATCGTCATCTTTACCAGTCGCACTAATTTTGCCGGTAAACCAAATTGCAGTTTGATGTTGTACAGTACTCCATGATCGATACTGTCGTATGCCTGCTTGAAGTCGACAAAGATTTCGTATATGTCTACGGTGAATTCCCAGCACTTCTGAAGTAGTGATGTGTAACACAGTAACGAGTCGCTCTTTTTGAACGACTCATCAGGATGAGCGAAAGATTCGGCACAACGACATAGCCTTCGAGTCGTTCAATTTAAGAATGACTCACTGTAAAATTAATTCCCAAACTAGCCCATCGGATAAATATTACCCAACGCATAACCAATCCATGCTCATTTCTCAATACATATAATGTACTACAATACATTCATTCACTCATATCCCATCCCAGTATCTATCTAAAAGCAAAACCACCATCTTTTATCTACCAAAGCAATCCCATCTAAATCCATTCGTATTCATCTCTATGCAGTATGCAATGCACGCATTGTGTATACATACTTCTAAATATATACGCAACAACCCATGCTGACTGCAAATGCAAACATTTCAAAAATAATTTACTTACGTCGCGTCCCACCGCACAGCCAAGTTTCTCCAAATACAGAAAACAATCCCAACATTCTAAATCAAAAGTATTCGTCTTACGTATCATCATCTCAAGCTCAACTTTAGATGAAACCAAACAAAAACCCATAGCTTCCACTTGCACTACAGCTACAGTGTAAAGCAGCGTTCTGACGGGGCCAATACATGACATCGTGGCACGCTTTCGATCTCATGCTTGTATCGAGCGTGGACTGGAAAGGGAACTGCTTTTGCCTTGGGCTGTGGACCGTTCACACGACCACTATTTAGTTTATCCCATAAATCATTCTGTTTCAAGCAATTACACCACTACTATACCCTAGTTTTAAATAAACTATTTTGTGGCCATAACTTCTAAAATATAAGGAATTTCGCATTTTTGACACCATTTTGACCCCCCTTTAGATCCCCCATCCGGGCTGAGGAGCATCCATCCCCACTATTTGGATGCTCCTCAGCCCTCTCCCTCCCTATCCCTCTCCCTTCTCTATGTAAAATTCGTTCAAAAAGAGCTTTACAAAATCGTACCGCACAATAAGATTCGTTCAAAAAGAGCGACACGTTCAAAAAGAGCGACACGTTCAAAAAGAGCGACACGTTCAAAAAGAGTCAAAAGAGTCAATTGACTCTTTTCGAACGAATCTTTTTGTGCGGTTCGATTTTGTATCGCTCTTTTTGAACGACTCTTTTTGTGCGGTTCGATTTTGTATCGCTCTTTTTGAACGAATCTTTTTGTGCGAGTTGATTTTGTATGCCCGCCCCAGATTGGCTGCCCCGTTTTCATGGGAAATAGTGGTCCTATCGGGCTTGCTCGAACTAAAGGGTATTGGGGGGTCGTTAAGTCCGAATCTGGGGTCAAAAAAGAGAAAAGAAATTGGAGTCGCCCATCCTAGGCTGGCAGCCTCGTTTTCATGGGAAATAGTGGTCCGATCGGGCTGGGTCGAACTAAAGGGTATTGGGGGTCGCTAAGTCCGAATCTGGGATCAAAAAAGAGAAAAAAAATTGGGGTCGCCCATCCTAGGCTGGCAGCCCCCTTTTCATGGCAAATAGTGGTCCGATCGGGCTGGCTCGAACTAATGGGGATTTGGGGGTCGCTAAGTCCGAATCTGGGGTCAAAAAAGAGAAAAAAAAATTGGGGTCGCCCATCCCAGGCTGGCAGCTCGCTTTTCATGGGAAATAGTGGTCCGATCGGGTTGGCTCGAACTAAAGGGTATTGGGGGGTCGCCAACTCCGAACATGGGGTCAAAAAAGAGAAAAAAAAATTGGAGTTGCCCATCTACGACTTTTATTGAATATGTTATTAACCAAGTTTCAGACTCTTTGCATGACCCTTTTTGAACGACTCTTTTAGAACGACTCATTGGAAAGAGTCAGAGCTTATGTGCTGGCACAGTGAAAAGAGTCATTATGCCCATCACTATTCTGAAGCATCAGTTTTCAAGTAAAGAGCTGATCGGTTTTGAAGCGACCAGGTCTGAGACCGCCTTGATGTTCGCCAATGATTCGTTCTGCGTACGGTTTTATTCTATTTTCCAGAATATTTTATAGGACGTACAAACTAGTGATATGCCCCTGTAATTCTCAAACCGCAATTTATCCCCCTTTTTGTGAATTGGACAGATGATGCTTCTGCGCCAATCGTCTAGGATCACCTCGTCCTCCCATAACGCAGGAGTAATTAATGCATGGCAGTAACTAGACCCGTTCCACCGAATTTTTCCAGTTCAGCTGAAATCTCGTCAGCACCCGGCGCTTTATTTGATTTAGCGACCGCAACGCAAGATCAAGTTCCTCTACTGTCGGGGGTTGTATGGGTTAGCCTTGATCAACAATATCGTTAAGAACTTCTTGTGTGGGGTTGTTATATGGTAAAATAGATTCAGAAGCTCTTCAAAATAAGAGGCCCATCGTTTGTTAATGCTATCAGTGTCGCTGGTGATGTTTCCAACCTTGTCCTTACAGAGGCTAGTCCTGGGTTGATAGCCGTTCCTTATAGTACTTACTAGTTTGTACGCTTGTCTAGTGTTCCTATTAGCTAAGTGCTCGTTAATATTCAGCAACTGCTCGTCAAAGTATTTAAGTTTCTTACATCTAATTATTCTGTTCAATATTCGCGGTAGCTTGTCGTATTTTTCTCTTTTGGCTCTGATTCTTCCCTGAATCCATTGTCTATAGGCCTCCTTTCTCGCGTCAAGTGAATTTTTGCATTCTTCCTCGAACCAGTCATTTCACGCTCGCCGGGCTTTATATCCCACGACCTTCTCTGTGGCCTCTTTGAGTTCTTCCCAGAACCAATGGACGCCTATATTGCTGATGTTGTCAAGCATGGGTGATAGTCTTTCCTCAAGGGCGGCATTATACGCCACCGCCGTAGCATCGCTCAGAAGTTTATCAACTGCAAAGATTTTGGGAGAGCCGATTCTCGATATCTCTCGGTATACTGAAGAAATTCTACATCTGTAGGTCGTCTTCACCAAGTGATGATCTGAGTCACAGTTTGTTCCTTGATAGGAGCGAACATCTATCACACTGGACGCCCATATCTTGTAAATAAGGACGTGATCAATTTGGTTGACGGTATGTATGTCTAGAGATTTCCAGGTCTGCTTGTGAATGCGTCGACGAGGGAAATACGTTCAGCTTACGACCAGATTCCTACTGCAGGCGAAGTCGGTAAGTCGCTGGCCGTTGTCGTTACACTTTTCATCGAGACTGTGACCTCTCCAGTGGTCCCCCGGTGTTAACTTTCATTTCCGACTTTCGCGTTAAAGTCTCCCAGCAGCAGTTTGACGTCATTTGTTGGAAGTGAGTCGAAGAGAGTCTCACGGCGGGCGTAAAACTCGTCCTTTACTGTGTCTTCTTTAACTTTTTACAGTGGAGAGCGTGCACATTGATGAGCCAGAGGTTGTAGAATCTAGTCTTAATGCGAATCGTATACAGCCGTTCATTTATGGGTTTGAAGTTTGAGGTGATTGTTTACTATAAATGCTACTCCAAACTCCTTGTGGCCCGATGGTTTGCCACTTGTAAAAATTGTGTGCGATTTCTTGTCATTGATCTCGCTGCCAAGCCAATTTGTTTCCCGAACTGCAGTAATGCTCAATTTGTACTTTTCGACCTGTTGAAGGAGGGCCGTCTCGGCCCCCGGTACATTCCAGGATCAGAAAGACTAACCCTAACTCTAGCCTCCGAAGACATGCTAAACACATTTCGGTGAATTTTCGGAGTAATTTGTGACCGAAATGGATGGCGCATCCGGTACAACCATGAGCTGAACAAACTGTACCATTTGCTGGAAGTTTCGAGAATAAGGGGCTGATCAGATACAACGAATGGATTATAACCGCATACCTAAACGAAACGACGCATCAGCGGAGCTAGCCTGCGAGGAAAACCGAGAGCTTGTTGGCAAAACTTAGTAAATCCTGACGCTGAACAACTTCTGGGTTTCCGAAATTGGACACTTGACCGAGATAATTGGCGAAAAATGACCTCGACGGCCAAGACCCGATGCTGATGAAAGTTAACAGTCCATCAGGTGATTTTATTGTAGTTTTTTTTTAGAATAAAAACACACTTACTGTTTTCTTAAATATTCGATTATATGGCATTTCTCCACTCCTTTGTCAAACATGGAAATTTGTTGGAGCTTCCTTACCACGTCCAGAACGCATAACGAAAACCGATTGAAATATTCATAGGGCAATTTTTCAGTTGCGGTATTGCTTGTTTCGTAAGTCTCCATTCTAAATACGAACAAAATATATGGGTGTCACCCGTATAATTAATTAAATTAACTAAAGCTGCTAAGCAACTTGTAAATGTGAAATCCAATACGGAAGACTATGGAGAAGTAGGAGTGAAGAACTATTCGAATTTTATATTAATGTTCCGATTTTAGCAAATTTGATATAAATTTGCGAATTAATAACAAAAAGCTTGCTAAGTTTCGAACTATTTATATTTTTATTCTAGTCCAGTAATCGCCTGTCAGTTAGGGTAGGTAGGATCCAGGAACAAAACAAAGATTTTTTTTTCAATTCTGGCTGATATATTTTAGGTGCTGAATACGAACTTCAACTTTGACACCTCAAAACCAGTCCGAAGCGTATATACCCTAGACTTGTACAGACCTAGTGGTGATACCAAAAGTCCCGATTGGCAACGACCATATGCATTAAAAGTGGGTCTCCTATATGGCCAGTTCATAGGAGAGGTTGGCACTCATTCAGTGGAATCTTGACCATTCTCAAAATCAATTAACTAACCCATTCTACAAATATTTGTCGAATTTTTCAAGTCGCTAGCTTCATTCTATCGAAAATTAACGCTTATTTGAAGTTTCACTTGTAGGGGAGGTAGGGGTTCCTTGGGTCGGATCTTGCCCAGCATTTCCACCAACCAATTAGATCCCCCTACAAACATTTAAACAAAATTTCAAGTCTCTAGCTTCACTCTATCGAAAGTTATCGCTTATTTAAATTTTCTTTTGTAGAGGAAGTAGGGGTTTCGTTGGTCGGATTTTACGTATTTTCAACATTAGCCGACTGGATCATACTACAAACATTTGACAAAAATTTCAAGTCGCTAGCTTTATTTTGTTGTAAGCTATCGCTTATTTTAAGTTTCATTTCTAGGGGAGGTATGGGTTCCTTAGGTTGGATCTTGCCCATCTTTAGTGCCAACTAACTCAATCTCACTTTCAACATTTGACCAAAATTTCAAGTTGCTGGCTTCATTCTATCAAAAGTTATCGCTTCTTTGAAGTTTCATTTGTAGGGGAGGTGGGGGTTCCTTGAGTCGAATCTTGCCCATTTTCAATACCAACAAAGTAGGTCTTATTAGCAACATTCTTTCAAATTTTCAACTTGCTAGTATCATTTTTTCGAAAGTTATCGTAATTAAAGGAATATTTAATTTTTTGAAATTTGTAGGAGAGGTAGGCGTTCCTTTGATCTGATTATGCCCAACTTACAAAACCTTAAGCAGCTTCTCACTTCAAGGTTACATGCCAAAAATGAGGTGTCTACGTGAATTGGTTCAGGAGTTATAGACAAAAAACCTGAAAAGTAGGGTAGTACGGGATTCTTTGTAAGAAAATTACCATTAGTTTTCAACTGATCAGTTTTATTTTCCCAGAAGAATATGAAATTACCCTCATGAGTAATCTACCAAAGCTAGAGCTTTTCATGTTTCTTTAATCGGGAGTTATACATACATTTATGTATTTTACATATGTAGGGGAGGTAGGCGTTCTCTTGGCCTGATCATGGCCATTTTCAATACCATCCAACTAGATCACACTTCCAACATTTGACGGAAATTTCAAAACTCTAGCTTCATTTTATCGAAAGTTATCGTGCGAACGGACAGACAGACGGACAGACAGACAGACAGACAGACGGACAGACAGACATGGCTAAATCGAATCAGGAGGTGACCCTGATCATTTATATATATACATTGCTATACCTCCGGAGCCTCCTTTAAGGTGTTACATATTTCTGTCGTGACAAAAACAATATACCCTATACTATAAGTCTAGGGTATAAAAATAATGCGTATACAATGTAACTCAATATTAGGCGCATTCTTGCTTTCCTTAACCTGTATAGGTTAGTGAAATAACACGCAATACAACAAAAATGCTCCCCTATATAGGCTAGCGCTTAACCCAGTAATTTATTGAGAGCCGATTCTGACCTGGATAGCGCACAAGTAAAACTTTTATTTAGGACGCATCTAGCGGTTGCTAGAAGAAACTACTCGGAATCAATTAGTTTCTTCTATTACAGTTGCATTTGAGTAATGCTTGCTCTTGATGTATCCGTAATAGAATTTTCAATATTTTTCAAGAGTGTGATTGTGCCACCAATTAAAATCCAAACTTTATCTGAGACAAAATCCATTTCATGTCAAATACAAACATGCTTTTACCCTGTATCATCGTATAAATGTTTTTTTTTTGCGCAAAAGCTCGGGTTAACTACCCTTGACCTGGATAGTTGCAAAAGAACGCGCCTATTAATGATTTTCTTGAATATGTTTAGACAAAACGTTCATGCTCAATTATTGATTTTAATTTTACTAATGAATTTTCCAGAGTAAATAAAAAGTATAAAATAATTTCGATAATGTACAATAAGTCACTAATTTTAATAGAGTGTGTTTCGGGTAGTTACTATCTAAAATCGTGCCTATTCCGTGATTATTTGATGTTACTCTTGTAACACCTGATCATCAGAAATCCTCAAATTTACAAGGCAGTATAGTGTAGGGGCAAAGACCTTTTCCATAGTCCTCCGCGTGGGCGCCCCCTGGTAACGGCAGTGTATCAAATCGCTGACGGCCAATGTCTTAGCGATAAGACAGTTTGGAAAAGGCAGATAGCTGTAGCCTGAATGGCTGACGAACACCTAAGCGTCTCAGGTCTAGTAGGATGGATTGACTTGCGTAGTTGGACCTGCTACATAGTTGTGTGAACTCCAGCACGTTTATTAAACCATCTGAAGCAGCTATCTCCGAGGCCATCCCCTGAATGGGGTTAAGCGACGTGCTGACAACTCGTCCTTGTAAAAACCACTCCATGTCAAGAAACCTGGAACAAAAGCCTCGGATTGGACGGATCAACAACGACGACCACGCAAACGAATAAAGGATTATTCTTTCGGATCCTGGAATGTACGCTCCCTGAACAAACCGGGGGCCGAGAAGGCCCTCCTTCAACAGGTCGAAAAGTACAAACTGAGCATTACTGAAGTCCAGGAAACAAATTGGCTTGGCAGCGCGATTAATGACAAGAAATCGCACACAATTTTTACAAGTGGCAAACCATCGGGCCGCAAGGAGTTTGGAGTAGCATTTATAGTGAACAATCACCTCAAACCGCATATTACTGACTTCAAACCCATAAATGAACGGCTGTGTGCGATTCGCATCAAGACTCGATTCTTCAATCTCTGGCTCATCAATGTGCATGCCCCCACTGAAGTTAAAGAAGACGCAGTAAAAGACGAGTTCTACGCCCGCCTTGAAACTCTCTTCGACTCACTTCCAACAAACGACGTCAAATTGCTGCTGGGAGACTTTAACGCGAAAGTCGGGAATGAAAGCTGGCATCGGGGGACCACTGGAGGCCACAGCCTCCATGAAGAATGTAACGATAACGGCCAGCGACTTATAGACTTCGCCTGCAGCAGGAATCTAGTCGTAAGCTCTACGTGTTTTCCGCATCGACGCATTCACAAGCAGACCTGGAAGTCTCCAGACGCACATACCGTCAACCAAATTGACCACGTCCTCATTTGCAGGAGATGGGCGTCTAGTGTCATGGATGTCCGCTCCTATCGAGGAGCAAACTGCGACTCAGATCATCACTTGGTGAAGACGACCTACAGATGTAGAATTTCCTCAGTGCACCAGTCAAGAATCAGCCCTCCCAAAATCTTTGCGGTTGATAAGCTCTTGAGTGATGCTACAGCGGTGGCGTATACTACCGCCCTTGAGGAAAAACTATCACCTATGCTACACAACATCAGCAACACAGGCGTCCATGGGTTCTGGGAAGAACTCAAGGGTACCATCAAGGATGTCGCAGAGAAGGTCGTGGGATATAAAGCCCGGCGAGCGCGAAATGACTGGTTCGACGAAGAATGCAAAAATTCACTTGACGCGAAAAACGAGGCCTACAGACAATGGATTCAACGAGGAACCAGAGCCAGAAGAGAAAAATATGACGAGCTACGGCGAATATCGAATAGAATAATTAGACGTAAGAAACGTAAATACCTTGACGAGCAGTTGCTGAACATAAACGAAAACTTAGCTAATAGGAACACCAGACAAGCGTACAAACTAGTAAATACAATTAAGAACGGCTACCAACCCAGGACTAGCCTTTGTAAGGACAAGGATGGAAACATCATCAGCGACACCGATGGTATTAACAAACGATGGGCCTCTTATTTTGAAGAGCTTCTAAACCGACCATCTAACATCCCCACACAGGAAGCTCTCGACGATATTGTTGATCTAGGCCCACCCATTCAACCCCCGACAGTAGAGGAAGTTGATCTCGCGTTGCGGTCACTAAAACGAAATAAAGCGCCGGGCGCTGACGAGATTCCAGCTGAACTGCTAAGATTCGGTGGAACGAGTCTAGTTGATGCCATACATCAATTACTCCTGCGAGTATGGGAGAACGAGGAGATACCAGACGATTGGCGCAGAAGCATCATCTGTCCAATTCATAAAAAGGGAGATAAACTGCGGTGTGAGAATTACAGGGGCATCTCACTAGTTTGTACGTCCTATAAAATTTTGACGAAAATTCTGGAAAATAGAATAAAACCGTACGCAGAACGAGTCATTGGCGAATATCAAAGCGGTTTCAGACCTGGTCGCTCCACAACCGATCAGCTCTTCTCAGTCAAACTGATACTCCAGAGGTGCTGGGAATACAACGTAAACGTATACCAAATCTTTGTCGACTTCAAGCAGGCATACGACAGTATCGATCGTGGAGTACTGTACAACATCATGCTGCAATTTGGTATACCGGCCAAATTAGTGCGACTGACAAAGATGACGATGACCAACTCCGTATCACAAGTCAGGATCCAGAATAGACTTACTGATCTATTTGAAACACGCACTGGTTTGAAACAGGGCGATGGACTGGCTCCGACGCTCTTCAACCTAGCACTGGAATACGTTATTCGGGCCATGAATTTGGACAACAGCAAGACGCTACTCATCAAGTCGACACAATTAGCAGCGTACGCCGACGACATCAACATCATGTCCCGAAGATTGGCTGACGCAGAAGAACTTCTGCATACGCTTGATACCGCTGCAAAGGATGTTGGATTACGTATTAACGAGGGTAAAACTAAAATAATGATGCAATCGGTGACAAGGACACCTGCACAACCAAGCATCAATGTGGGGGACCTCAACATCGAGTTCGTGAACAACTTCATTTACCTGGGTTGCAACCTGTCAAGGGACGCCAACGAAACTGACGAAATCAAGCGACGGATACAGTTAGCTAATAAGACTTTTTTCTCGGTTCTCCCCATAATGAAATCGAAACATGTGCACAGAAACACGAAGCTCCGCGTGTACAAAACCATTATACGACCAGTGTTATGCTATGGCTGCGAAGCATGGACCCTAGCTCAAGCCTCCGAAAACATGCTAGACACTTTCGAACGTAAGGTTCTACGGCGAATTTTCGGGGCTGTTTGCGATCGAGATGGATGGCGCATCCGGTACAACCATGAGTTGTATGAAATGTACGATGAGCTGCAAGTCTCGAAAATCGTCAAACTACAACGACTTCAATGGGCAGGGCATGTACAAAGAATGGACGATGATCGCATGCCTAAGAGAGTAATGAATGGAGAACGAGTCGACGGAGCGAGACTGCGAGGACGACCGAGATCTCGTTGGGAGAGCTCAGTAGGTGTGGACGCCGCGCAGCTGCTGAGCTCCCAAAATTGGAGGACGCGGTCACGTGACCGAGATAATTGGAGGACAATGATCCAGGCGGCCAAGGCCCGACGTCGGGCTGTCGCGCCACGATGATGATAGTGTAGTAGCTTTGAGTTGTAATGGCAAACCGCGCAAAACTATCTCATTTTGACCTATACACCCGCCTTTCATAAATAATACTACTAGTCTACTACTACTACTATACCTTAACCCCTTGACGGGCATAGCGCATCAACTACTACTGGAGTTCGCGACTCGCCCGAAGACTTTCCAAGAACGTGTGTGTTTTCTCGTCCACCGATATTCGCCACAAGATTCTAGGACGTCCCCTTTGTCGGCCTCTATGGCAGTCCATCTCATAGCACGTCCAGCATTACGCAACGTGTGTTCTATCCACTGACATTTTCGGCTCCGTATCAATTCCTGAATTTGAAGTTTTACGTTTGATATTGGCTAAGTTCATATCACACAACAGTTAGCATACTGTTGCCAATTTGTTTTATGAACTCTCTCCACTGAGTTTTTGATGGACGCAACATGCTGTGAAAAATGTCATTTTCTCCATCACAAAAATTTCTCCGCTGGCTAGGACCATTGAACGCAGCCATCAAAATTTGGTATGTCAATACACTCATTATCATCGACCCATGAAATTGTTAAAAAAAAAGAAAAAACACCAGTCCGAAGCGTATATACCCTAGACTTGTACAGACCTAGTAGTGATACCAAAAGTACCCAATTGGCAACGATCATATGCATTAAAAATGAGTTTCCTATATGGCCAGTTTATAGGGGAGGTTGGCACACATTCAGGAGGATCTTGGCCATTCTAAAAATCAATTAACTAACCCATTCTACAAATATTTGTCGAATTTTTCAAGTCGTTAGCTTCATTCTATCGAAAGTTATTGCTTATTTGAAGTCTGACTTGTAGGGGAGGTAGAGGTTTCGTTTGGTGAATCTTGCGCATTGTTAATAACACTGGTTGTTATCTAGATCCCAGTGCAAATATTTTACCAAAATTTCAAGTCACTAGCTTAATTTTATCGAAAGGTATCGCTTATTTGAAGTTTCACTTGTAGGGGTGGTAGAGGTCCCTTGGATCGGATCTTGCCCATCATTGCTACCAATCAATTAGATCATGCTACAAACATTTAAAAAAATTTCAGATCTCTAGCTTCACTCTATCGAAAGTTGTCGCTTATTTGAAGTTTCATTTGAAGGGGAAGCAGGGGTTTCTTTGGTCGGATTTTACGTATTTTCAGTATTAGCCAACTGGATCCTACTACAAACATTTGACCAAAATTTCAAGTCGCTAGCTTTATTTTGTCGTAAGTTATCGCTTATTTAAAATTTCACTTCTAGGGGAAGTAAGGGTTCCTTAGGTCGGATCTAACCCGTCTTTAATGTCAACTAACTCAATCTCACTTCAAACATTTGAAATTTCAAGACGCTGGCTTCATTCTATCAAAAGTTATCGCTTATTTGAAGTTTCATTTGTAAGGGAGGTAGGAGTTCCTTGGGTCAGACCTTGCCCATTTTCAATGCCAACTAACTAGATTTTACTGCCAGCGTTCTGCCAAATTTTCAACTTGCTAGTGTTATTCCATCGAAAGTTATCGTAATTAAAATAATATTTAATTTTTTTAATTTTGTAGGGGAGGTAGGCGTTCCTTTGATCTGATTATGCCCAACTTACTTAAACCCAAGCAGCTTCTCATCTCAGGGTTAAATGCCAAAAATTAGGTGTCTACGTCAACTGGTTCAAGAGTTATGGACAAAAAACCTGAAAAGTAGGGTAGTACGGGGCTCTTTGTAAGAAAATTACCGTTAGTTTTCAACTGATAGATTTTATTTTTCCGGGGGAGTATAAGATTACCCTCACGAGCAACTACCAAAGCTAGAGCTTTTCACGTTTATTCAGTCGGGATTTATAAATACATTTAATTATTTTACATATGTGGGGGAGGTAGGCGTTCTCTTGGCCTGATCATGCCCATTTTAAATACCAATTAACTAGATTATACTTCCAACATCTGACCAAAATTTCAAGGCTCTAGCTTCATTCTATCGAAAGTTATCGTGCGAACAGACTGACGGATAGACAGACAGACATGGCTAAACCGAATTTATATATATATTGTACATTGCTATACCTCCGGAGCCTCCTTTAAGATGTTGCATATTTCCGTCGTGACAAAAACAATATACCCTACAATAAAAGTCTAGGGTATAAAAAGTAGGAATTTAGCGCGACGGGAACTTGAACCCGGATCGTATGGTTACTATTCCGGCGCGCTACCGACTCAGCCAAGCAGCTTCTGACGAGACTTGTTCTTTGTGTATGCTATGTAGTCTACATCAAAAGCACTGAATGCGAATTGAGAATTTATACACAGGAATGTGGTTACGCAATCCACAGATTCTACGGTTTTATCCCACACCGCGCCATGGCACATAAAAAAAAACAAAAACATTTTGCTCGTGGCGGAACTTGAACCCGCCACCTCTCGAATTAGAGATCAACTCTCTACTTATCAAGCTACCACAAACCTCATTTAGTATTTCGGTGAAAAATGTAAAAAAAAGTCATCAACTACTTAGCTGATGACGTCGTGAGGAATTTGTAAATTACTTTCATTAAATATTTCATCAGTTGATGCGTGACGGTATGTTAAGCAGGGTATCTATCTTCTACAGGATACTGATATGATTTTATGAACGCTGACTTATATATTTGGGATTATTTGACAGGTAAAATGTAAAAAAAATAATCCCCAAACAATTCAGTTTCTGAAAGCATTGGCTAAGTTCATATCACACAACAGTTGGCATACTGTTGCCAATTTGTTTTATGAACTCTCTCCACTGAATTTTTGATGGACGCAACATGCTGTGAAAAATGTCATTTTCTCCATCACAAAAATTTCTCCGCTAGCTAGGACCAGCATATGATGACAATCCTGAAATGACACTCGCGCTGTCATATTCATACGATTTTTCGACAGTAGTCAGTTTTGAACTGCAAATTTGACAATTGATGGATGACTAGATGCGAGTGCAGTTCAGAACACAACAACGTATTGCAATGCTGTTTCGATACTGTTGCCACAGCATGTTGCGATTCCGCTGTGTGTTATGAACTTAGCCATTGTTTCAGAGAAATAGAGCCAGTGAAAAAAATGTTTCTTTAAGTGCTCCTTTTTTAAAAATTGAGGCTTTGATTATTTAAGCAAGGCATATTATTTTTAATTATACATTAAAAATAAAGTATAAAAAAATCTTTAAAAACAATTGAAATTATTTGAAATCGTCGGCAAATATGGGACATTCAGTATATGGGCCAATAGTTGTTCAGTCCCGAGCCCGGATTTTCTCTCTACGGCCCTGCATGTTAAAACACAGACCTTTGCATCGACACACCAACAACATTGACATTTTAAAGAACTATTCTAAAATATTTTAAGTAGTGTAATATAGAAAATCTCTCTCTCTCTCAATTGCCCTAACCCCTTGTGAGGCATAGCGCGTCAACTGTTCCAGGTGACATAGTTGGCGTTTCTCGGCATAAACTTGTTTCGGAGAATGTCGCTAGCATTCACCTCCTGCACATCCATGGCTACGAACGTCGTCATGGACGGGATTCGAGCCCGAAACGCCGGTAGTCAAACATGAGACTGATGCCTCAACACACTTCGCTACCGGCCGCCCCATAGAAAATACTGATGGTAAAGTATCTTTATTAAAAGAAATTTTAATAAAACTTTTATAAGATATCCTCTACAAAGGACTTTTATAGTGTAATAGCCGCCTAATACAAATGACTATTGACCATCGTAAAAATACCATAAATCGTGGAATCCGGATATCAATCACTACTTCCCTAATTCAATAACAATTTATCGTCTTTTCACTTATTAACCTCTTTCTTCAAACATTTAGCACACGAACTCCGATCCAGCAAATAAATAATTAATTTCTCCACCAAAATAAAAATTATGAAAATGGAAAATAAAAATTACCATTTCCGCCCTCAAATAGATTCACCATTGAAAGATATATCGTTTCGTTAAAAATATATGAGGGATGAGCTCCCGAGGGAAGACTCCTGTATAATTATACCACAGTCTATAAACTTGGGAATCAAACACCTGGAAGTAATAGTTACTATGTAACCTGTCTCTGTTATTAGTTGACAGAATGAATCCTTTTTCCCCTATTCACTTTTTTTATTACGGATGTCCTTTCTTTCTTTTGTCAGGTGGGCATCGGTTATAGATGATTTATATCAATATGAAAAAATAGCTGGGGTCTTTGGATGAGTGACTCCGACCTGTGAATATTACAAACGGGTTCTATTGAAAATGTTTGCGTAACAAAGTGGTGCCCCAGAAAGGGGTGTATATCCGTATATTGCATATGTCTATCGATTTTTGGCGATGGAAAAGTTTTTAGATTTTTTAGATTTGTGAAAATATAATTTGTGCTACCAGAATCAGAGTAGAATTGATTACATTATTTTAGGTACGCATATCCAAACACCGCCTATTTTATTTCTTTTCCAAACCGCCCTCAAAATAGATCTCTCTAATTCCTACCGGAGCAAATCCGTTGCCTTCTCATAAATCCCAAACCAACCCCTAACTTGGTTGCTCTACAACAATATTTCCCTCATCATAATCTTTTGATCTGATCATTAGTTCAACTGACCTGGGCATGTTTGACCAGTACACTAAAGGGCGGTCCTAATAATTAAAATCTCATACTGGAATGGGTTAAGCTCTCAATAATACATGACCGACAGAAAATTACCGACTTTATTCAACGTTCATAACAGGCGGTCTCGTTGCAAGTACTAGCATCAACGATTATGATGTGGCAGGTCGTACTATTCGAACCAGTGTATTCGAAAATAGGGACAACATTTCAGTGCACAGCTATTTCCCAATAGAGGCAACATTATGTGAAATCTGTCATATGTCGCTGATGGGGTTATGTCCATCGAGTATAATTGTAGGATAGGAGAGAGTATTCTTTGAAAGGATAATGTTGAACGTTAGGAAGGCAGAAAATATTGCAGCATGACTGGGAAAAGGTCGATACAATCTTACTATAACTTAATATTGAGAAATCTGAGCGGGGATTTTACCCTATCGTTGCCCTGAACCATTCCACTTCAAAATTATGTGCCAAGATCGCCAGACTGTAATCAGACTGGGTTTTATTCAGATGCCCCTGGGGACAGAGCCTAAGGTTGCATAGTGACCGTGAAGATCGAACAGTGCCATCTGGCAAAGAAACTTTTCCTCTTACGAGTACTTTATTTGCTACATCCGTTGGTAAGCTAATGTCAGCTTTTTGGGTGCCGCCATATACCTTTCTGGTCGTTTTTTCAGCTTCCGGTTGTAAATTCACTTCTAGCCGTCCGAGAAACGCTGCGCAAATTTCCTCTTTCGTTGCGATCTCGTCGGGATCATGACACTCAATTCATGTTTCCTGGCGCAGCATTTTCACTTCAGCTGTATTCCCCAGGACTTCAGCCACACTCTGGTACGTTTCTGCTGAAATATCGCAGTTGGCCTTCATCTTGAAAAGGAGATTGCCTTTTAGAGTTCGTCTTATTTGACTGACATTATTCCCAAGGCTGAGCCAGCCTTAAAAAGGGCCACTAGAGTGTGGCTGAAGCCCTGGGGAATGCAGCTGAAGTGAAATTGCTGCGCCAGGAAACACCTCGACGAGATCACAACGAAAGAGGAAATTTGCGCAGCGTTTCTCGAACGGCTAGAAGTGGATTTACAGCCAGAAGCTGCAAAATCGATTAGAATGGCATATGACGGTACCCAAATAGCTACCATTAGCTTACCAACGGATGAAGCAAATGAAGTACTTGAAAGAGGAAAAGTTGCGGAACGGCCTATAGAGTAGTTATGAAAAAGCTGAGCAGTTACCAACAAATACCCTAAATGAAGTACCGTCTTCTACTAAATCGTTCAGTTTCAGTTCTCTTCCCCCAGATTGCGTTAAAAAAACAGTGAAAGCCAGGAAATGATCCATGAAGAGCAGATACCGGCATTAACTGACAGAAAGATTTTGGATATCGTTTCCAGAATAGGTGACAATAAAGCACCAGGCCCTGATGGCATTCCAAACGAAGTGTTGAAAGTAGCAATTGTCACGGTTCCCGGGAATTTCATCAGTGCTTTTGAATCCTGTTTGCAAGAGCGAGTTTTCCCTGCTGTATGGGAAAAACAAAGATTGGTTCTGCTACCTAAACCCAACAAACTGCCGGGCGAACCATATCGTCCAATTTGCCTGCTAGACACCGCGGGGAAGGTGCTGCAACGAATAATTTTCAGCAGACTAGCTGCCGTCATAGAGGAAAAAGGAGCACTGTCGGCCCGACAGTTTGGTTTTCGAAGGCCCCGCACCACGGCCGATGCCATCTTGACAGTGACAGGCGTTCCGCCAGGATCTGTACTCGTCACTTTGCTGTGGAACATCATGAACAATGACATATTGGATTCATCAGTATCTAAAGAAGTAACGATAGTCGGGTTTGTAGATGACATAGCTGTGGTCGTGATGGAAAAGGATCCAGCATTCGCCGAAGTTTATGCCACCGAAGCAATCAAGTGGTGGTTGGATAAACTAAGGCTGGATTGAGCTGAGCAAAAGACAGAAGCCGTTCTCATCAGTAACCGAAAAAAAAACTCTCTGAGGATCACAGTCGGAAACACCATCACTATTTTTAAGCCAGCAATCAGGTACCTGGTCGTGATGATTGACGCGAAACTCACATTTGGAGAGCACCTCAAGTGCATATGTAATAAGGCGGCTAATGCTCCTGTGGCTTTGACAAGGCTGATGCCAACTATGGGTGAACTACGACCGAGTAAGAGACTTTCATTATCTAGAGTGATCGCCTCTATACATCTGTGTGAGTCACCAATTTGGATCGACGCGATTCGTCACGACTGTAACAGACGATGATTCAACTCTGTTTATCGAAACAACGCATTGACAGTGTGCTGTGCATAGCGAACAACATTAGATGAAGCTGCCTACGTTGTATCAGGTATGATACCCATAGATATTCTAGCCGACCAGATGAACCGATTGCACGATGACCTACGTTTGGAGCCACCGGACGTATCCAATGCGCGTAGAAACGAGAAAGGTGGGATGAAACTCCGAAAATCTAATTGCGGCTGAACCGCTAACATGGAGAGGTGAACCACTATCTTCGTTTGCAACATAATTGCCTTCTGATTCAAGCATTTTTTCGATTTGTGTACAAAACGTACAAAACATCAACCATTTTTGTCACAGTTTAGTTCGTATGTCGTCCACCAGGCAGCGGGCTATTCGAGTGTTTGGTGGCTTTGGCCTCTGGATATTGGGCGAGCCGAATATCCAACTTGGATTCTGCAAACATCAGTTGGATTGCAAAGCCATCAGTTGACACACGGTAAGTTTTCACTTCGAACGAAGTCAAGTCCGTGAATGTCGACCTTAACTGATTGCAGAATATACCTTAGAAGAAGGTCGTACTTCTTCAACATTGTGCTATGTTGAATCCCAGGGCATAGTGGCTTCGACAAAAATTACAGGACTGACAAACTCGAAATGAGAACTCAAATCAACGTGTAAGTTTCCACATAAGTTCTCTTCAAATCCAAAAGTTGAGTTTAAATCATTTGATTTTCTACATAAGCCCGAATATATTTTTCCACCTTTCTCCTATCCATTCCACCAAACTTAACTCTCTTTGTCAGGATTATAATTGCATGAGACCTTGTGTTATGCTGTTAAACGGGGAGCAAAAGGTCGACGGAGCAATAAATATCGTTCCACACTAGCATCTGAACACCCGCACCACTCATATACGTTCACGATTTTTTAACGCCATTACTACCCCTTTTTTGCTTACCCAGTCATTAGATGTAATTGTGACCTATGTCCTTTTTAATTTATACTTCTCCTGCCCCCTAGGTGTAGGGGTAGCTAATATTGAGGTCGAATATTGTTGTCATTTATTACAAACAACAGCATGACAACACGAAATGTTGGTTCCGATTGAAGATTGTTGCATTGTTTATTTGATTAGCATTCGGCTCCTTGTGATAAATTAGCTCCTTACCGGATTGTGTCAGCTGCTATTCTTTTTATATTGACAATGTCTTTGATATGTGTATTTAATTCATACATGTACATGTGAAGGCAAAAGACATCTATAGGTAAAGTCGCGTCAGTATACTCTTGCATGTCCAACAGGACAGCAATTGTCACCGTAATTATCTTTTTTATTGAGATAATGGCTATCACATACATATAAAATCAAATATCCTTTAAGGACAAAAGGGTGGTTATTTGCTCTTCTATTTAGTCCGTAAGAATGTGTACCTTTGCCATTAAGACGCCCTTAGTAGTTACACTGTACTTAATAACAGATTAGTTTTATCAAGTCGTCGGTAATTTTTCTGGTCACCAAGAGCGTGTATTGAAATTATTATGACGCTGTTATTGATATCACATTCCTTTGTACCCATGAATATGTAACTTATTGTGTATAGATTTCCCAATTTAATATCGAGAATAGAAAGGAGCTGAAGGTAAACGACTATAGCTGTGTTTTTTGCTCTACGGGTTAAAGCAGATCCATTTTGAGTAGGTGCTACATATGCGAGAGCAGTGCCGGCGAAAGGTGTGTTGAATGTCTTGAGACTTCAATACTCGAAATTTCTCGTGTGTTGAATTCAACAAACTAGAAAATGCAAAGGATTTGATCCGTATTTTCATATCTAACCAAATTAAAATTAATAGCCATAAAACGAGTGCCTCGGATTTTTTTTTTAATGTTTTGATTAAAATGAGTAATTCACTTTTGTCAATATTTGTGAGTTAACTCCTTCTCGCAATAACCGATTCGTTTGTTGTAGAAAATGTTGCAGATGAATTTGAATTGAATTACGATAACCATGACATTATCTGGGCCGTAATTTTATTATATTTCTAAAAAAATAACAAACCTTGGATCTGGACTTTTCATAGAGCCAATTTGATTCGGTTCGATTGCCAATGTACCCCATTCTAACGCCATGGTTATTCTGAAACATGTAAAAAAATTTGTAATTTATTCCATTATTAAGCCCAATACGAATAAAATCAGTACAAATATCCTTTCTTCTTAATGGGAGAAATAATTTGATTAATAGCTAATTTGGATAAAGCCTAATTTAGTTAAGAGAGGAGCTAATTGGGGAAGCTATAGCGCCGCAGAAGCTGGCAAGCTCTTGAGCTTCAACTCCTGAGAGCGTTGAGTGTATTGTCTTAACTGTTAATCTATATCTGTTATTTCTTGTCGTCAGCAGGAAAGGTATTAGCTATGAAACAAAGTAGCAGGTATTCTAATATGTAACAGCCCAAACCCATCTTGTATGTCGTATTAAACGAGACATCAATTTCTTCTATTCAATTGTCGTTTTTACAAGTTGACCGTTGAATGGCGAAACTGAACAACGAAATTATAACATGGCCAATCATCATCATCATCGTGGCGCGACAGCCCGACGTCGGGCCTTGGCCGCCCGGATCGTTGTCCTCCAATTATCTCGGTCACATGACCGTGCCTTCCAATCTCGGAAACCCAGTAGCTGTTCGACGTCCACATATACTGAGCTCTCCCAACGAGATCTCGGTCGTCTAGGCAGTCTCGCTCCGTCGACTTCTTTGGCATTCATTCATTACTCTCATTGGCATGCGATCATCGTCCATTCTTCTTTGGACATGCCCTGCCCATTGAAGTCGTTGTAGTTTGACGATTTTCTAAACTTCCAGCTCATCGTACAGTTCATACACCTCAGGGTTGTACCGGATGCGCCATCCATCTCGATCGCAAACAGCCCCAAAAAATCTCCGTAGAACTTTACGTTCAAATGTGTCTAGCATGTTTCCGGAGGCTTGAGTTTGGATCCATGCTTCTCAGCCGTAGCATAGCACTGGTCGTATTGTATAATGGTTTTGTACACGAGGAGCTTCGTGTTTCTGTGCACATGTTTCGATTTCATTATGGGGACCGAGAAAAAGTCTTATTAACTAACTGTATCCGTCGCTTGATTTCGTCAGTTTCGTTGGCGTCTCTTGAGAAGTTGCAACCCAGGTATATCAAGTTGTTCACAAATTCGATGTTAAGGTCCCCCACATTGATGCTCGGTTGTGCAGGTGTCCTCGTCGTTGATTGCATCATTATTTTAGTTTTACCCTCTTTTTATACGTAATCCAACTTCTTTTGCAGCGGTATCGAGCGTATGTAGCAGAAGTGCTTCTGCGTCGGCCAATCTTCGGGACATAATGTTGATGTCGTCGGCGTACGCTGCTAATTATGTCGACTTGATGAGTAGCGTCTGGCTGTTGTCCATATTCATAGCCCGAATAGCGTATTCCAGTGCTAGGTTGAAGAGCGTCGGTGCCAGTCCATCGCCCTGTTTCAGACCAGTGCGTGTTTCAAATAGATCAGTAAGTCTATTATGGATCCTGACCTATGAGACGAAGTTGGTCATCGTCTTCTTTGTCAGTCGCACTAATTTGGCCGGTATACCAAATTACAGCATGATGTTGTACAACACTCCACGATCGATACTGTCGTATGCCTGCGTGAAGTCGACAAAAATTTGGTATACGTCTACGTTGTATTCCCAGCACTTCTGGAGTATCAGTTTGACCGTAAAGAGCTAGTCGGTTATGTAGCGACCAGGTCTGAAACCGCTTTGATATTAGCCAATGATTCGTTCTGCGTACGGTTTCATTCTATTTCCCAGAATTTTCGTCAAAATTTTATAGGACGTACAAACTAGTGATATGCCCCTGTTATTCTCACACCGCAGTTTATCTCCCTTTTTGTGAACTGGACAGATGAAGCTTCTGCGCCAATCGGCTGGGATTACCTCGTCCTCCCATATTCGCAGGAGTAATTGATGTATGGCATTAACTAGACCCCTTCCACCGAACTTTAGCAGTTCAGTTGGGATTTCGTCAGCAACCGGCGCTTTATTTTGTTTTAGTGACCGCAACGCCAGATCAACTTCCTCCACTGTCGGGGGTTGTATGGGTGGACCTATATCAACAATATCGTCGAGAGCTTCTTGTGTAGGGATGTTAGATGGTTGGCTCAGAAGCTGTTCAAAATAAGAGACCCATTGTTTGTTTATGCCATCGGTGTCGCTGATGATGTTTCCATCCTTGTCCTTGCAAAGGCTAGTCCTGGGTTGATAGCCGTTCTCAACTGTATTTACTAGTTTGTACGCTTGTCAGGTGTTCCTATTAGCTAAGTTTTTATTAATATCCAGAAACTGCTCGTCAAAGTATTTACGTTTCTTACGTCTAACTATTCTATTCGATACTCGCCGTAGCTCGTCATATTTTTATCTTCTAGCTCTGGTTCCTCATTGAATCCAATGTCTATATGCATCGTTTTTCGCGTCAAGTGAATTTTTGCATTCTTCGTCGAACCAGTCATTTCGCTCTCGCCGGACTTAATATCCCACGACCTTCTCTGCGACATCTTTGATGGCACCCTTGAGTTCTTCCCAGAACCCGTGGACGCCTGTGTTGCTGATGTTTTGTAGCATAAGCGATAGTCTTACCTCAAGGACAGTAGTATACGCCATCGCCGTGGCATCGCTCAGAAGCTTATCAACCGCAAAGATTTTGGGAGGGATGATTCTCGATTGGTGCACTGAGGAAATTCTACATCTGTAGGTCGTCTTCACCAAGTGATGATCTGAGTCGCAGTTTGCTCCTCGATAAGAGCGGAAATCCATCACACTAGACGCCCATCTCCTGCAAATGAGGACATGATAAATTTGATTGACGGTATCTGCGTCTGGAGATTTCCAAGTCTGCTTGTGAATGCGTCGATGTGGGAAACACGTAGAGGTCACGACTAGATTCCTGCTGCAGGCGAAGTCGATAAGTCGCTGGCCGTTGTCGTTACCTTCTTCATGGAGACTGTGGCCTCCAGTGGTCCCCCCGTGCCAACTTCCAATTCCGACTTTCACCTTAAAGTCTCCCAGCAGCAATTTGACGTCGTTTGTTGGAAGTGAGTCGAAGAAAGTCTCAAGGCGGGCGTAAAACTCGTTTTTCACTGCGTCTTCCTTAACTTCAGTGGCATGAGCCAGATGATGAGCCAGAGATTGAAGAATCGAGTGTTAATGCGAATCGCACACAGCTGTTCATTTATGGGTTTGAAGTCAGTTATATGCGGTTTGAGGTGGTTGCTGACTAAAATGCTACTCCAAACTGTTTGCGGCCCGATGGTTTGCCACTTGTAAAAATTGTGTGGGATTTCTTGTCATTGATCTCGCTGCCAAGCCAATTTGTTTCTTGGACTGCTGTAATGCTCAGTTTGTACTTTTCGACCTGTTGAAGGAGGGCCTTCTCGGCCGCCGGTTTGCTCAGTGAGTCGTTTGCGTGGTCGTCGTTGTTGATCTGTCCAATCAAGCTTTTGTTCCAGCTTCTGTTGTCGGTAGTTTTCCCGTTGAAACTTATTTTCATTAAAACAGCGCGTTTCCATAACGAGATCTTTATTTTTCCTTTTCGAATACAATTGTTTCGAGAGACACTTGCTCTCTTCTTCAGTTCGTGGTGCTGACTACTCAACGATGGCTAAACTACATCCTTAAATACTAATACTATTATGATCCTACCTTACACAACTTTTTTTAAAAAACTAATTAAGAGCAATAAATCCTTACACGACCTTACATCACTAATTAGGGCTGTATCCTAACCTAACATTTCATATTTTTTATTTTGGGAAATTTCCTTTACTTTACATTAGGTTTTCCCTGATTAACGACCTTCAATAATTTAGATGGGCAATTTCCATCATCGTGGTTCAACAAACGTCTTTTAGGTATCCTACTGATCTCGAGACTTTCCGCTGCGTCGAGTTTGTAGGGTTGTCGGACTGCTCGTAATATTTCGACGTCGTCAAAAACAATCGAGTGTCCCGATTCGACCAAATGCCTCGCAACCATAGACTTAACATGTCGTATGGGATTCTTTCGTCCTAGTTCCGCGTCTTTCTTGTGCTCCTCGAATCTCGTAGTGATTAGGCGTCGGGTTTGTCCTATGTATACCATCTCACAGTCCTTACAATTGATCTTGTAGATTCCGCTTCTCTCTGTTTTTCTCAGGTGGTCCTTCGCACTACCTAGACGTGCTTTAAGCTGGTGCATTCTGCTGGTTCCTACTGCATCGATCCGGTACTTTGCCAGCACCTGCCTGATACGACCGAACATTGGTGAGAAAGTTATCCCTGCTCTGCGCTCTTTTGTAGCGTCTACCTGTGAACCAAGTGTAGACAGACTTGCTCGATCGCTCTGGGTTCGCTTCTTCCGGATCAGGTTGTCAATGAGCTTTGGGCTGTATCCGTTGATACTCGCAGTTTCTTTAATGTAGTCGAGTTCGACTTGGTATCGGGCGGCGTTCAGCGGTGTACTTACTAGTCTGTGCACCATACTATGGTACGCTGCCACCTTATGTTGCCATGTGTGTTTTGAGGTGCTCACGATGGTGCGTTGCGTGCTCGTCGGTTTCCGGTATATGTCGAATTGTATTTTATCGTCTTCTCGCATGATATTCAGGTCCAGAAAAGGCAAAACGTTATTCTCCTCGACTTCCATGGTGAAGTTGATGTTCTTGTGGATTCTGTTGATGTCCTCTAATAGGCTGCTCGCCTGGTTCCTAGGTGCGATCATGATAATGTCATCGACGTATCTAGCCCAAAATCGTGGCATTAGCCCTCGTTTCGCTATTTCTTCCTCGATCGACGCCATGAATATCTCGCTCAATAGGGGTGACAAAGGGTTCCCCATTGCTGTGCCTGCTGTTGTTTTGAAAAAATGCTCTCTGAAGGTGAAATATGTTTCACTCATACAGAGGGCCGCTAGCTTGGTGTATTGCCTCGTCTTTAGTCGCCATTCCGGTGTAGTGTCGTCGAACTTCGTCAACCATTCCTCGAATTTAAGCAATGCTTCCTTCACTGGAATACTCGGAAAAAGAGCTTGGACGTCGAAAGATATGATCACCTCGTCTTCACTGATGGATTCCACACTTTTTAAGCGCTCGATGAGGTCCCCTGAATTTTTTATAGCGTATGGGCTGTAAAAACTACCCAGCTTCTGACACTCCTTTATGAGCCACTTGTTCCAGGTTTCTTGACATGGAGTGGTTTTTACAAGGAGGAGTTGTCAGCACATCGCTTAACCCCATTCAGAGGATGGCGTCGGAGATAGCTGCTTCAGATGGTTTAATAAACGTGCTGGACCTGGAGTTCACACAACTATGTTGCAGGTCCAACTACGCAAGTCATTCCATCCTACTAAACCTGAGATGCTTGGTCAGCCATTCAGGCTACAGCTATCTGCCTTTTTCCAAATGTCTTATCGCTAAGACTTGGCGGTCAGCGGTTTGAAACACTGCCGTTACCAGGGGGCGCCCCGTGGAGGACTATGGAAAAGGTCTTTTGCCCCCCCCCCCCCCCCCCCCCCCCAAGATACATCGACACATCTAAATGGTTGGCATCATGCGAAAAACGTCCGCTATATATATCACAAGCTTTCCTTTATCCACTTGTTTACTGCGTTTTACAAACGATCAAAAAGACCGTTTTAGAGCGAGTCAACCAAATTAACGAATTAAAAAAAAGTAACTAAGTAGTATTTAGTCGGAGAATACAAGTATGAAGACTATATAAAGAACGGAAATAAGCCAAGATTTTTGGTACCCGTTTACACACTGAGACATATTACACACACCACAAAAATGTTCCCCGACTGTCAAATAATTTGTTGTGATTTTTAATCATACCGAAACCGAGGGAGCACTAGCTGATAGGAGAAAGTAGGCAATGAAAAAATATATTGTAAAAAGCCGACACAAATTGCATCTTTCAGTCAGTTAATTTGACAAACGAGGGAAACAGTAAGGTTGCCTAAGAAAAAAATCTGTACGAAACACGTATGGGTTGTATGTGATGATAGCCTCTCTTCAATACATGTTCCATATTCTCAGTATTTAGTACTCAGTAGTTTTTGAAAGTATTAAATACATTTTCTACTCATTACTTTTTCAGCTCATCCAAAATTACTGATTTTATATTCATTACATCTAGTGATTTTGAAATAATTAAGAAAAAGTACTCATTGCGTTTTAACAAATAATTTGCCATGCTCTGCGTGAAGCCTTGCAAAGATTAGGCTCTGCAAACAAGGTTCCCATCTATTGGGTCCCCGGACATGCCGGTATCCCAGGAAACGAGACAGTCGACGAGTTAGCGAGGAAAGCTTCTGCAACCCCTCACGTCGGCCCAGAGCCATACTGTGAAATTCTCGTCTGTAGTGTAAGACGGCACGGTCCTTTAGGGAATGGAAACACTCAATAACAATTGCGCAGCGGAAAATACCCCTGCGGTCTCAGACAATCGAAACTATTTATTGCCGGCTACTCACGCAATTGTACCCTTGAGCTGCTAAGATTACGCAGAAACCGGGTGAGAATTTTTTTCGGGCTCCTTACGGGTTATTTTACCTTGATGGGTCATCTGCATAGAGTGAGGATTGTCTCTGGCCCCAAGCTGTCGCTTCTGTGATGGTGGGGATGAGACATCAGAGCACATTCTCTGTAAATGTGACGCACTTCACCTCCGCCGCTTGAAATGCTGCCTGACGCATTTCCTGAAACGATCGCCTTACTAAAACTCGAGCAGCTGAGCAGATTCCTTAGAATGATTGGTTTCGACAATTAATCCCTAATCTGAATAGACACTAGGGTATAGGACAATAGACCTTCAGGTCGCAGTGCTTGGTAGCTCTTCGGGTCAACTGCCCTCCGCCTAATCTAATCTAATTATCGGACATCGTTCAAGGATCTGCACTATCGTACTATGCAACAACTTAATTATAAAAAAAAAAACATACACACCACTAGACCCGGAAGTTATAACAACTTTACACACATAATGACCGTCAATAATAATACCAGAACAACATGCATCATTATATGTACTTAACGACTTTAAAATTACCACAATGTGAAACTTTTCAACTTATTCAACTCTTACAGTTGACGAAGACAAAGAAATTAATAAATAATCACAATCAGCAACAATTTTCCTACACACATTGTCAATAACGAATGTACCCATATTCGGCGAAAATGTAGGTACAAAGTCCAGTTCAACAGTCTGATCCCTAAATCATCATTATATAGTACATACTGAAACTAGAACCATTTTAACTATGAATTACCCGGTTTGGCACCACCCTCGACAACGTTCTGTGTACTATTTTTATTTAAGGACGCCATTATTGCTTACGTTTGGAAAATATGTACTGTGGAAATGTCCAATCGCCTTTTTCAAAGAATTCGAATTATATATGTATATAATTCGTATATTAGACATGTGCATTGAAGTGAATACGAGTACATTACAGGTCAAAAATGTTGGGACATTCGTTATAAAAAACTACGAAAAATTATTGTTAGATTGTGGAAAATTCTTCTGTGTATTTTGGGATTAATTATACTCTGTGTAGCTATTTTAAAGTTAGAGAAATAGAATCGACGAGAAGGCCATACAAAAATCCAACTCAGTTATTTGTATAAGACCCCTCAAGCAGCGTTTTCGATCAGACGCTGATGTTCATCCATCAAGCCTTGTTGTCGCCCATTACATCACTCCCTTCTTCAGATCACTCTGATGGAGCAGCTCGACCAGTCAAGTAGATAAGCACGAGTCCCTGCCCTAGTGCCCAATGTATATTCAGGCCACAAAATCTTCGATTCATTGATACTACTACTAATTTGCCTTAACCCCTAGTGGGGCATAACACATCAACTACTCCTGCGCGCCACCGTACTCGGTTCTGGGCAATGGGACGCATCTGCCCCACGACTTACCCAGAAACTCACAATCTTTCACCACAGATCGGCGCAATGACTTTCTAGGCCAACCAACCTTCATTGGGAACAGGGTCCCATTTCATGGCATGTCCAGCAATGCAGTTATCACCCTTCCGCAATGTATGACTTACCCACTGCTGAGTAGCAATTTTCTCCCGAAAGGCGTGACTCCCATGATGAAAAAGCGATATCACAGACGATAAATTTATCTCCCAAGAGGAAACAAACCTTATCGCGAAACAATACAATACAAATTGTTTGATGTCAGACAGACTAAAAAAATCAATCCTTGCAATGGACCCGGTTGGAGCGTAGCACTGTATAATTCTGATGTGAGGCGGTGATTCTGTCGGAGACCGAATCCCAGGATAAGAGACAGCTTTGTGCGGCTGTGGTTAAAACAAGCCCTACACCTGACTTACGACCACTACCAGTAGCTTTACTGGAGTACAACATTACAGTGCTACACGCTGAAGAGATAAATTCTCCGCAGTTCCACCATCTTATCTCACTAACTCATAAGATGTGATTTAAATCGCTGAAATTCGCTCTCTAATTGAAGAAATCGTGAATTCTGAGGACCTTTCTTTTGCAATTCTTAACCTGTATAGGTTAGTGAAATAACACGCAATACAACAACAATGCTACCCTATATAAAGCGTGTTTTTAGGGAATTTATCGGGTGTAGGGTAAAATAACACACACGTTACACCAACAACATTAACCTGGATAGCTTAGTCGGGTGGCTACCCTGCACTCGACAACCCCTCAATAACTTCCACATGCATGACACGTGTGTCGTGTGGAATCTAATATGTTGGTGTTGGCTCGCTTTTGTTTTTGTCAATCAGCCAAGTTCATTGGTAAACTAATATTACGTCTTGCTCTGATAGGCCCATGCCTATTATTAAATAATATATTTTCAATAGGATTACTAAAAATATCAATAGAACAAAATAAAAAGGAAATAAATGATACAAAGTATCTACGCTGCATGCAGATTCATCGGAACATGGATATGTCTTTGGCTACCGACTGCGTGGAACCTGTTGTGTTGAAGATATCGACGTAAGTTTTATAAAGATCCCAGTATAGTTATACTGGATGAAATCATTCGACAAAACACGTCCCACCCTTTCGGTAGGCATAAGACATATCCATGTACCGATGTATCTGCATGCAGTGTAGATACTTTGTATCATTTTCAAGACATACCGTCCCCCATAGTGTACAGGAGAATACAAATTAACCCAACCGTTGCCCCGTGTGTGGATCAAGCGATCATACACTCTACATATTTTATATGCGCCTGTGCTTCGTTAGTACGTAAATCCGCGATCGATCGCGTCAAGCCGCGGTCTAGCTAAACACACTTACTATTAGATACTTAGATAGTACTCGTCTAAGTCTAAAGACGGTAAGCGCGACAACACAATTTTATTGCATTAACGTTTACGTTATCCGCGCTGCACAAACTGCATCATTTTCACTATTCTCCTCACTAAATCAGAATTGTGCACTGTTAGTTGATATATCATCGATCGTGATAGTACGCGGTATGCGCGATACAAGAACGGTCGTAAGTTCCTTACATCTCACGGGAAAAACACGTTGGTGACCTTGGTGACACTGATTTCAATCGGCTGGATGGGATTGGGCATCACAAGAAAGGGGTGCATCCGCCGCGGAAGTGTAGTCCAAGGTCCGTGGAGCAAGCATCTCTTTCGCACTGTCGCCGATGACGAAGCAACACCCATCCTTTGAACTTCTTCGACTCAACCGTCTCTCCATTGCGTGCATACGAGTGTGTATGTGTGTGTGTATGTGTGTGTATGTGTGTGTATGTGTGTGTGTGTGTGTGTGAAGTTGAAGCTATTTCCCGACCTACGCCAACGATAGCGCCATAGCGCTGTGCACTGCTGGCTGGTGTTGTGAGCAGATTTGAATCACGAGGGGATGGCAGTTGAATGACGTTGACTTGTGTTATGGGTGCCTGGTTGTTTAGTCAGCTCATGACGCGATGTTTTTCGCTTTTCGTGAGTTCCCTTTGATGACTGACTCGGATTGACTGAGGATCGGCGACTACATCCATATAACTCGGAAAAATTTTCAATGGGCTTGTTTCCTCTTCTGACCCCCGAGTAGAAAAACAGATATTTCGTGTGACGGGCAGATTTTTAGGATAACCCCCAGCTATAAGACATATCCATGTCAAAAAAGATATATAATTTACTGGGGATCGAACCCGTGACCCATTTGGAAAGAGTTGCACTTGTAGCTGTCACTGATAAATAACTCATTTGATGACGGAATTATCCCACCACTTAAAATCCAAAATTTATCTGAGACAAAATCCATTTCATGTGAAATACATGCTTCTACCCTGTATGGGTCAGATACATCAGGTGCGCTCTTTTGCAGCTATAGATCAAGGGTAGTTACCCCGAGCTTTTCTGCAAAAAAATAACTTATGTATCTGACCCATACAGGGTAAAAGCATGTATTTGACATGAAATGGATTTTGCCTCAGATAAAGTGTGGATTTTAAGTGGTGGGATAATTCCGTTCTTTGAAAAATATTAAAAACAAACTTCATTCTATTACATCAAGAGCAAGCATTGAACCTATCAAATGCAACTGTGATAGAAGAATCTAATTGATTCCGAGTAGTTCCCTAATATTTCGACAAAAATCACTTTTCCGATTGGAAGAAATGTGGACTTCCATTGAACCTAATTGAGGTGAACCAAGGTGAAAATACGAACTTCTTCTAGCAACCGCTAGATGCGTCCTAAATAAAAGTTTTACTTGTGCGCTATCCAGGTCAGGATCGGCCCTCGATAAAATAGTAAGTTAAGCACTAATCTATATAGGGTAGCACTGTTGTTGTATAGCGTGTTATTTGACTAAGAACGCGCCTTAGAAGAAGTAATGTCATCAGCCACAAGATACAAAAACCGGAGTCTTTTAAAATAAAACCTTTCCATGAGGCTGTAATGGACGGTTTGATGGGCATCCGAAGATGCCCGTGGGGACGGAACCTAGGTAGCATAGTGACCGTGAAGGTCGGGCCGTGCCATCTGGCGAAGAAAAAGGCCCCTCAACGAGCTAAGCAGCGGCCTATGCTTGCTGTAGCTCAGTTCGGGAGATGTGGGCGGGATTTCCGCCGCTCGTTGCCCCTGTCCTTTACGTATTAACAAAAATTCATAGGCCTGGGGAAGACAAGACAAACAGGCGAGGTAAAAATGGGGAATAAAAAAAAATAGTCGATAAGGATGGCATGGTTGGCGGATGGATCAGACGCCCACGCGGTCGCACCTGGGTCCGGGTGTAATGGGACCCTCGGCCTCTGGTTTCGTACCACCAACAGATCACTACTCATCAGATGCTGCTTCGATCTGCCGGTGGGAGCAGCACTACCACTAATATGGTTCATTACAGGTGGTTCATTACAAGGCATAGGCTACTGGAAGGATATCTTCTGTTTTCGACCATACATCAGTGGAAATTTACAGTAGAAAATGGTCGATAAAGCCTGTAAATGTTTTGCATCCAAGTGAGGTGTTGTGATAAAATCACACCATGGAACTGAGATGGGACATGAACATATAGGCGCATGGCACTGTTAGTCACAAGACACAAATATCGAAACCTTTTTAAACCTTAACATCAGGCTATTTTAAAGGTACTTCAACGTATTTTTATCCTACGTCAGCAAAAATATTCAGTGGAAAAAAGTCGAAAATTGTTGAAAAGAGCTTGAACATATTCGACGCCGAACCTGAGATCAACAACGACGACCACGCAAACGACAAAAGGATTATTCTTTCGGATCATGGAATGTACGCTCCCTGAACAAACCGGCGGCCGAGAAGGCCCTCCTTCAACAGGTCGAAAAGAACAAACTGAGCATTACTGTAGTCCAGGAAACAAATTGGCTTGGCAGCTAGATCAATGACAAGAAATCGTACACAATCTTTACAAGTGGCAAGCGATCGGGCCGCAAGGAGTTTGGAGTAGCATTTATAGTGAACAATCACCTCAAGCCAAACATTACAGACTTCAAACCCATAAATGAACGGCTGTGTACGATTCGCATTAAGACATTGCCATCTAAAATTTTTTTTTACGTCAATTTTGCGTCATTAATTCCTTGGCAAGGCAATGACTGCACACGACGATGTCCCCGGCACGACATATTTTTACAACTGGAATTGCGTCAGAAAGCATTTTTGTCCTGTGAAAACACACTTCCTGGACACTTGCAGCAATTTGGTCGAAGCCGTAGCCATGGGGATCAGTCGCAAAATATCGTGGAACCGTTCACACTTGGAAAAATAAATCTTTTGACCACACGACTCGTTTTCATCGCGCACGTGTTTGTTTTCTCGAATCACTAGATGAAATTTTACTAACCAATAAACACTGAACGCGGAAAACGAAAACTAAAGACGGAACGCACAAAAACCGGAGACTCGCCGCCATCTGTCGCCGACCACTGGATTGTGGATACGACGAAATCGTCGAAGTAAATAATTGCGTAATTTAGCTGTCAAAATCAGCTGAGCGGATGCTTGTATTTTTAGATGGCAATGATTAAGACTCAATTCTTCAATCTCTGGCTGATCAATTTGCACGCCCCCACTGAAGTTAATGAAGACGCAGTGAAAGACGAGTTCTACGCTCGCCTTGAGACTCTCTTCGACTCACTTCCAAACAAACGACGTCAAATTGCTGCTCGGAGACTTTAACTCGAAAGTCGGAAATCAAAGTTGGCACCGGGGGACCACTGGAGGCCACAGTCTCCATGAAAAATGTAACAACAACGGCCAGCGATTTATCGACTTCGCCTGCAGTAGGAATCTAGTCGTAAGCTCTACGTGTTTTCCGCATCGACGCATTCACAAGCAGACCTGGAAATCTCCAGACGCACATACCGTCAACCAAATTAATCACGTCCTCATTTGCAAGAGATGGGCGTCCAGTGTGATGGAAGTCCGCTCCTATCGAGGAGCAAACTGCGACTCAGATCATCACTCCGTGAAGACGACCTACAGATGTAGAATTTCCTCAGTGCACCAATCGAGAATCAGCCCTCGCAAATTCTTTGCGGTCGATAAACTTCTGAGCGATGCTACGGCGACGGGGGCGTATACTACCGCACTTGAGGAAAGACTATCGCTTGTGCTACACAACATCAGCAATACAGGCGTCCATGGGTTCTGGAAAGAACTCAAGGGTACCATCAAAGATGTCGCAGAGAAGGTCATGGGAAATAAAGCCCGGTGAGCGCGAAATGACTGGTTCGGCGAAGAATGCAAATATTCACTTGACGCGAAAAACGAGGCCTATAGACAATGGATTCAACGAGCAACTAGAGCCAAAGGAGAAAAATATGACGAGCTACGGCGAATATCGAATAGAATAGTTAGACGTAAGAAACGTAAATACTTCGACGAGCAGTTGCTGAATATTAATGAAAACTTAACTAATAGGAACACCAGACAAGCGTACAAACTAGTAAATACAATTAAGAACGACTATTAACCCAGGACTAGCCTGTGCAAGGACAAGGATGGAAACATCTTCAGCGACACTGATGGCATTAACTTATTTTAAAGAGCTTCTGAACCTACCATCTAACATCCCACACAAGAAGCTCTCGACGATATTGTTGATATAGGTCCACCCATACAACCCCCGACAGTAGAGCAAGTTGATCTCGCGTTGCGATCACTAAGACGAAATGAAACGCCGGGCGCTGACAAGATCCCAGCTGAACTGCTAAAATTCGGTGGAACGGGTCTAGTCAATGCCATACATCTATTACTCCTGCGAATATGGGAGGACGAGGTGATCCCGGACGATTGGCGCAAAAGCATCATCTGTCCAATTCATAAAAAGGGAGATAAACTGCGGTGTGAGAACTACGAGGGCATATCACTAATTTGCCCGTTCTATAAAATTCTGACGAAAATTCTGGAAAAGAGAATAGAACCGTACGCAGAACGAATCATTGGCTAATATCAAAGCTGTTTCAGACCTGGTCGCTCCATAACCGACCAGCCCTTTACGGTCAAACTGATACTCCAGAGGTGCTAGGAATACAACGCAAACGTATACCAAATCTTTGTCGACTTCAAGCAGGCATACGTCAGTGTCAATCGTGGAGCACTGTACAATATCATGCTGCAATTTGGTGTACCGGGAAAATTAGTGCGACTGACAAAGATGACGATGACCAACTCCGTCTCACAGGTCAGGATCCATAATAGACTTACTGATCTATTTGAAACACGCACTGGTCTGAAACAGGGCGATGGACTGGCACCGACGCTCTTCAACCTAGCACTGGAATACGCTATTCGGGCTATGAATATGGACAACAGCAATACGCTACTCATCAAGTCGACACAATACGCATACGCTCGATACCGCTGCAAAAGAAGTTGGATTACGTCTCAACGAGGGTAAAACTAAAATAATGATGCAGTCGACGACAAGGACACTTGCTCAATCGAGCATCAATGTGGGGGACCTCAACATCGAGTTCGTGAACGACTTCATATACCTGGGTCGCAACTTGTCAAGAGACGCCAACGAAACTGACGAAATCAAGCGACGGATACAGTTAGCTAATAAGACTTTTTTCTCGGTTCTCCTCATAATGAAATCGAAGCATGTGCACAGAAACACGAAGCTCCGCGTGTACAAAACCATTATACGCCAAGTGCTATGCTACGGCTGCGAAGCATGGACCCTAACTCAAGCCTCCGGCAACATGCTAGACACATTTGTACGTAAGGTTCTACGGCGAATATTCGAGGCTGTTTACGATCAAGATGGATGGCGCATCCGATACAACCATGAGCTGTATGAACTGTACGATGAGCTGAAAGTTTAGAAAATCGTCAAACTACAACGAATTCAATGGACAGGGCATGTCCAACGAATGGAAGATGATCGCATGCCAAAGAGAGTGATGAATGCAAAACGAGTCGACGGAGCGAGGCTGCCTAGACGACCGAGATCTCGTTGGGAGAGGTCAGTATATGTGAACGCCGAACAGCTGCTGAGCTTCCAAGATTGGAGGACGCGGTCACGTGACCAAAATAATTGGAGGACAACGATCCAGGCGGCCAAGGCCCGACGTCGGGCTGTCGCGCCACGATGATGATGATGAGATGTTCATAGGATATGCCATCAGCGTTTATTTAAAAATGCTTCCAAATAGATCATTGAGAACGGAGAAAAGTTGGCGTGACTGAAAGGGCCACAGAAAGCGTAGTACATCTGACATAATGCGAACTCAAAAGATTGAGATAAGCGGTGTTATTCTCTGTATTCCAAAACAAGTGGCACCCGCTTCCCAGTTTTTCTTATATAGCTTCTTTGATTGTTGTTAGGAAGATTCTTCCAACCTCTTGAAATTTTCATAGTTTTCGGAGCTAGGGATACCTAAAATCGTCAGAAAGCTTGTCTGTTGTTTTCGTAATCTATGTTTAAGGAGTCTTCCCACCAAGTTTTTGGAGTTCTAGAGTTAGAATTTTAAGTTGAATACGCTGCCTTATTAAACTCCAGCTTTATTTGGTGTACTATTTCATGGGAAATTGAAATTTAAGTTAGACTGAGCTTGGTGCAGGCGGCTTTTAGCAACAAATTTGCCTAATCTCTGTTTGATTTGACCACTTTAGATTTGAATGATCGAATGATGACTCTTCCCGACACTAGCTTGTAGTGCTTTCCAGTTTAGACCTAAGCTGATGTTGTTCGTAAACATAATGTATAACACAAAGGAATTGGACAGACGATTATCAAGGGATTGGAAGTATGGTCTAGAGTTAATACAAAGTGAAAACGATTTATGAATATGGGTATGCGATGCATAACAGCATCAACGAAGTATAATAGTGTGAAATAACTCCACGTGTATTAGGCTATTGTGCATCACAGAAGCTTTCATCCCGGGACTGGGCTTCTCTGCATCACTTTACTTACTCAACGTAAGTGACTAATCAATCTTTCGAGTGCGAACCCTAGGAGATTGTTAAATTAGAATGGAAATTTATTAAAATATTCTCTTTTAAAAATAAGTTTGTTAATTAAGTTGTTAAGTGTTATATAAAATAGGATAATAGATCGCGTAATCGGTTCATTAAGACCATAATTCACTCTATGATAAGTCTGAATAAAAAGATTGTTACATCGCAAGTCGTATGAGATATCTCTAACTAAGTAATTTTTAATATCTTCACACAAAACGTGAGAGCAAAGCAAGTCTCTTATAAACATTGCGGTCAGGAAAGTCCTTCTATAAGCTAACGTTTGTAAACCCAATAAGGAACAACGAGTACCATATTCAGGCTTGAAACGCCAGCCAATTTGGTAAATAGCGAAACGAGTAAAATTATGTTGAATTCTCTCTATACGTTCAACATGAACATTATAGAATAGATTCCACACAATTGAGCAATACTCAAAAATCGAACGAACAAATGAAGAATATAGAATCTTCCAAGTATAATGATCATTAAATTTAACAAACCCTAACATGCTATTCGCTTTTGACATAATGTAATCAATATGTGGTCGAAATGAAAGCTTCTGATCAAAAATTACACCAAGGTCAGATATCTGGCAGAGACTTTTTCAAGATTACTACCTCCTATGGAGTAGTCATAAAAGAGAGGATTTTTTTAATCTAAACGCGCTCAAAACTTTACATTTACTCAATTGCCCTAATCCCTTGTGGGGCATACCGCGTCAACTGTTCCATGTGGCCCAGTTGACGTTTCGTTGGCATAACTTGTTTCGGAGAATGCATTTGCCAGCATGCACCTCCTGCACATCCAAGGCCACGAACGTCGTCGTGGACGGGATTCGAACCCGAAACGCCGGTAGTCTAACATGAGACTGATGCCTCAACGCACTGCGCTACCGGTCGCCCCAACTTTACATTTACTAACATTTAAATCTAAATTATTATCGCGGCACCAATCTTGTAATTTCTATAAATCGCATTGCATTTTAAAACAGTCGCTTACGTTGCCAATTTTCCTATCATCCGCGAACTGCCACACCTGCACGTATTCAAAATTTTGGATATCATTTACAAAAACTAAAAAGAATATCGGCCCTAAATGACTTCCTTGTGGTACTCCCGATGTACATCTTATCATAGAGCGCGATGTGCATCCGTTTAACTTCACAAACTGAGTCCTATCAGTTCAGTAGGATCTCACCCAGCTAAGAAAAGTCGACTGTATACCCAAATTTTCTAATTTACGAAGTAATATGTTGTGATCAACTTTATCGAAAGTCTTCGAAAAATCGGTATACACTACATTAATCTGCATTCCCTCTTCCATAGAATCAGCAAGAAATTTAGTAAAGGAAACTAAATTTGTTGTAGTTGATCTACCTTTAAGGAAGCCATGTTGACATGGCGATATCAATTCGCTGATCAAAACATCTATTTTCTTTTTAACAATCAATTCAAAAAGCTTCGGGATAGCCGATAATTTGGCAATAGGCCTTTAATTGTCTATATGATGTTTCGGGCCCTTCTTATGAACAGGAGTAATAAAAGAGACCTTCCATTCATCAAGGAAAACACCTGTGGACAATGATGTATTAAAAATGTTCGTTAAAGGACGACATAATGACTGCATGCAATTCTTGAGAAAAATGTTAGGAATGCAATATTCAAGCATTTCCCTATATATAGGTAGTGTCCCAATGAAAACGCGCTCAGTGGTCGCGTTCGTTCGGTCACCGCAGTACGATCTAGAGAATGCAGGTTCGATCCTCGGCGCGAACAAAAAATTGTCTGTGAGTACTAATAGAACTCCAACTGCGATGGTAATTAAAGTGGAGAAATTCGTTTTCGAGTTACATGGTACCATTTTCATCCTTTCCAAAGCAATTCGATTCAAATCGAATTACATGATAGGGCCCAAGACTTTTTCCTTGGTTCTCACAATAATGATACGTGTGCACAGAAATAAGAAGCTCCGCATATATAAAACCATCATACAACCTGTGCTGTGTGCTATGCTATAGATGTGAAACGTGAATCCTAACTCATTCCTCCGAAAACATGGTAAACACATTTGAACAAAAGGCGCTTCGTCGAATTTTCGAAGCAGTTTACGACCGAAATAGATGGGGCATCCGGTACAACCATAAGCTGTACGAACTGTATGATGAGCTGGAAAATTAGAATCGTGAAACCACAGCGTCTTCAATGGGCAGGGCATGAATACAATACAACGAATGGGCAACAACCGCATGCCTAAACAAATATTGAAAAAACGCATAAGCGGAGTAAGACTGCCGGGAAGAGCTGGTTGGGCAGACTCAGTAGATACCGACGACGAACAACTGCTGGGCTTCCAAAATTAGAGGACGCGGTCACTTGACCTAGATAATTGGAGGACAATGAGCCAGACGAACAAGGCCCGACGTCGGTATGTAGCGACATGATGATGCATACAATATTTTGCGTTGAGTCAATTGATTGCTGCGAAATTTTGCCCCATTTTGCATAATTTTCAGGCTATATAAGTACCAGATAATTTATTTTGTCCATAATGGTTGTTTATTTTTATTTATTAGATAAATTTGTTTGCAACCGTCCACTATTTTTAGCCAACCTTTAGCTACAAATTATTCTGCGACAAAAATCTGACAATTACATTATGTAATATCTATGTCCATATACCACATTCACTGCACTATATGCACAATCATTTCAAAACCGCATACCAAAAAGGACGAAAGGACGTCCGTTTCGATTATGTGAACCAACAACATATACGCGTAATGAAAATAATATGAGGGTGACTATAGAGTTAGAGTGTGGTAAAAAGTTTCAACCAACCCCAGCGTACCATTGCTGGCGTAATTATTATGAATGCAAAGGTAATTTCTGTCAACATTGCGTGATTGGTTGAATATTAGCCTGGCCGTGGTTACAACGCGCAGTGTCCTTTCCTCCGCTCGTATGCTGTACATTTCGCTTTCGATTACAACATCGACCAACAAAGGGACTCCACTCATAGATGACACTACTGATATATGTATAAAAGTAATATTTCTATCGACGAAGGCTCAGTAGTAATTCAGAAGGGAACGAAGCAGGCCAAGTGTGCCTTTGAAGAGTTTTTATTATCCATTGATGATTTGGTGATTATTTCTGATATTTAAAGAAGGACTTTTACAAGAAGCATTCGTTAAAGGACTCTATGGAAAGTGATAAGATTATAATGTGCAATAGTGCAGTGCATCGTCCGTTTAGTAGTATTGTGGAGCCGTTTCCATTTACAACGTTTCAATTTCTGAGGACATGCAATCGTTTGGTTTTACCAACAGGTTGATATTATTTGAAATTAAAGAAAAAATGTTATTTTGGAGTAAAATGTGAACTAGGATCTGAGATGGAGTTGCACACTTTTTGATTGGTCTAAATGTAGTTATTGCACATGGGCTCTGAGGCCGAGTTTATGCATTTGAATGCGGCTGCGGAGTTTACAAATTTACATTGAATTTAAATGCAATCTCGCCGCTCAGCAAACAGCGGCGGCTCCCGCGCCGTTTTGTTGGGCGGTTTGTACCATTTAAACTCAATGTAAATTTCTAAACGGCAGTGGCTCCAGCAGCTTGCAAACTCGGCCGAATAGTGATTCTTTTATCTCGTGTCACCGAAATTAGTCATGGCCAAAATAGCCATCCGAAATAATCCAGGTCAAAATTGTTGGTACCCGTTTACACACTGTGGCATTACACACACCAATAAAATGCTCCCCCGGCTGTCAAATAATTTGTTGTGGTTTTCAATGCCGGAACCGAGCGAACACCAGCTGATAGTAGAGAGTAGGCGATGAAAAGAAATATTGCAAAAAGCCAACAAAAATTACAATGTCAGACAGTCAATTTGACATACGAGGGATAGAAGAAGGTAGGCGATGAAAAAAAAATGTGTTCGAAACACGTATGGTTTGTGCTTAGACTAGGGAATATCCGGACTGGAACATAAGAAAAATTTTGGGGGCAACTTTTCATTAAAGATCATTTCAGCTAATGAATACCATTTTAGGCACACATAATTTACAGGCTACAATTACAATTGCATTTAAATGGCAATATATTACAAGAAAAATGTATACAACATTTCATTCAGTCGAGCTGAAAATCGGAAAATCTTTCATTATTTGACATTTAGCGACCCACTTTTTACAAGGCATTGACAATTAACTACCCACTGAATTGGCCCACTTTCTATTGTTGTTTGCACACGTATTTGCGAGCTATGTTCCAATCCTCTTCTGTTGTTGTTGAAATACCCCAAGTTAAATTTATAGATCACAAGGAATCCTACAAAGGAATCCAAAAGTCTGTTTTTGTTAAAAAACTTTTTTTTTTGCTAAAGGTATCTTTACCAAATTTTATATTATTCAAACGTATCTATCCCCAAACAACGTTTCCGAATTTTGTTGAAATTAGAGTGCAATACCATATACGTAGGGTAGTCTTTTAAGTTTTGAATATAGGGCTGAATTAAAACAGTATGTATATAGTTTTTAAAGACTCTATTGTTTTTCGAAGTACTTTCCAAGAAGATTAATGCAATTTTACATGCACTCGAATCAACTCTGGAAGCAGTTATTTCACTCGTTTGTTGGTACAATCAAAATTGCGTTTTTGAAGGCATCAACTGCTTCTTATGGTGACTGGAACCTTTTACCATGCAGTCCGTTCTTAATTTTCGGAAAGGTAAAGAAATCGTTGGGGCGTAGGTCAGGACTGTATGGAGGATGGTTTAACAATTCGTTGTTGCCTTAAAAACTCAGTTGTCTTGTTAGCTGTGTGCGAACTTGCATTGCTTGGTGAAGGATGATTCGTCGTTCGGGATTGGTTTTTCGAAGCTCAGCGATGACTTCTGACAAACAAATTGTTGCATACCAATGGGCAGTAACTGTTCTTTGATCTTGCAGAGGAATTGTTGGTACATGACCTACTTTTGAGACAGATGTCGCGACCATTTTTTTGGAGACACTTCGAGAACGGATAACTTTTGTCGGCTTTTCTTCATTTTGGAACACCCAAACAGACGACTGGCGTTTATTTTCGGGTTCATAATAGTAAATCCACGATTCATCACTACTGACGATGCTGTACACGTTATTAGAGTTTTCTGTGTTGAAGCGGTATAGAGTTTTTTGACACCAATTAACCCGAGATTCTTTCTGTTCTTCGGTCAATAGATGCGTTATCCAACGGGAAACCATTTTTTTATACACAATTCTTCATGCAAAATTTGTTGAAGTGGGGTATTTGAAATCCCCAATGATGCCTGAATCTCGTGATATGTCACATGTCGATCTTCAGTGATGAGCTTGCGCACAGCATCGACGTTTTCTTGGGTGACTGCCGTTTTTGATGCACCTATCCTTGAATCGTCGATAAGACTCACCCGTCCACGTTTGAGTTCTGCATACCAACGAGAAATAGTCGACTGGTGTGGCGCTTTATTGCCAAAAACAGAAACCAACTCGGCGAGGCATTCTTTTCGAGATAATTGCCTTCGAAAGTTGTAAAAATTACTTCGCCAAAAGTTTTCTCGGTTCATTTCCATTATTCGGATAACTCGACGACTTTGACAATTCGCTGTAGCTGTAGCACTATACGTATCGCACTAACACTTCGGATTTAGGTTAACTAAGGATGCAGGTTAATATTTAGTAGTGGCATTTGATTCGCGGCAACCTCAATATTCCTGTATGCAAAACTTAAAAGACAGCCCTCGTAGGAACAACCGGTCCAATAGTAAGTTTTTGTTAGGAAAACTTTTTTATTTCTGAATGTATCTTTACTAATTTTCAAAGTAATCGAACATATTTGTCGCCAAATCATACACGTCAATTTGGTTGAAATCGGCTCACTATTTCATAAACCTCCCATAGGAAGAGCAGAATTGGAACAAACTATACAGCTAATTTCAAAGTGATTAATGCAGAATGATTAAAATTATCGCACACGGTCTACTTTTTATATACGAGAAGTTAGCGTAATAGTAAATACTAATAATACATAAGTATTGGAGGCAAAAATCCTCTCCCATAGTCCTCTTTGTGGGCGCCACAGGAACGGCAGTGGTCACAGACTATTACTAACCAAGTGAAGCCGCCAGTAATGACGGTGCCATGATTTGCTTCAGGTAAACATTCCCCCTGTGGTGTAGGGCGTAAGAATTATAACACGGCCTTTCTCTTTGACGGCCTGTCGTAGAAACCGACAAACAAGAGACAGGATGTATATGCCTGCAACTTATACTATCCGAAATCTTCTATATGCTAACGAAATGTCAACTATGCCTCGGATAAGGACTGACTCAACGGTTACGACTCTTGGCTATCGTTCAATGACAAAGATTGGATTCTGGAATGTATAATGGAAGATTTGCTGGACATCAGAAGATGCCCGTTGGGACGGAGCATAAGGTTGCATGGTGACCGTGAAGGTTAGGCAGTGCCATCTGGCGAAGAAGTAGACTCCTCAACGAGCTCGTGTCTGGGTCCGGCTGTAATGGGATCCTCGGCCTCTGGTTTCGTACCACCAACAGATCACTACTCATCAGGTGCTGCTTTGACCTGCCGGTGGGAGCAGCGCTACCAGACCAGAATACGGTTCATTACAAATGTGCGTAGTCTCCTGGAAAATGGATCAGAAGGTCCCCAGAAGGCACGATTTCTTTAATTAGAGAGTGAACTTCTGCGGTATAAATTAAAGATCTGAGTTAGCGAAATAAGATAGTGGGACAGCGCAGAATTTATCTCTCCAACGGGTAGCACTGTAATATTGTACTCCGGTAGAGCTACCGGTAGTGGTCGTGAGTCAGGTGTGGGGCTCCTCTTAACCAATGCCGCACGAAACTGTCTCCTATCCTGGAATCCGGTCTCCGACAGAATCATTACCGCCAGGCTCCGGACCAAAATGAGGAACATTTCAATAATACAATGTTATGCTCCAACTGAACCCGACAATGTCTTGACGAAAGACTCCTTCAACGAACAACCAAACGCCGTTCGGAGCAGAACACCTAAAGCTGTCATTATAATGATTATCGGAGATTTGAATGTAAAAGTTGGCGCTGATAACTATGGGCTCAGACATGTGATGAGAAGACAAGGTCTTGGGGGTCGCAACGACAAGGGTGAAAGGTTTGCATGGCTCTGCAACTTTCACAATCTCGTCATTGGTGGTACCATGTTTGAGCATAAGGACCACCACAAAATTCGTTGGTCCTCTGTTGATCGGCGCAGAACACAAAATCAGATCGACCACTTTACCATTAGCAAAAGGTTCGAGAGTTACCTCCTGGACGTGCGAAATAAGAAGGGTGCCGATATTGAAATTGGAAGAGAACATTAGGCGCGTTCTTTTGCAGCTATCCAGGTCAAGGGTAGTTACCCCTAGCTTTTAAGCAAAAAAACGATGTAGTTGACCCATACAGGGTAAGAGCATGTATTTGATTTGAAATGGATTTTGTCTCAGATAAAGTTTGGATTTGAAGTGGTAAGATAATTCCACTCTTGGAAAATATTAAAAATATTAAAAACAAACTTCAATCTATTACATCAAGAGCAAGCATTGAACCTATCAAATGCAACTTTGATAGAAGAAACTAATTGATTCCGAGTAGTTGCCTAATATTTCGACAAAAATCGCTTTTCCAATTGGAAAAAATGTGGAATCCCATTGAATTTAATTGAGGTGAATTAGGTGAAAGCACAGTGAAACATCTTCAAACGCACGAACTTCTTCTAGCAACCGCTAGATGTGCCCTAAATAAAAGGTTTACTTGTGTGCTATCGAGGTCAGGATTAGCCCTCGATAAATTATCAGGTTAAGCGTTAACCTATATAGGATAGCATTGTTCTTGTATTGCGTGTTATTTCACTAACCTATACAGGTTAAGAATTGCAAAAGAACGCGCCTATTATCTTATGATCGCTCATGTTTGATTGGGTATTGCGGTCGTGCGCCGTCCTAGCGACGAAAGATCCAGGTGCCGCAAATTCAACACCGCTCGACTAAAAAAATCCAGCTGTCCTACAACAATATAACGACCATCTTGCGCAAAAAGCAGCTGAGTCATCCAGCTAGCGACATAAATGAAAACTGGGATTCCATAAAAAATTGAGAGCGCAGATACCAACCTTGCCACAGACCCGGATTGCCGGAATAAGCCCTAGATGTCTGACGCTTCATAGCAGCTGATTGTTGAAAGTAATGAGCTGAAGGTTCGTTTGGCTGCAGCATCAGACGACAATCGAAGCAGCATCGAACTCCTTTATCGTCAGCCCGATAAGTTTAGCGTAGTGTGCGACTTCTAGCCTCAGCAGAAGAAGTCGCAAGAAGTAAAAACTTAAACGCCGTTTAAGGTGGTTGTAACTCCTGAAAACATCCGGTGAAGGATAGTGACTTATCTTGAAAAAAGATCAAAAGAGGCGGTGGAAAGAACACTTCGCCGCGGTCTTGAACCGTGTAACCTCTGGTGTTCCCCTTCATATATTGTAGATAATTTAGCTAACCATCAAAATGTGCTTATACGGTTCACTGCCCCGACTAAAGAGGAATTAGTCGCTGCAATAATTGCACTAAAACGAGGTAACGGTAAACTTTATCGAGCAGCGCCAAGCTTAACTGCCGAGTTGCTGCACCCACTTGTTGATAAAGCATGCAATACAGCGACGTTTTCCACTGAGTGAAAGAAAGATTTGATCATCAAACCTACTAAGAAGAGTAGCTTTACAGACTGTAATAATTGGAGTGGTATTTGTGTTCTTCCTGCCGTTGCCAAGATAATGGCTAAAATCGTCCTGGAAAAACTAAAGGCTCACTTAGAAAGCACAATAGATGAAGAGCAGGCTAGTATTCGATCCGGATTCTCTGGTGTCGATCACAGTAACACCTTACGAATCATCATTGAGCAATGCACTGAGTACGATTCTCCGCTTCACTTACTTTTCATCGATTTCGAGAAGGCTTAGTGTGAACCGGGATTCTACAATGTATGTCCGGTGTTGCGCAGGATAGGCATCCCTGAGAAGCTGGTGGCTATTATTAAGGCGACCTATGACAGCGCGAAATATCTCGTTCTGTATAAAGGTAAAGTGTCGGGGGACTTTGAGATTCGTTCTGGAGTTCGGAAGGAGTGCATCCTCTCACCGATCCTATTCCTCATAGTGAACGGCAATGTGTTGCGTGCAGCCCTAACCAGACTAGACAGAGGAATTCAATGGACTTTAACAACTTATCTACATCTTGATTACGTCCAATTATTAATACCAACAAGACCAAGGTTCTTAGCCCGCCATTGCGAAAAAGAAATACTACACCTATTATCATCAATATTAATGGGCAGCCTGTGGAGAACGTGGACAACTTCGTCAACCTGGGAAGCATTGTTGCCGAAAATGGTGATACGGAGTAGGACATCGCTCGTCGTATCAATCAGGCTAAATGCTCATAGGACATGCTGCCCAAAATCTGACAAAGCAGTTATCACAGCGTCATCTCCCTGGTACTGTCGATGCGTTTGGAACCCCATTTCCAACCAAGGCCGACCAAGAGGGGGTCCTAAAATCACATGGCGTCGATCTGTGACAAAAGAGTAGGCACTTGATAAATCGGTTGGGGAATTGCGCCCCGTTGCCCAGAACAGAATACGATGGCGCCCAGGGGTGGTTGACGTGCTATGCCCCACTAGGGTTTAAAGCAAAGTAGTAGTAAAGTAACATCACATAATGAAAATTTCTTAAACATTTTAAATAACCTAAAAAAAATAAAAACGGCTAGTATTCCGCTAGGTCTTGATAAACAACTAAAATACAGCTTAAATAATGTGTGTTTTCAAATAAAACTTACGGATGACAAACCTATCCCTTCCGAGAACTTTCGTTATAAATAAAGCCACCCTTTACACTTCAAACACTTATTTAACACGTTTTAATGTAAACAAACACTAAGAGAAATATACTGTGGAGCACGTAGAGAGTACTCGATAGTCAGCGCCTGTTAGGAAAACCGTTGGCGGCCGACCGGTATCTATTGTTGCGTATGCGTTCGAATTCTGAGGCCCTATCATGTTATTCCGATCAAATCGAATTGCTTTCGAAAGGTTAAAAATGGTACAATATTAAGGCTGGTAATAACCTCTTCGTGCGAATATGTTGCACCTATGTATGTCTCCCACGAAAAAGTGACAGTGTAGACTTGCACACGTGATTTTCCCTTCTACTCAAAAGACTAGTTTTCAAGCGAAATAAAGAGCAAAGTAATTGTTTTCGCGTGACAATTGCTCATAATGATGGAGAGATTTTATTTTTCGAATGAACTATGTTAGTACTGAGAGCGACAATTTTTTCGTACGAACGCTATTTTTGACAGTTTTTGTATGATATTTCGCACGAAAAATTTATCTTTGTACCTAGCTTAGAACATAGAAACATCAAATGAGCTTGTCCTGTATGTCTCTGGCTCCAAAATTTGGCGAATAAGTCGACAGCCAGTCAACTCGATTGTTCTTTGATATTGATTTATGTTGACTGTTCTGTCGAATTATGCATGAATAATGCCCGGTTCACATCATTCCAGTCCAGTAATCCAGTCCAGCGATCCAGTCCAGTGCTGGACTGGATCATATCGTCTACATGATTCCAGTCCAGTAGTCTGGCGAGTGTGTTGTTGATTCGGTAACTATAGTAACAATGATTTTTGGGCGAGCTGGAATCAAAAAGTAGACGGACAATCCAGTCACTGGACTGGATTGCTGGACTGGATTGCTGGATTGAATTGCTGTCCAGTGCCGGCTCACATTATTCCAGTAGCAGTCCAGCGCTGGACTGGATTACTGGACTGGATTGGTTACTGGAATAATGTGAACCGGGCATAAAGGGCAATTCTTTTCAGATTATCGACAGTCAGACTACTCAGTTGGCGTCTCGGTATTGACATAATGTTGACCGCACTGTCGAATTGTGCATAAACAAACGTCAATTCTTGTCAATATTTAAATTTCATAATTACTAAACGGTCTACTGAGTTAGCTGACTGTTGACCACATGTCGGCTTAGTAGTACCCAGATTTTGGAGCCACTGTTTCTATGGAGACATACAGGACAAGCTCATTCCATGCCTCTATGTTCTAAGGTACCTAGTACCTCAGAAACAAGTTTCTCCATTTCAATAATCACAGAGTATACGATACGAAATTTGTCATTAGACGTGAATATTCGATAATTCCGCCTGAAAACCGGTATTTTGAAAAGAAGGAAAATTCATGTGTCGTGTAGAGAGCCGCGGTAATGTGCTGTATGCATGTCTACACTGTCACTTTTCCGTGGGAGAGATAAGTGCAACATTTCACGAAGAGGTTAGTACCAGCCTTAAAGAATCGTCAACTAAGCCACATAAGAACCCGCACTAGAGGTTAGGACAAATAGTGATAGTAACTTTTAAGTAAAATGCGCAGCTTTGGAGGTTTTTCAAAAAAAAACAAAAAAAATTTAAGTTTTCAGAAGTTTTCCCAAAACTTTCTTTTATTTTCTGCTTAGACTACATATAGGTTAGGTTAAAGAGGCAGCTGTGCACAAACACAACACACATACCATAGGCCACTACTGGGTCCGTTGTGATACCGCATAGGCACAAACACCATGTGCCATAGACTACATATAAATTAAACTTCTTCTCATCGAATATTTAGACCGAAACCGTAGAATTGATAACTTTTGCACTCTCGCCCATTTAAGATTATTTTTCCCCTTAATTTTCAGTAGGCGCATATTTTACAGAGCAGAGTAGAGCAGGATAACCGACAAAAAACGCTATAGAGCAGATTAACGTAGGGAAGACGAAAACAGGGAGTGTGTCTTGATTTACCTTATGATTGAAACATCAACTGAAATTTAAAGAGAAAACTTAAATCCTTAGTACAGATATAATCGGACAAATTTCCTTTAGGCAGTAGAATCATTTGAAATACTTACTTTTCCATTTAATTACACAAAACGAACATTTTATTGACAGGTAATGAATTTTATGTGCTTCCCAAACTGTAAACTGTCCAGAAACTTCGACACCTGCGCCGCCTGCATTTCAAAGCGCAGACTACTTAACAGAGTAGAGTTCTTACACTAACATTCTATCCAGAGCAGCTCAGATGAAATTGTTAGTGTAATTGTGTGGTGTGTGCTCGCTCTGCATGGCTGTTAAAAAAACGCGCCTAGTATCTACGAGTACTTTCAAGTTTAGTGGTTGCTCTCCCAAAAAAAAAAAAACAATAATATATAATAATAATTTGTATTTCTTTGCAAACTAACACTAACATAGCATTTTAGCTTTAATTATTATACTATCAGCACACATCAACCAATGAAAATATCAACAACACCAATTTTAAAATATTTACAGATACTCGTCAATACTACACCGTACTGAAGGATAACAAGCCATACGAGGACAATATACCAGGGCCAGAAACAAGCGAATCAAAACGACTGACATCTCCAATTCCCACTCGGAAACCACCAGGCGACATATCTGCCAATCCGGATAGTACGACAATCTTTCCAACGTCCGGTTCATACTCCAAGGATATTACTTCCCCCACAATACCACCGATACATGCCGGCAATACACCAGCTTGTCTGCCACCGGACAATTGTGATTTTATTTCGGACTATAACAGTGTCGGAGGACACACACACCTACCTAGCATGAGTTACTCGAATCTGTTCAATAGACGACAACGCGGCGAGAAACGGCCTATTCCCGACGAACAAAAGGACGAAAAATATTTTGAGCGTAGAAAACGGAACAATGAAGCTGCGAAAAAATCAAGGGATGCACGCAAATTACGAGAGGATCGGGTAAGAGGAAAACAGTTACTATGCAAGTTTGATATGATAATAGTTGGCAGTTGATTTGCAGATAGCATTTAGGGCCGCAATTTTGGAGCATGAAAATGCAATTCTGCGAGCACAACTACTGGCGTTACGGGACGAAATGACAACACTTCGACAAATGATGGGTTCGCGTGCCGCGCAAATATCGTTGAATTTATAATTATGTACATTTAAAATGTGTCCTTTTTATATGCATGTGATAATGTTGTTTGATATATTGTAAATAAAATAAAGTGCACTTCTAAATCAGCGCGATATAAAGCCTACCACCGACCAGTGGCGACTAGGCCTATTCCTAAAACCAGTAGACCGGTTTAACGGGTTTAAAACCGGTTACCAGATTTCTAAGTACCGGTTTAAAAAAAACGAATCATTACAAAAACCGGCTTATGGTAAAAAAAACCGACTCACTCATGGCCGGCTAAAAAAAACCGACTCATTAAAAACCGACTCATTAAAAAACCGATTCATCAAAAACCAACTCATTAAAAATCGAGTACTCGAGAACTCAAAACCCGACTCGTTAAAAACCAATCGGCTCATGGTTAAGAAAACAAAGTTAAAAACCGACTCATTAAAAAGCCGATTATCAAAAACCAACTCCTGGTTAAAAACGACCGAATCATTAAAAACCGGTGAGAAAACCGATAATTTTTTTTTTTTTTTTTTTGTATAGTACAAGACGGAATTATTCAGGTTTTAGCTTTGGTTTGATTTAAGTGTGTGTGTATGTCCACACTTTGGGTTGTCAATGGACATGTGTCCCAACCCATTAAAAAAAAATAACGAAAATAGCCGCCACCGATGTAATATTTTCACAAAATTTATTATTTAATGGAAATGAGCACTTGAAACTGAAACAAAATCCAAAATTTCAATTTTCAAATCTGAACACAAGAAAAGTAATAATCTTACTCATACTCATTTCGGGTATCTTTCACTTTTTATTAGTTCACCATAAGCACTTACTTGTTCGTACTATCAAACGTTAGCACGGAATGCAATCCTCTTGACTCCACAAGAAAGGCACATTCGGCCGTTGAGTTGAGGTATTTTTAATCGTAGTGTGTATTATGGCAACGCTAGGAAGGCTTTTGGTGAAAACAAGTCTCTGTCGGAGCTATCAATTTGAAACCAGCCTTCATAAACATGATACCCATCTTGCCTTGAAGTCACTTTAATGCTAAGAATGTCCTTTTTCCCGACCAAAGGACTCAAAATGCCATCAACAGTAGTCTAGTGCATTCACCTCAACAACGCCAGTCATACGATACCCATCATGCCTAGATATAACTTCATTACCATTGTCCTGGCGCACACCCGCACCACTTTTTTCGTCCTTTTCGATCGCCTCGTTACTCGTTTGTGTTGCTTTAAAGTTTGAAAAGGGTACCTGGAAAGGAATGAACTCGCACTGTGAGTTCGCACTGAGCAAGAACTAACCATAAAATCAAAATCAAACACTATGATTTTTACTCGTAAGAGGAAAGATAAAGATAACTCCCTTACGGCTTTTTGGTTCGGAAATTAAGGTGTGCAAGGAAGTGAAGCATCTAGGGGTTACCTTAGATGCGAAACTAACTTGGGATGCTCACGTTGAACAGAAGATTCAAAAAGCGAAAAGGATTTTGCATCATTGGTCGCGGTCCTGGAAGCCTGACCGGTTAAGGAAATGACAGTGAGCAACAGAGATGGCAAGGCATTGTGTATCCGTAAGTGAAAGAAAGACGCATTGAACTGATACATTCACACATTCGACGCACACGACCTTAAAGCCAAAGCATCTACATACGAATCCCGAGAGCAGAATGACAACCAACCAATTTTCGTTAAGCCTTTTTCTTAATAATTGCACTAGAGCGAAAGAGACAGAGACAGAGAGTCCGGTAGATGTATCTGTTTAGAAATCATGGGCTGGGGAAACGAACCAACAATTTTTTCCGGTAAATTTCCCCTCTAAAAATTCTGTCAAATAAGCGACACTCTCTTTTCGACTTACGGATATACAATACTTCACATCTCTGTTACTCACTGTCAAATTGTTTGATCCTATAAGTTTCCCAGAACGTAGCCAATGGTTGCGTTCCTGCGAACGAATCAGGTTTTGACATTTCTCGAATTCTCCTCCAAATGCTTTCCCCTCGGGTAAAATTTGTATGGACAACTGTCATGAAAATGTTCCCCTCCGGATCTGAATACTTCTCAGATCTGAAGAGTTAAATCTAGCCTGTGCGCTTAGTCTGGGAGAGTACCAGGCAGAGATGCTTGGCTTGTTGCATGCGTTGGACCACCTGTTGGAAGGTCAGGTACGGGGGAAAATCCTTATTGCGCTGGACAACCAATCGGTTATCCGACGCATACAGCAGACGAACATAAACTCCAAATTGGTACTAGAGTGTGTTCAAAAGCTCAACACGTGTGCCTCAGAAAATGAAGTTACACTAATATGGATGAAAGTACATATAGGTCCAACAGGAAATGATGCGGCGGATGCACTAGCAAAACAGGGATCTGTGGCGACTTTCATTGGGCATGATTGGAGCGAAGGTCGGGAAGTGGATGGACTCCATGCATCAACGAAGATGGCAGGAGTTAGTCACCTGCAAAGAAGCTCGGAATGCAATGACTAGCCCTTTAGGCAGAGAAGCGAAAATGGTACTCAGTTATAAACGGAGTACCCTAAGCTAGGTAACTGCCTTGGTTACAGGGCATGATCATTTTAAGCCTCATCTGGCCAAGATGAAAATCGAGGAAGATGACGTTTGCAGACTATGTCTGGAGTAGGCTGAAACGGCAGCACACGTTGTGTGCGAACGTCCAGCACTGACTGGCACGAGGTTGACGATCACAAGCAAGCACACGATAAGTGTGGAGTCCATGAGTGAACTCAGTCTGAAATAAATGCTAGCAATTAGGAGTTGGCAGAGCAAGAAATTGTAGTGTACATACACTACATCATCTATCATCTATGTATCTATACTTCTACATAACTATATTCATCCATATGTCTATTCCTCACTAATCATCATTACCCCGAATTCCATTTTTCTACCTATATTTTATTCTTCATACGAAATCACATTTCGTACTTGTAATTTGACACCACCACTTTTATGCGTATTCTTATTCTATATTCTTCCGCTTGCACATATGATTGAACTTTGTACAATATTTACATTTTTTCTACTATAGAGACAATCAATGCAGGTGATTAATTGTAGACGTAAGCAATTTAGTATTAGGAAAATTATGTATAAATATGGAATAACGGATAGAAGAAAATACAGTCTATTTTGAATCATACCAACGTTTACTGTCTTTAGGAGTGCCTATTTGGCGGCACCCTCAAACCAACTTATAGAGTGCCTATTCTTTGGCACCTACCTTCACCATTGGAGTGCCTATCAGTCGGCACCTTAATGTAACTGCCTATAGTGGCAGAAAGGTATAGCCTATCAGTCGGCTTACCTTGTACTTTTGGCCAGCGGCATCCTCCTTATGCCGGCCTCCTAATATTCTCTCGACTAAAGATCTCTTCTCTCTCCAAAAATGGAACTTCTAGCTAATTACCCGAGCGATGGAGTCCCATCACAACAAAATTTGGCATTGGTGTAGGATCGAAAACTGTTCCAGTCACCTTTGTTGTGGTTGACAAACGTGCGGTGTTCAACGGGTAGAGTGTTTATTGGTTTGTCAAGCCTGATAACGATTGGGAGATGGTCAGATGATAAAGTTAGACCGGTTCGCAGCTGGTTTCATTTAAGAGGGCTGCACTGACAATCGTAATATCAAGTGAACTGAAACAGGTGCCAGCAATACGAGTGAGAGTGTCATCATTCAGTATGCAGAAATCCGAAGCACAAGTTGTCCTGCTATTGATATGCCTCTGGCGTCATTGCCAAGGTTGGAATGCCAGAGTTCATGGTGAGCATTGAAGTTACCAAGCAAAAGACGGTCTTGACCAGCGAGGAAAGTACTGATATTAACATTGTATCCCGAGGGACATACCTCATGATCAAGACGGACCTAAAAGCATCCTATTAACTAGATCATAGTGAAAATTGAGATAAAATGCAACTAGTGTGATGTTGCTAATTGCCCCTCCAGGGGCATGGCCGCGTCAACATTTCTTGCATAGCAATGTCTTTTTATTTTCTTGCTATCGAAACGTCAACAAGGCATAGAAATGCTAGAGATGATGACGCGCCCATGCCCCTGGAGGGGTCAATGCAATTAACAATGTCTTGTCGACGTTTAGTTTATAAATTTCGGATGGTGTAGTTGGAAGCGTACACATCCTATCTGTATAGTATGGGGAATTCTATAGTACCCACAGGAAGTTTTTTTTTATATTTTATTAACGCACCGAGGGATTAAACGCCTAATTTCTAGATTCAGCATCATAGAGTGGCGTCACGGTCGCCACGACTATAGATCGCGTAAGTGTGGTGAGATGAAAAAATTTAATCCACCCGTAAGGCAGATAGAGAAAATCGCAGCAGCATGTCGACTTTAATCATAATCTGGGAGCGGTCGATTTTCCCTCTAAAAGCCGACATGATTCGGAATGAGATGACGAGTATCTCTCTCTCCCTCTCTCTCATTCACACCCCCTATACCACCCATTTGTTCCGAAATAGGGACAACTTCCATCATTAGGCCTCCAATCCGGCGTTTGTTTAGTGACAGTGAGTGGGCTAACATCTGCACCATGAAATTTTAGGGGCACCCCACTGTCGGCCTCTATGGCACAAAGTTTCATTATGTATTGCATTCAGAACATTAACGATACAAAGGTGTCTTCCTTACACTTACTTTATTGAATCCAAAATGGTAAACATAACAAGTTTTCTACTTTTTACCCTTTCGTGTCCTTTGTTTTTTAGGTGCTGGCTCCTCTTCTTCTGCTCTATCAATTGGCTTTTTCTTCTTACGAGTTTTTGCAATCACCTTGTCAAGATTTTTCAAAACTTGCGACGCAGTCTCACTGGTACTTTCTTCCTGTATTACATCTTGTGGTGAGGTACTTTTAGAAGAATTTTGTTCGACTTGCGGCGATATATTTTCCGCATTCTCATCTCTTCTGCACATTTCATCGAGAATTGCACTTTCAGTAGCCGAATGACCTTCGCTTATATCGATGCTTGACTCATCGTCAATTTGGCTGCTGTGCGTTAGAGTTTGATCAATGGCCTCTTTTAGTTCGGTCGTTTTTATACGGAAATCACGGACAGTTCCGATGTGAAGATAATGCGAAAGATGCGCTTGGGTCTTTTTACTGAGCTGTATTACAAACTTATTTAAATTTTCAACGCGCAAAATAAGTTTTGGTAGGAATTTCGTCTCTTTCAGAACTTTGGCTTTTTCCGCCTGCGGATCGCGTTTTGCTCGCTTGGCATTTTCTTCAAGAATATTTCCTTCTATGTAGGTGATGAGCTCGTAAATGTTGGAGGCCAGTGGCTTGCCACAAACGCGTAGAAGCTGGTCAAATCTGTAATGAAGAAAAATAAATTGTGACGATTTGAAAAATGAAGTGAAACTGTCGCTAACATTGTACATGATTGATGTAACTTACTTGGTTGCTTGAAACGACATTGGTATGCAACTATGTCGCACCATAAAATGTTTCGTCAAATTCGTCACACAACTGTAGTAGTCCATTAAAATTTTCAGCATGCTATCCATCAATGATCCCAACGGTATACATGAATTCGTCAAACGTATTAAAGTTCCTGTGATATGAATAAGTTGTGAACAAATCGATTTCTCGGTGCTTCTTAAATACTGCACACTTTGTTCCCGATCATCTTCACACGTTATTTTGATTTTAGCCAAAAGACCCTTGAGTTTCGCCAGGAAATAGTCAACATCGTCTATTTGTTTCCGCACTACATTCAACAAGTGCATTAATGTCGATTCAGCGACAGCCGCCGAAATGGATTTCAATTCAAATTGTGGATCATCATCGTCGTCGTCATTAATACTCTGAAAGATTTTCTTCAAACACGTTGCAATCGTTACGAAAAATGCTCCAGTATGGGTTTTCATACGCTGTTTGAACAATATTTTATTAGCCACTGCCATTTCCTTCGTTTTCAATTCATACGTTTGACAAAATTTGAATATCCAATAGTACGTTTCCATACACATTTTATCCTCGTACGGAACGGTTTCGTAAAGGAGTTCCAGGCATTCGAATAGAACGATTGGTATTTTCATTCCGTCGGCATGATTCATTAAATCATCGTCCTTGATCGCTGCTTCTATGGTATTTTGAATGACGGAAGTTACTTTCTTCGAATTATCGTTGCGATCGTACTCAAAGTCGACTTCCTTTAAGAACACGTCAAATTTACGTTTAAACACAGAATTGGCTGTGATGAGAGTTTGCCGAAAACAATCGGCACTAAGATATGTTGCCGTCATATCAAAATTACTCCATAAATCGGGTAAACGTTTTATACATCGCTCGTAGAGAACCTTAGACACTTCAGTGAGATTCTTTAAACACCGACGACTATGCGATATCTGCTTGTAAGCAGGTTCATTTCGCAAGGTCTCAATTAAGTTGGCAGTGGTTTCAGTGACATGTTGTATTAATCGACGATCACATCGTAACTGTTCCGTAGCGTTGGATTGAGCAAACGATACGTATTCGCTGAAAAAGAAGATAAGAATAATTAACAAGTTAATGTTTTACTACTTTGCCTTAACCGCTAGTGGGGCATAGCGCGTCAACTATTCTGTTCTGGACAATCGAACGCAACTCCCCCCACGTCTTACCCAGAGACGCATAAACAAGGCTCAGGCAGCTTTTTCATTTTGACTCCTTTCTGGCAAAACAACATCTCCAGACGCACCAAACTCAAGATCTTCAAAACTAATATAAAATATGTGCTTCTATATTGCTGTTCAACTTGGAAGGTGACCGAGAACAACTATAGTAGATTTACTTTCGTGAAACAGTGTCTACGGCGCATTCTACACATACGCTGGCCGGAGGTCATTTCTAACGACGACCTCCTTTTTATTACTGGCCAGGACAGGACAGACACCTCCATAAAAAGGCGAAGAAAGGCCGGAAAATATTGCTAAACAGGCCCTCGATTGAAACCCACAGGAAACTGATGCAAGTCGCCGCCTGAGACGATCTAGAAACACTAGACCACGTTAAGTTGAGGTCGAGGGTAATTTAATAGGTAAATCGTGGAGACAGTTGAAGGCGATGGCGGCGAACAGGACAAGGTGGAAAGTCGGCGTGGTTAATGCCCTATGCCACACAAGGGGTTAACAGGAACCAGAGAGAGCAAGCAATGCAGTTATCATCCCTCCGCAATGTGTGAGCAATCCACTGACATTTTCGCCTGCGTATCAATCGTCGATTGGCATCTGATCCGTACGCCGACTTAGCTCTTCATTTGATATTGTTTCAGGCCTGAAAATTCCTAAAATTCGACGAAGACATGAGCTGATGAAAATTTGCAGGTAACTCTTGCGGAAACTTTCTAGGTGTTGCTCCCATACAAAAGCACAGACAGTATCAGGGAGAGAAACCCGCCCAGCTTGGTCTAAATACTGAAATAATTGCTTTGCCAGATTTTGGACAGCTTGCCGAATGCGCATTTAGCCTGGTTGATACGACGAACGATGTCCTGCTCCGTACCACCATTTTCAGCAACAATGCTACCCAGGTAGACGAAATTGTCCACCTTCTCTACAGGCTAGCCATTAATATTGATGGCAATACATGTAGGATTTTTTTTCGCAATGGCAGGCTAAGACCCTTGGTTTTGGTGTTTATCTTTAGCCCAACTGTAATGGACGGTTTGGTGGGCAACCGAAGATGCCCGTAGGGACGGAGCCTAGGGTAGCATATGACCGTCAAGGTCGGGCCGTGCCATCTGGCGAAAAAAAGGCTCCTCAACGAGCTAAGCAGCGGCCTATGCTTGCTGTAGCTCAGTACGGGAGACGTGGGCGGGGTTTTCGCCGCTCGTTGCCCCTGTCCTTTACGTATTAACAGAAATTCATAGGCCTGGGGAAAACAACACAAACAGGTGAGGTGAAAATGGGGAATGATAAAAAATGAGGCGATAAGGATGGAATGGTTGGCGGACGGCGCAGATTTCCTCGCGTTCGCATTAGGGTTCAGGCGTAATGTGGCCCTCGGCCTCTGGTTTCGTACCACCAACTCATCAGGTGCTGCCATAGAACTGCTGGTGGAAGCAGCACTACCAGACCATAATATGGTTCATAACAGGTGGTTCATTACACAACCTTGCTTGTTCCCTCTTGAGAACTAACGCCATTCCGCATAGATCCATGATTTTGTGGGAGAGTAGGCATACATATGTCGTCAGCGTAGTCATGATGTTGTAGATGAGATGTACAGGTCCATTGAATTTCTCTGTCTAGTCCGGATAGGGCTGCATGCAACACATCGGCGATCATTATGAGGAATAGGATCAGTGAGGAATTCCACTTCGAATCTCAAAGTCCCTCGACACCTTACTTTTATGCAGAACGTGAGATTTCGCGCCATCGTAGGTTGGCTGAATAGCTACAAACTTGCTCACACTGTCGACGCCTTCTCGAAATCAAATGAAGCGGAGATATGTGGAGGCGACCGGTAGCACAGTGCGTAGAAGCATCAGTCTCATGCCTGACTACCGGCGTTTCGCGTTCGAATCCCGCCCACGACGACTTTCGTGACCATGGACTTTTGTGTTGTCTTCCCCCTGTGGTGCGGAGCGTAATAATAAGCCACAGCATCCCCCGACTTGTCGCAGGAAGGCGGCTAAATGGGGGAGAAAGAGGTGCATGCTGGCAACTGCATTCTCCGAAACTAGTTTATGCAAGCGAAACGTCAACTAGGCCACATGGAAGGGTTGACGCGCTATGCCCCACAAGGGATTAGGGCAGCTGATAGTATTGCTCGATGATTGTTAATTGCCTTGACCCCTCCAGGGGCATGTTGACGTTTCGATAGCATATCTAGTTTTCGGAAGTGCAATTGCTAGCATGCTCCTCCTATCCGCGCCGTCTTTATACTGAAAAACTCTAAGCACTGTGAGAGTTCTGTTAGTACTCACCGGGAGTTTTTGATCGCGCCGAAATTTTGATTGCTCGATAATGATTTTCAAGGTGTGATCGACACATGAGAATCCGGATCAAAAGCCGGCCTGTTCTTCATCAATTGTGCTTTCTAAGTGAGTCTTTTGTCTATCCAGGACAATTTTAGTTATTATCTTGGCAATGGCAGGAAGCACGCAAATGCCTCTCCAATTATTGAAGTCTGTAAAGCAATACCTTTTTGGAAGTTTGATGATAAATTCATCCTTCCACTCAGTGGGAAAGATCTCTGTGTTCCACGCTTTATCAACAAGTGAGTGCAGCACAGTTAAGCTTGGCGCTGCTTGGTAAAGTTCGGCGGGGATACCGTCAAGTCCGGGGGGCTATCCTCGGTTTAGTGTAATAATTGCAGCGACTCTTTAGTCTGGGCACGTATACGCACATTTTCATGGTTAGCTAATTATCTATAGGTACATGAAGGGGAACTTCATCAGAAGTTACACGGTTCAAGACCGTGGCGAAGTGTTCTTTCCACCGCCTCATCTAATCTTCCTCTAAGATAAGTAGCTATAAGCCATTCTTCCTTTACCGCCCCGTTTTTTTTATACTCCCTATTTTTTTTTGTCCCTTTGTTTGTGGTGTTTTCCCCAGGCCTATGAATTTTAATTAATACGTAAAGGACGGGAGCAATGACCGGCGAAAAACCCGCTCACGTCCGCCGAACTGAGCTACAGCAAGCATAGGGCGCTGCTTAGCTCGTTGAGGAGCCTTTTTCTTCGCCAGATGGCACTGCCCGACCTTCACGGTCACTACCTTAGGCTCCCTCCCCACGGGCATCTTCGGATGATCCTGATGCGAACAAGATCGTTTCACTTAAACTCAGGCAACTATGCAGCTTTGTTAACCTGATCAAACTTGATCGCCAACCTTAAAGCTGCACAGGACCTTATGGGCTACAGCACAATAGACCTCCCTCTTGGTCACGGTTCTTGTAGGCCCTCCAGGCCCACCGCCTTTCTCTTATCTATCTATATACATACCTAAAAAATTTCAATCTCGGTGCTTGATCTCCTGCATATCGAGAGTGCCAGATCAAGTGATCTGCTGCTTGGTTTGGCCCAGATCAAATGATTTGCGCGCAGATCAAGTGACCTCGCTCCAGTGTGAGCCCAATATAGCGAACTAGGTAGGGTCATGGGTTGCCGTGAGTTGAACACAGCCCACATAGACCACTCATGGTCCGTTGTGATAATACCAAGATTCTGTTACCTAAAACTCTTAACCCGAAGTATCCAGCCAGCCGACGATGACAACAAACCGATTAATTTGAATCGCTTTAACTTTTACGAGACCCTCTAGGTCCTGAAAAAAGGAGAGTCCCAAAAACCTTCTCCTCCTATAAGCCAAGGCTGGGCAGTAACAAAGAAGGTGAGCAACACTCTCCTCCTCATCCACATCATGACAACAAAGCCTCCTCGCATGCTCGCCGATAGGACAGTGCCCTGTGATGACCCCCACCATCAAGCCAATATGCTTCCTGTTTAATGAGAGCAGTGAGGCAGAGCGATTAGGATCTATCCTAGGCCATATCATCCTCGTTGTTTGGCAAGTACTACCGTCGAGCCATCTAGCATTGGCCCTGCCGATCGCAGCGGACTCGATTGCCATTTTATACACTGTTATGGGTGTCCTAACGTGGTTAAGATACGTATCAATGGATCCGATTGCCACTTGACGGGCCAGCTCATCAGCCTTGCAATTGCCCGTGAAAAACTCTGGCCCGGAATCCAACAAACAGTAATTTCGAAGAAGCCGCTAATTTCCATGAGTGTCGAGCGACAATTTACAACGGTTTTTGATGTAGAAATAACCGATGCAAGGGATCGTATGCTGAAATCTCCGCCTGGAAGACGCTGCAGTAGTGGGGAAGATGAACCGATATGTTAATGTTTAGTCCATCCGAATAAATGCCCGCACCCACTCCTTCATCGGTCTCGGAGCCATCTGTGTAGATGGCCAAGGAGTGAGGTGTAATAGGGGTGCTGACCGCCCATTGATCTCTAGAGGGAATCAGGCTGATATGGTTGCTGCCAAAGGTAACTTTTGGAACGGTATAGTCGGTTGCTGCTGGCAGATCCAGGCTACCCAGAATAGCGGAGTGTCCGCTCCTCAGCTCGCACCACTGTCCAGTATCTCGAAGACGCAGGGCTGTTTTGGCCGCCAGTTGTTCGGAAAAAAATATCCACCGGAAGCAAGTTGAGCAACATGTCCAAGCTAGCCGACGGAGTAGTTCTCAAGGCCCCAGTAGCGGCAATTGCAGTCTTTGCCCTTTCCCCAGTAGGTTACAATAGGACGCAACTCTGAGTGCCGTCCACCATACGCCTATGCCGTATAAGATAGGCCGTACCACTGCAGTATATAACCAGTACACCACTTTCGGCTGGAGGCCCCAGTTTTTGCCAATGGCCCTTCTACACGAGTAAAGCGCAACAGTTGCCTTTTTCACCCGTTCCAGAATATTCAGTTTCCATGTTAATTTCTTATCGAAGATACGTCCGAGGAACTTTGTTCTGCCAGCAAAGACAAGTCTCTTGCCATTCAAAAGTTCAACAGGGGGAATTTTGCGCTTTCTGATGACGAGCACAAGTTCGGTTTTGTCGGCGTTTACCCCCACGCCGCAGGTGCCTGCTCTTTCAGTTAAAATACATAAGGCATATAGCGAACTAAAAACCAATTTATTTTAAAACAACGTTTCATACTTACTCATACAGTAGTCGAAGAAAACGCTCCATTGTGGGCAAATCACTTATAGTCACTGGCTTGAAGACAATCTTCTTTATAACTGTCCCATTTATTGTGACATTTTGCGTTTCAGTGTCATTACCTTTACCCTTCTTCGTTGTCTTTTTATTTTGACTTGCCGCTAATCCCTTTAATTGAAAAGAATGTACCAAACATCAAATGTTGAAATTCATTAACTGCAACAAAATACCTTCATTTCATCGCATATTTTATCATAATGCTTAAACAAACTGTGCAACTTTTTAATATTATCATTGTCCGTCCTTGAAGTCCACAAGGCATAATTCATCAACGCCTCAATCAAACCAACGAATTGCAAGGCGATTTGATTCATCTCTTGTGTAAGTGTTCCTGACTAAAGAAAACATTCAATGAGAATTTTTATCCGCCTCGTATTTTTTAAGCCACTTACGATTTCCAGTTGTTCCAGATCTTTCATGTACACCTTTTCCATAAGCGTGGCCAAAAGCTCTTTAACAACTGTCGTTTCACATTCGATCTCATGTTTTTCCAACGTCGTTATGCAGAGTACAATAAAATTCGTCAGCATTCCCAAATGATCACCGACTTCGATTTCATTTTCGTTCTTGTCCTGATGACGGACAATCTTATCGAATCGAATGTCGCATTTCATCTCGTCGATCTCAAAGTATGAGCGAAAATGATAGTCGATAAATTGGAGGATGTGTGGAATCAGTTTGGGATTCATTTCGACAGCTCGCGAAAGGCCTGAAATGAGAAACAAATACATATGTCGACGTACAATCCAAACATGCTCGGTCAGTCTGGTTAAACTTACTTTCATACAATGTGATTTTAATTTCCAACGATTGATCAAAACAATTACGCAACAGTCCAATAATTTCCAACGTTAGCATATCAAAATGTCGTTGCGGATTGTTTCGATTGCCCAACGTTGTCTGCGACATAAGTGAGTATCCGGAAATGTTTTGCTGTGTAAGAAAACTGCCAGCGCGGCCTGTGGCTCGCTGCGAGTTGCTATTAGTCAGCAACTTTAAAAGCATGCAAAATCCGTAAACGCCAATCTTACTCTTTTCCGGTTCTCTGAAATAAAGCAAATCTGCGATTCAGACGAGATAAACGCTCAAATATTCGGATCGAAATTACCGCGTATACATGGCCTTCTTCATCACTTCTATGAACGAGTCGCGGACAACATGAGAAATTCGTATTACAGGTAAAATGAAAGACATCATTCGCATCGCGGTTAAACCGGGAATCTATTCAAAAATATCTATTCGTTATCTTCGTATGCACATAGGATTAAACTACTACGTACACACAAAAAGAAATCCAAAACATATCTTATGGTCCTATCACACTCGGAAACTGTGAAGGTGTCAGTCATGCTGAGAACAGTCAGGCATTCTATAAGAAAAATAAAATTTCACCGAATATAAGCGTGACCATACACTGTCGAACACGAACTCGAACCCGAACATGGGACAAGTGTCCTTCGAATAGCTCAAGATACACACACACACACACTCCATGCAAATCTAAAGAAAAACGTACCATGTTCGTGTTCGACAGTGTGTGACCAGGGTAAAAACGTTCGTACCTGAATACTGATCAGCATCCTGCTCCAATATCATCCATTCTGCGATATTTTTTACAATACCTTGTCCAAATATGAATCGTTTTCTTACAAATTTCTGTAAAAATGTTATGCCAAGTGCATTCAGCTTTGGCGCATTCTTCGCTCTGAGCAGCATAAATGCCAGATTGACCAATCCCGGCGTTACAACATCTTTGCCTTCCTTATTCTGATCGATTAGAACAGAAAATATTTGTTCCAAATTCACCTGTTTTGTTTGCAACGTATCACGACACCAGGCCGATACGTTTAACATGTCTTTTTCATCTTCATTGCTGGCAATAACGTTTCGCAGAAACGGCAGAACAGCCGATGACGATAAACGATTGTCGGGATCACGATTTATTCGAGAAATGGATAGAATCGAGCTCATGATGAATGGAGTGAGAATTACGTCGTGACAAGAGAGCAAAGTCTATGTGGGGGATATCCCATTAAAATGATTTTCTGAAACTTATTAGGTTGTCAACTTTGCTTCTGCCGTTTTCCGACAGACGGCTGCATCGGTGAGGGCTGGTCAAAATACGTAGTTCACAAGTGTCACAAAGTTTGGACGTCTGTGAACGTATCGACATCCCCGCATTAGTAAAAGCTGTTCGCATTTTTAATAAGATTCGCGATTCAAAATGTCTGTTTTTGAGCCAAGTTCTCGTAATTTGCGGGAAGTTTTAACCTTCTGCTTCCATTTGAAAAAAAAACTGCAGCTGAGGCTCATCGAATGCTCTCAGATACTTACGGTGAGGTTGCTCTGAGTGACAAAACATGTCGTGAGTGGTTTCAACGTTTTAAAAGTGGCGATTTCAATGTCGAGGACAAGCATGGTGGTGGGAGAGAAAAAAATTTCAAAGACGACAAATTGGAAGCACTGCTCTATGAAGATTCGTGCCAAACGCAATAAGAATTAGCTGAATCACGGGAAGTGACTCAGCAAGCCATCTCGAAACGCCCCAAGGCCATGGGCATGATTCAGAAACAATGAAATTGGGTTTCGTACGAGTAAAACCCGAGAGATATTGAACGGCGATTATTTGCATGCGAACAACTGCTTCAAAGGCAGAATCGGAAGGGATTTCTACATCGCGTCGTAACCGGTGACGAAAAATGGGTTCGTTACGATAATCCCATGCGCAGAAAGATATGGGGAATGCCCGGACATGCCTCAACGTCGACGGCAAAACCGAATATTCACGGCGCCAAGACTATGCCTTGCATTTGGTGGGACCAGCTCGGTGCGATATACTACGAGCTACTGAAACCGAATGAAACTATCACAGGAGATCAGTACCGAACGCAATTGATGCGTTTAAGTCGAGCATTAAAGGAAAAACGACCACAGTACCAAGAGAGACACGGCAAAGTCATCCTCCAGCATGACAATTCTCGGCCACACGTCGCAAAAGTGGTCAAGACATACTTGGAAACAATGAAATGGGAAATCTTGCCCCACCCGCTCCTTCCGACTACCATCTGTTTCGTTCCATGGCGCACGGCCTGGCTGATCAGAATTTTCGTTCGTACGAGGAAGTCGAAAAATGGAACCAATCATGGATCGCGTCGAAAGACGCCTCGTTTTTCCGAGATGGAATCCGAAAATTGCCGGAGAGATGGGCGAAAGTTGTCGCTAGCGATGGACAGTACTTTGAATAATACATCTGTAAGTACATTTTGACAATTAAGCTTTTAATTCCAGAAAAAAAAACGGCGGAAGCAAAGTTGTACACCCAATACATATTTATCAAATATTTTGTTACCCTAAACACGGACAAGAGTTGCAATTCGCTGATTTTGAATTGAGTGCAATAGTTCAAATGATGGAGAATAGTTTCTTCGGCCTCGCGAAGCTCCTTGTCAGAATACTTATCTGGGAGATGTAAGCAAAAATATTTGTTAATTAAAATAAAAATCATTCTAGAGACAAACCAATGCTATCGAAATCCGTGCTATCGCTCTCCATATTCGCGTACAGTTTTTTGTAGTAGTGCCTGTAGAAATACCGCTGTAGGGCAATAATGGGTATTATTATATGGGCTGCTGTATTACACATGGAGAATAATTGAAATGTGAGCGGTGGTAACTCTATCGGTTCCAATTGCTTAAAGCTGTAGTTGAATTTGGTGAGAACCGTGGCGATTTCTTCGTTTCCGAGTTTCATGTCCCTGCAAAAATAAAGTACGAATAAGATTCTGATTATCCGATATGTTTTCAATAAAGAGAGCCTTGTATACCAACAACAGATCCGCTGCATATACCTGTCACCCTCAGGTGATCAAATATAGCAGCACCACTTGACTTCTTTCGAAAATCGACGAAATCCAGATGAACGTAGTCTGGATGACATTACTTGCAATTCTTGGTATATTAAAATACAGTGCCTACAGATTCAATATCAATATATCGCCGACAATACCTACCTATATGGCCGGCGAAAGGTTTGTTGGGTGGGATCTATTAAGACCACAAAACCCACGAGAAATCTCGTGTATTGAATCCAACCCACGACGAAGTCAAGCACAATATACTAATCCCCGTTCCTTATTTAAATTTTTGAAAACATTTTGTTAACACTGAAAAGTATTCTGATCCGGAGGGGAATATTTTCAGATCCGAAAATTGACAGTTTTTTGTACAAATTTTACCGGAGGGGAAATCATATGGAGGAGAATTCGAGAAATGTCAAATCCTGATCCGCTCGCAGGAAGCCTTCTCATCACAAGCAATGAAATTCTACGTTTACAGCTGCCCGATGTAGAAATAATGGAGAACACTCTTCAAACCTGCCCAATTCTGCAATCCCAGCTACACCTACGATTACGACCTTGGGTGTTCCTTTCCTGTGGCAGCCGGTTCTACGCACCGGAGCGACCCGTTTTTACAACGGCCAAGAGCTGCCAAACCCCTTCAATGCCAGAAGGACGTATGTTCGTGTGTTACATGCAGTATCTGTTTTTTGTGTTTATTGGGAGCAACACATCTCGGCGCAACTGCTCTCAATACTACTTCTCCGCGCCGGCATCGAATACAACCCAGGTCCTTGGATCTGCTGCGTATGCAATAGAGAGCTGCATCCCAATGCAACGTCAGTGAGATGCAACTGTTGCGACGAATGGTGCCACCTGAGAAACTGCTCCGGCCTAAACCACCACAGGCACTCGAATCCTTCGTTTACTGCCAGTCAGTGTAGAAACCAAGGTCCGCATGCAGCGAGCTCATCAAACACGCCTCACCTCCCTACACCGGTGAGTACCCACATGAGCTTCCAGTCAACCCCAACGACTCCTGCGAATAGACCCTGTAGGATTCCCCAACAAAACAACCTTACGCCTGCACCACCGATCGCTATTTTCGACACGCTCTCACTCGTTTAACTAAATTGCAACGGGCTGCAAAACAAAATTGCCGAACTCGCTTCATTCATGGACAGACACCGCATTCAAGTTGGAGCCATCCAGGAGACGAAAGTACATCCTAATTCGTCCCTTAACGCTCATGGAAATTATATCATCATAAGGAAAGATAGGCTGACCAACGCTGGAAGAGGACTTGCCTTCATCATTCACCACTCCGTACAATACCGGGAAATGATGTCACTTACAACAACACCACCACCGAAGTGCAAGCCATCGCCTTAAAATCAGGCAATGTTGATATTGAAATTTACAACATTTACATTCCACCGGTATCCAGTTGTCCCCCAGGCTACCATGTAAATATCAACACCTTCCTCAATGGTCACCACCGTCTCCTGCTTGGTCATTTTAACGCTCACCATGAACTCTGGCACTCACATCTTAACAACGACGCCAGAGGTATAGCCATTGCTGAACAACTTGATGCCTCAGACTTCTGTACACTGAATGATGATACGCCCACCCGTATTGCCGGCACCTGCTCCAGCTCACCAGACATCACGATTGCCAGTGCTAGCCTCATAAACAATACACAATGGGAGCCGGTCCTCACACTATCATCGGACCACCTACCAATCGTGATAAGGCTTGACAAACCGAGAGATGTCATATCTGTTGAACACCACACCTTTGTCAACCACAACAAAGCTGACTGGAATAGTTTTACCGAATATACAAGTGCTAAATTCCTCGCCCTGCCAACTCCCACCGACGTACGTAAGGCCGAGTCCAATACTTTCCTACCACAGCCGCCAGATTGGCAGATGAGAGAGACAACATCAGGAGCACTAACACAGACGATCCCAGAATTCATGAACTGAACTGTAAAATCCAAAGACAAGTGGCCGAAGAGGTCAAAATTGAGTTCGCATCTGAATGAATGCAACCTAACAACAGGTATTAACAAACTATGGTCGACAGTCCGTGCCCTCTCTAATCCACCGAAACAGATGGGAAATGTCGCCATACAGTTCGGAGAAAACGTAATCTCCGACCCTGCCCATTGTGCAAGTCGCTTCAATAGGCAGTTCATAGAACATCCTCCACCAGACAGACAAAAGCGCATAATCCGAAGGAGGATTCATAACCGAACTACAGACAACATAAATACCTGTCTTCACCACGGACGAAGTGGCTGCAGCAATCAGGAAAGCGAACAACTCGAAAGCCTTGGGACCCGATGCAATCTCAATGACAATGCTCAAACATCTCGACGCACCAGCTTTCGAATACCTCACGACCACATTCAATCTATCCACCACATCACTGATCGTTCCGGAACTCTGGAAGAAAGGGAGAATAATCCCAATCTTGAAACCTGGGAAAAAAACGACACTCGGCGAGTCCTATCGTCCCATCACACTTCTATCACCAGTTGCCAAAACGCTCGAAGCATTGATTCACCCTGTTCTTGCGGCCCGCATTAGGCTTGCGAACCACCAGCACGGCTTCAGAAGGATGCATAGTACGACGACGGCCCTGGATGCCATTACAACTCGCATCCACAATGGCCTCAACCAACCTCGTCCATGTCACAGAACAATTCTGGTGGCACTTGACCTGTCGAGAGCCTTCGACACAGTCAGCCACTCAGCACTTCTGTTCGACCTCTACAATACATCTCTTCCAACGCATATCACAAAATGGATTGCCAACTACCTAGCGGACAGGCAGTCCTACACCGAATTCAGGACCAAAAAATCGAAGCTAAGGAAGATCAAACAAGGTGTGCCACAAGGAGGAGTTTTATCGCCCTCCTTTTTCAACCTTTACCTATCAGGAATTCCAACCCCACCTCAAGGAATCGAAATTATCTCCTATGCAGACGACTGCTCCATCCTGGCAACAGGGAGCGACGACATCACGAAAATGTGCGAGCGATTAAATGCTTACCTGGAGCAGCTTAACTCCTTCACGGGCAAGAATTTAATCGTATCCGCGCCCAAATCCTCGGCAACATTATTCACCACCTGGACGAAGGAAGTCAAGATGCAACTTGAGATCTCGATTGACAACCAACTCATTCCGACCGTGAACCATCCTAAAATACTAGGAGTAACCCTGGACAGTATGGCCACGTCATCCCCCCATGCTTTAACAGTGTGTGGCAGCACTGTAAAAAACAAAACATGTAAACATAGAATGAAAGAGATAGAGAGACTGCCGGTAGGGAGTAGTAGTTAGTTGTAAGCGAACCTCCAATGTATTCGGATCGTGCTAAAATAAAGTATTGAAATAAACTTCGAATGTACTGAGCACTGTGTGTATTTATTCAGGACGGATTGTGTGTTTTTTTGCAAGTGAGTGTCGACCCCTTACAATATCAGAAGTGGGATCGTGTCTCGAGGTGGCTGATAGCAGGTCGACCGACATTGGAGTCGTAACGAGTTGTAGTGACAGATAAACAAAAAGAGTGATAAACAAAAAGAGTGATAAACAAAAATAGTGATAAGCAAAAAGAGTGAACAATCGGAAAAAGTGACAGACTAACAGTACGGAAAACATAAAATAACGGAAACAATGTCCGATTCAGACAAGTTGAAGAAATTTACCGTTGCGCAATTGAAATTGGGGGTATTTTTAGTTTCCGGGGCCCGGGCTGAAAAAATCGTTTTTCACTCGGATTTTTTGCCACTTATCACTCGCGTCACCCTAAGACTCTCAAATTTGCAAAAAAAAAGTTTTTTTTTTTTTAATTTTTATTTTTTTTTTATTTTTAATCTTAATTTTTAAATTTTTTTCCTTATTTTCTTGTTCTAATGATTTATACTGAGTGTTTGGTGTGTTTAAAACTGATCAAAACGCTGTTGCACGCAGAGCGAGCGAAGCGAGCGTTCATGTTTGTGCGATACTGAGGGTTGCGATCCCTTAAGCGCGGAGCGAGCGTAGCGAGCGGAGCCCACGCAAGGGGATTTGCGAATATTTCAATTTTCCATGCCTCCAATATTCCAAACACTCAGTATAAATTATGAAAAAAAAAAAATAAAACTAAAAAAAAATTAAAACTTAAAACAAAAATTAAAAATAAAAATAAAAAATTTTTTTTTTCCAAATTCTTGACTTTTAGAGTGACGCGAGTGAAAAGTGACAAAAATCCGAGTGAAAAGTGATTCCCCCAGCCGGGGCCCCGGAAACTAAAAGGTTGCCTGAAATTGTGTTTGGAGAAAATGGGACAAAAGACGACGGGGAATAAAAGCGAATTAATGTTACGTGTGATGTCTGTCCCCGAGGAAGAAAAGGAGAGAGCGATAAACAACGTGAAGACAAGTGAGGTGAATAGTGATGGCGGTGCAGCCGGCGGAGTTGAATCGTCGGAAAGCGAATACGGCACGAGTGACGAACAAGCATTTGAAGAACTTACAGTGACAAACAAAAAAGAACGAATGCGGCGCACGAAAGAAAAAAAAAAGAGGTAGTGATGTTGAAGTAAAAGAGTGGACCCTGATGAAACAAGAATTGGAGCTAATGAAGCGTGAACTGGAGTTGCAAAAGAGAGAAAATGAGTGCCTGAGGAAGGAGAATGAGCTAATTCAAAGGCAAAATGAACAGAAATCAGTGATTGGTGTTGGCGCGTCGAACTCTACTTTTACGACTGTAAAAGATTTGTTGCCCGAGTTTTCTGCAGCAGGCGACGACTTTGGACACTGGCTACAACAGCTGAAAAATGTAATCTCGACGTACAAACTTGACGATAACAATGTAAGGACGTTGATTGCTAACCGATTGAGTGGACGAGCCCTGAAATGGTTGCATAGCAAAGTGAACATGATAACAACACCAGTTGATGAATTGTTGAACGAGATGAGTACACTTTTTAAAGATCGAGCGAGTACATTGGCGGCGAAGGGACAGTTTGAAGATCGAATGTGGGATCCAGAAGAAACGTTTCAAGAGTATTTCCATGAGAAGATTATCTTGGCCAATAAAATACTGATGGGCAATGACGAGCTATTGGAATACATCATTGAAGGAATCACCGACACGACACTACGCCATCAGGCGAGAATGCTGCGACTGACAAGTAAGGAAGACATATTAGAGGCATTCGTAAATGTACGAGTGCTGAGGATCGAAGAAGATGATGAGCGAAATGAATATGTCCTGGGCAATCCGATCTATAATTATTTCTCACTTCAATAGAAATATATTATAGACATGTATGCAAGGCGCAACATCGAATTGCTATTAGCATTAATTAATTATCTTCATCATCATCATCGTGGCGCGACAGCCCGACGTCGGGCCTTGGCCGCCTGGATCATTGTCCTCCAATTATCTCGGTCACGTGACCGCGTCCTCCAATTTTGGGAGCCCAGCAGCTGCGCGGCGTCCACACCTACTGAGCTCTCCCAACTAGATCTCGGTCGTCCTCGCAGTCTCGCTCCGTCGACTCGTTCTGCATTCATTACTCTCTTAGGCATGCGATCATCGTCCATTCTTTGTACATGCCCTGCCCATTGAAGTCGTTGTAGTTTGACGATTTTCGAGACTTGCAGCTCATCGTACATTTCATACAACTCATGGTTGTACCGGATGCGCCATCCATCTCGATCGCAAACAGCCCCGAAAATTCGCGGTAGAACCTTACGTTCAAAAGTGTCTAGCATGTTTTCGGAGGCTTGAGTTAGGGTCCATGCTTCACAGCCATAGCATAGCACTGGTCGTATAATGGTTTTGTACACGCGGAGCTTCGTGTTTCTGTGCACATGTTTCGATTTCATTATGGGGAGAACCGAGAAAAAAGTCTTATTAGCTAACTGTATCCGTCGCTTGATTTCGCCAGTTTCGTTGGCGTCCCTTGACAAGTTGCAACCCAGGTGAATGAAGTTGTTCACGAACTCGATGTTGAGGTCCCCCACATTGATGCTTGGTTGTGCAGGTGTCCTTGTCACCGATTGCATCATTATTTTAGTTTTACCCTCGTTAATACGTAATCCAACTTCCTTTGCAGCGGTATCGAGCGTATGCAGAAGTTCTTCTGCGTCAGCCAATCTTCGGGACATGATGTTGATGTCGTCGGCGTACGCTGCTAATTGTGTCGACTTGATGAGTAGCGTCTTGCTGTTGTCCATATTCATGGCCCGAATAACGTGTTCCAGTGCTAGGTTGAAGAGCGTCGGTGCCAGTCCATCGCCCTGTTTCAAACCAGTGCGTGTTTCAAATAGATCAGTAAGTCTATTCTGGATCCTGACTTGTGAGACGGAGTTGGTCATCGTCATCTTTGTTAGTCGCACTAATTTTGCCGGTATACCAAATTGCAGCATGATGTTGTACAGTACTCCACGATCGATACTGTCGTATGACTGCTTGAAGTCGACAAAGATTTGGTATACGTTTACGTTGTATTCCCAGCACCTCTGGAGTATCAGTTTGACTGGGAAGAGCTGATCGGTTGTGGACCGCCCAGGTCTGAAACCGCTTTGATATTCGCCAATGACTCGTTCTGCGTACGGTTTTATTCTATTTTCCAGAATTTTCGTCAAAATTTTATAGGACGTACAAACTAGTGAGATGCCCCTGTAATTCTCACACCGCAGTTTATCTCCCTTTTTGTGAATTGGACAGATGATGCTTCTGCGCCAATCGTCTGGGATCTCCTCGTTCTCCCATACTCGCAGGAGTAATTGATGTATGGCATCAACTAGACTCGTTCCACCGAATTTTAGCAGTTCAGCTGGAATCTCGTCAGCGCCCGGCGCTTTATTTCGTTTTAGTGACCGCAAGGCGAGATCAACTTCCTCTACTGTCGGGGGTTGAATGGGTGGGCCTAGATCAACAATATCGTCGAGAGCTTCCTGTGTGGGGATGTTAGATGGTCGGTTTAGAAGCTCTTCAAAATAAGAGGCCCATCGCTTGTTAATACCATCGGTGTCGCTGATGATGTTTCCATCCTTGTTCTTACAAAGGCTAGTCCTGGGTTGGTAGCCGTTCTTAATTGTATTTACTAGTTTGTACGCTTGTCTGGTGTTCCTATTAGCTAAATTTTCGTTTATGTTCAGCAACTGCTCGTCAAAGTATTTACGTTTCTTACATCTAATTATTCTATTCGATATTCGCCGTAGCTCGTCATATTTTTCTCTTCTGGCTCTGGTTCCTCGTTGAATCCATTGTCTGTAGGCCTCGTTTTTCGCGTCAAGTGAGTCTTTGCATTCTTCGTCGAACCAGTCATTTCGCGCTCGCCGGGCTTTATATCCCACGACCTTCTCTGCGACATCCTTGATGGTACCCTTGAGTTCTTCCCAGAACCCATGGACGCCTGTGTTGCTGATGTTGTGTAGCATAGGTGATAGTTTTTCCTCAAGGGCGGTAGTATACGCCACCGCTGTAGCATCACTCAAAAGCTTATCAACCGCAAAGATTTTGGGAGGGCTGATTCTTGCTTGGTGCACTGAGGAAATTCTACATCTGTAGGTCGTCTTCACCAAGTGATGATCTGAGTCGCAGTTTGCTCCTCGATAGGAGCGGACATCCATGACACTAGACACCCATCTCCTGCAAATGAGGACGTGGTCAATTTGGTTGACGGTATGTGCGTCTGGAGACTTCCAGGTCTGCTTGTGAATGCGTCGATGCGGGAAGCACGTAGAGCTTACGACTAGATTCCTGCTGCAGGCGAAGTCGATAAGTCGCTGGCCGTTATCGTTACATTCTTCATGGAGGCTGTGGCCTCCAGTGGTCCCTCGGTGCCAGCTTTCATTTCCGACTTTCGCGTTAAAGTCTCCCAGCAGCAATTTGACGTCGTTTGTTGGAAGTGAGTCGAAGAGAGTTTCAAGGCGGGCGTAGAATTCGTCTTTTACTGCGTCTTCTTTAACTTCAGTGGGGGCGTGCACATTGATGAGCCAGAGATTGAAGAATCGAATCTTGATGCGAATCGCCGTTCATTTATGGGTTTGAAGTCAGTAATATGCGGTTTGAGGTGATTGTTCACTATAAATGCTACTCCAAACTCCTTGCGGCCCGATGGTTTGCCACTTGTAAAAATTGTGTGCGATTTCTTGTCATTAATCTCGCTGCCAAGCCAATTTGTTTCCTGGACTGCAGTAATGCTCAGTTTGTACTTTTCGACCTGTTGAAGGAGGGCCTTCTCGGCCCCCGGTTTGTTCAGGGAGCGTACATTCCAGGATCCGAAAGAATAATCCTTTATTCGTTTGCGTGGTCGTCGTTGTTGATCCGTCCAATCCGAGGCTTTTGTTCCAGGTTTCTTGACATGGAGTGGTTTTTACAAGGACGAGTTGTCAGCACGTCGCTTAACCCCATTCAGGGGATGGCCTCGGAGATAGCTGCTTCAGATGGTTTAATAAACGTGCTGGAGCCCACACAACTATGTAGCAGGTCCAACTACGCAAGTCATTCCATCCTACTAAACCTGAGACGCTTAGGTGTTCGTCAGCCATTCAGGCTACAGCTATCTGCCTTTTCCAAACTGTCTTATCGCTAAGACATTGGCCGTCAGCGAATTGATACACTGCCGTTACCAGGGGGCGCCCACGCGGAGGACTATGGAAAAGGTCTTTGCCCCCCAAAATATTTTAATTAATTATCTTATTAATTTAATTATAAAGAGGAGGACAAGTCTGAGAAAAAATGCTTAACATTTATCAACGTTCATCATAATTGTTTACGAAAATTTTTGATTTCAAAAACAAAAGTCTGGGGAGTTATTTTAAATGTAGTTTAACGAAAAACAAATTTGCTATTCTGTTACCATTTATGGTCGATTTCATGTTTGTGGCAATTTGATAAGGATGGGGATATATATTCCTAAAAAATAATCCATTATTGATCGATCAGTAAACTGTCGATTGCTATTGTATTTGACTTACTATATTTACATATAGACTTCTCATCGATTTCGATTCTTTTTTTCCTGCATTATACATACATGAGCTTAATAATTTGGTTGAATTTTTGCAACTATAGCTTAACACCGTGTTTTTCTTTTAAATTGTTGTGTGGTATGTATATTCTTGATTTTTATGTAGACATTATATTATACAGACTTTCATCATACGTTTGTTATTTATTGTAATGACTGGATTTAAATATTTTATCATGGAATTTAATATTCATAAACGAAACAGAACAACGATTAAAAGAACGGATTCTACACGATATATCATTTTTTTTATAAAACATGTGCTTTCGATTTTTGTTCCATTATTGCGAAAGAATTTTATTTCATTTGTATTTTATTCCTTAAAAAAAAAAAATATATCGGTTATACATCGCCTATTACATTGTTTGCATGTCTAGTTTCTAGGAATTATTGCGATATTTTATCTACATTTTGTTAATCAATGTTTAGATGTAAATTTATAATTTTTCTTTTTCATTAATAAACGATTGACACAAAAAAAAAATTGGAAGAAACTGAAGATCGTGCAGATGAGAGATTTAATTAAATTGAGAGTAAAAGCTGAGAATAATATTAAAAAGAGTCAGGTTTACAATAAATTTGTAAAAGATAACAGAAGAACTGAGAAGAAATATGAAAAAGGAGATTATGTTATGATTAAGAACTTTATAAGTACGCCTGGAGCTAGTAAAAAATTAGTGCCTAAATACAAAGGACCTTATTCAGTAGTGAAGGTGTTACCAAATGATAGATATATAGTTAAAGATACTGAAAATTTGCAATTAAGTCAGATACCATATACAGGAGTGTGGGAAGCGGCGAATATGAAACTGTGGTTAGATGATAGTTTGAACGGTTCAAACAATCGGGACGATTGTAAGTCAGGACGGCCGAATTGTGGCAACACTGTGAAAAACAAAACATGTAAACATAGAATGAAAGAGATAGAGAGACTGCCGGTAGGGAGTAGTAGTTAGTTGTAAGCGAACCTCCAATGTATTCGGATCATGCTAAAATAAAGTATTGAAATAAACTTCGAATGTACTGAGTACTGTGTGTATTTATTCAGGACGGATTGTGTTTGTTTTTTTGCAAGTGAGTGTCGACCCCTTACAAGTGTGTAACAGGATGCGCGGAAGGAACAAAATCCTTAAAGCCTTGGCCGGTAGCACCTGGGGTAAGGATAAAGAGACCCTACTGGTCACATACAAAGCAGTCGGAGGTCTTTTTTTTATACAGGCGGGGGAATCTTCTATAAGATACCGATATCGGTATGTCAGATTTTTACTGACTAAGCCCCACAGGGTGGACAGTATTTACATCCAAACTGCGCGAACACTTGTGTCTCCCCCCTTGCCCTGTGGAACCACCTTTCGTTATTACTTCGCAGGGAAGGGTACTGGCTGTTAGCCTACGCTAACGTGCGCAGACCTGCGCCTCTCCTCCTCCCTTCCGAGCTCGATATGAATGCTGCACACTGCACGACTCACGGCGTCCCAGTTGCTCGTGGACAAGAGCATGTGCTCAACAATGTTCTCCGGGCTTATTGTTGCGCCCAATTCCGCTTCTAGTGTTTCGCGGTTCCTAGCGAATCTTGGGCAGTGGAACAACACGTGCTTAGGATCCTCCTCTATTCCAGGACATCTTGGGCACTCCGCCGATTCGTCAATCTTGAACCGGTGCAGATACTGTCTGAAAGCGCCGTGACCAGTTCGGAATTGTGTCAGGTAATGGTTTACCTCACCATGTTTCCTATTCATCCAACTCTCAATTCGGGGGATCAGTGTGTAGGTCCAACGACCTGTTTGGGCTTCCTCCCATCGTACCTGCCATTTTCTTAGAGACTCGTTTCTTTCTCTTACTCTCCGTGCTTCCGGAGCCCCCGCTGGTTCCAAATGACGACTTTCATAGAGCCGGTTCATTTCGTCGGTTAGAATATCTATTGGAATCATTGCAGCAACTACGTAGGCAGCTTCATGGGATGTCGTCCGATAAGCGCAACACACCCTCAACGCACTCCTTCGATAGACTGAGCTTATCTTTCGAATGTTACTTGCGTGAAGAAGCGCCCCAGACCACACCGGTGAAGCATACAATAGTATTGAGGTGATGACTCTAGACAATAAAAGCCTTCTACTCGGTCTCGGGCCCCCTATGTTAGGCATCATTCTTGCCAGTGCGACGGTTGCATTAGCCGCTTTTTCACAAACGTATTTGAGATGCTCCCCGAAGGTCAGTTTTGAGTCGATTATTACTCCCAGGTACCTAATAGCTTTTTTGGAAGTGATGATGCTACTTCCGACTCTGATTTTCAAAGAGTTCCTCTTTCTGCGATTGCTAATGAGAAGAGCTTCCGTTTTCTGCTCTGCCAGCTCAAGTCCCACTTTTTCAAGCCACAGCTTAATTGTTGTTATTGCTTCGCCAGCATACATTTCTGCGTAGTCCGAGTCCTTAGCTACCAGAACTACCGCAATATCGTCAGCATACCCGATTATTGTCACGCCCTTAGGCATCGGGAGGTTAAGAATGTCGTTATCCATTATGTTCCATAATTCGGGCCCAAGAACCGATCCTTGTGGAACTCCTGATGACACATTGTATTCCTTGGGTCCCTCACCTGTATCATACTGGAGGATACGGTTTGAGAGGTATCTCTTTATTAGCTCGGCTAGGTAGGCCGGCGCGTCCATTTTATGGAGAGACGTGTGGATGTGTTCCCAGTTAGCGGAATTGAAAGCGTTTTTCACGTCCAATGTCACCACAGCACAACATTGGTTCTCCCGCAATGCATCCTTTGCCAAAGTAATCACCGACATAATTGCGTCAACCGTGGATCGGGCTTTGCGGAAGACGAACTGTCGGTCTGAGAGGCCGCCTTTTTCCTCCACGGCCTGGGATAGCCTGTTGAGAATTATCCGCTCAAACATCTTTCCGGCAGTGTCCAAGAGACAGATTGGACGGTATGAGTTTGGTTCCCCTGGCGGCTTATTCGGCTTGGGTATCAAAACCAATTTCTGTTTTTTCCATATATTTGGGAAAGTTCGTTCTTCCAGGCAGGCTCCAAATGTACCAATGAACTTCTCTGGCACAGTGCGAATTGCCACCTTCAACGCTTTATTGGGAATACCATCCGGGCCTGGTGCTTTTGAATCATCAATTTTAGAGGATACTTGTAAAAGCTCAGTTACCGTTATGGCCGGAAATTCGTCTCCATTCCCAACGTTGCGTTCCCTTGGTCGCACTTCGTGACGAGGAAACAAAACTGATATTATCCTCTTGAATAGAATGGGACATTTTATTTCGGGTGGTTTTTGACTTATTTTTTCATCACCACTCTATAGGCCGTTCCCCATGGATTTATATCGGCATCATCGCAGAGTAATTTGAAACAGGTTTCTTTGCTTCTTTTAATTGCTTGCTTGAGAAGTTTTCTTGCAGTCTTATATCGTGCGACTAAGTCTACGTATCCCGGCGAGTCCGCTGACCGTTGACTTAGCCGACGAGCTTTCAGGCATTCGCGACGCAGATTCGCGATCTCCTCGTTCCACCAGTAGTTTTCCTTGCGCTGGCGAGTGCTTCTCCTCACGGTCATTGAGGCGTCGCAGGCTTCCGCAATCTGCGTCATTAATTCTACGGTCCTAAATGATGCCTGGCCCTCGATAAGGCCCTGTTGATGCAGGACCTCCTCAAATATTTCCTCGTCGAAGGTCCTTACGGACCATCCCTTCGTTCTCGGGCTTGATCTGACTCGGCTGGTTCTAACAACAATCTCAAGTGGGTATAGTCTTCGCTGACGTACCACTCCGTTTTAGGTGCCAAGGAACTGCTGACGAATGTTAGGTCAATGATGGATTCCGTTCCTGCACGTCTGAATGTATTGCTGCTACTCGAGTTCATTAGCACGACATTGAGCTGAGCAAAAGCATCAAGCAGCGCGCGCCCTCTAGCGTTCGTCTCGCGGCTTCCCCAATCAGTAGCCCACGCGTTGAAGTCCCCTGCAATTACTACTGGACTGTGCGTTCTGGCGTCGTGCACTATGCGATCCAGCAAATTCTCAAATTCTGCCAGTCGGAAGGTCTGTAGCCAACTATGCGGCTCCAGTGTGGTCACAGAATCTCTGTGACACACAATGGAATAACATCCAGGCCTGCCAAAACGCCGCCCTTCGTACTGTAACTGGCTGTCTCCTGATGTCTTCCCAGGACCATCTACATCAGGAAACGAGGACGATGCCTCTAAGGGAACACAACAAACTTCTTGCAAAACAATACCTAGTGGGTTGTTACCGTGAGGAGCACCCCAACTCTGACCTCATGGACAAGACGCCGCCACCAAGGCATGTCAGGCGTGATTTGAGGGACCTCGAAAGAGACGTCCAGAGGTACAAAAGGGACCCCTTCGACAACAACGCATACAGAACAGCCATCGCAGCAATACACCATGAGGAAGTACAAGCATCAATCGCGAGACTAGGTCCAAACAAAATCCTCTCGACACAACCACCAGCCATCTCTCCAGACGAGAGAACGCTTCCGAGAGCAACGAGGACGACACTTGCCCAACTTAGGTCGGGTTGGTGTTCGCGTGTAAACTCCTACGTGTCTCGCATTGATCGGGATGTCACGAACACATGCCCCGCCTGCAATGGTACACCTCATGATGTAGACCACATTTTCAGATGCCCAGCTGCACCCACACACCTGACCCCCAGATCGCTGTGGGAGAACCCCGTAGAGGCAGCTACCTTCCTATCACTCAACACCGAGGAAGACGAAGAACAACACAACATGTAACACACTCACACAACGAACTTCTGGCCACTGTTACAACAACAACAACAACCTTGGGCGTTCCCGTTCCTGCGGCAGCCGGTTCTTCGTACCAGAACGACCCGTTTTTCAACAACGAAGAGCTGCTAAACCCCCTCGATGCAAGAAGAACTGCAGTATTTGAAGCATCGCTACCACAACCACAACATTACGACCTTGGGCACGCAGCTGTCCTCAACAAGCATCGCTGCAGCAGCACAACCTTACTCCGGGTCCAGTAGCTGCAAACTATAGTATCCTCTCGCTAGTCCAACTTAATTTCAATGGACTACAACACAAAATTGCTGAAATGACAGCATTTATGGACAGACATAAGATTATAATAGATGCCGTTCAAGATACCAAATTGAACTCCAACTCGTCACTTAATTCCCATGGCAACTATAAAGTTGTTCGTAAGGAACGTGTGACCAACACTGGCGGTGGACTCGCACTCGTAATCCATCAGTCAATGCAATACTGTGAGCTAGCTCTTTTTGTGACCGATGACGATGTCCTTGAGCTGCAAGCAATAGCTGTACAATCTGGTAATGTAAGAGATTGAAATCCTCAACACTCAGGCTACAAGGTCAACATTACTTCCCTACTCACTGGCCAACATCGTCTAGTGGTTCGAGATTTTAATGCTCACCATGAGCTATGGCACTCCAATGTCGCCAATGATGCCAGAGGAATCTTTCTAGCGGAACAAATTCACTCACCCGAATTCTATTCATTAAATGGAAAAATGGAGGTTCTGGCAGCCGTATAAGGACTGCCTAGCAACATACAAAAAAGCCATTAGAGCGGCTAAAGCCCAAACGTGGGAGGACTTCTGCCAATCTTTGGATAATATCAAGGACACAGCAAGGATCAGCAAAATCCTGTCCAAAGGAGCACTCCAATCCGCCCTTAGTGAAAAGAACGGATGGCACTTGGACGGAATCCAGTTCTGAATCCCTTGAGCACCTTCTAAACACACACTTTCCAGGCTGCAAAGAAACCTGTACAGAGAGCCCAGAACCGAGCGATGCGGAATGCGCGCAGAGTGAATTTGTGCAATTCGTTATCACAGAGGAAAGAATATTCTGGGCAATCAACAGCTTCTCCTCCTTCTAATCTTCCGGGCCAGACGGCATACTGCCCATTATGCTGTAAGAATTACAAGATTTATTAGTTCCCAGGCTGCTGGTGTTCTTTGGAAGCTGTCTCCGACTCAACCACGTCCCCCAGTTGTGGCGATGAGTTCGAGTCGTATTCATACCAAAGGTAGGAAAGAGAGGACATGAAAGTGCGAAGGACTTCAGGCCGATCAGTTTATCCTCCTTTGTACTCAAAACGCTAGAGCGTATCCTAGACTTCCACATCCGACAATTCCTGGAAAGGTCACCGCTCTCGAAGTCACAGCACGCCTATATCAGAGGTAGATCCACAGAAACGGCTCTCCACGAGGTCGTGCGTGCCATTGAGCAGAGCCTTCAGTATATGCAATATATTATCAGCTTTCCTCGGCATAGAGGGTGCTTTCAACAACGTCAGCATCGAGTCTATTCACGATGCCCTATCAGATTTGGGAGTAGAGGCAGGAATCGACAGATGGATAGTGACTCTGCTAAGATCTAGAATTATTCATGCGGACTTGGGATACAGCCATCTAACCAGATTTGTATGCAGAGGGACACCTCAGGGAGGCGTCATCTTTCCACTACTATGGCTAGTGGTCATCAACAAAATTCTAACAAGGCTTGACAGGGAAGGGATTAAAGTGGTCGCGTACGCGGATGATGTGGCAACAGTAGTTTCAGGAATGTGCCTCTCCATGATAAGTCTAATCATGGAAAGGGCTCTGGATATGGTGAACGCCTGGGCCACAAGCTGTGGACTGGGCGTTAATCCAGGCAAGACTGAACTGATGCTATGATATTTACCACTAAAATCAAAGTACCGCATTTTACCCTCCCTAAACTAAACGGTCACTTACTCCAACTATCACCCAGCGCAAAGTATCTAGGTGTCATTTAAGAAACGAAGCTCAGCTGGAAGTTAAATATTGAAGAGGGGGTGAACAAAGCCTACATCGCTTTCTACGCCTGAATGAAAACCTTAAGCCCAATATGGTCCTCTGGATGTACACAGCAATAGTCCGTCCGATTGTCTCATATGGGTCGTTAGTTTGGTGGCCAAAGAATATAACATAACAAAACTTGGCAGAGTGCAAAGGACGGCATGTGTTGGCACTACAGTTGCCATACGAACTTGCCCGAGGGAAGCGCTAAACGTGATCCTGTATTTCCACCAATAGACCTCTTTATTAAACAGCTGGCGACGGGCAGTGCAGTCAGGCTCAAAGACTCGGCAGCCTGGACTGCCAAGCCGTACGGCCATAGCAACATCCTCAACCAGTTGCCACGAGATGTGGTCAACGTAAAAACAAACTTCACTATGCCCAAACTAAGGTTTAATAGAAGCTTCTCTACCAAATTCCCCACCAGGGCTGAATGGAGGGAGGACGAGGTGATGTTTGTTCAATGTGAGCCACCGGTAACGACATTCCATTGATCGCTCCTACGGCAGCTGGTTCTACGCACCGGAGCGAGCCGTTCATCAACAACCGCCAAGAGCTACCAAACCCCCTTCGACGCCAGAAGGCGTTGCTACAACAACATTCCACTGATGTGTGCAATGATCAACAGCCACCTTGACGTACTCGACGCCTTTTCACCAACAAAAACTTGTTAATCGCAGCGCCGAAGTCATCTGCCACATTGTTTACATCTTGGACCAAGGAGGTGGAACAACAGCTGAACATGTCAGTAGGAGACCAACCCATTCCCACCGCCAATCATTCGAAAATCCTTGGTCTTACCTTGGATAGTATGACACTATCATCTGCCCATGCTTCCACAATATGCGATAAAATGAGAGCTCGCGATAAGATTCTCAAAGCGCTCGCTAGGAGCTCGTGGGCAATGGATAAAGAGAGACCTACTTGTAACGTACAAAGCCATTGGAAGATCGGTGGCCAATTACGCAGCACCTAAAATAACTTTTCTCAGAGCCTGAGTGACACAATGGAAGCACATATAGTCCTGTCAAAACGCAGCTTTACGCACAGTGACAGGCTTTACGCACAGTGACAGGCTGTCACTTGGAGGATCACCTCCAATAAGAGACCAACATGCAACTTAAAGCCACAACACCCTCCTCGCGAATCAATGGGTAGGTAGGCTGCTACCGAAGTGACCACCCGAACTATCAACTCATGGACAAAGCACCGCCTCCGTAACATCAGACACATCCTGAGGGATCCTGAGAAAGATCTCCAGAAATTTAGAAGCTATTCGGCGAAGCCGCCTATAGAGCTTGTTTAACCAGCTTACATCACGATGAAGTCCAAAAATCGATTGCGGAACTAAACACCAACATTGTACTTTTATACCGGCCACCCACCATTTCTCCTACTGAGAGCAGTCTACCTAGATCGGCCAGAACCACGCTTGTACAACTGCGATCTGGGTGATACTCTCGTCTTAACTCGTAGTTGTCTGCCATCGATAACAACATTCCCAACGTATGTCCAGCTTGTAATGTCACACCTCATGGTGTCAACCACATCTTTCAATCTACTGCTGCTCCCACCTCGCTAACACTCAGAGCTTTGTGGGAGGCTCGTATCGATGCCGTTCCCACTATCTTTCTAGGCCTCGACACTGTGGGAGAGGAAACCGCTGCTGACATATAACTCACACAAACACCATATTTTTACTTGAAGACGTTGCGTCTACAACAACATTCGGCCAATCGACCACATTGCTTGTTTTACCTATGCGCTTCTGTGAAACCAGAGGTTAATCAAGAACAAAGCAGGACGTGGATCAGAGGAGAAAGAAAAACCTGTCTCCATGCTTCATGAATACAAATCACGCATGGTTCATAAAATCGATTCGCGGGCGGCTTATAAATACGAATCATTTCCGAGTCTTAAAAAAAACGGACCGTAATGGACTCATAACACATAAAAAAAATAAATAACTGGCGCAACAGTCCAATTTAAACCATGGCCTCGAGATGAGTTAGCATCATCTCATTTTCTAGATCGTGACGATATGTCTTGTGCAGAGGTGTGTGATCAGCAACATGCTCAACCGAATTATTTACCCCATAAATGGGTACTCATTTAACAGCTGAGTGGGCTGATAGTCCGACACGTAAATCCCTTTTTTTATCGAAAACTACCGCATTCAGTAAGGATCGAACCAGGGCCCAGTGCGAAGAAGGCGAACGTGCTAACCGTTGCGCCATCCGGACTACTCATAACACATAGTCGGTCCAGAAATACGAATCATAGCCGGTTCAGAAATATGATCCATTTGCGAGGACCATTTCAATTCGCTCAATGAATTAGAACCGAGTCATTTCTGCATTCGAAATCGAAATGAATCGGAGTTCTTGAAAGACGATTCGTTTACGAATCATTTGGTTTGCTGGGGAGTTACGACTACCTTTAAAACTAACTGCTTGATGACACCGTACACCAGCGGTCCTACGGCAACTGGTTCTACGTACCGGAGCGCCCCGTTCATCAGCAACCGCCAAGAGCTGCCAAACTGCCCCCCCCCCCCCCCCCCCCCCCCACATTGAACGCTTTGGTCTTGTTCGCGTTTCGCTCTTCAGGGTGACACCTTAGCATATGACCTAGGACCCTGGCTTGCTTTTAAAGGCTTATGCCGGGTGTTTCCCAAAGATGGTATCTGCGCTGTTTTTTTTTGTACGCATTTTTTATGGCATTCCCGTGTTCGTTCATATCATTACCTGGGTAGTTATCTCAACTGCTTTCTGCGCAAGATTGTCGTTGTACTGCTGTAGAACAGCTGAATTTTTGAGTCGAGCGGCGTCCAATTTATGGCGTCTGGATCTCTTGTCATTAGGACGGCGCACGGCTTTTATACGCAATCGAACATTAGCAATCGTAAGATAATGATAATCTCTTCCTATTTCAATATCGACGCCCCACTTATTTCGCACGTCCAGAAGGCAACTTTTGAATATTTTGCTAATGGCAAAGTTGTCGATCTGATTTTGCGTTCTGTGCAGTCTTTATGCCCAAACATGGACCCACCGAAGAGACTGTAAAAGTTGCAGAACTCTACAAATCTTTCACCGTTGCCGTTACGGCCACCAAGACCGTGCCCCCCCCCCCCCTTTACATACAGTTAGAGTGTAGCATTGCATAATTGTAATGTTTCTCATTTTGGTCCGGAGCCTGGGGGTCATGGCTCTGTCGGAGACCGGATCCCAGGATAGGAGACAGCTTCGTGCAGCTCTGGTTGAAAGGAGCTATACGCCCGACTCACGACCACTACCGGTAGCTTTACCGGAGTACATTGCAGTGCTTCGCGTTGTAGAGATGTATCCTACGCTATTCCAGCATGTTATCTCACTAACTCCTATGATGTTGAATTTGTACCGCTGAAATTCACTCTCTAGTGGAAGAAATCTTGCTGTCTGGGGACTTTCCAGGACGAATTCAGCTATTATTGCGACAACGGCAGGAAGGACACAAATGCCTCTCCAATTATTGCAATCTGTAAGGTTGCCCCCTTTTTTGGAAGTTGATTATCAATCCTTCCGTCAACTCAGTTCTAGAGTACTATGTTCAGGCTTTTATTTGACCTACGTTTCATAACTGTTGCTCAAACGCCCATTTTAACCACTCCCCTTTCAATCACTCACCTAAACATATTCGCAATTGGCGTTAGCACGGTTGCAGGCCATTTCATCGTACAAAGATTCTTCACAATTAGGCTTCGATAGTCTGCACCCTCAAGACGAACTCCATTCACTGGAAGGTTGGATCTCGCAGCCAGAATGTTAGTCAGTTCAGGAAGCAGATCTTTCCACCTGTTAAACAAATATCACCAATACCAGACAATAGAAATTGAATACAGTCGACCAATCACTACTTCTCCTCTTACCCGACACACTTCGGATCACCCATTTTCAAGGAGTCGAAAGAATATTCGACAATCTCGATCAGTTGATCGCTCGGAAAGCCAGGCAGATCCAAAAACAGTCGAGTTATCAGATCGTACGTTTGTTTGTAGGACAATTCCACTTTGTTGATTTGTTTGAGGAACATCTTCACGCACGAGTATCTTTTATCAACCGAATTTTTGGTATCGTCAAAACCACGCAGTAAACCGTTCCACAATATATTGCAATCACATCGACCGATACGCTGCTCCAGAATTTCCATTAACTAAAAGAGAAAAATATTTATTAATAAATTGGAGATCCAGCAACTGGTGGTCTTGCCTTGATTGCCGGCGTTTTCCTAATCAATTGCTGCAAGTCGACGATTTTCTGGCGCTCGCAAAGTTGTATGATCTCTTTCTCCAAATCCGATGCCATTGTTGATATATAACTTGAGATAAACCATAAAATGGATACAAAATAATCAAATGTTATGAAATTCTGCCCGATAACGTCCGAGCGATGTTTTGGTGGGAAATGTTTGGACATATGCATATGAAGCTTTCAAAATTGCACTGCACTATCGACCCAGTCAGATCGACGTGAATAGCAGAGACCAGCGAGAACAGTCTGAAAACTGGGATCAGTTGGTGTGTTACTTCGGGTAATCCCCGGAATTATATTTGAAAAGTTGGCGGCAGCTAATTCTCACACTGCCAAGGATGTTTGGCTTTCCGATCAACTGATCGAAATTGTTTAATATTCTTTGGACTCCTTGAAAATGGACGATCACGATTCGAAGTGTGTCGAGTAAGAGGAGAAGTAGTGATGGATTCACTATATTCAACTGCTATTGTCTGGTATTGGTGGTATTTGTTTAACAGGTGGAAAGACCTGGTTCCTGAACTGATTAGCATTCTAGCTACGAGGCCCAACCTTCCAGTGGAGGGCGTAGACTATCGAAGTCTCATTGTGAAGAATCTTTGTAGGATGAAATGGCCTGCAACCATGCTAACGCCAATAGCGAATATGTTTAGGTGAGTGAATGATTTCTTCAGCCAGTTCAGCATACTTTGGTTAGATTCACCGTTGTTTGTACTTCGTATTAATTGAAAATTAAAACAGAAACATGTGTTCCTACTACCAAATGCGGCACCCATCTTGCGCAGAGCTTTCGCATCTCTAGTTCTTTGTGCAAGATGTTTCGCATCCTTTTTGCCGATATCCCCACAGCCTCAGCAATATCACTCACTTTCATTCACCTATCGTCCAACATGTTTTCGAGGGACGCGCGACTACGTTTCAATTCAGCTGCCCATTTTTAAACGGTTGACATCGAAGGAGCAGAGTCTCGTTAAACTTATAACGAACCCCTTACTAGGGGCGGAAACCGGGAATTCCGTCAGTCGAGCGACACGGCATCTGCTGGAGGGCAGCTCAGTTCGTGAGGGATTTTTCGACGTAAGTCGAATCATCGCTGACATAGAGAATAACTATCAGTGGTGGATTTACCCAAAATTGCGTTAAAAAATAGATGCGAAAAGGAAACTTTCTTTATGCAGATGATTTCCGTATGCACGCCAATACACATCAGCCGTCAAATGTATGCAATCCGTATTAGCGACACAAGGTATCTTTTTCGTCACAAAATATCTTTGTCGATACAAAGTCTCTTTATGGACGCAAACATACTTTCACACGATTGCTGGTCCTCACATTTCACCCAGGCAGACGATAATAGCTCGGGAATTTGATGACCATGGACACATGCATACACTCAGCCAACATGTGGCTATCATAACGAATGTAGCATTCCTAGAATGACATACGATACCGACGCTCTTGAGTCAGCACTTATGTGGATATAAAATCCGTGCAGGCTCGAAAGGAGTCTAAGTACGAACTTCTCAACCGACCGCGTAGTATCTAATCGTCAACGTCTCGCCAACAAATTGTTGCAAGTTGAATTCTGCGTTGTGTAGACTTTCTTTTCCTCCGCGCCCACAGGCCACAAGTGTATTATACAGTGCGTTAATATTTTTCTAAATAGTTAAGCATATACGAACAATGGTGAGTGTACTTAAACAATATTTCTATTTTATTATAAAAAAATCAGTGAAGTTAAGTGAAGTTTATGTTTTAATGTACAAAAACAAATCATGTTATATGTTAGGCTTCCACAATAATTACGGAGTGACGTGCTCAGTAAAAGTATTAAGTCTTTACGTTCACGATCCTTTCTTTGTAGTTATATGAAAATGAGGTTTAAAGTTTGCAAAAAGAAACAACCTTCCGCGTATCTGAAACATTTTTGTTACATGGAATATTTTTGATATATTTTTTTCTGTAATCTTTTGTTGCCTCAGATTATAACAAAAAAATTTAACAGTCTTCCCAGCAGTTATCTATCTCGTCTTATTTTATGCCTGCAAAGAAAAGAAAAGAAAATGAAGATACCTCGAACCAGCAAGTACCTGGTAATTCTCCAGTGGGATCCATAATTCCAACAACTAGTAACGTTTCGACCTATACGAACAATGCAGACAATCCCCCAATGTCTCGCATGGAAATCGAAAACAACAACAACTGGTACTGTACTGTACTGGTACTGTGGTTCCCCTGGAAGGAAGTGAGAGCAAACATAATGGAGAAGCAGCCGTAATTTCGTCCCTGAGGAAAAAGGACGTTTATTACTTGAAGGCAGATAAGGGAAACACAATCGTCATTATGGACAAGACGAAATACGACGAGTTGGTCTACGCTAAGCTCCAAACGGGGAACTTCTTCCAGCTCCGAGCCGATCCGCTACCGAATTCTGTAAAATGAGTGGAGAAAACTTTAAAAGAATGCACGAGAGTGGTGCAGAATATTGCGGCATTACGTATGCCGAACCCATCTCTACCTCGTATAAGAGTTCAGCCGAAGATACAGAAACCTGGTACGGGGAATTATAGCGGATACTAACTCCCCGACCTTCAACATAGCTTAGTGGCTCATAAAGGAGTGTCAGAAGCTGGGTAGTTTTTACAGCCCATACGCTATAAAAAATTCAGGGGACCTCATCGAGCGCTTAAAAAGTGTGGAAGCCATCAGTGAAGACGAGGTGATCATCTTTCGACGTCCAAGCTCTTTTTCCGAGTATTCCAGTGAAGGAGGCATTACTTAAATTCGAGGAATAGTTGACGAAGTTCGACGACACTACACCGGGATGGCGACTAAAGACGCGGCAATACACCAAGCCCTCTGTATGAGTGAAAGATATTTCACCTTCAGAGAGCATTTTTTCAAAACAACAGCAGGCACAGCAATGGGGAACCCTTTGTCACCCCTATTGAGCGAGATATTCATAGCGTCGATCGAGGAAGAAAGAGCGAAACGGGGTCTAATGCCACGTTTTTGGGCTAGATACGTCGATGACATTATCACGATCGCACCTAGGAACCAGGCGAGCAATTATAACAACGAATTCTATTCTGTTGTTGCACCGCCGCCACAACATTTCCTTGTTGATTTCCGGATTACGCCAAATCTGGTTCTAACAAGAAGGTACTTTCCTTCGTCTTAGGCGGTGAGAAGGCTTCTAAAGAAGCACGGGTATTCTCTATACGTCGACCAAGACTTAGCAGATCCCCTACCGTTTCTAAATCCGTTAAACAAAGCTGCTGTTGATAGAAGGGTGCAATATTCCGCCTCAAGATCTTTAACTTCTCCGACTCATCACAATTCGAGTTTAATCGACGAAACAAACCCTCCATCGCGGCTATATACACCCCTATAGACTCCCCTGGCCCCTGAGTACGAGATTTAATTTCGTCCAATAATCTGTCATCGTAATCAATCGGTAAGAATTCAGCCTTCAACTATACAATTCTTCCCAATTTCTCACCCGATTACGAATAGCGCGGAACCAAATTATTGCTTTACCGCTGATCGAAACATTTGCTTTTTAGACACATTCCTAGCGTCACACAACTCGCCAATTCTTTCTAGGAAGAAATTCAAGGAATATGGAGCTTCAACCCCAAATGTAATGCCCCATTTCACTACATCAACCTTGTGCCGTTACTCACGACAGCGGCACTAGGTTCTGACTCCGTTATCGTAACTGCCGAAGCCTCCCTTGCATCATCTTCTACTTCGTCTGAAGTTTTGTCCAACAGATCGCCTAAACTCACTATAAAATCGCTGCAAAATTTCTGTGCATTCTTCTTTTGCTCATCGCCCACTATTTCCATTCGATCAACCCGTCTGAGTCCAAAATCGATTTTCGATTTAATTTTTCTAAACTCACTTGATCTCTCATCTCCACTGAAACTTGAGATTAAGTCCTTTATCTCACATAATTTTATTTCAATTGCTTTTTTGTCGTCTTCAAACTTAAAAGGATACTCACTAATTAGGGAAATATTACCCGAGGACTCCGCCTGTAAAGCGGCACGAAGAGTCTTACGCATAGAATCAACATTGCCCGTCTCTAGATCCCGAATTATCAACTCATATTCGAGCTCGTCTTTACTTAGACGTCCGATTTCGATTTTTGACGCCATCACCACAAACGACACACACAAGATACTTCACAACAACAATTCCCTTAGTGACCGGTCAACAAACACCCAAACGCGTGAAAGTGCGTTATATTAAGCTAAACACAAAACTAACCCGAAACGTTGGGCGCCAATTTATTACACGGGCGCCACGTACTTTCAATTTCTTGACCGCTAGTGCCTGGTTCGTCCCCGCGCTAAGTACGAATTCACGAGAGAATGGGTTGTCGCACTAAAACCACCGACACGGTTAAAATTTAAACTTAGCTTATATTTCACGGAGTCCAACACGCTTTACACCAACTCTACAATATGTCGTAATTCTTATTCCACACCAAAAGCTCTTCGACCGGTCGTAATCTTACGTTACTTACTCGCTAATTACACACTATTATTATACTAACATCTAATCCTACACTCTTCTGTTGTCGGTAGTTTTCCCGTTGAAACTTATTTTCATCAAAACAGCGCGTTTCCATAACGAGATCTTTATTTTTTCTTTTTCGAATACAGTTGTTTCGAGAAACACTTGCTTTCTTCCTCAGTTCGTGGTGCTGACTACTCAATGATGGCTAAACTACATCCTTAAATACTAATACTATTATGACCCTACACAGCTTTTTTGACATGGATATGTCTTATAGCTGGGGGTCATCCTAAAAATCTGTCCGTCACACGAAATGTCTGTTTTTCTACTCGGGGGTCAGAAGTGGAAACAAGCCCATTGAAAATTTTTCTATTCTGGTTGTGCATGTCGTTTAAGTGAAGTGGTCATTGTGCATGGCTGTTGCTTGTGGATCCGCGCGGGCGGCGCGCTTGCGGGGATCTTGTGTGTACATGTTGAGATGTTGATTTGATAGCGATAAAGGTTGACGTTGTGGACGGCAAGAATGAATGTAGTGGCCGATTTAAAATAGCACCCATTGTACTATCTGAATCACTAGGATCCCAGAAAAAGTAGCAAGTAGTCAGTTCGACTAACACTTGGACATGCGCAGACGCAATTTGAGAGAGTGTACATAGTTCCCGCCCCCCGAAGATGAGCGAGAGCGGATGAAGTTAATTCGAGCTAAATCGGGTGATCCAGCGACTGTGTTTGTGCATTTGCAATGGCGGCGATTTGAGGTCTGACTAGTTCACAATGTGGGCCACCACCACACGTGCAATAAACATATAGAACAAAATGTCGGATTTATACTACATGCTATAAACATAGAACATAGGGGTGTTAAGTTTGATTTGGGGCGGGTTTATCGGGAATTGGTTCTTGGAAGACAGGTTATTGGCTTTTGGTAGGAAATGATACAAAGTATTGTATCTACACTGCACGCAGATACATCGAAACATGGATATGTCTTTGGCTACCGACTGCGTGTAACCTGTTGTGTTGAAGATATCGACGTAAGTTTTATAAAGATCCCAGTATAGTTATACTGGATGAAATCATTCGACAAAACACATCCCACGCTTTCGGTAGGCATAAGACATATCCATGTTTCGATGTATCTGCATGCAGTGTAGATACTTTGTATCATTTCAAAACTAATTAAGGGCAATAAATCCTTACATGACCTTACATCACTAATTAGGGTCTGTATCCTAATACATTTTATCTAATCTACCTAACATTTCATATTTTTTATTTGGGGAAGTTCCTTTAATTTACATTAGGTTTTACCTGGTTAACGACCTTCAATAATTTAGATGGGCAATTTCCATCGTCGTGGCTCAACAACCGTCTTTTCGGTATCCTACTGATCTCGAGACTTTCCGCAGCGTCGAGTTTGTAGGGTTGTCGGACTGCTCGTAATATTTCGACGTCGTCAAAAACGATCTAGTGTCCCGATTCGACCAAATGCCTCGCAACCATAGATTTTACATGTCGTATGGGATTCTTTCGTCCTAGTTCCGCGTATTTCTTGTGCTCCTTGAATCTCGTAGTGATTAGGCGTCGGGTTTGTCCTATGTATACCATCTCACAGTCCTTACAATTGATCTTATAGATTCCGCTTCTCTCGTTTTTTTTCAGGTAGTCCTTCGCACTACCTAGACGTGCTTTAAGCTGGTGCATTCTGCTGGTTTCTACCGCATCGATCCGGTGCTTTGCCAGCACCTGCCTGATACGCCCGAACATCGGTGAAAAAGTTATCCCTGCTCTGCGCTCTTTTGTAACGTCCACCTGTGAACCAAGTGTTCGCTCTGGTTTCGCTTCTTCCGGATCAGGTTGTCAATGAGCTTAGGGCTGTAACCGTTGATACAAGCAGTTTCTTTAATGTAGTCGAGTTCGACTTGGTATCGGGCAGCGTTCAGCGGTGTACTTACTAATCTGTGCACCATACTATGGTACGCTGCCACCTTATGTTGCCATGTGTGTTGTGAGGTGCTCACGATGGTGCATTGCGTGCTCGTCAGTTTCCGGTATATGTCGAATTGTATTTTATCGTCTTCTCGAATGATTTTCAGATCCAGAAAAGGCAAAACGTTATCCTCCTCGACTTCCATGGTGAAGTTGATATTCTTGTGGATTTTGTTGATGTCCTCTAATAGGCTGCTCACCTGGTTCCTAGGTGCGATCGTGATAATGTCATCAACGTATCTAGCCCAAAAACGTGGCATTAGACCCCGTTTCGTTCTTTCTTCCTCGATCGACGCCATGAATATCTCGCTCAATAGGGGTGACAAAGGGTTCCCCATTGCTGTGCCTGCTGTTGTTTTGAAAAAATGCTCTCTGAAGGTGAAATATCTTTCACTCATACAGAGGGCTTGGTGTATTGCGGCGTCTTTAGTCGCCATCCCGGTGTAGTGTCGTCGAACTTCGTCAACTATTCCTCGAATTTAAGTAATGCCTCCTTCACTGGAATACTCGGAAAAAGAGCTTGGACGTCGAAAGATGATCACCTCGTCTTCACTGATGGCTTCCACACTTTTTAAGCGCTCGATGAGGTCCCCTGAATTTTGTATAGCGTATGGGCTGTAAGAACTACCCAGCTTCTGACACTCCTTTATGAGCCACTTAGCTATGTTGAAGGTCGGGGAGTTAGTATCCGCTATAATTCCCCGTACCAGGTTTCTGTATCTTCGGCTGAACTCTTATACGAGGTAGAGATGGGTTCGGCATACGTAATACCGCAATATTCTGCACCACTCTCGTGCATTCTTTTAAAGTTTTCTCCACTCGTTTTACAGAATTCGGTAGCGGATCGGCTCGGAGCTGAAGAAGTTCCCCGTTTGGAGCTTAGCGTAGACCAACTCGTCGTATTTCGTCTTGTCCATAATGACGATTGTGTTTCCCTTATCTGCCTTCAAGTAATAAACGTCCTTTTTCCTCAGGGACGAAATTACGGCTGCTTCTCCATTATGTTTGCTCTCACTTCCTTCCAGGGGAACCACAGTACCAGTACAGTACAGTACCAGTTGTTGTTGTTTTCGATTTCCATGCGAGGCATTGGGGGATTGTCTGCATTGTTCGTATAAGTCGAAACGTTACTAGTTGTCGAAATTATGGATCCCACTGGAGAATTACCAGGTACTTGGGGGGGGGGGGGGGTAAATCCACCACTGATAGTTATTCTCTATGTCAGCGATGATTCGACTTACGTCGAAAAATCCCTCACGAACTGAGCTGCCCTCCAGCAGATGCCGTGTCGCTCGACTGACGGAATTCCCGGTTTCCGCCCCTAGTAAGGGGTTCGTTATAAGTTTAACGAGACTCTGCTCCTTCGATGTCAACCGTTTAAAAATGGGCAGCTGAATTGAAACGTAGTCGCGCGTCCCTCGAAAACATGTTGGACGATAGGTGAATGAAAGTGAGTGATATTGCTGAGGCTGTGGGGATATCGGCAAAAAGGATGCGAAACATCTTGCACAAAGAACTAGAGATGCGAAAGCTCTGCGCAAGATGGGTGCCGCATTTGGTAGTAGGAACACATGTTTCTGTTTTAATTTTCAATTAATACGAAGTACAAACAACGGTGAATCTAACCAAAGTATGCTGAACTGGCTGAAGAAATCATTCACTCACCTAAACATATTCGCTATTGGCGTTAGCATGGTTGCAGGCCATTTCATCCTACAAAGATTCTTCACAATGAGACTTCGATAGTCTACGCCCTCCACTGGAAGGTTGGGCCTCGTAGCTAGAATGCTAATCAGTTCAGGAACCAGGTCTTTCCACCTGTTAAACAAATACCACCAATACCAGACAATAGCAGTTGAATATAGTGAATCCATCACTACTTCTCCTCTTACTCGACACACTTCGAATCGTGATCGTCCATTTTCAAGGAGTCCAAAGAATATTAAACAATTTCGATCAGTTGATCGGAAAGCCAAACATCCTTGGCAGTGTGAGAATTAGCTGCCGCCAACTTTTCAAATATAATTCCGGGGATTACCCGAAGTAACACACCAACTGATCCCAGTTTTCAGACTGTTCTCGCTGGTCTCTGCTATTCACGTCGATCTGACTGGGTCGATAGTGCAGTGCAATTTTGAAAGTTTCATATGCATGTGTCCAAACATTTCCCACCAAAACATCGCCACCAAAACATCGCTCGGACGTTATCCGGCAGAATTTCATAACATTTGATTATTTTGTATCCATTTTATGGTTTATCTCAAGTTATTTATCAACAATGGCATCGGATTTGGAGAAAGAGATCATACAACTTTGCGAGCGCCAGAAAATCGTCGACTTGCAGCAATTGATTAGGAAAACGCCGGCAATCAAGGCAAGACCACCAGTTGCTGGATCTCCAATTTATTAACAAATATTTTTCTCTTTTAGTTAATGGAAATTCTGGAGCAGCGTATCGGTCGATGTGATTGCAATATATTGTGGAACGGTTTACTGCGTGGTTTTGACGATACCAAAGATTCGGTTGATAAAAGATACTCGTGTGTGAAGATGTTCCTCAAACAAATCAACAAAGTGGAATTGTCCTACAAACAAACGTACGATCTGATAACTCGACTGTTTTTGGATCTGCCTGGCTTTCCGAGCGATCAACTGATCGAGATTGTCGAATATTCTTTCGACTCCTTGAAAATGGGTGATCCGAAGTGTGTCGGGTAAGAGGAGAAGTAGTGATTGGTCGACTGTATTTAATTGCTATTGTCCGGTATTGGTGATATTTGTTTAACAGGTGGAAAGATCTGCTTCCTGAACTGACTAACATTCTGGCTGCGAGGTCCAACCTTCCAGTGAATGGAGTTCGTCTTGAGGGCGCAGACTATCGAAGTCTGATTGTGAAGAATCTTTGTACGATGAAATGGCCTGCAACCGTGCTAACGCCAATTGCGAATATGTTTAGGTGAGTGATTGAAAGGGGAGTGGTTAAAATGGGCGTTTGAGCAACAGTTATGAAACGTAGGTCAAATAAAAGCCTGAACATAGTACTCTAGAACTGAGTTGACGGAAGGATTGATAATCAACTTCCAAAAAAGGAGGCAACCTTACAGATTGCAATAATTGGAGAGGCATTTGTGTCCTTCCTGCCGTTTTCGCAATAATAGCTGAATTCGTCCTGGAAAGTCCGCAGACAGCAAGATTTCTTCCACTAGAGAGTGAATTTCAGCGGTATAAATTCAACATCATAGGAGTTAGTGAGATAACATGCTGGAATAGCGTAGGATACATCTCTACAACGCGAAGCACTGTAATGTACTCCGGTAAAGCTACCGGTAGTGGTCGTGAGTCGGGCGTATAGCTCCTTTCAATCAGAGCCGCACGAAGCTGTCTCCTATCCTGGGATCCGGTCTCCGACAGAGCCATGACCCCCAGGCTCCGGACCAAAATGAGAAACATTACAATTATGCAATGCTACACTCTAACTGTATGTAAAGGGGGGGGGGGGAGGGGGGGGACACGGTCTTGGTGGCCGTAACGGCAACGGTGAAAGATTTGTAGAGTTCTGCAACTTTTACAGTCTCTTCGGTGGGTTCATGTTTGGGCATAAAGACTGCACAGAACGCAAAATCAGATCGACAACTTTGCCATTAGCAAAATATTCAAAAGTTGCCTTCTGGACGTGCGAAATAAGTGGGGCGTCGATATTGAAATAGGAAGAGATTATCATTATCTTACGATTGCTAATGTTCGATTGCGTATAAAAGCCGTGCGCCGTCCTAATGACAAGAGATCCAGACGCCATAAATTGGACGCCGCTCGACTCAAAAATTCAGCTGTTCTACAGCAGTACAACGACAATCTTGCGCAGAAAGCAGTTGAGATAACTACCCAGGTAATGATATGAACGAACACGGGAATGCCATAAAAAATGCGTACAAAAAAAACAGCGCAGATACCATCTTTGGCAAACACCCGGCATAAGCCTTTAAAAGCAAGCCAGGGTCCTAGGTCATATGCTAAGGTGTCACCCTGAAGAGCGAAACGCGAACAAGACCAAAGCGTTCAATGTGGGGGGGGCAGTTTGGCAGCTCTTGGCGGTTGCTGATGAACGGGGCGCTCCGGTACGTAGAACCAGTTGCCGTAGGACCGCTGGTGTACGGTGTCATCAAGCAGTTAGTTTTAAAGGTAGTCGTAACTCCCCAGCAAACCAAATGATTCGTAAACGAATCGTCTTTCAAGAACTCCGATTCATTTCGATTTCGAATGCAGAAATGACTCGGTTCTAATTCATTGAGCGAATTGAAATGGTCCTCGCAAATGGATCATATTTCTGAACCGGCTATGATTCGTATTTCTGGACCGACTATGTGTTATGAGTAGTCCGGATGGCGCAACGGTTAGCACGTTCGCCTTCTTCGTACAGGGCCCTGGTTCGATTCTTACTGAATGCGGTAGTTTTCGATAAAAAAAGGGATTGCACCCTTCTATCAACAGCAGCTTTCTTTAACGGATTTAGAAACGGTAGGGGATCTTCTAAGTCTTGGTCGACGTATAGAGAATACCCGTGCTTCTTTAGAAGCCTTCTCACCGCCTAAGACGAAGGAAAGTACCTTCTTGTTAGAACCAGATTTGGCGTATTCCGTAAATCAACAAGGAAATGTTGTGGCGGCGGTGCAACAACAGAATAGAATTCGTTGTTATAATTGCAGGGCTTTCGGACACTTGGCGAGAGAGTGCAAAAATTCTCGCAGGTGTTATGGGTGTGGGCGCGAGGGCGCAATTAGAGCATCGTGTCCAAACTGTAGTACGGTGAGTGGACAGTCTGCACAAAATGCGATTCATGGATCGGAAAACTAGAATCGTGCTCAATGAACGGCCCATTGAGTACCGATAATATCTCAGGTAAGGCCGTGGAAAAGTTGAGTTTGGATTATCTGTTGGAGAGGAGTGAAGGGGATAATCGTCCGCACGTGAAAGTTGACATTTTCGGGGTATCTTTCACAGCCTTGCTGGATTCGGAGGCGTCTACGAGCATTTTTGGGAAAGCGGGATGGTTGATGTTGAAATCGTTAGGAGTAGAAATGCAGAGGGAGCGAGAATCTTCGTTAAAATTAGCGGATAATGCAAGCGTATTAGTTGATGGAAGCGTGCAGATCCCAATTAAATTGGGGGATCGCAATAGGTTTTTAAATATTCTCGTTGTTTCGGCATTACCACATCAGCTAATTCTGGGGGTAGATGCTTTTAAGCAATTTGGGATAGTTTTAGACTTAGGGCGAGAAAGCTGTAGTTTTGGCACCTCTCCTCGTTTGGAGGCTTTACAACAAATCCAAAGTCGTACCAAGTTGTCTAAAGTGTGTTGCGAACCACGGCTTTTGTCGAGCCGCCGTCACTGCAACAAGAATATTTTGATGACCAGGATACTTTTGGCTCGGTGGCACAGGTCCCGGCTAGACCAACGGAGGTCGTGGATTATTGAGCCAAAGCACCCTGGTCCTAGATTTACCACCTTAAATAAAACATAAAAACCACGGGGGAAAGGATTAGGAGAAGGAGAGGAGTGTGCCCATTCTTCGGGACACGGAAGAACCCAATGAAAGGAGAAAAATTTAGTTAGACATTATAATCAATATATTATGCAAAATAAACATGAAAGAATATAAAATCAATGTAAGTAATATAATAAAAGGAATCAGCACGCTAAAAATCCAGTTATTTATAATAAGTTAAAATTTACTTACGTGAGTCTCCCTCGATGAATGGTCGACCACTTATTTTCGGGCAGTGACTCATAAATAATGAACTCTACAATTCACAATTAAATCTATATAAAAATAAAAAAAAAACAAAGCAACTCAAAAAAAATTCAATCCGTTTCCAATTCGTGTATTTTTTCCTCCGTTGCAAAGCAATGTCATTTACTTGCCGCCAGTAAAAAAAATCTTTTGTCGATATCTCGTAACCGCGTATCCGCGCGTTATTAATAGCTTAATGTTAGTGTTACAAAACTGTTGCACCTTTTTCAATTCAAACTAATATAAGACTTCGTGATTGGTACTTTCAGTTTATTTAGACGCATTTAGTATAATGGTTAATGCCATGTCTCATTGCACTGCAGTTTATTTGTTCACGCATTATTACACATGAAACAAAAAAAGAAAGAGCATCTGCACTTTGAACCAAGTATCTATTAACTACAACCAACTTTCTTTCACTTTAGAACTTCATCTAACAACGAACTTTTCGTTTAGTTTTTGTTTTCTCTCGTAGCAATCGTTTTGTGTTTTTTTTTTCTATCCACAATCACAATCTTTTTATCCTTTCAATTCTTCACTCAATTTTCTTTCCTTCACAATTTTCACATTCAAAATCCTTCCAACCGTCAAACACACTTCAGTAAATCAACCAATTTCTCACGTTCCAACTCCTCAAAATCCATCTGTCCCCCAGGACCAGCAAAATCGATCTCCCCGACAAAAAAAAACCCGGGTTCATTCCACCCAACGGTCCTCCGCATCCCAAATTCAAAAATCATCGTCGTCCACCATGGTCATCATCAACGACCTCCCCAACTCCCCCGTTTCATACGATCCCAACTCAGCTGATTCGTTGCGTTGGCTGTTCTTTTTCAGCTGTTGCAACTATGTTGCTTAGTCAGCTGATCGACAAAGCTGCACACCAATATCAACAACAGAGATGTGCAACGGGCCATGTCGCCGCTAGCGGAGCAACATCGTTGCACAGCTAGTGGCACGAATGTCTGTTCCTATGCATTACTATGCTGCATAGACACGATCATCTCTCTGTATATGAAACAGCCAGAGATGAGATGCATCGTCTCTATGCAGCGTATTATGCATGGAAACAGGAATGGTGTGGTGATCATATCGAATAAAGCAGCGGGCGAGACAGTAAGTCAGGGGTTCGCAACATTCGTGGGGACGACTCCGACCCAGGAGAAGGGTCTCAAATAGCCGGGCTAAATATTATCCAAGAAAAGAAATACCAGTCAGTGACGAATGTCGTCAGCTTGGAAGACTCCTAAGAGTTTTCCTTTGTCATCTTCCAATTCGTACGAGACCTGACCAATCTTACGGCGAACCGTTGCGCGAATAAACTTCGGGGCAAGTTTAGCGGCGAAACGGTCCGCGGCTCGGCTAAGAGTGTGATTGGAGACGAAGACTCTCTGACCGGGGATGAAGGCTTTTGGCCGGCTGCGAAGGTTGTAAATGCGTGCAGCTCGTGCATACGCTTCAGCCAATTTCTCCTTAACCCGATCATGCGCTAGCCGCAATCTGTCGCTGTTGGACTGAAGACATACCTCTCCATCTTCAAATGCTAGTAATGATTTCAGGAGGCTATAGTCTTCACCATTCTGAATACGGTGGTATCCGAACATCAGGAAATGAGGTGAAAATCCGGTCGAATCATGCACGACATTACGGAATGCACTGCAAGATTCGCTCAAATGTTCATCCCAATTCCGATGATCGGATCCCACGTAGGCTCGAATTGCGGCCAGCGTTGATTGGTTAGTTCGTTCCGAAGCATTCGACTGAGGGGAGTACAAAGGAGTGAAAATGTGTTTGACACCATACTCCTTCAGAAATCCTTCGAATGCTACGGAGACGAACTGTTTCCCATTATCGGAGTGGAGAATCTCTGGTACACCAAACGTCAGAAAGACTTCATCTCTCAGGTAGTTAATGATCACTTCAGCTGTGGCCTTGGATATGGCTTTAAGCCATACAAATTTGCTGTAGTGATCAAGAACTACGAAGATGTGGGTATTTCCCTTCTTGGAACGAGGGTAAGGGCCCATGAAGTCCACAAAAAGTCGTTGCATAGGCCGATCAGTCTCTCGGGGTGCTCCCATCGGGGGTCTCATGCGGTAATTCGGAGGTTTGATCATTTTGCAGATTTCACAGTTGGCAATGTACTCAGCGACATCTGATCTAAGCTTAGGCCAGTAATAGTATCGCTGTAGTACTTCGATCATTTTCCGAATACCACAATGAGACCCTCGAGGGTCATCGTGAGCACGACTGATCAGGCTAGGCCTGCAGACTTCAGGGACCCACAACTTAGCACGGGGAATGTCTGTTGTCTCCCCGGGTGCACTTCGCTCGATATAAACGCGATCATCCCGGACATAAAGGTTTTCAAATTTGTCGGGGTTGCTTTGTACCTGAATAACAAGGTTTTTATATTCAGGATCCTGGAAAGCTGAATCGGGGATGATCTCGTCTATATGCGAATGCTCGGGGAGGCAACAGACATTACCCGCATGTGCTCTCGAAAGTGCGTCTGGGACCACATTCTGGGTCCCCTTTCGGTGCTCGACGGTGAAATTAAAGGACTGTAGTTTCAGGCTCCATCGTGCTAGTTTCCCACACAAGTCTTGTTGGCTCATTAACCACTTCAGACTTGCGTGGTCGGTAATGATAGTGAACGGTAGCCCTTCGATATATGCCCTAAATCTCTTAACACTTTGCACCGCAGCTAAGCATTCCAGCTCGGTAACGCTATAGTTGCGCTGTGCGGCATTTAGCTTTATGGACATATAAGCGATGGGATGTTCACCACCATTATCGTCCTTCTGGAACAAAACACTTCCAACTCCAGTGCAACTGGCATCACACTGAATATAGAAGTGCTTTGTAAAGTCGGGATTGACTAGCACGGGAGCGGAAACTAGCAGTTGTTTCACTCGCTCAAAGGAATCACTGGCTGCTGCTGTCCATTTGAAGGAACGCTTACCTTTTAGCAAATCCGTCAAGGGTGCAGTAACGGACGAGAAATTCGGGATGAAACGTCGATACCATCCTGCCATTCCCATAAACCGTCTCACGTCCTTTGCACTTTTGGGTTCTGGGTATGCAATGATACCGGAGACCTTGTCAGGGTCCGTCATAAGGACACCATCACTAACCACATAGCCAAGGTATCTGATTTCTTTTTGGATAAACTTGCTTTTCTCTACGTTAACGGTTAGACCGGCCTCCTTGAGCAAATTTGCAACCTTCGAAAGGAGTTCCAAATGTTCCTCAAAGGTGGAACTAGTGACAAGCAAGTCATCCAAATAGACAAATACCTTGTCTTGTAACTCATGAGGTATAACCTTATGCATGAGCCTGCACATGGTCTGCGGCGCATTGCAGAGACCAAAAGGCATTACCGTGAAATGGTATAAGGGCCTGCCAGGGACGGTAAACGCAGTCTTCTCCCGAGATTCCACGTCCAACGGAATCTGCCAGAAAGCGTCCTTCAAATCCACAGCCGAGATGAATTTTGTGGATTGCATCCTTGCCAGCAATCCCTCGATGAGCGGCAACGGATACGCATCTTTGATGGTAACCTCATTTAACCGCCGAGCATCGAGACACAAACGCACTTTCCCAGGTTTCCTCACTAGAGTCACTGGAGAACTCCAGGCGCTATGACTCTCTTCAATTACCCCCAGGGACAACATACGATCGAGTTCATCATACATCAGTTTCTGAACTACCGGCGAAACAGCATAATGCCTTTGCTTAATTGGTTTTGCGCTGCCAGTATCAATATGATGACTTACAAAACTGGTCTTACCTAAGCCATTTTCATTGTAGGAGGGAAACTGACATTTGACGAAATCGAGTCGCTGCTGGTCAACTGGAGATAATTGAAGGGAGTTATCTGAAACATCAACATGCACCTGTTCGACAGCGGCTACCTGCATTGGCACGATTCTAAACAAGTCCCAAAAATCCATTCCTAAATACAATGGATTTGTGAGACTTGGGACGACTAGTAGTTTTAGAGATTTCGTCCTGTCCTTAAATCGCACCAATGCACGTATGTATCCCAAGACAGAAGCCTTCTGACCTGAAGCGGTTCTAACATCAGCTTGCATCGTGTGTAGATGCAAACCAAGTTCATCTATCAGGTCTAAGGCTCCTGCACCCAGGATACTCACGCTGGCACCACTGTCAAGTAAGCCTTTGATCTTCCGACCTTGCAAGATAATCTCAGCAAATGGCCGATTATCTTTGTCGGAAGATATGATGGAGGCGGTGCACGCCTGCTTCAGGAGACGCCTGTCTTTAAAATATCTCCAGGAACGAGAAAACCTTTTGTTGTGCCCTTTTAATGTTGGAGAGAGCGCAGCTCCGGATCCACGTTCGTTGCCACGTCTGCTGTTGTTGGTCGTCTCCAGACTTGTTGAGGGGGAATGTGAGAGCTCCCCGTAGGTCGCACATTCCCTCTTCCATTTCCCGACCGACTACAACATCGGGAACATTTGGGCTTAACTGTTCCAGTCAAACCACAACCAAAACAAAATACATGTTGGACTGGCAGAGGGCAATCCAGGTAAGCATGCCCCATGTCCTTGCAATTCCAGCAAAGCCTGAACTGACTGCTGGGAAAGGGTTCCCCAGGAGCTGATGATGACGTGGGCAAGGCAAGAGCTTGTATTTCAAATTCAGAGCTGCACTCCTCCACATTTACTTCCTGTACACTTGGCCGAGCGGGTCGTCCGAGAGCTTCGGTTCTGGAGAGGTTCCACGTTTCTTCGACTGCGATGCATCGACGTATTAATTGACGAGCCGTATCGAATGTTAGTCCCGCCAAGTGATCACGCAATCGCCGATTTATGTTTCGCAGCACAATGCATTGCAGATCCGTGTCACTTAGTGGGACCTTCAACTCGCAACTGAGAGCGTCAATCGCATCGCAGAAGTCTTGTATCCTTTCGCCGGGTCGTTGAACACGGGCATCAATGGCACGACGAATGTCAACATCGGACTTGTAAGCTCCGAACCTCTCCAGAAACTCCGATTTTAAATCGCTCCACAACAAGCAGTGTTTCCGGAAGCGGAGTCGCCAGTACCAGTCAACCGCTGGTCCTTTCAATAAAAAATGCAGGTCCATGGCCATAACCTCCTCGGACATGCTATAACTGGCTGCCAAAGAAGTCACCCTGAATATAAACTGCTCAGCTGTAAGTCCATGGCCGGAACCATCAAAGCTGAACCTCCATTTTTCCATTCCCACTAATTCACGCCGAGGGACGGCACTTAAAGTGCTGCAAAGCGGACGAGAGACTGTCGGCGTGTCTTCCAAATGTAGATTTGGGGAGGATTGGCCAGAATGGTCGTTATTTGCCATAATGACGATGGTGAAATTAATAAAATATAATCGATTCAAGAAAAGAAAACAGTGAAAAAAAAAAGAATAGAAAAAAAAACAAAACCAAATTCGTAATTTTTAAAATAAAATGAGAAGGATGATATTTGTTAATTATATATTAATTAATAAAATTCATGGAATATTGGGTTCTTCCATGAACTCCGGATCAACACGGGATTAGGGTGGGGAAAAGATAGGCTGAAATTTGGGCAATGGAAAAAGAAGAGAAAAAAAAAATGAGGTGGTAGGATTTACGTCGCGTTGTAGATTTGCGATCCCTCGTTGATACTAATTCAAAAGCTAAATAACTCAACGGACTTCACCGGATATAGAACAGGAGAGATCGCAATGCTCCACAAACGCAGATGGTCAATTATCGAGGTGCTTCCTAATTCGCAAATGGCCAACTTTCGGGCTTGATCCCATCCGGGGGATATAGGAGCATTCTCGATAATCAACGCCATCCTACGACGTAATCCACCCCCTGTAGAAGACAAAATGTTGGACGCCATTGTTGCAATGACGACTTCCCGACGCGTGGCCCGCAAGTACCGACCACTAGCTTCCATTCGAAGCGCGACCACTAAACAAACGATCAAACGATGGCCAAGCCATCGGAAAATAAAAAGCTCATTTGGGCGCCATATGTTGCGAACCACGGCTTTTGTCGAGCCGCCGTCACTGCAACAAGAATATTTTGATGACCAGGATACTTTTGGCTCGGTGGCACAGGTCCCGGCTAGACCAACGGAGGTCGTGGATTATTGAGCCAAAGCACCCTGGTCCTAGATTTACCACCTTAAATAAAACATAAAAACCACGGGGGAAAGGATTAGGAGAAGGAGAGGAGTGTGCCCATTCTTCGGGACACGGAAGAACCCAATGAAAGGAGAAAAATTTAGTTAGACATTATAATCAATATATTATGCAAAATAAACATGAAAGAATATAAAATCAATGTAAGTAATATAATAAAAGGAATCAGCACGCTAAAAATCCAGTTATTTATAATAAGTTAAAATTTACTTACGTGAGTCTCCCTCGATGAATGGTCGACCACTTATTTTCGGGCAGTGACTCATAAATAATGAACTCTACAATTCACAATTAAATCTATATAAAAATAAAAAAAAACAAAGCAACTCAAAAAAAATTCAATCCGTTTCCAATTCGTGTATTTTTTCCTCCGTTGCAAAGCAATGTCATTTACTTGCCGCCAGTAAAAAAAATCTTTTGTCGATATCTCGTAACCGCGTATCCGCGCGTTATTAATAGCTTAATGTTAGTGTTACAAAACTGTTGCACCTTTTTCAATTCAAACTAATATAAGACTTCGTGATTGGTACTTTCAGTTTATTTAGACGCATTTAGTATAATGGTTAATGCCATGTCTCATTGCACTGCAGTTTATTTGTTCACGCATTATTACACATGAAACAAAAAAAGAAAGAGCATCTGCACTTTGAACCAAGTATCTATTAACTACAACCAACTTTCTTTCACTTTAGAACTTCATCTAACAACGAACTTTTCGTTTAGTTTTTGTTTTCTCTCGTAGCAATCGTTTTGTGTTTTTTTTTTTCTATCCACAATCACAATCTTTTTATCCTTTCAATTCTTCACTCAATTTTCTTTCCTTCACAATTTTCACATTCAAAATCCTTCCAACCGTCAAACACACTTCAGTAAATCAACCAATTTCTCACGTTCCAACTCCTCAAAATCCATCTGTCCCCCAGGACCAGCAAAATCGATCTCCCCGACAAAAAAAAAACCCGGGTTCATTCCACCCAACGGTCCTCCGCATCCCAAATTCAAAAATCATCGTCGTCCACCATGGTCATCATCAACGACCTCCCCAACTCCCCCGTTTCATACGATCCCAACTCAGCTGATTCGTTGCGTTGGCTGTTCTTTTTCAGCTGTTGCAACTATGTTGCTTAGTCAGCTGATCGACAAAGCTGCACACCAATATCAACAACAGAGATGTGCAACGGGCCATGTCGCCGCTAGCGGAGCAACATCGTTGCACAGCTAGTGGCACGAATGTCTGTTCCTATGCATTACTATGCTGCATAGACACGATCATCTCTCTGTATATGAAACAGCCAGAGATGAGATGCATCGTCTCTATGCAGCGTATTATGCATGGAAACAGGAATGGTGTGGTGATCATATCGAATAAAGCAGCGGGCGAGACAGTAAGTCAGGGGTTCGCAACAAGTGGAAGAAACAGAACTGGCCAGATTGATTGAAAAGGAGTTTGCGGCCATGGGTGAAGGCATAGGGAAAACGTCGCTGGTGGAGCAAAACTACATCTCCGCCAATAAAACAGCGTTATTATCCTGTCTCACCGGCAGTGCCGAAGCAGAGTGACGAGGAATTGGCGGAGATGCTACGCCTAGATATTATCGAGCCTTCATCTAGTCCATGGTCATCTCCGATTCTATTGGTTAAAAAAAAGATGGGACATATAGATTTTGCGTGGATTTTAGAAAGGTGGACGCGGTGTCGGAGAAGGACGCATATCCCTTACCCTATATATCGGCCACTTTAGATAAACTTGGTAATGGGAGTTTTCTCTCTTCTGTGGACATTAAGTCTGCTTATTGGCAGGTGCCAATGGCGACAAACTCGCGACAATACACGGCTTTTACAGTTCCCGGCAGGGGACTATTTCACTTTAAACGAATGCCATTTGGGTTACAAAACGCGCCAGCAACATGGCAGCGACTAATCGATCGAGTGTTGGGGCCGGATCTGGAACCATTTGTGTTGACTTATCTAGACGATATAGTAGTCGTCACACAGGACTTCAAAAACACCTGGAGATTCTGACGGAAGTGTTTCGACGGTTGCGCGAGGCGGGGTTGAAAGTCGCTCGGGAGAAGTGCGTGTTCTGCCGTCCCCAATTGAGATACTTGGGATATCTGATTAATGAGGAGGGTTTGAATGTAGATCCGGATAAAGTATCGAGCATGGTCAATATTCCCAGACCAACCAATGTCAAGGGAGTAAGGCAATTTTTAGGAATGGTGTCTTGGTATAGACGGTTCATTCCGGATTTTTGTTTAGCCGTGTTGTGGGCCATCGAAAAACTGCGCCCGTATATAGAAGGTACTAAGTTTAGTGTTATAACGGATCTCCATTCTCTGGTATGGCTTAACAATCTGAAAGATCCCCGGGGGCGTTTAGCGAGGTGGGCCGTCAGACTTCAGCAGTTACTGCATCGTAAGGGAAAGGAGCATTTAGTGCCGGATGCTTTGTCACGCTCAGTACCTATCGTGGAGTCAGCTGTAGTGGAGCCTGTGTTGGACGACTGGTATGTTCGGATGATAGAGAAGTTGAGCAAGGAGCCAGAGAAGTTCCCGGACTGGAGGTTCGAGAGTGGGGTGCTATGGAAGCATGTGGTTGGTCAATTCCCGGAGTTGATGGCTGAGAATGCCTGGAAGAAAGTTGTTCCAAAAAAAGAGAGGCAGCAGATACTAAACATTTGCCATGCTGATGCCAAGGCAGGGCATATGGGGGTAAAGCGGACGCAGGACCGGGTGGCACAATCTTACTATTGGCCGAAAATGATGTCGGATATACGTCGTTACGTTAGTAGATGTAAAGTTTGTCAGGCAGTTAAGGTGGATCGAAATCTTACCAGTGGCGCCATGGTTTCTCGAGCAGGAGAAGCTACCCAGCCGTGGGAAATGATTTACATCGATTTAATCGGCCCCCTTCCGCGCACCACCCGAGGGAATAAATTCATCTTCACGATTGTGGATTATTTCACAAAATTTCCTCTCGTATTCCCATTGCGATCTGCTACGAGCTCAGAAGTAGTTCGGGTGCTAGAGGAACATGTCTTCCTACAATATGGGGCTCCGAGGTGGATAGTGAGCGACAACGGGGCTCAGTTTCGCAGTCGATCCTACAAAACGTTGTTAGAAGAATATGGGAGCCAGTGTAAACTTACAGCCCTATATCATCCCCAGGCAAATCCAGTAGAACGCATCAATCAAAACGTGAAGCGTATGCTGCGTTCGTATGTTAATGACAACCAGCGGTTGTGGGATAGGGATTTAGGAAAGATTGGCTGTGCTTTACGCACATATTCTCATGAAGTGGCGGGAGTAAGCCCTTATTTCATGAACTTTGGCCGAGATATGGTGACTCACTGGGAAAATCCAATGCTCCTAAAGATGAAGAAGCCGTCAAAGATCCCTCCGTCAGAGCATCAAAAATAGGGTTGATGCGAATCGAAATAGCAAAACAAATGAAAGAGGCTGCCAAACGCAGTAAACAGCATTATGATTTGCGCAGGCGCAGTCCAGTTACATATAAAGGTTGGCGACTTCGTATGGCGTAGAAATTATGCCATATCGGATGCAACCAAATATTTCAACGCGAAATTGGCTCCAGAATATGTGGGACCCTATAAGGTTAAAGAAGTACTGTCGAAGTATACATACCAGCTGTTCGATGAAAAGAAAAGAAAAGATGCCGGGGTGTGGCACGCCAAAGATCTGAAGCCGTATATTGATTAACTGTTGGTTGGGTTTGGTTCTTATATGAAAGGGTGATGAGTTACCTAAAATGATTGAATGTCTATTGAAATAAAGTTGGTGGTGTTGGTAAAGTATTTCATGTTATAATGATCGGTCAACAGTATTTTTTTTTTTGTACGATGAATTTAAGTTTTGGTTCATTCACCCAGTTGTTGAAGCGAAGAGATCGGATTGGATTGAATTTAGCGCTTAACTTAAGAGAATGATTGTATATCAGATTAACTGTTAAGTGAATTTTCTTACGGAAGAAAATTCACTTGAAGCAGGGGAGGAAATGTCACGGGTCGATTCCAGTCCGCTAATTAGGTGATGTATAGTAACCTGAAATTTAGAAAAGAATTAGTATCTTTGGCGGTCAGTAGGGGGTGGCGGAATACTTACCTCTACACATTTGGTTGATAGATCCGTCCAGTGGAACTGAATGATGATGCGCCTCAGGTGTACAATTGAGCCTGCGAAAGGAAAGAAGGAATCACAAAGTAAAAAGCACTAAATGATAAAAATGTTAGCGCAATACTTATCTAAACGGGTGATGCTGGCTCTCGATCGATGTAAACAATAAACACGACCGGTGAACTGTCATTGTCGGTATGACGTATACTGCAGTATCGATTCAATCGCGTTGTGCTAGAGCATGACGAAGCAGACGAATTCTCGTAGTAAATAACCGATCAATTAAAGTATCCGTTGGTACCGATACTATTTAATATTACGTTTACACTATCCTCAGATTACTTCATCTGCGCCGGCTGACTTCATCTGCGACTGTCAAATACATACAATTTTGAACTCACTACACCCAGATTACGCTGCAGATGAAGTAATCTGGGGATAGTGTAAACGTAATATTAGTCAGGGAAAAGAAACGGAACAATCTTTGTTTGATTTCGCATTCCGGATTGAAGGTGGGTGTCCGTATTCCCGAAAAGGAGAAATGAAAATTGGGACTAATTTACCCTTTTTGTTTGATTTCGCATTCCGGATTGAAGATTAAAGATTGAGGATCGAGTATCGAGTAGTCAAGACTGGTTGAGAGGACATTTAGACGTTTACCGATTGTATCGTGGATGAATACACGGCGCCGAGATCGAGTGTGGAAACTAGCGGAGAGTGCGTGGAATACGAAGGAGGATCGAAGGATCTCCAGCCAATTCGACCAGGATCGTCACCGTCAGGAGCGTCATATTGGTAGTGAGTAGAGCCGCCACCCAGGTAGGGCAAATAGTGTAGGATTAGATGTTAGTATAATAATAGTGTGTAATTAGCGAGTAAGTAACGTAGGATTACGACTGGTCGAAGAGCTTTTGGTATGGAATAAGACTTACGACATATTGTAGAGTTGGTGTAAAGCGTGTTGGACTCCGTAAAATATAAGCTAAGTTTAAATTTTAACCGTGTCGGTGGTTTTAGTGCGACAACCCATTCTCTCGCGAGTTTGCACTTAGCGCGGGGACGAACCAGGCACTAGCGGTCAAGAAATTGAAAGTACGTGGCGCCCACGACCCATCTCCCTAAGTTGGTCGGACGGCCGTAAGACCACGGACGCGGTGTAATACAACTTTATCGAAAGCCTTCGAGAAGTCGGTATACACAACATCAACATGCATGCCCTCTTCCATAGAATCGGCAACAAATTTAGTAAAGGAAACTAAATTTGTTGTAGTTGATCTACCTTTAAGGAAGCCATGTTGACATGGCGATATTAACTCACTGATCAAAACATCTATTTTCTTTTTAACAATTAATTCAATTATAGGCCTATAATTGTCTATATGATGTTTTGGACCCTTCTTATGAACAGGAGTAATAAAAGATGTCTTCCATTCATCAAGGAAAACACCTGTAGACAATGACGTATTAAAAATATTCGTTAAAGGACCGCATAATGACTGCATGCAATTCTTTAGAAAAATGTTAGGAATGCAATCAGTTCCGGCTTGAATACTAATATCAAGCTCAGTCATAGCACATAGTAGGTCATCTTCAGAAATCTGAAGAGCACTGCTAAGACGTTCATGAGCTATTTGAGCAATCGGGAATCTCCCATTGACATTGTTATTCAATTCCGACGAAACCGAACCTGGCATATCATAAACCGAATTGAAAAAACTTGCAAAACCATCACATACCGATTGAACATCATTATAAGAATTACCATTGCACTTTAAATTTTTCGGAATGCCTGTATTCTTTGTTGCATGCCTTCCAGTAATGGTCGAATGTATCCGTTGAAAGTTTATCGTGTTTTACGTATTCTTTTTATTATCAGTTCAGCATCTTCTTCAGAACCTATGAAGTACGATTTATTAAGTCGTCGAACCTTTGCCGTCTGTTTAATAATTTCAATTATTTAAAAAAGTATGCCAAGCAATTTATGTATAATTCAACATATCTAGGAAAAAACAAATCAAAATTATAAATGGGTAAGATGTGCCTAAACCGCACAAGGGTTGTGACTCCTCCCAAAAGGCCACCCAGCTTCCAAATAGAGTCAAAAAAAGCTCCTCCAAAGCCATTTCAAGGAGTTAAGAAATTGAAGCCTTTTTCCGCACAGGAGAGCAGGAAGGTCCGAAAAAGGAAATTAATTCTATTGGACTTTCCAACAAATATTCGACAGAGCAAATACATAAGAATTTGAAACGCTAAGGTACTGTCAATTGCCGGTCAATAGTTTTCATATATTTCATCTTCCATTCCTTTCCTTTACAGATCAAAAACTCAAACTGAAAAATAGGAAATTTGTATGGGGGGGACAACAGCGCCGTAACGAAAAATATGTACGAAAAATTGTGGAAATATGGACGAATAGTCGAATTATGTACGAAATATGGACTATAAAAATTGTTTTCTTAAAAAATCAATCAAATTTATTGCAATTGAATGCTGCCAACTCATTTGAGTTCATTTCATTAATTTGTTTTTCTCGCTCTGTGTCCTTTGGAACATCGCGTGTTAGTATTTCGCCAATGACTTCCAAAGTTTTCAAGCCGTTATTTTTGTTGTGAACGAAATCGAATTTCTCTAGAAATTCTTCACGTTTCTGAATCCCTAGGAGATCAATGCGGACAGACATAAATGTTTTGATTGCATTGGTGAGCGGTGTGCATTTTTCTTCCAGTGTTTTTATAGCTGCTGGAATGCGAGCGAGGTACTTGGTGAAAGCCAAATCTCTTTTAATATTTGTCTTAGCGATGATCGCTTTCGCTTTTCGAAAGATTTCGCATCATTCGAGTCCAGCTCATTTAAAAATAATAGACGATATTCCGCGTAATAGATCGCCGCTTCTACCCAAGTTCCCATCGTGTTACAATAAGTCGTCGCAGCGAAAAACTCCTTGATGTTCGTTACACATTCGGCGATTAAACGCGGCTTGTGTTTCCTTTATTTTGGGCATTATCGTATTACATGTGATACTTTTCATTTCTACTGACGAACTGTGCTATGATAGTCGGGGAACAAGGCGAAAAGATTTGCACTGTAAATTGAAACAGTTATCTAATCGCTCGTTTCATGCACAAGCATGCTTACTGCAAATGCCCACACTATACGCTTAAAATGAAATACATTGTTTCATTGTGTTTGTGAATCTGTATCGCATCTAACAGTGAGCGGCTTTCGTATTTATTGGTAACAAATGCACAGTAACCCCAAAAATGAGTGGAAAAATACAGAAAAGAGCTAAAATATTGACGATAGCGGCTCGATAGGCGAAATATGGATGTAAAGCTAAATTCGACCGAAATATTTAAATAAATATTTAATATTTAAATAAATATTGAATATTTAAATAAATTTGTCAGCCCTGGTAATTACATTCGCTGTACATTGAATTTTTCGAATTTGCACTGTTGAAATTAGGCGAATTACTGCGAATTCTTACAAAGTGGCTGGTTTAAGCTACTGATACACGATACGCGTAATTAATCCACGATACCCGTCCCGTGTAACAGCAAACGAGTACACATATTTTTTACAAAGCTCTCGAAAGACAAACATTACCATCGTTATTGCCAATTTGTCCTTTGAGACTAAAGCTTCTGATACACGGACGCGTATACACGATTGCGTAATTTCCACTCGTATAGCCTAAATGCGATTACTGTTTACACGTAAATCGAGTAAGGGCATTTATGCCGCGGTACTCGTCGTCGTATAAAATGTTACAATCTGTCGTGCATCCGTTTGCTGTTTACACGGGACAGGTATCTGTTGTATTCTGTTCGAGTTCTTTATTAAAAAACTGATATAGCAATATAACATTAGTTGAGTATGTACTTACTAATACTAACATAGTAGTTCAATACAGTTGTAAACTATACAGCATCTCCCTTTTTTTAAGCCTAATTTCATTAACAATAGTAAGATTTTACAATAAAATTTACTCCAATTCAACAAAATCTAACATTACTTCTCTGTGTTGTTGTTGTGGTAGCGATGCTCCTATACTGCAGTTCTTCTTGCATCGAGGGGGTTTGGCAGCTCTTGGCCGTTGAAAAACGGGTCGTTCCGGTACGAAGAACCGGCTGCCGCAGGAACGTTACTTCTCTGTGTAATTTAATCTACTTGTTGGAATTACTGTGTGACATACATTTCATTTCTATCACATTGAGTTTTATTAGTATCAACAGCTTCATCTGAATTCTGAAATTTTTTAACATTTTCCGTTTCACTTACATTTTCTAGAACAATAGTATTATTAACTTCATTTGTACCAATATTTTTAGCTTCACTTTCATTCTGGATTTGTTTCTTTAAAATATGTTCTCTATTTCTTCTGTATAAGGTTCCATCTGCATCTTGTACCACATATGATCTTGGTTCATTACAATTTTGAACTATAATTCCTGGAAACCACACAGATGCAGGTGTTCTCTTAAACATAACATTTTCTCCTAATTCAACAGGTTTTAACGATCTTTTATTTTTATTAAATATTTTTGCTGCCGTTTGCTGATGTCTTTCTACGTCATTTTTATAAACAGATTTTTTAATAACTTTTGGTTCCAAATTTTTCGAAACAATTGGAAGTTTTGTTCTAAGTTTACGTGACATTAACAATTCACTCGGGCTAGGCAAATTATTTTTAGGTGTTGTTCGATAATGTAGCAATGCTGTGTATGGGTCTGCATTTGTATCCTGAGATTTATGTAACATTTTTTTTTATTATTTGAATAGATCTAGGCATATATGGGCTTGAAGTCACATGTCCAATCTTCCAATCTCCACAAAAATTTGCGAATTCCTTAGAGTTAAATGGAGGGCCATTGTCCGAAATGAATATATTTGGTATTCCATGTCTTGCAAACATAGATTTCAACTTTAATATGACGGCTGCGCTTGAAAATCCATTATTCAAAATGTGTATTTCTATGTACTTTGAAAAATAATCAACAACCAGCAAATAAGTCTTTTTATTGAATTCAAATAAATCACATCCTACTTTGTACCAAGGAACATATACTATTTCATGAGAAATTAGCTCCTGTTTTGGGTTTGCATTTTGATATTTCATGCAAACTTCACAGTTTGACACCAAATTGAAAATATCATTATTGATATTCGGCCAATATACACAATGGGTGGTATGCATAATACGTCGTTCAATCATAATTTTTTTTTATCTCCTCATAACATTTCTCTTCCACTTGTTAAGTGGACTATGCATACTTTCATTTTTTCAACTCGACGCTCATAAGCATGCAGCATAAAAATTAAGTACACTTGGATACTTGATTCATATTTTCAATTCGACGGTTTATTTATTTCGTGAGTATCTTTTCTAGACGGCTCCACTCACAATCCAATGAACGCTGTTCCACCCACAATCTTATGAAATGATCCTCAGCGGATACATCTACCCAAGCTTGGTCATTATATACATAAATCGAATCTCCGCAAAGCCACGACATTATAGTATATGATACATGAACCGAATCCCAGCAAAGCCGCGAACCCCTGATCCAACGCTGTAGCGAATACATCTGCCCAAGCTTGGTCACGAACTGCTGACCCAACGCTGTAGCGAATACATCTGCCCAAGCTTGGATTCTAAGCTCGCAATATTTTTCGCGGATTATAGCTAAAGTATTTCGCCAATTTTAATAAAATATAAAATTTGCACACCTTCGAAAAAATACCTTTATATAGATATACTCAAGAGTGGAGACTATTGAGTGCATTTCTGAGTTGGCGATGTTCAGTGAGTCGAGTGAAAAATTCGTATGCATAAAACTACTCTCCACTTCAGAGTGAAAAAAACACCGAATTGATTATCCACTCACTGTCATTCTGTCATTGTAATTTTGACAATTTGCATCTATTGTGCTTCCAGTGTATGTGTATGTCACTCAGGTTCTCAGACCAGGTAGGTGCTGCGTAATTTGCCACCGATCTTCCATTGGCTTTGTACGTATCCATATATCCGTATCCATATCTCGGGAACAACTAACGACGAAAGCGAAAGATTAATAAGGCTGCGCGCAAGTTGGCACACGTTCGTGTGTCGCGTTCACGTGTTTTATGTCAAACGGTGTGAGTCTATGGTTTTCAACCAAAGACACGAATCTGTCAATTTGGCAAATGCTCGGCTTTTGTCGGATCAACAAATTGGGTTCATGATTGTGCTTTAAAACGGAAAGCTAGGTAACAATTGGGTGGCAAAACAATTGCTAGAACAGTAGTAGATTGTGTATCAGCACACATTTCAGGCCAAATTATTTGTGTTATAACATAATATTGAACACAAATTGTCGGCACGATAACAGCCGAGTGTTTGTCAAGCTGATATAACAAAGGCTGCGTTCCTGCGAGCGGATCAGGGTTTGACATTTCTCAAATTCACCTCTTTTTGCTTTCCCCTCCGGTAAATTTAGTACAGACAACTGTCACTTTTGGATCTGACAATTCCCCCTCTGGATCTGAATATTTTTCCGGTCAATTTCTAAAATCAGAAATTTTAACAGTTCTCAGATGTCACCGGCGCCTCGGTCACCAAAGCAACATAGCCAGTCATCCGTTAGCCAGCGTGCAGGACGTGTTGCGAAGTGTTTAGTGGTAGTTTGCTGCGCCTTTAGCCTACAAACCTGCTCCTTGAATAGGAAGTCGTCGTATCGGGGAACTATTTGTTCGAAATAATTTGCATTTCTGAGTCGGTTTTCGCGCTCAATCCCGTCCAACAAACTCCAATCGTTTGTCATGTTGCTATCCATGACAACGCGCACTATATTTAGTATGCTTTCCACACTATTTACAATTTGGATATCACCGAAATCATCCAATAATTCCGCATTAATTAAATTTTCCATTTTGAAACTAAAAACTTGACAGATCTTTTTTGACAAGAGGGCCGTGTATGCCGTCTGTGGGAATATTTCTCAGATCCAAAAATTGACAGTTGTCTGTACTAAATTTACTGGAGGGGGAAGCACATAGAGGAGAAAACAGAAAAGTCAGATCCATATCAGAAGGCTTCCAGGACTGCGCCCATTGACACAATTCTGTGTGTTTGACAATTAATTGGCTATTGTAGTGTTAATTACTTGTCAATTGTTCTGTCAAGCATTGTGTCATTGCTCCTTTGGAGCCATGTAAAATTGTAAATATCGATGTTTAAGCTGTGTGATATGTGCCGATCTACTAAGTGCTTTGCAGGATGTCTTCGCCACACTATGTGGACATATCTTTCATCACACTTGTCTACTTCAGTGGCTGCAACGGTAAAGTATCCGACGAAAAACATTGCGCCAAAAACAATTAAATTCATCACTTTCGAGTTTTGATTTTTAGATTGAAATCGTACATAAAATCTACTTCGATATTAACGATTTGGACATGTGCACCTTTGACGTTGGAACGTTACAGCAACAGGACGATATGGAGCTGCAAATGGCACAAAAGGAGAAGGAGTTGCAGAAGTCTGCGGAAAGGATAGAAACTTTGAAAGTGTCGAGAAAGAAGTTCATGTAAGTTCTATTTAAGTTTCCGTTGTTGAATTCTGTAATTGAATTGCACCAGACCGGCCAGTACTTATTTCAAACATCAATTTTCAGATATTCTTAGAAAATCGGTCGACTGATTCCAAAATTATTTCACTAGCGTGCTAGTTTGCCCATCCGCGGCTAGTGGTCAACGAGCGGCACCGGGAGTACCTCTGCAACAATACGTAAGAAATCCTGTGCAGTGTAATTTTAATATGATATCTTTTTTCCAAAGTTATTGTCTTATTTTGAATCGAAGATTTAACGCGCCATTTTCTCCATTTGCAGCAATATCAGCAAGTGCCCCTTCAGCACATTTCCGCAGATCAGTTCGGTCAGCCGATTCATCAAGTGCAATATCAGTAAGCTAGCGACGTTCCCATACCAGTGCCACAACAACAACACCATCAGAAACAAGTCTACCAGTAACAACAAAAGCCGCAGCTCCACCACCCACAGGTACAACAAGTGCCTCACTGGGGTCATGGCGCTCCGCACGGACATGGTGCCCCGCACGGCCAGCAGCCTGTTCTAAACCCCGCCAACATTCAACAAGGACGAGAGTGAGTGTCGTTCCGCATTTTGACATGGATATGTCTTATAACCTGGGGTCATCCTAAAAATCAGTCCGTCACACGAAATGTCTGTTTTTCTACTCGGGGGTCAGAAGAGGAAACAAGCCCGTCGAAAATTTTTCTTTTCTGGTTGTGCATGTCGTTTGAGTGAAGTGGTCATTGTGCATGGCTGTTGCTTGTAGATCCGCGCGGGCGGTGCACTTGCGGGGATCCTGTGTGTACATGTTGGGATGTTGATTTGATAGCGATAAAGGTTGACGTTGTGGACGGCAAGAAATAACATAGTGTACGGGCGGACTTTCAATGACCTTCAATTTCCGCCAATTCCCATTCATCATTTAATAAAATAGCCCGTGTTGTACTATCTGAATCACTAGGGTCCCAGAAAAGGTAGCAAGTAAGTAGTCAGTTCGACTAACATTTGGACATGCGCAGACGCAATTTGAGAGAGTGTACATAATGCCCGCCCCCCGAAGATGAGCGAGAGCGGATGAAGTTCATTCGAGCCAAATCGTGTGATCCAGCGACTGTGTTTGTGCATTTGCAATGGCGGCGATTTAAGGTCTGACTGGTCCACAATGTGGGCCCCCACCCCACGTGCAATAAACATATAGAACAAAATGGCGGATTTATACTAGGCGAGTTAGAATCTCTCAAGTCCCGAAATAAAGAAATATTCGTCGCAGGATGTTATTTGTTATGATGTACATTCAGAGGTCTGCAGAAGATCAAATGCCCCCCTTCCGCAAAAATTCCAAAATGTTCAAAATGGCTGGAATCCAAACAAATAAAATAGCGCACGTTGTACTACATATCTGAATCAATAGGGTCCCAGAAAAGGTAGCAAGTATGTAGTCAGTTCGACTAACATGTGGACATGCGCAGACGCAATTTGAGAGTGTGTAGATTACATAGCTCCCGCCCCCCGGAGAGATAGAGCGAGAGCCATCGCGGATGAAGTTCATTCTATCCAAATGGTTGTGCATTTGCAATGGCGGCGATTTGAGGTCTGACTGGCCCACAATGTGGCCTCCACCACACATGCAATAAACGTATCATAAAACAAAATGGCGGATTCGTACTGCGCGAGTTAAAATCTCCCAAGCCCCGAAATAGAGAAATATTCGTCGCAGGATGTTATAGTTCAAAGCAGCTCATCGTGACATGATGTACATTCAGAGGTCTGCAGAAGATCAAATGCCCCCCCCCCCTTCTGCAAAAATTACAAAATTTTTCTTGTGCATTCTCTTTGTGCGTGTGTTGGAATGTTTTGTTTACTTTTGTTAGTTTCCCTTTCTGTTTGCTGGACACAATCGCATAGAGTGGCACGCGTTACTTGAGAAACGGATTGTGTGTGCCGGACCTGGACTGTTGATTAAAGGGGCGGGATGAGACGGATAGTGTGGGAGCGATTTTGCAATAGATACACAAACACAATACACGTCCGATTGGGAGAAGATGGTGGGAAGCGTGATTGCGATTAGCAGAAACGTACTCAGCGAAATGTTGATAGGCTGCAGTCTGCAAACTGTACTGAACGGGTAGATGGAACAGGGTGCACGAGAGGAGGTGAATATTGCACACACGCGATGCAAACGAAAACGACACGATCCCGCGAGAGAAAGGAGCCCAAGCGGACAGGACAAAGCAAAGCCGAATTTATGACGAGTATCTACACTGCCACCAGATACATGGGTACATGGATATGTCTTATGCCTACCGAAAGCGTGGGACGTGTTTTCTCGTTTGTTTTCTCCACCGCGATTCGTAGTCTGAGCTGTGTGTGTGTGGTGCTTGTGGCATACCAGAAAGACTCACTTTTTTCAGACCCACCCTTTTATATTTTTTTGTTTCGTTTTCTCTCTCCAGTTGGCGTGCGCAGGCATATCAGTGAACATGGATGTTTCCATCGACACAAGCAAAATGTCGGATCAAGAACTGGAATTCCATTATTTCAAAACGTACGATTCGGACAACAGTGACACGATAAAGTCCGCGAACGAAATCAAGAAAACGTATGTGCAAGGGTGCTAATGCGCAAGGCCACTAAGGAGGATCACTGCTCTGATATTCTGCAATGGATGCATCATTCGAATGTATATAAGTATTTATAATAATCTACATTCCTTAACAAGCTAACACACTTTCTCTTTCAGAACGCTGCTTGCCTGCAACGCTTTCTGATTTGTCTGCTACATGTTTGTCGCAAGACGTGTGGACTGCGAGGGACTGGGCTAAGCATTACGGCTCTAAATCGGAAGAAGAAGCATCGATGTCTTCTTGTAAGTATTAAATGAAAAAAAAAGTTAATCTAGAGTCTATATTCGCCGACAGTGAGAATTATTCATGTACTATGAATTTTGTTTCATTTTCCAATAGTTCGGATAATCGAAACCAACGTTTCTGAATGAATATTTCTCATTTTGCTAAGCGCTTTTATTTTTTTATGTAACAAAATAACCAATATTCCTGGCATTCCAGCTCAATACCACGTAAAACTACTAAAAGTGGACAATGGCAGTGTAATTCGTGTGTCTGGACTACCGAAAATCGAGGAAGATGAGTTAAACAAGCCGGCGAATGAGGAACCGGCTACTACATAATCTAATAAATTACTTCATATTCCTAAATAAATGATACAAAATATGATTCGCAATGGTGTGGTTTCTTGTTTGAATATCAGATTGAGAATATTGGACATACACAACGTTTATATCGCGGGACTATCTACGTGGTTTAAATCGGTTAAAATCACGACTATGTAAACGTATCGGTTTAGTTAGCTTTGGTACTAAGTTTTAGCTGCACCCTCGATACAGAACTGAACTGAAAAATTGGGACTAGGTGGTGTTGCTGTCTTTGCTTGGTGTTGTTGGTGATGTAATGTAATTTTTCCAGAAATTCTGCAGTCGTTTCATCCTTTAAATGTAGCGGTATAAACGCGCTTTTATTAGGAGGCTACTGCCTCTTGACATTTTCCAAACCAGCCACAAACCAACATCATTCATATTTAGTACCTCTCCGTATACTAGTACTCATTTGAGGTGCATGCTGGCAACTGCATTCTCCGAAACCAGTTTATGCCAACGAAACGTCAACTGGGCCTCATGGAACAGTTGACGCGCTATGCCCAACAAGGGGTTAGGGCAATTTAGTAGTAGTACTCATTTGCTCTAGCCCAATGCGACTCAACCTGGCCATTGAAGTCAATTCAATAGATATGAGCAATGAATAGATTTTTTCTTCTCTCTTACCTTAACGGCAATTAGCGTAATGATGCTACTAGATATAAAATTAATCGGATTACGATTGTCCTAATTTAAAGAATGATGAGTGAAACTGAAAAAGCTCAACGGCAGAGTCGACTTTATGATATTTTCTCATGAGATGCTACAAAGTTTGAATGAATAAAAAGTCAAAACTCTTAAATTTTCCTAGGTCTTGAATTTTATTCATCTAACTATAATACAGAAGGACAATCGATCAGATTAAATAATAAAACAGGCAATAAACTTATCTCAATTGCGAATAAATGAATGAATCTCGGCTTTATTATCCTCCTTGGCCGGGAAGTAGACATCCAAGTTAATAGCACGTTGCTGCATAACAGGACGAACCAAAAGTCTGTATTCCAACAAATGTTCATTGTTAATGGAAAAAGTGTCCTTATCCTGGGGATAGTGAGCGAATAGTGGTGGAATCACCGGATAACCATCGCGCTGATGCTCGTAAAACATCGTCTACCACACCGGCAAGAAACTAGCGTTTGCACAAAGCGGCTCTGATTATCTGCTTCGTTCTTCGGGGAACAGCCATGGCTTCGTGTTGATATGAGCATGTGATCGCAGAAATGGCTGGAACACGTCCGCACAAACTATCAAACGTAGCCATCACGTAAACGTGTTCGTACATATTGTGTACATGTCGATGTTTCCAGCCACCCAAATGGATCTTTCAACATAGTTATCTCCGGCCCATTAAATACCGACCGTTCATTCATATCGTTCCAAACTACCACATCCTTGGTCGTTCCCTTGAAATTTTCCACGTGATAATCGCCGGCAAAGTACTTTCGCCCCTCGGGATTGAACAAGTCCGGATAGCTGGACGATCCAGGCCAACATCATCCCTCGTAATCGTGACTGTCTTCAGTTTTAGTGTAATAGCCCTTGTCCGTGCATTCCTGATGGAAGTAATAGCCGGAATCCCGCTAATCTGTGGATCAATGATGACGATCAAATAACGGCCCAATGTAGTTAAATTGTGGATCATACCAAGTGAATGTGCAAATTTGTGTTCGTCCCAGGAAGCTCCAATCGGCGTCGACAACTCCACCACCCACTACAGTTCACATTTCCCTCTGTTGCGGCCGTTGCACTCTTATCACTGTGTTGCACTGACACTCGACAACTGACAATTGGCGAAATGACAGCTTATTAACACCAAGTAGCCAAAAAGGTGAAATTACGTCAAGCAAAGCCACAAACCTTTGACATAAAACACGCGAACGCGACACGGGAACGTGAGCCAACATGCGCGCAGCCTAATAGTGGTGGTTGTTAGGCGGCTATTCTTAATTCAAAAAAGTGTTCCAAGTTTGTTAGGAAGCCAGATTTTCACAGCTCAAATGTGTCAAAAGAACGCGAACAAGAGATTTGACTATAACTGGCTGCACAGCTGATTTTCGTTGACTGCGACTTGTGGACGTAATTCGCGCACAGTATAATTCCGAGGTGAGACTTCGATAGTTTACGCCCTCCACTGGAAGGTTGGGCCTCGTAGCTAGAATGCTAATCAGTTCAGGAACCAGGTCTTTCCACCTGTTAAACAAATATCACCAATACCGGACAATAGCAGTTGAATATAGTGAATCCATCACTACTTCTCCTCTTACCCGAAACACTTCGGATCGTTCATTTTCAAGGAGTCCAAAGAATATTCAACAATTTCGATCAGTTGATCGGAAAGTCAAACATCTTGGCAGTGTGAGAATTAACTGCCGCCAACTTTTCGAATATAATTCCGGGGACTACCCAGAGTAACGCAACAACTGATCCCAGTTTTCAGACTGTTCTCGCTGCTCTCCTGCTCTTCACGTCTATCTGACTGGGTCGATAGTGCAGTGCAATTTTGAAAATATGTCCAAACATTTCCCATCCGGGCGTTATCGCGCAGAATTTCATAACATTTGATTATTTTGTATCCATTTTATGCTTTATCGCAAGTTAAATATCAACAATGGCATCGGATTTGGAGAAAGAGATTATACAACTTTGCGAGCGCCAGAAAATCGTCGACTTGCAGCAATTGATTAGGAAAACGCCGGCAATCAAGGCAAGACCACCAGTTGCTGGATCTCCAATTCATTAACAATTTTTTCTCTTTTAGTTAATGGAAACTCTGGAGCAGCGTATCGGTCGATGTGATTGCAATATATTGTGGAACGGTTTACTGCGTGGTTTTGACGATACCAAAGATTCGGTTGATAAAAGATACTCGTGCGTGAAGATGTTCCTCAAACAAATCAACAAAGTGGAATTGTCCTACAAACAAACGTACGATCTGATAACTCGACTGTTTTTGGATCTGCCTGGCTTTCCGAGCGATCAACTGATCGAGATTGTCGAATATTCTTTCGACTCCTTGAAAATGGGTGATCCGAAGTGTGTCGGGTAAGAGGAGAAGTAGTGATTGGTCGACTGTATTCAATTTCTATTGTCCGGTATTGGTGATATTTGTTTAACAGGTGGAAAGATCTGCTTCCTGAACTGATCAACATTCTGGCTGCGAGATCCAACCTTCCAGTGAATGGAGTTCGTCTTGAGAGCGCAAACTATCGAAGTCTAATTGTGAAGAATCTTTGTACGATGAAATGGCCTGCAACCGTGCTAACGCCAATTGCGAATATGTTTAGGTGAGTGATTGAAAGGGGAGTGGTTAAAATGGGCGTTTGAGCAACAGTTATGAAACGTAGGTCAAATAAAAGCTTGAACATAGTACTCTAGAACTGAGTGGACGGAAGGATTGATAATCAACTTCCAAAAAAGGGGGCAACCTTACAGATTGCAATAATTGGAGAGGCATTTGTGCCCTTCCTGCCGTTGTCGCAATAATAGCTGAATTCGTCCTGAAAAGTCCCCAGAAAGCAATTCTTCCACTAGAAAGTGAATTTCAGTTCAGCGGTATAAATTGAACATCTTTAAAGTTAGTGAGATAAGATGCTGGAATAGCGTAGGATACATCTCTACAACGCGAAGCACTGTAATGTACTCCGGTAAAGCTACCGGCAGTGGTCGTGAGTCAGGCGTAGAGCTCCTTTCAACCAGAGCCGCACGAAGTTGTCTCTTATCCTGGGATCCGGTCTCCGACAGAGCCATAACCTCCAGGCTCCGGACCAAAATGAGAAACATCACAATTATGCAATGCTACACTCCAACTGTATGTGATGGGGAGACACGGTCTTGGTGACCGTAATGACAACGGTGAAAGATTTGTAGAGTTCTGCAACTTTCACAGTCTCTTCGGTGGGTCCATGTTTGAGCATAAAGACTGCACAGACCACAAAATCAGATCGACAACTTTGCCATTAGCAAAAGATTCAAAAGTTGCCTACTGGACGTGCGAAATAAGTGGGACGTCAATATTGAAATAGGAAGAGATTATCATTATCTTACGATCGCTAATGTTCGATTGCGTATAAAAGCCGTGCGCCGTCCTAATGACAAGAGATCCAGACGCCATAAATTGGACGCCGCTCGACTCAAAAATTCAGCTATTCTACAGCAGTACAACGACAATCTTGTGCGGAAAGCAGCTGAGATATCTACCCAGGTAATGATATGAAGGAACACGGGAATGCCATAAAAAAATGCGTACAAAAAAAAACAGCGCAGATACCATCTTTGGCAAACACCCGGCATAAGCCTTGGATGTTCGAAGCATCATGACAGCGGATTGTTGGAAGGAAGCAACTGAAGGCACGTTTAGTTACATCATCAGATGAGAATCAAAGTATCGAGCTTCTTTACTGCCAGAATGCTTGAGAAGTTCAGCGTAGTGTGCGACGCTAAAAAAGAGGATATGCGAACTCTCGTCTGGCCTCGGCAGGAGAACTCACAAAAAACGACAACTCATACGCCGTATACGGTTGTTGTAGTGAGAACGTCTTCTGGCGACTATGTGTTATGAGTCCATTACGGTCCGTTTTTTAGATTCGGAAATGATTCGTATTTATTAGCGGCCCGCGAATCGATTTTATGAACCGTTTGTGATTTGTATTCATGAAGCATGGAGACAGTTTTTTCTCTTTCCTTTGATCCACGTCCTGCTTTGTTCTTGATAAACCTCTGGTTTCACAGAAGCGCACAGGTAAGACAAGCAATGTGGTCGATTGGCCGAATGTTGTTGTAGGCGCAACGCATTCAAGGAAAAATATATGTGTGTGTGTGAGTTATGTCATTATGTCAGCAGCGGCTTCCTCTCCCACAGTGTCGAGGCCTAGAAAGATAGCGACAACGGCATCAATGGCTGCATTCAGGGAAAAATTTTCCGCTACGAACGCTACATCCCCTCCACTACACATTTGAGGAGACGCTACCTGTCACAAGATTTCTTTCGGGATTGAACCGCTACATATCAAATATCTGACAAACAGGTGACACCGCAAATTACGAGCCTCCCACAAAGCTCTGAGTGTTAGCGAGGTGGGAGCAGCAGAAGATTGAAAGATGTGATTGACATCATGAGGTGTGACATTACAAGCTGGACATACGTTTGGAATGTTGTTATCGATGGCAGACAACTACGAGTTAAGACGAGAGTACAAGCGTGGTTCTGGCCGATCTAGGTAGACTGCTCTCAGTAGGAGAAATGGTTGGTGGCCGGTATAAAAGTACAATGTTGGAGTTTAATTCCGCAATCGATTTTTGGGCTTCCTCGCGATGTAAGGTGGTTAAACAAGCTCTATAGGCGGCTTCGCCGAATAGCTTCTAAATTTCTGGAGATCTTTGTTAGGATCCCTCAGGATGTGTCTGATGTTACGGAGGCGGTGCTTTGTCAATGAGTTGCTAGTTCGGGTGGTCACTTCGGTAGCAGCCTACCTACCCATTGATTCGCGAGGAGGGTGTTGTGGCTTTAAGTTGCATGTTGGTCTCTTATTGGAGGTGATCCTCCAAGTGACAGCCTGTCATTGTGCGTAAAGCCTGTCACTGTGCGTAAAGCTGCGTTTTGACAGGACTATATGTGCTTCCATTGTGTCACTCAGGCTCTGAGAAAAGTTAGGTGCTGCGTAATTGGCCACCGATCTTCCAATGGCTTTGTACGTAACAAGTAGGTCTCTCTTTATCCATTGCCCACGAACTCCTAGCGAGCGCTTTGAGAATCTTATCGCGAGCTCTCATTTTATCGCATATTGTGGAAGCATGGGCAGATGATAGTGTCATACTATCCAAGGTAAGACCAAGGATTTTCGGATGATAGGCGGTGGGAATGGGTTGGTCTCCTACTGACATCCCCTCTTCAATATTTAACTTCCAGCTGAGCTTCGTATCTAAAATGACACCTAGGTACTTTGCGCTGGTTGATAGTTGGAGTAACTGACCGTTTAGTTTAGGGAGGGTAAAATGCGGTACTTTGATTTTAGTGGTAAATATCATAGCATCAGTTCAGTCTTGCCTGGATTAACGCCCAGTCCACAGCTTGTGGCCCAGAGCCCTTTCCATGATTTGACTTATCACGGAGAGGCTTTGGCTGTGGGCGCGGAAATCCTTTCACAGAAAAAACGCGTTACCGGTTTTTAATGGTTTTTTATTGAACAAATTCAAAATTAACAAATTCAGATGTATAATGTCGCGCGATAGATACTGCTAGCAACTGTCGTCAAAGATACGACTTGTATCTTTTTATATTCGCATATTCCGCTGACTCGACGGCGTGTGCACGGTGGCTATGTCGTACGATGATCCAGGCCTGCAGACATCGTACGTGTGCATCGTCAGCAGAATGATATAGTGCATGCTATCGGATGACATGCAGACGCGATGGTCAGCACATAGTGTGAGAATATGTGCGGGACAACAATCGAGTGAATGGAATCCTTCCGGTTCAATACCGGGTACGGACCGTCGTAAGGTGGTGTGAGCGGTGACCTGACTTTATCGTTGCGGACGAACACATGTGTGCAGGTCGCAAGATCCTTGCTGATGAAGACACTGCTGGAGTCGTGATGTGCTGTATCCCTAGGGCGGATTGCATGCATGCGCTGTCGCAAATCACGAAGAAAATCGGTCTCGTTGACGGATGGTTGTGACTCCGAGAAGAATTCTCCTGGAAGTCGTAGTGTCGTTCCATATACGTTTTCTGCTGCGGTTGCTGATAGGTCTTCCTTCAACGATGATCGCAAGCCTAGCAGGACCAATGGTAAGGCTTTTACACACTCGCTGGTGGTGTGGCAACGGATCGCGGTTTTAACAGTTCGGTGCAACCGTTCGATGATACCATTCGCTGCCGGATGGTATGGAGTTGTCCGGAGGTGAGTCGCGCCGAGAAATTTGTTAAGTTCCGCAAAGAGTTGACTTTCTAACTGGCGTCCCAGATCGGTAGTAATCTTGGCGGGTACTCCGAATCGGCTGATCCAGACGTCTATCAGTGCTTCGGCTACCGCGGATGCGGTGATGGTCTGAAGCGGGATGGCTTCGGGCCAGCGGGTAAAACGGTCGATAATGGTCAGGCAGTAGCGGAACCCATTGTTCAATGGAAGAGGTCCCACAAGGTCGATGTTGATGTGTGAAAATCGCTCGCTGGTTTGATCGTATCTATGCACCGGTGATTTGGTGTGATGTGCGACTTTGTTGCGTTGACAGTCGAGGCAGTCACGGACGAATGCATTGATGTCGTTGTTCATCTTGGGCCAAAAGTAGCGGTCGGTAATCAGCTTCCGAGTGGTGCGTATACCAGGGTGCGCAAGTCCATGAAGTATGCGCATTATTGGTGTTCGGAACTGGCTCGGGACGAACGGACGGATACGTTGCTCGGTGACGATGCACATCAGTGGGTCAGATGTACCGGGAACGTGTTGCTTCCTCCACTCAAGCGGGTTGTCGTGGTCCAGAAGCAGGGTTTGTAGTTCCTTATCGTCTTGCTGAGCTGAAGCGAGAGCGGAAAAATTAAGACTGTCTATACTAACTAACGCGTGACAGGTAGTCTGCTATACAGTTGTCTTTGCCAGGGATATGGCGTATGTCCACACTGAATTGCGAGATGTAGTCCAGTTGGCGTTGTTGCCGTGGATTAGCTTTCTCAGGACGTTGTCGGAATGCAAACTGTAGTGGCTTGTGATCCGAAAAGATTGCGAAGACTCTTCCTTCTAGCATGTGACGAAAGTGTTTTATGGCCTCGTAGATTGCGAGTAGTACGTGCTGTACTTCTGCTGGGCCGCGGAAAGTTTTCGTGAGAAAAATCCGAGTGGAACGGTTGAGTCTCCACTGGTTTGCTGCAGTACCGCACCAAGTCCATAGTCGGATGCGTCTACGCTCAGGGACCAAGTTGCGGAAGCGTCTGGGTGAGCCAAGGATGATGCGTTCGCCAGATCCGCTTTGCATCTCTCGAACGCGGTGATGGCTTCTGGTGTCCAAATGAGTTTGGTTTTGTCTCGTCTCTTGTTGCCAGGGATTAATGACTGGAGCACGCGTTAGTTCTGTGCGACATGTGGTAGAAAACGTCTGTAGAAGTTAATCATTCCTAAGAACGATTTCAGCTGGTGAACGGTTTTGGGTTGTGGTGTCGCAGATATGCCCTCGGCCTTCTCTGGTAAGGGTTTCAATCCACTGGATGACACTAGATGTCCGAGGAAACGAACTTCTAACTGACCCAGTTACATTTGTCGATGTTCACGGTGAGTCCATGCTCTTTGAGTCGGGCAAAGACTTCGGACAGATGTTTCTGATGTGTTTCGTTATCCGGTGAGAAGATCAGGATGTCATCAATGTAGACGAATACGAAATCCAACCCTCGCAAAACTTCGTGCATGAAGCGTTGGAAGGTTTGTCCAGCGTTGCACAGACCAAAAGTCATGTAGACGAATTCGAATAAACCGAAGGGTGTGATGGTGGCCGTTTTTGGGATGTCATCTGGCTCGACTGGAACATGATGAAAAGCCTTATGCAGATCCAGCACGGAAAAAACTTGCATTCCATGCAGTGAGGATTTGCAGTCTTGCAGGAAACCGATAGGGTACCGGTCTGGGAGCGTGCAAGCGTTGAGTGCGCGGTAGTCACCACACGGTCGCCAATCACCATTTGCCTTGCGGACCATGTGAAGTGGACTGCTCCATGCACTTTTCGATGGGCGGCAAATTCCTTGTTCCATTAGGTATTCGAATTCGGATTTAGCGGCGGCAAGCTTGTCGGGTGGAAGCCTGCGTACCTTGGCACGGATGGGTGGACCCTTCGTCACGATGTGATGAGTGGTTGTGCAATTTACATTGCGGCGCGGATGAGGGATGGTTATTTCGCGATACTTCTGGAGTAACGAACTGTAGGCACTACTTCGATCAAAGGTATGAAACGAAAGCGTTGGTGGTTTACTCGTTGCCTGAATTTGCGCCACTGTTGATAAGCTTGTTTCTCGATCGATAAGTTTTCGGCCACGTATGTCAACCAGGAGTCCATAGAAATCCAAAAGATCCGCTCCAATGATCGGAGAGCTCACATCGGCAATGATGAATGTCCAGACGAAATTACGGCGAAGTCCAAGGTCTAATTTGAGACGTCTTTCTCCAAATGTGCGTATTGCAGTGCCGTTTGCGGCAAACAGTCGTGTCGTCCTATCGGGGTTGATTTGGTCACGTCTCGTGGGTGGGATGACCGAGACGTCAGCTCCTGTGTCGATTAGAAAAACTTCTGAAGTAGTGTAATCACGAACTTTAAGGCGAAATAGGACGGGTGCGCTAGACGCGTCATCTAGCGCTGCGGCTGCCAGTTTTTTTGGTTAGGACAGGGTGGTCTGCACTTTTGGGCAGCATCTTCGAACCGATCATGATACCAACATAGATTGTTTTTAGCCTCCCTCTTCGGTTTGGAGGAGGATTCCTAATTTCGGCGCGAACGGGACTGGGAACGACTTTTCGTATTAGGTGTTACGCGATCGAACCGGGTACCGAACTTATCAAATCTTTTAGCTAACGCGGCGATTTGATTGCTGAGTTCCTGAATTTTCCCGAATTCGGAGGAACTACCTGCAACAGAAGCAACGGAAAACGACCGGGTGAAGTGGTTTACTTCGTGACGCGGTCGGCAATTGCGGCAAGATCAGAAAGCGCGGCGTCGTTGGCTGAAAGGATCGTGCGGAGGTTGGTATCTAATCTCGTCAACCAGATCTGTTTCAGCATCACGTCAGACACTGTTTTGTCCGCGAGAGAACGCATGCGATTAAGAAGTTGCGATGGCTTCTGATCGCCTAGCTCTACTTCCGAAAGTAGTTTGTGGATGCGCTGCTGCGAGGATTCACTAAAGGCACTGATTATAGCGTTCTTGAGAGCACCGTATTTATCGTCAGCGGGCGGGTTTACCACCACGTCACGCACTTGTTGCATTACGCGCGGTTCTAGTCCACTCACGAGGTAGGTAAACTTGCTCGCGTCACTAGTAATCCGGCTGTTCGAAAAGTGAGCCTCCACCTGCGAGAACCGCAGCTCGACACCCTCACCCCAAAACGGAGGGATTCGGACCGGGACTCTCTCGATTGCACCATCGTTAGGCGCGTCACTGGGCACTGTGTTCGGCACTTCGTTTTGCACATCATTGTCTTGCACGGATGTTTTCGCTTCAGTTGTTGTCGACATTTTGGATCGCGACCGATGTCGGTGAAAAATTGTCTGTAGTTTAGTCACTTTGCACTTTAATTGTTCGTTGCACTAAGCCGTGTTGTTCACTTGAGCGCGCCGTTTCACTCCTCGTACGTGGTCGCGGTAAAGCTGGTACGCGAATGAGGTAACGTGCACGACTAGCACTATCAGAAGAAGCGCTTCTAATTTTTCGCTTTCGATCGCGATTGATGAGTTCACGACCATCGTGTTCGTGACATCACCAACTACCGGTTTTGATGGGGTATGTCCCATCGTGAACGCGCGAAACAGGTAGGATCGCCAATTTGGCTGTGGGCGCGGAAGTCCTTTCACAGAAAAAACGCGTTACCGGTTTTTAATGGTTTTTTATTGAACAAATTCAAAATTAACAAATTCAGATGTATAATGTCGCGCGATAGATACTGCTAGCAACTGTCGTCAAAGATACGACTTGTATCTTTTTATATTCGCATATTCCGCTGACTCGACGGCTATGTCGTACGATGATCCAGGCCTGCAGACATCGTACATGTGCATCGTCAGCAGAATGATATGGTGCATGCTATCGGATGACATGCAGACGCGGTGGTCAGCACATAGTGTGAGAATATGTGCGGGACAACAATCGAGTGAATGGAATGTTTTCCATTGTAACCCGAGATTGTTTGTCCGCCACAAGGCACATTCCTGACACTACTATTGCCACATCATCCGCGTACGCGACCACTTTAATCCTTTCCCTGTCAAGCCTTGTTAGGATTTTGTTGATGACCACTAGCCATAGTAGTGGAGAGATGACGCCTCCCTGAGGTGTCCCTCTGCATACAAATCTGAGATGGCTGTATCCCAAGTCCGCATGAATAATTCTAGATCTTAGCAGAGGATACTATAGTTTGCAGCTACTGGACCCGGAGTAAGGTTGTGCTGCTGCATGGATACTTGTTGGGGACAGCTGCGCGCCCAAGGTCGTAATGTTGTGGTTGTAGTAGCGATGCTCCAAATACTGCAGTTCTTCTTGCATCGAGGGGGTTTAGCAGCTCTTGACTGTCGAAAAACGGGTCGTTCCGGTACGAAGAACCGGCTGCAGCAGGAACGGGAACGCCCAAGGTTGTTATTGTAGCGACATTTGGGGTTCATCGTAGGGCGTCACTTAAAAACGCCTCCTCGTCTTCTTCTTCTATATCGAGGCCAAGGAAGAATGCGACCTCGATGGGGTTTTCCCACAAAGATATAGGTGTTAAGTTGGTGGGGGCCTCTGGGCGTTCAAGCAGATGTCTGACGTCGTGTGGAGTGCCATTGCAAGCGGGGCACGTGTTGTTGATGTTTCGATCGATTCGAGACAGGTATGAGTTTAGCCTCGAACACCATCCAGATCGGAGCTGCGCTAGGGTGGTCCTAGTACCTAGTACGCCTAGGCAGCGTAACTTCGTTGGAAGATATGTTTGGTGGACGGGACTGGAGTACCGGATTGGAGCGAAGGTCTTGGATCGATCGTCGTGTCTCCTCAGTGTGTGTCGATGCAATGGCAGTCTTGTAAGTTTCGTTGTCAAACGGCTCCCTCTTGAACCTTTGGACCTCCCTCTCAAGGTCCCTTAGATTACCTCTAATGTTTCTGGGTGGGGGAGTTTTATCCATGAGATGTTGGTTAGGATGTTCGCTGCGATAGCACCCGACAAGATATTGGTTGGACAGCAGGAGGTTGTGTTGTTTGACTGGTAGCATGTTGGTTTGGTTTCGGATGGTTGACTGTGGGGATTGGTATGTTACCTATGTTTACATTCAGCTGTGTGTTGACCTCCTCGGTCCAAGATGTGAATAGGGTTGCTGTAGATTTAGGAGCTGATAACTGTAGGTTACGATTGGCGAAGAAGGGCATGTAACACACAAACACACTTTCCTTCTTGCATTGAAGCGTAAAATCCGTAGACAGATTCACAACCGAACCACAGATAGCATACCTGTTTTCACCACGGACGAAGTAGTTGCAGCTATAAGGAAGGCAAACAACTCGAAAGTATTGGGACCAGATGGCATTTCAATGACTATGCTCAAACACCTCGATCTGCCAGCCATCAACTATCTCACGGTTACGTACAATCTATCCATCTCCTCGTTGATCGTTCCGGAAATCTGGAAAAAGGGAGAGTCATCCCAATACTAAAACCTGGGAAGAAAGCGACACTCGGCGAATCCTATCGTCCAATAACTTTACTGTCACCAGTTGCCAAAACGCTGGAAGCACTAATTCACCCTGTTCTTACAGCCCACATCCAGCTCGCTGATCACCAACATGGCTTCCGAAGCATGCACAGTACGACCACGGCCTTGGATGCCATTACATCCCGCATCCATAATGGCCTCAACCAGGCTGGTCCGTGTGACAGAACAATATTGGTGGCGCTTGACCTGTCGAAGGCCTTCGACACTGTCAGCCATTCAGCGCTTTTGTCTGATATCAACTGTTCATCGCTTCCGACGCAAATAGTGAAATGGATTGCCAATTATCTCGCTGGCAGGCAATCCTATACAGAATTCAGGAACAGCAAATCAAAGCTTAGGAAGATCAAACAAGGGGTACCTCAAGGAGGAGTTCTATCTCCTACCTTGTTCAATCTATACCTCTCAGGACTCCCTGCACCACCTGAAGGGATCGATATTGTCTCCTACGCTGACGACTGTTCCATTCTAGCAACAGGGAATGACATAGTGGTTATGTGCAGAAACATCAACGGTTATCTTGAACGACTAAACTCGTTCTTCATAAACAAGGACCTGACCGTCTCAGCGCCCAAATCCTCGGCAACCCTATTCACCACCTGGACGAAGGAGGTCAAGATGCAGCTTGATATCTCGATCGGGAATCATCCTATTCCTACTATAAATCATCCTAAAATCCTAGGAGTTACGCTAGATAGCATGGCCACATCATCACCCCATGCCTCAACTGTATGCGATAGGATGCGCAGTAGGAATAAGATCCTCAAAGCCCTGGCCGGTAGCACCTGGGGCAAAGACAAAGAAACTATACTGGTCACGTACAAAGCAGTCGGAAGATCAGTGGCCAACTATGTGGCTCCTGTGTGATCGCAGAATCTCTGTGACACGCAATGGAAGAAGATTCAAACGTGCCAAAACGCCGCTCTCCGCACTGTTACAGGCTGTCTCCTGATGTCACCCCAGGACCATCTACATCAGGAAACCAGGATGATGCCTTTAAGAGATCACAGCCAGCTTCTTGCCAAGCAATACCCGGTGGGCTGCTATCGTAGTGATCACCCTAACTTCAATCTCATGGATAAGACGCCGCCGCCCAAACATGTGAGGCGCGACCTGAGGGACCTTGAAAGAGACGTCCAGAGATACAAAAGGGAACCATTTGATACTAGCGCACATAGATCGGCCATCGCAGCAATATATCGTGAAGAGGTCAACAAGTCAATAGCAAGCTTAGGTTCGAATCCAGTGCTCTCGTCCATACCACCAACGATATCTCAGGAAGAGGAAAGACTTCCGAGAGCTACGAGAACAACACTCGCCCAACTTCGGTCAGGCTGGTATTCGCGACTGAACTCCTACCTATCTCGCATAGACCAGGACGTCTCAAACATCTGTCCTGCTTGTAACGGAACCCCTCACGACGTAAACCATATCTTTCACTGCCCAGCTGCACCCACTCACCTGACTCCAAGATCGCTGTGGGAGAACCCAATAGAGGCAGCTAACTTTCTATCCCTCAACACCGGGGATGAAGACGAAACCGTAGGCATGTAACAGACAAACACATCGAATTCTGACCATTGCTACAACAACTAGTTGGGTGAACCAGTTCCTAAGGGAACGACTGCTGATCCTTGATGAAGCTCAGCTGGTGGTGGATAATGAACTGCCTCAGGGCAGTTGCCTAAGTCCGACGTTATTCAACTTATACACCAATGAAATTCATGAATTGTCTGATGAATTCAATATCATATACCAATTTGCCGATGATTTCTTATTGCTTTCTCGGGTGAAGAATACCCAGGAAGCCATAGGTAACCTTGAATTATTTGCATCGAAATTTATTAAAATAATACACTAACTAACCTTAAGCTTCCGGTTAATTTTGAGAAATCTCAATTTTTTATTTTTTCAAAAGCTAATTGCTCACAACATAATATTAACGTTAATAATCAAACTATCACGAATTCTAAGAAACTTAAATATCTTGGATTCTTTATATCTTGGAATCTATCGGTTCTTCCCCATTATCATGAAGTAATAAAGAAAAATAATTTTAATAAATTAACTTTTAATGTAAATTATAAACAAACTGAAGGCCTACACCCTAGCAAGGCGCTCACCTTGTTTAGGACCCACATTCGTCCCAAAATCGAGTATGCGAGAACAACCACGGCAAATATGAATACCACAACTACCAACAAGGTCATCCTATTTCAATCCATTTTTAACGAAATGTCTAGGGGCCACCCCATCCACCCCGATAAACGCACTTTACGTGTTGGCCAATGAACTTCCGCCGACTCTTATAGGGTTATGGCTCACGGCCAAAGAAATGGCAAAAAGAATTACATTCGACCCAGAGTTCGTGGAATTATGGATTGAGAATATGATCCTTGCAAATATTGAGTCTAGTTATGGGGAGTGCTGGAGGCTATTTGGTGACGTTCTTAAAAACCTTCCACATATTAAAAGTAATACTCCTGCGGACAAAATGCTCATCTTTAATAAAGATAAAAAATTTAATATTGTAAGAGATGAGGATTTATTACATGACAACCTGGGATCCTTGTTAGGGCTCGTTCTGGAACGAAATGAAACCTCATTTTTTACCGATGCATCCAAAGACACGACCTCTGTGGGGCGGCGTTTATTAATAAGTCTGATGAAGCCTTGGGTAAGTTCAGCTTACCTGCTGACACTTCAGTAGTACATAGAAGCTGAATTAGTAGCTATACTTAAAGCAGTGCAACATGCCGCTAACAGGAACCTTCCATACGTATCTATCTTCACAGATAGTAATGTGGCCTGTGATATCCTTAATAAAAAAGACTGTGATTCTCCAACTGCACAACTCAACAAAGAAACGGTCCATTCATCTAATATAAATAGACTGATTTTAATATGGATCCGAACGAACGAAGCCAGATTAGATGGAACTCCATTCATTGATTCATTCCATCATTCTCACTAAATCAAGCCTTGAGTATAATTAAAGAACGTATTTTTAGGAGATGGCAAGAGGATTTAGATCCCACATCTAGACAAAAAGGGCGGTTCTTTCACAAAATCATTAGTAAAGTAGATACTGAAAGCTGGTATAAAAAGATTAAATTCAAACATACTAAACCTAAAATCATTAAAACAGCTAATCGCCTTATTATCAATCACAGTTACAACAAAGCGTTTTTAAATAAAATTAATAAGATCCCGTCTCCGGATTGCACTCACTGTAATTTGCCTGAAAATAACTACCATCTAATAATGAAATGCCCTAGATATTACAGTATGAGAGCTAAGTTTCCGATCCTAAATAGAATTAATAATAGTTTTGCTGATTCCCTAAAGGAAATAGGCCCGGTGGGATGGGTAATATTAGCATATGAGATCGAAAAAAGAAATATCCCTTTCTGACGGAGAAGTAGTCATTTTTTCCTTTTTTGGCCAAAGACCTCTTAAACACTAGTCATAAGACAATAAAGTAATAAAGATTAATTTAGTTTTTTTTTTTGAAATAAGATGGAATCAGTCGATCACTTAGAATCTTGGATAAATCTCTGAGAACAGTAAAATATTTTATAGTATGTGTTGTTTTTTTTCACGCTGATCTATCTCTTAATCAATATACTACCGGTTTCGCCTTCGTTCATTATCCGTCTCGAAGTCATTAGACTAAATCGGGAGTTACTACGAAAACCACAGTTTCGCGTTGCAAGATGGCTATACAATCCTTATAGGATTCAGCCAACCCGAACACATATACGCATCGCCTGTGCGGCTCAGATCACTGAGCTTATATCAGGGTTTATGCACGTGTGTTCAAAGGAGAAGGAAAAAAAATGTAAACGTGACCATGGCAAGTGATTTTGCTGTCTCAGCTAATAATTGGGTAAACACAATGAATAAAAAAGATAAGAAAGCTAGGAGATATACTGATTTCTCGTGTTCAGAAAACGATGATAAAGTGATGATCAAAATAAAATAAGGAAAAAAAAAACTAAATTGGCATCTGAAAAAACAGAAAGAAGCGTCTTGGTGGGTAATCAAATTCAGATTAATGAAGATTGCTTGGAAGCTAGTACCGAACAAAATATACAAAACAATGGGAAAATAAATTATAATACGGGTCAAATACATGACAAATACTTTGTATCTAAATGATATTCGTATGTTTAGCAAAATTTCTTTGAACTTAAGACAGAGCATTGACAATGGTGTTAAACTTAACAAGTCTCGTGTTAAAGTCTTCTTCAAATCAGCTTCTGAAGCGAACATATTTGTTAATCAGGCTAAATTCTCCCAACGGAATTAGTGTCTATATTCCGAATAATCATGCAAATAAGATTGGCATAATCCGTGATGTCCCCACTGATATCGAGGATGATGAATTGTATGAAATGATAAGGTCAGATGTTAAAGTTATTAAAGTTGGGAGGTTTAAGAGGAAAGATCCTGAAAACAGGGATAAACTTATTCCGCTAAAACTTGTCAAAATAACTTTTAACAGTAGCAGATTGCCAACGTCTGTCAAATTACTGTACAGCACTAGGAAGGTCCAACATTTCTTTTATAAAGTAAAACAATCTAACAAGTGCTTTAGATTGGGACAAATTGATAAATGGTGCAAAATCAAAGATAATAGATGCATGCATTGCGGCAGCTCACCATCTTGCAACCCATATGTCAATTAAAGAAATGCATTCTATGTAAGGGCGTAGGTCACAACCCGTTGTCTCCAGACTGTCGGAAAAAACAGCAAGAAAAAGATTTGATTAGGATAATGACTATTGGGAGTCATACACGCAAAGAAGCCATGGAAAAACTACAATATAATAACAGGTTTAAGCTATTGGAAACAAATATTGACGACAATGTTGAATTCCCACCACTGACATCAGAAACTAGCGAACTTAACCAATATCATAATAAAAATGAAATGGTTAATAAAGTAATAACAAAGAGGCAAACTTATGCCCAAGCTATAAAGAAAAAAACCTAAAAACATAAGGACTACTGACACACAGTACTCAGAATCTGATGAGGCTGCCGTAGCAGAAAATGTATCTCTTGACCACATAAAGCCAAGAAATTTGAGTGATGCTCAGTACCAAAAATATAAGATACTATGTGACAGATACGAAAATGTATTGCAAGATCTAATTAGGCATACTGAAAGTAATATCTATAAATTCTTACCTACAAACCAAAGGGATGAATTTGCCAGAATAGCTTAAATAGGCAGATCTCTACATCTTTCGCATGATGTGCTTAAAATCAAAGATAAAGCCAAAGATAACCAAGAATATAGATCATTATCTAATTTATCTAATAAATAAATAAAAATAAAAAGAATAACATAATAAAATATACAAATTAAAAATAATTTATATTTAAAAACATAATTAAAAAAAAAATAAACAATAATAACAAAAACATAGTAAAATGAAATTCCTTCAACTCAATATTAAAAGTATTAATCTCTATAAAGACAACTTAGAAATTTTTCTAACAAATAATAAAATTGACTGTGCCTTATTGCAGGAAACGTACTTGAAAAATGAAGATTCTTTAAGTTTCAGTAACTATAACTTCTCTCTCTGGATCCTGTCAACCCCTTGTGGGGCATAGGGCATTAACCACGCCGACTTTTTACCTAGTCCTGTTCGCCGCCATCGCCTTCAACTCTCCCCACGATTTGCCTAATGACTTACCCTCGTCCTCAACTGATCTTCTCCAGGTGTTTCTAGGTCGTCCAACGCGGCGACTTGCATCGGTTCCCTGTGGGTTCCAATCGAGGGCCTGTTTTGCAGTGTTTTCCGGCCCCTTTCGAAGTGTGTGACCTATCCATTGCCACTTTCGCTTTTTTATAGAGGTGCCTATCCTGTCCTGGCCGGTAATGTACAGGAGATCGTCGTTAGAAATGACCTCCGGCCAGCGTATGTGCAGGATGCGCCGTAGACATTGGCTCACGAAAGTCTGCAATCTAGTTGTTAATTTCCTGGTCACCTTCCAAGTTGAACAGCCATAAAGAAGCGCAGATTTTATATTGGTTTCGAAGATCTTGAGTTTGGTACGTCTGGAGATGTTGTTGTTTTGCCAGAAAGGAGTTAAACTGAAAAAAGCTGCCCGAGCCTTATTGATGCGAGACTGTACATCAGCATCCGCCCCACCATCTGCTGTAACTACGCTTCCGAGGTAGCAAAAATTGTCCACTTTTTCCACCGTCTGCCCCGTAACACAAATTTCGCTCTGTCCTCCTGGATCCAAGCTCAAGTATTTAGTTTTGGCAGCATTGATTTTGAGCCCCGCATTGCCACTTTCGCGGTGCAGGGCATCCGTCATCTGAACTAGATGATCCGATATATTTGAGAGAAGACAAATATCATCAGCCTAATCCAGGTGTTGAAGGTATTCAAACAGGTTCCATCTGATACCTTTGCTCTGGTGTTCACGAAGCGCACTGCAGAGTACGTCGTTAATGGCAATCAAAAACAATATAGGTGACAAAATGCAGCCTTGTCTCACTCCGCTATGTACCTCGAAGGAATCTGAAAGCTTACCCTTGTGTAAGACGTGACATTGGGTTTCGCTATAGGACTCCTTGATGATGGATATGATTTTATCTGGTATACCTCTCCTACGTAAAGCCTTCCAGATGTATTCCCGGTCAACGCTGTCAAACGCCTTCTCGAAATCGATGAACATGAGATATAATGGGGATCTCCACTCTGCGGATTGTTCAATAATAATTCGGAGGGTGTTGATGTGGTCGCTACATGAAAAGCCCTCGCGAAAACCAGCCTGTTCATCGTTCAGTGTACGGTCAACTGTTTGCTTGATCCGGTTTAAGACTATTTTTGCCATCAGTTTGGAGACTGCGGGGAGGAGGCAAATTCCACGCCAATTATTACAATCCTTCAGGTTACCTTTTTTCGGGATCTTAATAATGACGCCCTTCTGCCATTCTTTAGGGAGAGTTTCGGTTTCCCAACACTCTTGGATAAGGGGTAGAAGAATATCCGCAGTAGCGTTGATATCCGCCTTAAAGAGCTCCACCGGAATTCCATCTATCCCCGGGGCTTTACCCGCTTCCATCGATTTAATAGCCACAGTTAATTCCTGTTTAGATGGTGGATTGGTATCAACTCTGGCTATTTGCGGAATATTTTTTGCTTCTAGTGAAGATGAGTTCGAATGTCCAAAGGTGTTGTTGAGGACCTCAATGAAGTGCTCTCTCCACCGTCGCAGTTGGTCTTCAGTGACCAGTAGAGACCCGTCTTTATCTTTCACGGGATGTTCAGCTGTAAAAGATTTGCCAGTGAATGGCTTGATAAGTTTGTAAAGGGTTCCGCTGTCACCACGGTAAGCCGCTTCCTCTGCCTTCTCCGCTAATGCATTGATGTTGTTTCGTTTATCCCGTCTTACGCTTCTTTGCACGCCTTTCTGAAGAGAACGGTATTCAGCTCTAAGTTGATCTTTGACTGCGTCGTCATTGGCTGAGTTGATTTGTTCTTTAATTCTCTTGCGTGCCGTAATTAGAGACCATGTAGAGTCACTAATGAATGGCCTTCTACCGCGCTCCAATCTGCCCGCAAAAGTTTCACCGCACGAAATAAATGAGTCCTTAGCGACGTTCCATCTATCATGAATTGTAGGAGTCTCATAAGATGGTGGTGCATTAGTTCTTTCGTGCAAGGCGGTGGAATAAGCACGTCTTATAGATGGATCTTTAAGCTTTTGCACATTAAAACGTAGCAAGATTCTTGCATTTTGAGGGCGATGGATCGCTGCCGTTCGTAAGCCTACTTTTGCGACAACAAGTTGGTGATCGCTGCCAATATCAGCACCCCGCTTCGACCTGACGTCTAAGAGACAATTCCTCCATGTCTTGGAAATGGCTATATGGTCAATCTGGTTCTCTGTTCTGCCATTCGGAGAAACCCAGATTGTTAAATGGCATCGTTTGTGCATGAACAAAGTACCGCCGATGACGAGCTGACGAGAGTTGCAAAACTCCACGAACATCTCGCCATTTTTGTTCCTGCTACCTAGACCATGATTGCTCATTAGGTGTTCCAAACCAAGGTTGTCAGACCCGACTTTGGCATTGAGATCCCCCATAATAATCTTTATGTCACCTTTGGGAGCCTTGTCGAAGGTGTCGCCGAGTCGGTGATAGAATGCGTCTTTAGCTGATTGATCCGCTGGTTCAGTCGGAGCGTAGCACTGAATTATTGTGAGGTTTCTTACCCTGGATTTAAATCTGGCTGTAATGATACGGTCGGAGATTGGCTTCCAGTCAATTAGAGATAGGTGTGCCTCGCTAGTCAACAGGATTCCGACGCCTGCCATTCGAGGTGACGTATCGTCTTCATTTCCAGAGTAGAGCAGTACTGTTTGGGAGCTTGGTGATAAAGTTGATCCCGATCCAGGCCATCTTGTTTCGCTTAGTCCTAGTATATCGATGTTATATGCGGTCATTTCCCGTTCGACTTCAGTGAGCCTCGCATTATTGCACTCGCCCCACATCGTTCGAACGTTCCAACAACCGATCGTGGTCCGTTGTTTGTAGCCAAAAGTCGTTGCCGGTGAATCAGTTCGTGGTATCCGAGGCTCGTTTAATGTTTCGAGTGTAAATTTATTTCAGGTACGCAGGTTACAAGCCCACATACCCAATTTTAGGGGAAGGGCTGCTTCCTTAGGTGTCCTAAGAGTCGCCAGGAGCTATTTTTGATATAGCGCAGAGGTAGCTCTCCAATGGTGTTTTTAATTGCGCGTTCTTTTGATGATCTTTCAGCTGGGTGTGGTGTGTTGGTGTTCTCACAACAATGTTGCAACTCCACCGTTCGCCTACTTCCTGAGACGCACTGATGTTATTGGCCATTCAGGATGATCATCGTTATTGTGCCTCTACCAAATGTTTTGCAGTGCAAAACTTGGTTGGCTTGGTTAGCCGTTCCATAACTTATATGCTGATAATAGATGTAACCGTCATGGGGGTGCTGCGATTATTTTAGGCGTGTTTTTTGTACTGCGGTGAATGTTAATTGGGGGCTATCCGGGTTAACTTACACACATTACACAAACAACATACCCTAGTTGTTTGTGTAATGTGTGTAAGTTAACCCGGATAGCCCCCAATTAACCTGCACCGCAGTACAAAAAAACACGCCTTATGAATAAAAAATATAAAGTTAAAAAAATTAAACTCGAAATGAGTTTTGAAGTTGTTGCTTTACAGTGCCTTAATATTACAGGTACACCAATAATAGTCAATATGTATGTTCCTCGAAGCATAAATCTTGCTACTTTCAAAATAGAGATAAAAAAATCTTTGAAAAATGCAGTTCAGAGGAATTAACTACAATATAATTGCAAAAGATCTAAATGCACATGATAGGGACTGGGGTAATGACAATAATGATGCTAAAGGTATTTTTTTATTAAATACATCAATAGATAATGATTTTAAGTTTCTTAATAACAAACAACCTACATTTCACGCTTTAAATAAAAAGCCTACATCAATTGATGTTACATTAACAAATGGTGATGGAAACTCCTTCCTATGGTATGTCATTGATAATCACATATCCAAATCTGAACACAAATCAATTATATTTAAACTTAAAACAAGTGTTAATATTCCAAGTAAAGTGATAAATTATAATAATATATATCAGGTCGTTACAAATGAAATGTCCGAATTTATATGGTTGAAATAAAAGTCTGTAGCTTCGAATTAAAAACCATTTATTCGCAGAATTTATCACCCATTACATCTACGGTACGTTGCCAACGTTCTGGCAGAGCGAATATTCCTTTTTTAAAAAAGCCCTTATTTTTGTGAGATAAAAAATCCTCGAAGGCCGAAATTACAGACTGCCGATCTTGGAAGCACCTACCTCTCAAATAGCTGTCTAGATTTCTGAATAAATGAAAATCCGTTGGCGAAAGGTCTGGCGAGTATGGTGGATGAGACAGAATTTCGTATCCTAACTGTGAAAGTTTTTGTACCGTTGTTTGTGAAGTATGCGGCCTTGCATTATCGTGAAGAAGTATGGGTCCACGTCTATTGACCAAAGACGGCTGCAAGCGCTTCAATTTTTCGTGCATATTTTCATATTCGTTGCAATAGGACGCTGCTGTGATAGTTGAACCAGTTTGCAAGAAAGAATAATGGATGACACCTTCACAAGTCCACCATACAGTAACCATTACCTTCTTCGGGTGTAATGATGATTTTGCATGCTGCCTCGGCGCTTCTCTCCGTTGTAGCCATTGTCCTGATCGTCGTCGATTATCATAGAGTATCCACTTTTCGTCACACGTTATAATCCGATTCAAAAAAGGATCCACTTTATTGCGATTAATCAAAGAACTGGCTGTTTCAAGTCTTCGCAGCTTGTTGGCATCGGTCAACAGGTGTGGTACCCATCGGTCGAGTTTTCTAACCTTTCCAATATTCGCCAGGTGACGACTAATGGTGGCAATAGACACCTGAAAGTTCTGTGCAAGGCATCGTACAGTTGTTGATGTGTCACGTTCCACTTCCGCCTTTAATTCGATTTCATCAGTGGTGCAAGTCGGCCGCTCACGAGGCTCATTTTCAAGGGCACAGTCTCCCTTCGTTGAATTTCCGAAACCAACGTCGCACTGTACGTTCGTTACAGGTTTCCTCCCCTAATGTCCCGTTAATATTCCGAGCTGGCTGTGCTGCGTTTACTTCTTTTTTTAATTGAAAATAAAAAATGGCACGAATATCCCTTGTGGAAAGCATTTCTGGAAGAGTGAAAAGAACCACTGTATTTATCCTTCCAGGAAAAGATGGAGGTACACAATTTTAGACACTAGCCTAATTCGTCAAACACAATAACCAGTACGATTGAAAAGATAAAAGTGTTTACACTATCAGCACTTCTTTGAGACTGATGAAAAACGGACACTTCATATGTAACAACCTGATACTTTTAGAAAACATTGAAAATATTGATATTGGTAACTCTGTGGAAGATATGGAAAAATCATTTAGGGAAGTTATTAATAAGGCCACATTTAACAATAATGATAACGCTTATAAACCCAAGACTTGGTGGAATGATGAATTGGCAAAAATCTACAAAGAAAAAATAAGGCTTCAAAAAAGTACTTTAGGAAAAGAACTTACGAAAATTTAAAATCTCTCACAGAAATAAATAAAATTTGGAAAAATAAAGTGGCGAAAGCTAAAGTCATGGAAAAATTATACCTAGAAACTCAATGGAAACGAAAACACCAAGGAAATGTGGCAGTTAATAAAAGGTTGGAAAATAATGAAACGCTGTTTTGGGACAACAATATGTCCAATAAATTTCTGGAACATCTCAAAAATCAAAATAATGATGACAACTTTCACATTGATATACCGTGTAAGCCTGCAAATGAAGATAATTTAAATATTGAAGAATTTGATGAGGTTCTAAACAAAAAATCAAACAAATCAGCACCTGGGAAAAATAAAGTTAGTTGCAAAATAATTAAATTACTTAGCAGGAATGAACAAATTAAATTTTTCAATATCTTAAATATTGTTTGGAAAACTAACAATATACCAAGTGCTTGGAGAGTCATTAGAATTGCCCCAATACTTAAACCTAAAAAAGACCCTACTGAACTCAAAAATTACAGACCAATAGCTTTAATTAACACCCAGATAAAATCATAAATGGTATTATACTCAATAGACTGAAAACACATCTTGAAACAATTGGTGCAATTCCTGATGATTCTTTTGCATTTCAAAAGAACAAAAGTACGTTAACTTGTTTAAATAAATTTTTAAACATTATCAACAATAACAAAGAGCAGAAACTTGTTACTGCGGCAGTGGTGGTTGACTTTACCAATGCTTTCGAGAAGGTAGACCTAAACATTTTAAATAGCATTTTCAATGAAATTAATCTTCCTAATAACCTGAAATACTGGATATTAAATTTCCTTAGCAATAGAACACTTGTAGTCAATAATGAATCAATTTGCATTAAAAATGGTATACCTCAGGAAAGTGTGCTTAGTCCGACCTTATTTAATATATGTATATACATACAAGAAGTTTACATAAATGCATATATCCTGGAAACCATCTACTTCAATATGCAGATGACTGCATGATAATTGTGCAGGGGAAAAATGTTAAGGAAGTAACTGAAAAGCCTAATCTACAACTTAATAAATTTCTTGAGTGTAATGCTAAATTGAAGCTTGAAATTAACCCTAGCAAATCTCAATTCATAATTTTCAACAGAACCAAACAACAATCTGTAAAAATCAAAGTACTTGAGCAGGAAATAATGAATAGTCTGTTTATTATTTTAAATATCTAGGTGTTAGCTTCAAAAATACAATGGGGGCCTACTATCATTATGAAAGTAAAATTAAATCCAACAAAAGGTCTCTCTTCTCACTGAACTGCATTACGTCAAAAAATTCCAACTTACACCCTGACGTTGCCCTACGTATATCAAAATCAATGATCAGGGCCAACACGGATTATGCTTTAGGTATGAATAAAGAAATACCAGTAACCACCATTGAAAAAATTGATATACAGAACTGAGCTATTGTCCGGAAGATTTTCGGTCTTACAAGAACAACACCTAAGCATGTTGTACATGTCCTGGGAGGTGATTTACCTACAAAATTTAGGAAAAATATTGCAGATGCAAAACAAATAATGAACAAAATTCAAATAGACTACAATAATTCTATTAAATTGCCGATATTTCAAGAAAAGACACCTCACTTCAAAATCTCAGACAAGTATAGTTATGTATTTAGTATCACAATACCTAAAACAGAACAAATAAAACCACCTAGTCTTACAATTGACTATAAATCCGTCTCCTTAGACATGAACAACAATGAAATTTTACATACCTTTCAAGTATTTTATTATATAATAAGCATAAAATCCAAGGTTTTAGAATAAGTTTTACTGATGGATCTATGAATAAAGGGAAAACGGGCTGTGCTGTTATATTCCTTGAAGAAAAGATAACACTGAAATATAAACTATCTCCATACGCGTCGGTATTTACTACGGAGCTACTGGCTAAATTTCAAGCCATCAAAGTTACCATCGATAATAATAACAGCCTGAATCTGGTAATATTTACTGACAGTAAATCTTCAGCTTTAGCTCTAGAAAATAAGAATAATAATAACAGCCTGGTCAAACAAATCTTTTCGCTTATTAATAATAATAATAATGTAAATGTAAAAATCATATGGATACCTGGACATAAAAACATTGAAGGCAATGAACTGGCAGATAAAGCAGCTAAGGAAGCTACATTAAAGGACGATATTGATATTAATTTGATCACCAACCATGATGCTATTTTTGAGGTTGAAAAAGATGTAAGATTTATGTGGAAACTCGAATTTCTTGCCATCTCACGGACAAAAGGTAAAAATTTTGCAAAAAATTTCAAAAATAGACCGTTTAATTGGTATAAGAATGTTAATGATGGTACTCAATACATCAAATTAGTTAACAGAATTGTGAAAAATCATGGAGTTAACAAAGTCTTTTTAAAAAGAATGAATGAAATTGAAGATAATAATTGTTGTATTTGTAATGTTCCTGAGGATAATGAACATCTTTTAATGAATTGTCCGAAACATTATCGTCTCAAAGTTGAATCTTATTTTCTTACTGAATACAATACATTGACCATGAATCTTATTAAAAGCGACACAGAGGACTGGCTCATTCTTGCAAAACTCATCGTAAAACATAAAGTTAACATTTAAATGATTTCGCTTAACCGTTTTATTATCATTTATTACTTAATTACAAAATATGAATTGTTTACTCTATCCTTCATCCCTTCCACTTTCATCCACCCACTATCCCTTAATCATCCTCATTATAAATAAAAGTCAAATAATATGCCAAATATCATATTGAACAAATAACATCAAAACATAAGACTGAAATATATAAACTGGAATTCATCACACATAACTTAATCAACCTTATGGTTTAATCTACCTAGCAATACAATCCTTAGGGATTATCCATCGATCCTGGATAGGAGCCCCACCTGTGGACTTCTGTAATACAGCGGTAACATCAGGAACAACGCCTTATCTAGATCACAGGAGGAAGAAGAAGAAGAAGTTTATTCTAGCTCACCGATTTTCGAAATCTCACCATGTATCCATACGACTGTGATAAAGGACATGTGCGCTGATTGCGGCGCGGACTTGCGGCGTAACGAGAATGTGAGTGTACAACGAGAAAGTTAGCCGTTTTTCCACATTAGTGATATGCTGCTACTTTTTCAGGGTGTTCCGACGGAAGCTTCGGTTCCCATGGTTCAATCAGTGCCCGAGCTGAAAGTTACACAGAAACTTGCCCAAGAATTGGGTAGAGCCGATACGAAACGTTTACTGGAAGAGCGGAAACTTGTATTGCTGGTGGATCTGGATCAGACCCTAATCCACACGACAAACGATAGCGTCCCTAGCAACATTAGTGGAATACATCACTTTCAGCTGTACGGATCGAATTCACCATGGTATCATACAAAATTAAGGCCGGGAACTGATGAGTTCCTGTCCAAGATGACATCACTTTACGAACTGCACATTTGCACCTTTGGCGCAAGGAATTATGCACATACCATTGCTCAAATTTTGGATAAAGACGGCAAGCTGTTTTCACATAGGATCTTATTCCGAGACGAGTGTTTTAACATAACGAGTAAAACGGACAATTTAAAGTAAGTTATACACAATACCAGCTGAAATAGTTCACTTCGCTCGCTCTTTCTTCTAGGGTTCGCTACGCTCACAACATTTATACTAATTTCCGTCGCCTTGGAATTTTTTTCACGATCACTAAACCCGGGGGCTTTGGGAGCGCCACCTTTCATCCCAGCGAACACGAAAACCATTGGGTTGGCACTAGTCTTCGTCATTTTCGATTTTTCTTTTGCACTTTATTCACGCTCGGGTTTATTTCGTATCAAATCGAATTTGCACGCAAATTTTCGGAGCCTTTTCACTCGTGTAGAGTCCAGATTCTCAGCACACAATCTTACACCAAAAAAGGAACGGGACGCGGACGACAAACCGCAATTAAAACAAATCCTAATCGTATTTCTCGATTAGTAAGTTGAAACGATTACAATCGTTTTCGTATACGATTAATCGTATTTTTCTTGTTTTCATAGCTAAAACGTTTGGCTCGAGGGGCACAAATAATCATTAAATAATGAAATCTTCTCGGCTGCAATGACTACATATTCTGAGATCTGCATACGAATTATGTGCGCTTATGTTTTTCTGATCGATTGCTCCACACCGTCATCGGCTTTGAGCAAGATTTGTTGTCTAATTGCTTGACAGCAAGCATGACCATCGAATGTTGCCCAATCTGTGGAACAGTTTCCTGGCTATATCGCCGTCAAGTTCAATTGTCCGTGGCGTGAAGCTTGTTCTCTAATTCGTCGGTGTCATCGGCTTCTTGCTGCGCTCATTGATTTTGTCCTCCGACTGCCTTTTGCACGCTTCTTTCAGATTAAAGCTAATCTTCACCCGGTGATTCCATTCAATTAGGGGCCGCCTCGGCGTCATCAAGCCGTTCGTAGTCGTTGTCTGCTTGTAGACGGTTCTAAAAAGAGGGGAAAATCCTTTAAATCTTCCATTTATCAATTTAAATTGAAAAGCCTAGGAAATAAAATAAAACTTTTGACGTATAGAAAAATAGAATAATTAATTTTTTCGATCAAGACGTCATTCGAAATTTGTTTTAACGATGAAAAAATCGTTGATCGATGTAGGCCGGCAGGCAATGCGAGGTTATAAAAGGGCGGCAGCTCGTCTGAAATCATTTTGCGATTGGGGCTTGTAAAGTGTAGTTGTGAAAGTGAGTGTGTGTATTAGTGCGAGTGAAATAGTGAATTATTATTAAAAAAATATTTTACTGACTCGCAGTGGCTCACAACCGTTCACCGGTCTGAATACACAAATAGAAAAATTTTTCACAATTCACGTAAGTGAATAATACATACATACGTACATACAATACACATTTATAAATTGTCTTACAGTATGGGTTGCTTGCCACTAAAGGCAGCTTCAAGGCGCTCTACTTCCCAAAGAGATAGAGAAACCTCATTAATGGCTACTATAGCCTTGTCAAAAACAGGCTATAGGCTTGGTCGAAAAATCGGGAAGGGGTCTTTTTCGAAAGTTCTAGAGGCCACATATATCAACGGCCATGACAAATGCATGATTTTGGCCTGTAAGATAGTCAACTGGGAAAAAGCTCCGATGTATTCTCTAAGATTTATTCGCCGCGGACTGGACATTCTCACTAAAATAGAACATCCTCATATCGTTGGCATACATAGTATCCTAGAGCGAGAACCGAACATTTATATTTTCATGGACTATGCAGAAAATGGGGACTTGAGTAAATACATAAAATTGAACGGTCCAGTCAATGAAAATAAGTCGCGGAAATGGTTCTCGCAAATGGTGGGAGCCGTTCAGTATCTCCATGCTATAAACATTGCCCATCGTGATTTGAATTGCAGTAATATTTTACTAGATAAGGAGATGAACGTGAAGTTGGCCGATTTTTCCCTGGCACGCTACTGTTGTGGGAAGAATGACTTGTCGCAAACCTACTGCGGAACACGGGCTTATACGGCACCCGAAATATTGACCGGGACACCGTATGATCCCAAATTGGCCGACTCGTGGTCAATGGGGGTGATTTTGTTTCGGATGTTGAACGAAACAATGCCTTTTAAATATAGTACCAATGTGTCGCCGCTGATAGCGGCTCAGAACATTAAGAAGTTTAAATTCCATCGCAAATTGGAAGGCCGTATCTCGGATGATGCCAAGAAAGTGGTCAGTTGTTTGCTGGAACCCGAGACGAAATTGCGATGGCCATTGGATCGGGTTGCAAAAAGTCGGTGGCTCTGTGGATATCATCCAACCGAAAGTGCCAATAACCACTATCTGTCGGAGCAGTCAACTTCCTACATTTCGGTGGCCTCCTCTATGGAGACATGTCGGGGATCGGTGCAACATACAAGTCAGCTTCTGACAACATTGGCGGTTCCAAAAAATCCGATAAATAAACTGTTCGGCCTCATTTGCTGCGGGTCGAGAAGATCTAAAAAAATTACAGCACCGAGAGTCATTTTTAAAGGGCTTTCTGCCGCCGAACCGGTAACTTTTTCTGAACCGTCGAAATCACGGATGCAACGTAGAAACCGCAAGCTTGGGCTTAAGGTCCGTCGGCGTCTAAGGAGTCAACGTTGTCCAAAAAACCGAAAGCTTCGATTGAAGGTTCATAGACGTCGAAGAAAAAATTATAATAATGCAATGCGTATAGAAAAATGAAGGGGTGACAATAGCGTTGAAGTGTGGCGAAAAAAATTCGTCGCGATAACTAGATTCATTGAAAAATGAAAATTCCGAGTTGTGATTCTTGCAAATTTTGTATTGATATGTAGTATTAATTTTAAGTTGTCTATTTTAATCATGTAAATCCAATGTAAAGATTGATGTACATAATTATGGCAACATAGCCTCTTCGCCAGTTCATTAGCTAAGCCATTGGCCTAGCTATTGCACGGGCGAAGAGGCTATGTTGCCCAAGGTTATTCCAGGTACGGTTGGTGCAGTTTAATTTCGCGTCCTTTTCTCTCGCGTAGAGTCCAGGTTATCAACACACAATCTCACACCAAAAAAGGGACGGGGCGCGGACGACAAACCGCAATCAAAACAAATCCAAATCGTATTTCTCGATTAATAAGTTGAAACGATTACAATCGTTTTCGTATACGATTAATCGTATTTTTCTTGTTTTCATAGCTAAAACGTTTGGTTCGATGGGCACAAATAATCATTAAATAATGAAATCTTCTCGGCTGCAATGACTACATATTCTGAGATCTGCATACGAATCATGTGCGCTTATGTTTTTCTGATCGATTGCTCCACACCGTCATCGGTTTTGAGCAAGATTTGTTATCTAATTGCTTGACAGCAACCATGACCATCGAATGTTGCCCAATCTGTGGAACAGTTTCCTGGCTATATCGCCGTCAAGTTCAATTGTCCGTGGCGTGAAGCTTGTTCTCTAATTCGTCGGTGTCATCGGCTTCTTGCTGCGCTCATTGATTTTGTCCTCCGACTGCCTTTTGCACGCTTCTTTCAGATTAAAGCTAATCTTCACCCGGTGATTCCATTCAATTAGGGGCCGCCTCGGCGTCATCAAGCCGTTCGTAGTCGTTGTCTGCTTGTAGACGGTTCTAAAAAGAGGGGAAAATCCTTTAAATCTTCTATTTATCAATTTAAATTGAAAAGCCTAGGAAATAAAATAAAACTTTTGACGTATAGAAAAATAGAATAATTAATTTTTTCGATCAAGACGTCATTCGAAATTTGTTTTAACGATGAAAAAATCGTTGATCGATGTAGGCCGGCAGGCAATGCGAGGTTATAAAAGGGCGGCAGCTCGTCTGAAATCATTTTGCGATTGGGGCTTGTAAAGTGTAGTTGTGAAAGTGAGTGTGTGTATTAGTGCGAGTGAAATAGTGAATTATTATTAAAAAAATATTTTACTGACTCGCAGTGGCTCACAACCGTTCACCGGTCTGAATACACAAATAGAAAAAATTTTCACAATTCACGTAAGTGAATAATACATACATACGTACATACAATACACATTTATAAATTGTCTTACAGTATGGGTTGCTTGCCACTAAAGGCAGCTTCAAGGCGCTCTACTTCCCAAAGAGATAGAGAAACCTCATTAATGGCTACTATAGCCTTGTCAAAAACAGGCTATAGGCTTGGTCGAAAAATCGGGAAGGGGTCTTTTTCGAAAGTTCTAGAGGCCACATATATCAACGGCCATGACAAATGCATGATTTTGGCCTGTAAGATAGTCAACTGGGAAAAAGCTCCGATGTATTCTCTAAGATTTATTCGCCGCGGACTGGACATTCTCACTAAAATAGAACATCCTCATATCGTTGGCATACATAGTATCCTAGAGCGAGAACCGAACATTTATATTTTCATGGACTATGCAGAAAATGGGGACTTGAGTAAATACATAAAATTGAACGGTCCAGTCAATGAAAATAAGTCGCGGAAATGGTTCTCGCAAATGGTGGGAGCCGTTCAGTATCTCCATTCTATAAACATTGCCCATCGTGATTTGAATTGCAGCAATATTTTACTAGATAAGGAGATGAACGTGAAGTTGGCCGATTTTTCCCTGGCACGCTACTGTTGTGGGAAGAATGACTTGTCGCAAACCTACTGCGGAACACGGGCTTATACGGCACCCGAAATATTGACCGGGACACCGTATGATCCCAAATTGGCCGACTCGTGGTCAATGGGGGTGATTTTGTTTCGGATGTTGAACGAAACAATGCCTTTTAAATATAGTACCAATGTGTCGCCGCTGATAGCGGCTCAGAACATTAAGAAGTTTAAATTCCATCGCAAATTGGAAGGCCGTATCTCGGATGATGCCAAGAAAGTGGTCAGTTGTTTGCTGGAACCCGAGACGAAATTGCGATGGCCATTGGATCGGGTTGCAAAAAGTCGGTGGCTCTGTGGATATCATCCAACCGAAAGTGCCAATAACCACTATCTGTCGGAGCAGTCAACTTCCTACATTTCGGTGGCCTCCTCTATGGAGACATGTCGGGGATCGGTGCAACATACAAGTCAGCTTCTGACAACATTGGCGGTTCCAAAAAATCCGATAAATAAACTGTTCGGCCTCATTTGCTGCGGGTCGAGAAGATCTAAAAAAATTACAGCACCGAGAGTCATTTTTAAAGGGCTTTCTGCCGCCGAACCGGTAACTTTTTCCGAACCGTCGAAATCACGGATGCAACGTAGAAACCGCAAGCTTGGGCTTAAGGTCCGTCGGCGTCTAAGAAGTCAACGTTGTCCAAAAAACCGAAAGCTTCGATTGAAGGTTCATAGACGTCGAAGAAAAAATTATAATAATGCAATGCGTATAGAAAAATGAAGGGGTGACAATAGCGTTGAAGTGTGGCGAAAAAAATTCGTCGCGATAACTAGATTCATTGAAAAATGAAAATTCCGAGTTGTGATTCTTGCAAATTTTGTATTGATATGTAGTATTAATTTTAAGTTGTCTATTTTAATCATGTAAATCCAATGTAAAGATTGATGTACATAATTATGGCAACATAGCCTCTTCGCCAGTTCATTAGCTAAGCCATTGGCCTAGCTATTGCACGGGCGAAGAGGCTATGTTGCCCAAGGTTATTCCAGGTACGGTTGGTGCAGTTTAATTTCGCGTCCTTTTCTCTCGCGTAGAGTCCAGGTTATCAACACACAATCTCACACCAAAAAAGGGACGGGGCGCGGACGACAAACCGCAATCAAAACAAATCCAAATCGTATTTCTCGATTAATAAGTTGAAACGATTACAATCGTTTTCGTATACGATTAATCGTATTTTTCTTGTTTTCATAGCTAAAACGTTTGGCTCGAGGGGCACAAATTATCATTAAATAATGAAATCTTCTCGGCTGCAATGACTACATATTCTGAGATCTGCATACGAATCATGTGCGCTTATGTTTTTCTGATCGATTGCTTCACACCGTCATCGGCTTTGAGCAAGATTTGTTATCTAATTGCTTGACAGCAACCATGACCATCGAATGTTGCCCAATCTGTGGAACAGTTTCCTGGCTATATCGCCGTCAAGTTCAATTGTCCGTGGCGTGAAGCTTGTTCTCTAATTCGTCGGTGTCATCGGCTTCTTGCTGCGCTCATTGATTTTGTCCTCCGACTGCCTTTTGCACGCTTCTTTCAGATTAAAGCTAATCTTCACCCGGTGATTCCATTCAATTAGGGGCCGCCTCGGCGTCATCAAGCCGTTCGTAGTCGTTGTCTGCTTGTAGACGGTTCTAAAAAGAGGGGAAAATCCTTTAAATCTTCTATTTATCAATTTAAATTGAAAAGCCTAGGAAATAAAATAAAACTTTTGACGTATAGAAAAATAGAATAATTTATTTTTTCGATCAAGACGTCATTCGAAATTTGTTTTAACGATGAAAAAATCGTTGATCGATGTAGGCCGGCAGGCAATGCGAGGTTATAAAAGGGCGGCAGCTCGTCTGAAATCATTTTGCGATTGGGGCTTGTAAAGTGTAGTTGTGAAAGTGAGTGTGTGTATTAGTGCGAGTGAAATAGTGAATTATTATTAAAAAAATATTTTACTGACTCGCAGTGGCTCACAACCGTTCACCGGTCTGAATACACAAATAGAAAAAATTTTCACAATTCACGTAAGTGAATAATACATACATACGTACATACAATACACATTTATAAATTGTCTTACAGTATGGGTTGCTTGCCACTAAAGGCAGCTTCAAGGCGCTCTACTTCCCAAAGAGATAGAGAAACCTCATTAATGGCTACTATAGCCTTGTCAAAAACAGGCTATAGGCTTGGTCGAAAAATCGGGAAGGGGTCTTTTTCGAAAGTTCTAGAGGCCACATATATCAACGGCCATGACAAATGCATGATTTTGGCCTGTAAGATAGTCAACTGGGAAAAAGCTCCGATGTATTCTCTAAGATTTATTCGCCGCGGACTGGACATTCTCACTAAAATAGAACATCCTCATATCGTTGGCATACATAGTATCCTAGAGCGAGAACCGAACATTTATATTTTCATGGACTATGCAGAAAATGGGGACTTGAGTAAATACATAAAATTGAACGGTCCAGTCAATGAAAATAAGTCGCGGAAATGGTTCTCGCAAATGGTGGGAGCCGTTCAGTATCTCCATGCTATAAACATTGCCCATCGTGATTTGAATTGCAGTAATATTTTACTAGATAAGGAGATGAACGTGAAGTTGGCCGATTTTTCCCTGGCACGCTACTGTTGTGGGAAGAATGACTTGTCGCAAACCTACTGCGGAACACGGGCTTATACGGCACCCGAAATATTGACCGGGACACCGTATGATCCCAAATTGGCCGACTCGTGGTCAATGGGGGTGATTTTGTTTCGGATGTTGAACGAAACAATGCCTTTTAAATATAGTACCAATGTGTCGCCGCTGATAGCGGCTCAGAACATTAAGAAGTTTAAATTCCATCGCAAATTGGAAGGCCGTATCTCGGATGATGCCAAGAAAGTGGTCAGTTGTTTGCTGGAACCCGAGACGAAATTGCGATGGCCATTGGATCGGGTTGCAAAAAGTCGGTGGCTCTGTGGATATCATCCAACCGAAAGTGCCAATAACCACTATCTGTCGGAGCAGTCAACTTCCTACATTTCGGTGGCCTCCTCTATGGAGACATGTCGGGGATCGGTGCAACATACAAGTCAGCTTCTGACAACATTGGCGGTTCCAAAAAATCCGATAAATAAACTGTTCGGCCTCATTTGCTGCGGGTCGAGAAGATCTAAAAAAATTACAGCACCGAGAGTCATTTTTAAAGGGCTTTCTGCCGCCGAACCGGTAACTTTTTCCGAACCGTCGAAATCACGGATGCAACGTAGAAACCGCAAGCTTGGGCTTAAGGTCCGTCGGCGTCTAAGAAGTCAACGTTGTCCAAAAAACCGAAAGCTTCGATTGAAGGTTCATAGACGTCGAAGAAAAAATTATAATAATGCAATGCGTATAGAAAAATGAAGGGGTGACAATAGCGTTGAAGTGTGGCGAAAAAAATTCGTCGCGATAACTAGATTCATTGAAAAATGAAAATTCCGAGTTGTGATTCTTGCAAATTTTGTATTGATATGTAGTATTAATTTTAAGTTGTCTATTTTAATCATGTAAATCCAATGTAAAGATTGATGTACATAATTATGGCAACATAGCCTCTTCGCCAGTTCATTAGCTAAGCCATTGGCCTAGCTATTGCACGGGCGAAGAGGCTATGTTGCCCAAGGTTATTCCAGGTACGGTTGGTGCAGTTTAATTTCGCGTCCTTTTCTCTCGCGTAGAGTCCAGGTTATCAACACACAATCTCACACCAAAAAAGGGACGGGGCGCGGACGACAAACCGCAATCAAAACAAATCCAAATCGTATTTCTCGATTAATAAGTTGAAACGATTACAATCGTTTTCGTATACGATTAATCGTATTTTTCTTGTTTTCATAGCTAAAACGTTTGGTTCGATGGGCACAAATAATCATTAAATAATGAAATCTTCTCGGCTGCAATGACTACATATTCTGAGATCTGCATACGAATCATGTGCGCTTATGTTTTTCTGATCGATTGCTCCACACCGTCATCGGCTTTGAGCAAGATTTGTTATCTAATTGCTTGACAGCAACCATGACCATCGAATGTTGCCCAATCTGTGGAACAGTTTCCTGGCTATATCGCCGTCAAGTTCAATTGTCCGTGGCGTGAAGCTTGTTCTCTAATTCGTCGGTGTCATCGGCTTCTTGCTGCGCTCATTGATTTTGTCCTCCGACTGCCTTTTGCACACTTCTTTCAGATTAAAGCTAATCTTCACCCGGTGATTCCATTCAATTAGGGGCCGCCTCGGCGTCATCAAGCCGTTCGTAGTCGTTGTCTGCTTGTAGACGGTTCTAAAAAGAGGGGAAAATCCTTTAAATCTTCCATTTATCAATTTAAATTGAAAAGCCTAGGAAATAAAATAAAACTTTTGACGTATAGAAAAATAGAATAATTTATTTTTTCGATCAAGACGTCATTCGAAATTTGTTTTAACGATGAAAAAATCGTTGATCGATGTAGGCCGGCAGGCAATGCGAGGTTATAAAAGGGCGGCAGCTCGTCTGAAATCATTTTGCGATTGGGGCTTGTAAAGTGTAGTTGTGAAAGTGAGTGTGTGTATTAGTGCGAGTGAAATAGTGAATTATTATTAAAAAAATATTTTACTGACTCGCAGTGGCCCACAACCGTTCACCGGTCTGAATACACAAATAGAAAAAATTTTCACAATTCACGTAAGTGAATAATACATACATACGTACATACAATACACATTTATAAATTGTCTTACAGTATGGGTTGCTTGCCACTAAAGGCAGCTTCAAGGCGCTCTACTTCCCAAAGAGATAGAGAAACCTCATTAATGGCTACTATAGCCTTGTCAAAAACAGGCTATAGGCTTGGTCGAAAAATCGGGAAGGGGTCTTTTTCGAAAGTTCTAGAGGCCACATATATCAACGGCCATGACAAATGCATGATTTTGGCCTGTAAGATAGTCAACTGGGAAAAAGCTCCGATGTATTCTCTAAGATTTATTCGCCGCGGACTGGACATTCTCACTAAAATAGAACATCCTCATATCGTTGGCATACATAGTATCCTAGAGCGAGAACCGAACATTTATATTTTCATGGACTATGCAGAAAATGGGGACTTGAGTAAATACATAAAATTTAACGGTCCAGTCAATGAAAATAAGTCGCGGAAATGGTTCTCGCAAATGGTGGGAGCCGTTCAGTATCTCCATGCTATAAACATTGCCCATCGTGATTTGAATTGCAGTAATATTTTACTAGATAAGGAGATGAACGTGAAGTTGGCCGATTTTTCCCTGGCACGCTACTGTTGTGGGAAGAATGACTTGTCGCAAACCTACTGCGGAACACGGGCTTATACGGCACCCGAAATATTGACCGGGACACCGTATGATCCCAAATTGGCCGACTCGTGGTCAATGGGGGTGATTTTGTTTCGGATGTTGAACGAAACAATGCCTTTTAAATATAGTACCAATGTGTCGCCGCTGATAGCGGCTCAGAACATTAAGAAGTTTAAATTCCATCGCAAATTGGAAGGCCGTATCTCGGATGATGCCAAGAAAGTGGTCAGTTGTTTGCTGGAACCCGAGACGAAATTGCGATGGCCATTGGATCGGGTTGCAAAAAGTCGGTGGCTCTGTGGATATCATCCAACCGAAAGTGCCAATAACCACTATCTGTCGGAGCAGTCAACTTCCAACATTTCGGTGGCCTCCTCTATGGAGACATGTCGGGGATCGGTGCAACATACAAGTCAGCTTCTGACAACATTGGCGGTTCCAAAAAATCCGATAAATAAACTGTTCGGCCTCATTTGCTGCGGGTCGAGAAGATCTAAAAAAATTACAGCACCGAGAGTCATTTTTAAAGGGCTTTCTGCCGCCGAACCGGTAACTTTTTCCGAACCGTCGAAATCACGGATGCAACGTAGAAACCGCAAGCTTGGGCTTAAGGTCCGTCGGCGTCTAAGAAGTCAACGTTGTCCAAAAAAACCGAAAGCTTCGATTGAAGGTTCATAGACGTCGAAGAAAAAATTATAATAATGCAATGCGTATAGAAAAATGAAGGGGTGACAATAGCGTTGAAGTGTGGCGAAAAAAATTCGTCGCGATAACTAGATTCATTGAAAAATGAAAATTCCGAGTTGTGATTCTTGCAAATTTTGTATTGATATGTAGTATTAATTTTAAGTTGTCTATTTTAATCATGTAAATCCAATGTAAAGATTGATGTACATAATTATGGCAACATAGCCTCTTCACCAGTTCATTAGCTAAGCCATTGGCCTAGCTATTGCACGGGCGAAGAGGCTATGTTGCCCAAGGTTATTCCAGGTACGGTTGGTGCAGTTTAATTTCGCGTCCTTTTCTCTCGCGTAGAGTCCAGGTTATCAACACACAATCTCACACCAAAAAAGGGACGGGGCGCGGACGACAAACCGCAATCAAAACAAATCCAAATCGTATTTCTCGATTAATAAGTTGAAACGATTACAATCGTTTTCGTATACGATTAATCGTATTTTTCTTGTTTTCATAGCTAAAACGTTTGGTTCGATGGGCACAAATAATCATTAAATAATGAAATCTTCTCGGCTGCAATGACTACATATTCTGAGATCTGCATACGAATCATGTGCGCTTATGTTTTTCTGATCGATTGCTCCACACCGTCATCGGCTTTGAGCAAGATTTGTTGTCTAATTGCTTGACAGCAACCATGACCATCGAATGTTGCCCAATCTGTGGAACAGTTTCCTGGCTATATCGCCGTCAAGTTCAATTGTCCGTGGCGTGAAGCTTGTTCTCTAATTCGTCGGTGTCATCGGCTTCTTGCTGCGCTCATTGATTTTGTCCTCCGACTGCCTTTTGCACGCTTCTTTCAGATTAAAGCTAATTTTCACCCGGTGATTCCATTCAATTAGGGGCCGCCTCGGCGTCATCAAGCCGTTCGTAGTCGTTGTCTGCTTGTAGACGGTTCTAAAAAGAGGGGAAAATCCTTTAAATCTTCTATTTATCAATTTAAATTGAAAAGCCTAGGAAATAAAATAAAACTTTTGACGTATAGAAAAATAGAATAATTTATTTTTTCGATCAAGACGTCATTCGAAATTTGTTTTAACGATGAAAAAATCGTTGATCGATGTAGGCCGGCAGGCAATGCGAGGTTATAAAAGGGCGGCAGCTCGTCTGAAATCATTTTGCGATTGGGGCTTGTAAAGTGTAGTTGTGAAAGTGAGTGTGTGTATTAGTGCGAGTGAAATAGTGAATTATTATTAAAAAAATATTTTACTGACTCGCAGTGGCTCACAACCGTTCACCGGTCTGAATACACAAATAGACAAAATTTTCACAATTCACGTAAGTGAATAATACATACATACGTACATACAATACACATTTATAAATTGTCTTACAGTATGGGTTGCTTGCCACTAAAGGCAGCTTCAAGGCGCTCTACTTCCCAAAGAGATAGAGAAACCTCATTAATGGCTACTATAGCCTTGTCAAAAACAGGCTATAGGCTTGGTCGAAAAATCGGGAAGGGGTCTTTTTCGAAAGTTCTAGAGGCCACATATATCAACGGCCATGACAAATGCATGATTTTGGCCTGTAAGATAGTCAACTGGGAAAAAGCTCCGATGTATTCTCTAAGATTTATTCGCCGCGGACTGGACATTCTCACTAAAATAGAACATCCTCATATCGTTGGCATACATAGTATCCTAGAGCGAGAACCGAACATTTATATTTTCATGGACTATGCAGAAAATGGGGACTTGAGTAAATACATAAAATTTAACGGTCCAGTCAATGAAAATAAGTCGCGGAAATGGTTCTCGCAAATGGTGGGAGCCGTTCAGTATCTCCATGCTATAAACATTGCCCATCGTGATTTGAATTGCAGTAATATTTTACTAGATAAGGAGATGAACGTGAAGTTGGCCGATTTTTCCCTGGCACGCTACTGTTGTGGGAAGAATGACTTGTCGCAAACCTACTGCGGAACACGGGCTTATACGGCACCCGAAATATTGACCGGGACACCGTATGATCCCAAATTGGCCGACTCGTGGTCAATGGGGGTGATTTTGTTTCGGATGTTGAACGAAACAATGCCTTTTAAATATAGTACCAATGTGTCGCCGCTGATAGCGGCTCAGAACATTAAGAAGTTTAAATTCCATCGCAAATTGGAAGGCCGTATCTCGGATGATGCCAAGAAAGTGGTCAGTTGTTTGCTGGAACCCGAGACGAAATTGCGATGGCCATTGGATCGGGTTGCAAAAAGTCGGTGGCTCTGTGGATATCATCCAACCGAAAGTGCCAATAACCACTATCTGTCGGAGCAGTCAACTTCCAACATTTCGGTGGCCTCCTCTATGGAGACATGTCGGGGATCGGTGCAACATACAAGTCAGCTTCTGACAACATTGGCGGTTCCAAAAAATCCGATAAATAAACTGTTCGGCCTCATTTGCTGCGGGTCGAGAAGATCTAAAAAAATTACAGCACCGAGAGTCATTTTTAAAGGGCTTTCTGCCGCCGAACCGGTAACTTTTTCCGAACCGTCGAAATCACGGATGCAACGTAGAAACCGCAAGCTTGGGCTTAAGGTCCGTCGGCGTCTAAGAAGTCAACGTTGTCCAAAAAAACCGAAAGCTTCGATTGAAGGTTCATAGACGTCGAAGAAAAAATTATAATAATGCAATGCGTATAGAAAAATGAAGGGGTGACAATAGCGTTGAAGTGTGGCGAAAAAAATTCGTCGCGATAACTAGATTCTTTGAAAAATGAAAATTCCGAGTTGTGATTCTTGCAAATTTTGTATTGATATGTAGTATTAATTTTAAGTTGTCTATTTTAATCATGTAAATCCAATGTAAAGATTGATGTACATAATTATGGCAACATAGCCTCTTCGCCAGTTCATTAGCTAAGCCATTGGCCTAGCTATTGCACGGGCGAAGAGGCTATGTTGCCCAAGGTTATTCCAGGTACGGTTGGTGCAGTTTAATTTCGCGTCCTTTTCTCTCGCGTAGAGTCCAGGTTATCAACACACAATCTCACACCAAAAAAGGGACGGGGCGCGGACGACAAACCGCAATCAAAACAAATCCAAATCGTATTTCTCGATTAATAAGTTGAAACGATTACAATCGTTTTCGTATACGATTAATCGTATTTTTCTTGTTTTCATAGCTAAAACGTTTGGTTCGATGGGCACAAATAATCATTAAATAATGAAATCTTCTCGGCTGCAATGACTACATATTCTGAGATCTGCATACGAATCATGTGCGCTTATGTTTTTCTGATCGATTGCTCCACACCGTCATCGGCTTTGAGCAAGATTTGTTGTCTAATTGCTTGACAGCAACCATGACCATCGAATGTTGCCCAATCTGTGGAACAGTTTCCTGGCTATATCGCCGTCAAGTTCAATTGTCCGTGGCGTGAAGCTTGTTCTCTAATTCGTCGGTGTCATCGGCTTCTTGCTGCGCTCATTGATTTTGTCCTCCGACTGCCTTTTGCACGCTTCTTTCAGATTAAAGCTAATTTTCACCCGGTGATTCCATTCAATTAGGGGCCGCCTCGGCGTCATCAAGCCGTTCGTAGTCGTTGTCTGCTTGTAGACGGTTCTAAAAAGAGGGGAAAATCCTTTAAATCTTCTATTTATCAATTTAAATTGAAAAGCCTAGGAAATAAAATAAAACTTTTGACGTATAGAAAAATAGAATAATTTATTTTTTCGATCAAGACGTCATTCGAAATTTGTTTTAACGATGAAAAAATCGTTGATCGATGTAGGCCGGCAGGCAATGCGAGGTTATAAAAGGGCGGCAGCTCGTCTGAAATCATTTTGCGATTGGGGCTTGTAAAGTGTAGTTGTGAAAGTGAGTGTGTGTATTAGTGCGAGTGAAATAGTGAATTATTATTAAAAAAATATTTTACTGACTCGCAGTGGCTCACAACCGTTCACCGGTCTGAATACACAAATAGAAAAAATTTTCACAATTCACGTAAGTGAATAATACATACATACGTACATACAATACACATTTATAAATTGTCTTACAGTATGGGTTGCTTGCCACTAAAGGCAGCTTCAAGGCGCTCTACTTCCCAAAGAGATAGAGAAACCTCATTAATGGCTACTATAGCCTTGTCAAAAACAGGCTATAGGCTTGGTCGAAAAATCGGGAAGGGGTCTTTTTCGAAAGTTCTAGAGGCCACATATATCAACGGCCATGACAAATGCATGATTTTGGCCTGTAAGATAGTCAACTGGGAAAAAGCTCCGATGTATTCTCTAAGATTTATTCGCCGCGGACTGGACATTCTCACTAAAATAGAACATCCTCATATCGTTGGCATACATAGTATCCTAGAGCGAGAATCGAACATTTATATTTTCATGGACTATGCAGAAAATGGGGACTTGAGTAAATACATAAAATTTAACGGTCCAGTCAATGAAAATAAGTCGCGGAAATGGTTCTCGCAAATGGTGGGAGCCGTTCAGTATCTCCATGCTATAAACATTGCCCATCGTGATTTGAATTGCAGTAATATTTTACTAGATAAGGAGATGAACGTGAAGTTGGCCGATTTTTCCCTGGCACGCTACTGTTGTGGGAAGAATGACTTGTCGCAAACCTACTGCGGAACACGGGCTTATACGGCACCCGAAATATTGACCGGGACACCGTATGATCCCAAATTGGCCGACTCGTGGTCAATGGGGGTGATTTTGTTTCGGATGTTGAACGAAACAATGCCTTTTAAATATAGTACCAATGTGTCGCCGCTGATAGCGGCTCAGAACATTAAGAAGTTTAAATTCCATCGCAAATTGGAAGGCCGTATCTCGGATGATGCCAAGAAAGTGGTTAGTTGTTTGCTGGAACCCGAGACGAAATTGCGATGGCCATTGGATCGGGTTGCAAAAAGTCGGTGGCTCTGTGGATATCATCCAACCGAAAGTGCCAATAACCACTATCTGTCGGAGCAGTCAACTTCCTACATTTCGGTGGCCTCCTCTATGGAGACATGTCGGGGATCGGTGCAACATACAAGTCAGCTTCTGACAACATTGGCGGTTCCAAAAAATCCGATAAATAAACTGTTCGGCCTCATTTGCTGCGGGTCGAGAAGATCTAAAAAAATTACAGCACCGAGAGTCATTTTTAAAGGGCTTTCTGCCGCCGAACCGGTAACTTTTTCCGAACCGTCGAAATCACGGATGCAACGTAGAAACCGCAAGCTTGGGCTTAAGGTCCGTCGGCGTCTAAGAAGTCAACGTTGTCCAAAAAACCGAAAGCTTCGATTGAAGGTTCATAGACGTCGAAGAAAAAATTATAATAATGCAATGCGTATAGAAAAATGAAGGGGTGACAATAGCGTTGAAGTGTGGCGAAAAAAATTCGTCGCGATAACTAGATTCATTGAAAAATGAAAATTCCGAGTTGTGATTCTTGCAAATTTTGTATTGATATGTAGTATTAATTTTAAGTTGTCTATTTTAATCATGTAAATCCAATGTAAAGATTGATGTACATAATTATGGCAACATAGCCTCTTCGCCAGTTCATTAGCTAAGCCATTGGCCTAGCTATTGCACGGGCGAAGAGGCTATGTTGCCCAAGGTTATTCCAGGTACGGTTGGTGCAGTTTAATTTCGCGTCCTTTTCTCTCGCGTAGAGTCCAGGTTATCAACACACAATCTCACACCAAAAAAGGGACGGGGCGCGGACGACAAACCGCAATCAAAACAAATCCAAATCGTATTTCTCGATTAATAAGTTGAAACGATTACAATCGTTTTCGTATACGATTAATCGTATTTTTCTTGTTTTCATAGCTAAAACGTTTGGCTCGAGGGGCACAAATAATCATTAAATAATGAAATCTTCTCGGCTGCAATGACTACATATTCTGAGATCTGCATACGAATCATGTGCGCTTATGTTTTTCTGATCGATTGCTCCACACCGTCATCGGCTTTGAGCAAGATTTGTTGTCTAATTGCTTGACAGCAACCATGACCATCGAATGTTGCCCAATCTGTGGAACAGTTTCCTGGCTATATCGCCGTCAAGTTCAATTGTCCGTGGCGTGAAGCTTGTTCTCTAATTCGTCGGTGTCATCGGCTTCTTGCTGCGCTCATTGATTTTGTCCTCCGACTGCCTTTTGCACGCTTCTTTCAGATTAAAGCTAATCTTCACCCGGTGATTCCATTCAATTAGGGGCCGCCTCGGCGTCATCAAGCCGTTCGTAGTCGTTGTCTGCTTGTAGACGGTTCTAAAAAGAGGGGAAAATCCTTTAAATCTTCCATTTATCAATTTAAATTGAAAAGCCTAGGAAATAAAATAAAACTTTTGACGTATAGAAAAATAGAATAATTTATTTTTTCGATCAAGACGTCATTCGAAATTTGTTTTAACGATGAAAAAATCGTTGATCGATGTAGGCCGGCAGGCAATGCGAGGTTATAAAAGGGCGGCAGCTCGTCTGAAATCATTTTGCGATTGGGGCTTGTAAAGTGTAGTTGTGAAAGTGAGTGTGTGTATTAGTGCGAGTGAAATAGTGAATTATTATTAAAAAAATATTTTACTGACTCGCAGTGGCCCACAACCGTTCACCGGTCTGAATACACAAATAGAAAAAATTTTCACAATTCACGTAAGTGAATAATACATACATACGTACATACAATACACATTTATAAATTGTCTTACAGTATGGGTTGCTTGCCACTAAAGGCAGCTTCAAGGCGCTCTACTTCCCAAAGAGATAGAGAAACCTCATTAATGGCTACTATAGCCTTGTCAAAAACAGGCTATAGGCTTGGTCGAAAAATCGGGAAGGGGTCTTTTTCGAAAGTTCTAGAGGCCACATATATCAACGGCCATGACAAATGCATGATTTTGGCCTGTAAGATAGTCAACTGGGAAAAAGCTCCGATGTATTCTCTAAGATTTATTCGCCGCGGACTGGACATTCTCACTAAAATAGAACATCCTCATATCGTTGGCATACATAGTATCCTAGAGCGAGAACCGAACATTTATATTTTCATGGACTATGCAGAAAATGGGGACTTGAGTAAATACATAAAATTTAACGGTCCAGTCAATGAAAATAAGTCGCGGAAATGGTTCTCGCAAATGGTGGGAGCCGTTCAGTATCTCCATGCTATAAACATTGCCCATCGTGATTTGAATTGCAGTAATATTTTACTAGATAAGGAGATGAACGTGAAGTTGGCCGATTTTTCCCTGGCACGCTACTGTTGTGGGAAGAATGACTTGTCGCAAACCTACTGCGGAACACGGGCTTATACGGCACCCGAAATATTGACCGGGACACCGTATGATCCCAAATTGGCCGACTCGTGGTCAATGGGGGTGATTTTGTTTCGGATGTTGAACGAAACAATGCCTTTTAAATATAGTACCAATGTGTCGCCGCTGATAGCGGCTCAGAACATTAAGAAGTTTAAATTCCATCGCAAATTGGAAGGCCGTATCTCGGATGATGCCAAGAAAGTGGTCAGTTGTTTGCTGGAACCCGAGACGAAATTGCGATGGCCATTGGATCGGGTTGCAAAAAGTCGGTGGCTCTGTGGATATCATCCAACCGAAAGTGCCAATAACCACTATCTGTCGGAGCAGTCAACTTCCTACATTTCGGTGGCCTCCTCTATGGAGACATGTCGGGGATCGGTGCAACATACAAGTCAGCTTCTGACAACATTGGCGGTTCCAAAAAATCCGATAAATAAACTGTTCGGCCTCATTTGCTGCGGGTCGAGAAGATCTAAAAAAATTACAGCACCGAGAGTCATTTTTAAAGGGCTTTCTGCCGCCGAACCGGTAACTTTTTCCGAACCGTCGAAATCACGGATGCAACGTAGAAACCGCAAGCTTGGGCTTAAGGTCCGTCGGCGTCTAAGAAGTCAACGTTGTCCAAAAAACCGAAAGCTTCGATTGAAGGTTCATAGACGTCGAAGAAAAAATTATAATAATGCAATGCGTATAGAAAAATGAAGGGGTGACAATAGCGTTGAAGTGTGGCGAAAAAAATTCGTCGCGATAACTAGATTCATTGAAAAATGAAAATTCCGAGTTGTGATTCTTGCAAATTTTGTATTGATATGTAGTATTAATTTTAAGTTGTCTATTTTAATCATGTAAATCCAATGTAAAGATTGATGTACATAATTATGGCAACATAGCCTCTTCGCCAGTTCATTAGCTAAGCCATTGGCCTAGCTATTGCACGGGCGAAGAGGCTATGTTGCCCAAGGTTATTCCAGGTACGGTTGGTGCAGTTTAATTTCGCGTCCTTTTCTCTCGCGTAGAGTCCAGGTTATCAACACACAATCTCACACCAAAAAAGGGACGGGGCGCGGACGACAAACCGCAATCAAAACAAATCCAAATCGTATTTCTCGATTAATAAGTTGAAACGATTACAATCGTTTTCGTATACGATTAATCGTATTTTTCTTGTTTTCATAGCTAAAACGTTTGGCTCGAGGGGCACAAATAATCATTAAATAATGAAATCTTCTCGGCTGCAATGACTACATATTCTGAGATCTGCATACGAATCATGTGCGCTTATGTTTTTCTGATCGATTGCTCCACACCGTCATCGGCTTTGAGCAAGATTTGTTGTCTAATTGCTTGACAGCAACCATGACCATCGAATGTTGCCCAATCTGTGGAACAGTTTCCTGGCTATATCGCCGTCAAGTTCAATTGTCCGTGGCGTGAAGCTTGTTCTCTAATTCGTCGGTGTCATCGGCTTCTTGCTGCGCTCATTGATTTTGTCCTCCGACTGCCTTTTGCACGCTTCTTTCAGATTAAAGCTAATCTTCACCCGGTGATTCCATTCAATTAGGGGCCACCTCGGCGTCATCAAGCCGTTCGTAGTCGTTGTCTGCTTGTAGACGGTTCTAAAAAGAGGGGAAAATCCTTTAAATCTTCTATTTATCAATTTAAATTGAAAAGCCTAGGAAATAAAATAAAACTTTTGACGTATAGAAAAATAGAATAATTTATTTTTTCGATCAAGACGTCATTCGAAATTTGTTTTAACGATGAAAAAATCGTTGATCGATGTAGGCCGGCAGGCAATGCGAGGTTATAAAAGGGCGGCAGCTCGTCTGAAATCATTTTGCGATTGGGGCTTGTAAAGTGTAGTTGTGAAAGTGAGTGTGTGTATTAGTGCGAGTGAAATAGTGAATTATTATTAAAAAAATATTTTACTGACTCGCAGTGGCTCACAACCGTTCACCGGTCTGAATACACAAATAGACAAAATTTTCACAATTCACGTAAGTGAATAATACATACATACGTACATACAATACACATTTATAAATTGTCTTACAGTATGGGTTGCTTGCCACTAAAGGCAGCTTCAAGGCGCTCTACTTCCCAAAGAGATAGAGAAACCTCATTAATGGCTACTATAGCCTTGTCAAAAACAGGCTATAGGCTTGGTCGAAAAATCGGGAAGGGGTCTTTTTCGAAAGTTCTAGAGGCCACATATATCAACGGCCATGACAAATGCATGATTTTGGCCTGTAAGATAGTCAACTGGGAAAAAGCTCCGATGTATTCTCTAAGATTTATTCGCCGCGGACTGGACATTCTCACTAAAATAGAACATCCTCATATCGTTGGCATACATAGTATCCTAGAGCGAGAACCGAACATTTATATTTTCATGGACTATGCAGAAAATGGGGACTTGAGTAAATACATAAAATTTAACGGTCCAGTCAATGAAAATAAGTCGCGGAAATGGTTCTCGCAAATGGTAGGAGCCGTTCAGTATCTCCATGCTATAAACATTGCCCATCGTGATTTGAATTGCAGTAATATTTTACTAGATAAGGAGATGAACGTGAAGTTGGCCGATTTTTCCCTGGCACGCTACTGTTGTGGGAAGAATGACTTGTCGCAAACCTACTGCGGAACACGGGCTTATACGGCACCCGAAATATTGACCGGGACACCGTATGATCCCAAATTGGCCGACTCGTGGTCAATGGGGGTGATTTTGTTTCGGATGTTGAACGAAACAATGCCTTTTAAATATAGTACCAATGTGTCGCCGCTGATAGCGGCTCAGAACATTAAGAAGTTTAAATTCCATCGCAAATTGGAAGGCCGTATCTCGGATGATGCCAAGAAAGTGGTCAGTTGTTTGCTGGAACCCGAGACGAAATTGCGATGGCCATTGGATCGGGTTGCAAAAAGTCGGTGGCTCTGTGGATATCATCCAACCGAAAGTGCCAATAACCACTATCTGTCGGAGCAGTCAACTTCCTACATTTCGGTGGCCTCCTCTATGGAGACATGTCGGGGATCGGTGCAACATACAAGTCAGCTTCTGACAACATTGGCGGTTCCAAAAAATCCGATAAATAAACTGTTCGGCCTCATTTGCTGCGGGTCGAGAAGATCTAAAAAAATTACAGCACCGAGAGTCATTTTTAAAGGGCTTTCTGCCGCCGAACCGGTAACTTTTTCCGAACCGTCGAAATCACGGATGCAACGTAGAAACCGCAAGCTTGGGCTTAAGGTCCGTCGGCGTCTAAGAAGTCAACGTTGTCCAAAAAACCGAAAGCTTCGATTGAAGGTTCATAGACGTCGAAGAAAAAATTATAATAATGCAATGCGTATAGAAAAATGAAGGGGTGACAATAGCGTTGAAGTGTGGCGAAAAAAATTCGTCGCGATAACTAGATTCATTGAAAAATGAAAATTCCGAGTTGTGATTCTTGCAAATTTTGTATTGATATGTAGTATTAATTTTAAGTTGTCTATTTTAATCATGTAAATCCAATGTAAAGATTGATGTACATAATTATGGCAACATAGCCTCTTCGCCAGTTCATTAGCTAAGCCATTGGCCTAGCTATTGCACGGGCGAAGAGGCTATGTTGCCCAAGGTTATTCCAGGTACGGTTGGTGCAGTTTAATTTCGCGTCCTTTTCTCTCGCGTAGAGTCCAGGTTATCAACACACAATCTCACACCAAAAAAGGGACGGGGCGCGGACGACAAACCGCAATCAAAACAAATCCAAATCGTATTTCTCGATTAATAAGTTGAAACGATTACAATCGTTTTCGTATACGATTAATCGTATTTTTCTTGTTTTCATAGCTAAAACGTTTGGTTCGATGGGCACAAATAATCATTAAATAATGAAATCTTCTCGGCTGCAATGACTACATATTCTGAGATCTGCATACGAATCATGTGCGCTTATGTTTTTCTGATCGATTGCTCCACACCGTCATCGGCTTTGAGCAAGATTTGTTATCTAATTGCTTGGCAGCAACCATGACCATCGAATGTTGCCCAATCTGTGGAACAGTTTCCTGGCTATATCGCCGTCAAGTTCAATTGTCCGTGGCGTGAAGCTTGTTCTCTAATTCGTCGGTGTCATCGGCTTCTTGCTGCGCTCATTGATTTTGTCCTCCGACTGCCTTTTGCACGCTTCTTTCAGATTAAAGGTAATCTTCACCCGGTGATTCCATTCAATTAGGGGCCGCCTCGGCGTCATCAAGCCGTTCGTAGTCGTTGTCTGCTTGTAGACGGTTCTAAAAAGAGGGGAAAATCCTTTAAATCTTCTATTTATCAATTTAAATTGAAAAGCCTAGGAAATAAAATAAAACTTTTGACGTATAGAAAAATAGAATAATTTATTTTTTCGATCAAGACGTCATTCGAAATTTGTTTTAACGATGAAAAAATCGTTGATCGATGTAGGCCGGCAGGCAATGCGAGGTTATAAAAGGGCGGCAGCTCGTCTGAAATCATTTTGCGATTGGGGCTTGTAAAGTGTAGTTGTGAAAGTGAGTGTGTGTATTAGTGCGAGTGAAATAGTGAATTATTATTAAAAAAATATTTTACTGACTCGCAGTGGCTCACAACCGTTCACCGGTCTGAATACACAAATAGAAAAATTTTTCACAATTCACGTAAGTGAATAATACATACATACGTACATACAATACACATTTATAAATTGTCTTACAGTATGGGTTGCTTGCCACTAAAGGCAGCTTCAAGGCGCTCTACTTCCCAAAGAGATAGAGAAACCTCATTAATGGCTACTATAGCCTTGTCAAAAACAGGCTATAGGCTTGGTCGAAAAATCGGGAAGGGGTCTTTTTCGAAAGTTCTAGAGGCCACATATATCAACGGCCATGACAAATGCATGATTTTGGCCTGTAAGATAGTCAACTGGGAAAAAGCTCCGATGTATTCTCTAAGATTTATTCGCCGCGGACTGGACATTCTCACTAAAATAGAACATCCTCATATCGTTGGCATACATAGTATCCTAGAGCGAGAACCGAACATTTATATTTTCATGGACTATGCAGAAAATGGGGACTTGAGTAAATACATAAAATTTAACGGTCCAGTCAATGAAAATAAGTCGCGGAAATGGTTCTCGCAAATGGTAGGAGCCGTTCAGTATCTCCATGCTATAAACATTGCCCATCGTGATTTGAATTGCAGTAATATTTTACTAGATAAGGAGATGAACGTGAAGTTGGCCGATTTTTCCCTGGCACGCTACTGTTGTGGGAAGAATGACTTGTCGCAAACCTACTGCGGAACACGGGCTTATACGGCACCCGAAATATTGACCGGGACACCGTATGATCCCAAATTGGCCGACTCGTGGTCAATGGGGGTGATTTTGTTTCGGATGTTGAACGAAACAATGCCTTTTAAATATAGTACCAATGTGTCGCCGCTGATAGCGGCTCAGAACATTAAGAAGTTTAAATTCCATCGCAAATTGGAAGGCCGTATCTCGGATGATGCCAAGAAAGTGGTCAGTTGTTTGCTGGAACCCGAGACGAAATTGCGATGGCCATTGGATCGGGTTGCAAAAAGTCGGTGGCTCTGTGGATATCATCCAACCGAAAGTGCCAATAACCACTATCTGTCGGAGCAGTCAACTTCCTACATTTCGGTGGCCTCCTCTATGGAGACATGTCGGGGATCGGTGCAACATACAAGTCAGCTTCTGACAACATTGGCGGTTCCAAAAAATCCGATAAATAAACTGTTCGGCCTCATTTGCTGCGGGTCGAGAAGATCTAAAAAAATTACAGCACCGAGAGTCATTTTTAAAGGGCTTTCTGCCGCCGAACCGGTAACTTTTTCCGAACCGTCGAAATCACGGATGCAACGTAGAAACCGCAAGCTTGGGCTTAAGGTCCGTCGGCGTCTAAGAAGTCAACGTTGTCCAAAAAACCGAAAGCTTCGATTGAAGGTTCATAGACGTCGAAGAAAAAATTATAATAATGCAATGCGTATAGAAAAATGAAGGGGTGACAATAGCGTTGAAGTGTGGCGAAAAAAATTCGTCGCGATAACTAGATTCATTGAAAAATGAAAATTCCGAGTTGTGATTCTTGCAAATTTTGTATTGATATGTAGTATTAATTTTAAGTTGTCTATTTTAATCATGTAAATCCAATGTAAAGATTGATGTACATAATTATGGCAACATAGCCTCTTCGCCAGTTCATTAGCTAAGCCATTGGCCTAGCTATTGCACGGGCGAAGAGGCTATGTTGCCCAAGGTTATTCCAGGTACGGTTGGTGCAGTTTAATTTCGCGTCCTTTTCTCTCGCGTAGAGTCCAGGTTATCAACACACAATCTCACACCAAAAAAGGGACGGGGCGCGGACGACAAACCGCAATCAAAACAAATCCAAATCGTATTTCTCGATTAATAAGTTGAAACGATTACAATCGTTTTCGTATACGATTAATCGTATTTTTCTTGTTTTCATAGCTAAAACGTTTGGTTCGATGGGCACAAATAATCATTAAATAATGAAATCTTCTCGGCTGCAATGACTACATATTCTGAGATCTGCATACGAATCATGTGCGCTTATGTTTTTCTGATCGATTGCTCCACACCGTCATCGGCTTTGAGCAAGATTTGTTATCTAATTGCTTGGCAGCAACCATGACCATCGAATGTTGCCCAATCTGTGGAACAGTTTCCTGGCTATATCGCCGTCAAGTTCAATTGTCCGTGGCGTGAAGCTTGTTCTCTAATTCGTCGGTGTCATCGGCTTCTTGCTGCGCTCATTGATTTTGTCCTCCGACTGCCTTTTGCACGCTTCTTTCAGATTAAAGGTAATCTTCACCCGGTGATTCCATTCAATTAGGGGCCGCCTCGGCGTCATCAAGCCGTTCGTAGTCGTTGTCTGCTTGTAGACGGTTCTAAAAAGAGGGGAAAATCCTTTAAATCTTCTATTTATCAATTTAAATTGAAAAGCCTAGGAAATAAAATAAAACTTTTGACGTATAGAAAAATAGAATAATTTATTTTTTCGATCAAGACGTCATTCGAAATTTGTTTTAACGATGAAAAAATCGTTGATCGATGTAGGCCGGCAGGCAATGCGAGGTTATAAAAGGGCGGCAGCTCGTCTGAAATCATTTTGCGATTGGGGCTTGTAAAGTGTAGTTGTGAAAGTGAGTGTGTGTATTAGTGCGAGTGAAATAGTGAATTATTATTAAAAAAATATTTTACTGACTCGCAGTGGCTCACAACCGTTCACCGGTCTGAATACACAAATAGAAAAAATTTTCACAATTCACGTAAGTGAATAATACATACATACGTACATACAATACACATTTATAAATTGTCTTACAGTATGGGTTGCTTGCCACTAAAGGCAGCTTCAAGGCGCTCTACTTCCCAAAGAGATAGAGAAACCTCATTAATGGCTACTATAGCCTTGTCAAAAACAGGCTATAGGCTTGGTCGAAAAATCGGGAAGGGGTCTTTTTCGAAAGTTCTAGAGGCCACATATATCAACGGCCATGACAAATGCATGATTTTGGCCTGTAAGATAGTCAACTGGGAAAAAGCTCCGATGTATTCTCTAAGATTTATTCGCCGCGGACTGGACATTCTCACTAAAATAGAACATCCTCATATCGTTGGCATACATAGTATCCTAGAGCGAGAACCGAACATTTATATTTTCATGGACTATGCAGAAAATGGGGACTTGAGTAAATACATAAAATTGAACGGTCCAGTCAATGAAAATAAGTCGCGGAAATGGTTCTCGCAAATGGTGGGAGCCGTTCAGTATCTCCATTCTATAAACATTGCCCATCGTGATTTGAATTGCAGCAATATTTTACTAGATAAGGAGATGAACGTGAAGTTGGCCGATTTTTCCCTGGCACGCTACTGTTGTGGGAAGAATGACTTGTCGCAAACCTACTGCGGAACACGGGCTTATACGGCACCCGAAATATTGACCGGGACACCGTATGATCCCAAATTGGCCGACTCGTGGTCAATGGGGGTGATTTTGTTTCGGATGTTGAACGAAACAATGCCTTTTAAATATAGTACCAATGTGTCGCCGCTGATAGCGGCTCAGAACAGTAAGAAGTTTAAATTCCATCGCAAATTGGAAGGCCGTATCTCGGATGATGCCAAGAAAGTGGTCAGTTGTTTGCTGGAATCCGAGACGAAATTGCGATGGCCATTGGATCGGGTTGCAAAAAGTCGGTGGCTCTGTGGATATCATCCAACCGAAAGTGCCAATAACCACTATCTGTCGGAGCAGTCAACTTCCTACATTTCGGTGGCCTCCTCTATGGAGACATGTCGGGGATCGGTGCAACATACAAGTCAGCTTCTGACAACATTGGCGGTTCCAAAAAATCCGATAAATAAACTGTTCGGCCTCATTTGCTGCGGGTCGAGAAGATCTAAAAAAATTACAGCACCGAGAGTCATTTTTAAAGGGCTTTCTGCCGCCGAACCGGTAACTTTTTCCGAACCGTCGAAATCACGGATGCAACGTAGAAACCGCAAGCTTGGGCTTAAGGTCCGTCGGCGTCTAAGAAGTCAACGTTGTCCAAAAAACCGAAAGCTTCGATTGAAGGTTCATAGACGTCGAAGAAAAAATTATAATAATGCAATGCGTATAGAAAAATGAAGGGGTGACAATAGCGTTGAAGTGTGGCGAAAAAAATTCGTCGCGATAACTAGATTCATTGAAAAATGAAAATTCCGAGTTGTGATTCTTGCAAATTTTGTATTGATATGTAGTATTAATTTTAAGTTGTCTATTTTAATCATGTAAATCCAATGTAAAGATTGATGTACATAATTATGGCAACATAGCCTCTTCGCCAGTTCATTAGCTAAGCCATTGGCCTAGCTATTGCACGGGCGAAGAGGCTATGTTGCCCAAGGTTATTCCAGGTACGGTTGGTGCAGTTTAATTTCGCGTCCTTTTCTCTCGCGTAGAGTCCAGGTTATCAACACACAATCTCACACCAAAAAAGGGACGGGGCGCGGACGACAAACCGCAATCAAAACAAATCCAAATCGTATTTCTCGATTAATAAGTTGAAACGATTACAATCGTTTTCGTATACGATTAATCGTATTTTTCTTGTTTTCATAGCTAAAACGTTTGGCTCGAGGGGCACAAATAATCATTAAATAATGAAATCTTCTCGGCTGCAATGACTACATATTCTGAGATCTGCATACGAATCATGTGCGCTTATGTTTTTCTGATCGATTGCTCCACACCGTCATCGGCTTTGAGCAAGATTTGTTGTCTAATTGCTTGACAGCAACCATGACCATCGAATGTTGCCCAATCTGTGGAACAGTTTCCTGGCTATATCGCCGTCAAGTTCAATTGTCCGTGGCGTGAAGCTTGTTCTCTAATTCGTCGGTGTCATCGGCTTCTTGCTGCGCTCATTGATTTTGTCCTCCGACTGCCTTTTGCACGCTTCTTTCAGATTAAAGCTAATCTTCACCCGGTGATTCCATTCAATTAGGGGCCACCTCGGCGTCATCAAGCCGTTCGTAGTCGTTGTCTGCTTGTAGACGGTTCTAAAAAGAGGGGAAAATCCTTTAAATCTTCTATTTATCAATTTAAATTGAAAAGCCTAGGAAATAAAATAAAACTTTTGACGTATAGAAAAATAGAATAATTTATTTTTTCGATCAAGACGTCATTCGAAATTTGTTTTAACGATGAAAAAATCGTTGATCGATGTAGGCCGGCAGGCAATGCGAGGTTATAAAAGGGCGGCAGCTCGTCTGAAATCATTTTGCGATTGGGGCTTGTAAAGTGTAGTTGTGAAAGTGAGTGTGTGTATTAGTGCGAGTGAAATAGTAAATTATTATTAAAAAAATATTTTACTGACTCGCAGTGGCTCACAACCGTTCACCGGTCTGAATACACAAATAGAAAAATTTTTCACAATTCACGTAAGTGAATAATACATACATACGTACATACAATACACATTTATAAATTGTCTTACAGTATGGGTTGCTTGCCACTAAAGGCAGCTTCAAGGCGCTCTACTTCCCAAAGAGATAGAGAAACCTCATTAATGGCTACTATAGCCTTGTCAAAAACAGGCTATAGGCTTGGTCGAAAAATCGGGAAGGGGTCTTTTTCGAAAGTTCTAGAGGCCACATATATCAACGGCCATGACAAATGCATGATTTTGGCCTGTAAGATAGTCAACTGGGAAAAAGCTCCGATGTATTCTCTAAGATTTATTCGCCGCGGACTGGACATTCTCACTAAAATAGAACATCCTCATATCGTTGGCATACATAGTATCCTAGAGCGAGAACCGAACATTTATATTTTCATGGACTATGCAGAAAATGGGGACTTGAGTAAATACATAAAATTGAACGGTCCAGTCAATGAAAATAAGTCGCGGAAATGGTTCTCGCAAATGGTAGGAGCCGTTCAGTATCTCCATGCTATAAACATTGCCCATCGTGATTTGAATTGCAGTAATATTTTACTAGATAAGGAGATGAACGTGAAGTTGGCCGATTTTTCCCTGGCACGCTACTGTTGTGGGAAGAATGACTTGTCGCAAACCTACTGCGGAACACGGGCTTATACGGCACCCGAAATATTGACCGGGACACCGTATGATCCCAAATTGGCCGACTCGTGGTCAATGGGGGTGATTTTGTTTCGGATGTTGAACGAAACAATGCCTTTTAAATGTAGTACCAATGTGTCGCCGCTGATAGCGGCTCAGAACATTAAGAAGTTTAAATTCCATCGCAAATTGGAAGGCCGTATCTCGGATGATGCCAAGAAAGTGGTCAGTTGTTTGCTGGAACCCGAGACGAAATTGCGATGGCCATTGGATCGGGTTGCAAAAAGTCGGTGGCTCTGTGGATATCATCCAACCGAAAGTGCCAATAACCACTATCTGTCGGAGCAGTCAACTTCCTACATTTCGGTGGCCTCCTCTATGGAGACATGTCGGGGATCGGTGCAACATACAAGTCAGCTTCTGACAACATTGGCGGTTCCAAAAAATCCGATAAATAAACTGTTCGGCCTCATTTGCTGCGGGTCGAGAAGATCTAAAAAAATTACAGCACCGAGAGTCATTTTTAAAGGGCTTTCTGCCGCCGAACCGGTAACTTTTTCCGAACCGTCGAAATCACGGATGCAACGTAGAAACCGCAAGCTTGGGCTTAAGGTCCGTCGGCGTCTAAGAAGTCAACGTTGTCCAAAAAACCGAAAGCTTCGATTGAAGGTTCATAGACGTCGAAGAAAAAATTATAATAATGCAATGCGTATAGAAAAATGAAGGGGTGACAATAGCGTTGAAGTGTGGCGAAAAAAATTCGTCGCGATAACTAGATTCATTGAAAAATGAAAATTCCGAGTTGTGATTCTTGCAAATTTTGTATTGATATGTAGTATTAATTTTAAGTTGTCTATTTTAATCATGTAAATCCAATGTAAAGATTGATGTACATAATTATGGCAACATAGCCTCTTCGCCAGTTCATTAGCTAAGCCATTGGCCTAGCTATTGCACGGGCGAAGAGGCTATGTTGCCCAAGGTTATTCCAGGTACGGTTGGTGCAGTTTAATTTCGCGTCCTTTTCTCTCGCGTAGAGTCCAGGTTATCAACACACAATCTCACACCAAAAAAGGGACGGGGCGCGGACGACAAACCGCAATCAAAACAAATCCAAATCGTATTTCTCGATTAATAAGTTGAAACGATTACAATCGTTTTCGTATACGATTAATCGTATTTTTCTTGTTTTCATAGCTAAAACGTTTGGTTCGATGGGCACAAATAATCATTAAATAATGAAATCTTCTCGGCTGCAATGACTACATATTCTGAGATCTGCATACGAATCATGTGCGCTTATGTTTTTCTGATCGATTGCTCCACACCGTCATCGGCTTTGAGCAAGATTTGTTATCTAATTGCTTGGCAGCAACCATGACCATCGAATGTTGCCCAATCTGTGGAACAGTTTCCTGGCTATATCGCCGTCAAGTTCAATTGTCCGTGGCGTGAAGCTTGTTCTCTAATTCGTCGGTGTCATCGGCTTCTTGCTGCGCTCATTGATTTTGTCCTCCGACTGCCTTTTGCACGCTTCTTTCAGATTAAAGGTAATCTTCACCCGGTGATTCCATTCAATTAGGGGCCGCCTCGGCGTCATCAAGCCGTTCGTAGTCGTTGTCTGCTTGTAGACGGTTCTAAAAAGAGGGGAAAATCCTTTAAATCTTCTATTTATCAATTTAAATTGAAAAGCCTAGGAAATAAAATAAAACTTTTGACGTATAGAAAAATAGAATAATTTATTTTTTCGATCAAGACGTCATTCGAAATTTGTTTTAACGATGAAAAAATCGTTGATCGATGTAGGCCGGCAGGCAATGCGAGGTTATAAAAGGGCGGCAGCTCGTCTGAAATCATTTGCGATTGGGGCTTGTAAAGTGTAGTTGTGAAAGTGAGTGTGTGTATTAGTGCGAGTGAAATAGTGAATTATTATTAAAAAAATATTTTACTGACTCGCAGTGGCTCACAACCGTTCACCGGTCTGAATACACAAATAGAAAAATTTTTCACAATTCACGTAAGTGAATAATACATACATACGTACATACAATACACATTTATAAATTGTCTTACAGTATGGGTTGCTTGCCACTAAAGGCAGCTTCAAGGCGCTCTACTTCCCAAAGAGATAGAGAAACCTCATTAATGGCTACTATAGCCTTGTCAAAAACAGGCTATAGGCTTGGTCGAAAAATCGGGAAGGGGTCTTTTTCGAAAGTTCTAGAGGCCACATATATCAACGGCCATGACAAATGCATGATTTTGGCCTGTAAGATAGTCAACTGGGAAAAAGCTCCGATGTATTCTCTAAGATTTATTCGCCGCGGACTGGACATTCTCACTAAAATAGAACATCCTCATATCGTTGGCATACATAGTATCCTAGAGCGAGAACCGAACATTTATATTTTCATGGACTATGCAGAAAATGGGGACTTGAGTAAATACATAAAATTTAACGGTCCAGTCAATGAAAATAAGTCGCGGAAATGGTTCTCGCAAATGGTGGGAGCCGTTCAGTATCTCCATGCTATAAACATTGCCCATCGTGATTTGAATTGCAGTAATATTTTACTAGATAAGGAGATGAACGTGAAGTTGGCCGATTTTTCCCTGGCACGCTACTGTTGTGGGAAGAATGACTTGTCGCAAACCTACTGCGGAACACGGGCTTATACGGCACCCGAAATATTGACCGGGACACCGTATGATCCCAAATTGGCCGACTCGTGGTCAATGGGGGTGATTTTGTTTCGGATGTTGAACGAAACAATGCCTTTTAAATATAGTACCAATGTGTCGCCGCTGATAGCGGCTCAGAACATTAAGAAGTTTAAATTCCATCGCAAATTGGAAGGCCGTATCTCGGATGATGCCAAGAAAGTGGTCAGTTGTTTGCTGGAACCCGAGACAAAATTGCGATGGCCATTGGATCGGGTTGCAAAAAGTCGGTGGCTCTGTGGATATCATCCAACCGAAAGTGCCAATAACCACTATCTGTCGGAGCAGTCAACTTCCTACATTTCGGTGGCCTCCTCTATGGAGACATGTCGGGGATCGGTGCAACATACAAGTCAGCTTCTGACAACATTGGCGGTTCCAAAAAATCCGATAAATAAACTGTTCGGCCTCATTTGCTGCGGGTCGAGAAGATCTAAAAAAATTACAACACCGAGAGTCATTTTTAAAGGGCTTCCTGCCGCCGAACCGGTAACTTTTTCCGAACCGTCGAAATCACGGATGCAACGTAGAAACCGCAAGCTTGGGCTTAAGGTCCGTCGGCGTCTAAGAAGTCAACGTTGTCCAAAAAACCGAAAGCTTCGATTGAAGGTTCATAGACGTCGAAGAAAAAATTATAATAATGCAATGCGTATAGAAAAATGAAGGGGTGACAATAGCGTTGAAGTGTGGCGAAAAAAATTCGTCGCGATAACTAGATTCATTGAAAAATGAAAATTCCGAGTTGTGATTCTTGCAAATTTTGTATTGATATGTAGTATTAATTTTAAGTTGTCTATTTTAATCATGTAAATCCAATGTAAAGATTGATGTACATAATTATGGCAACATAGCCTCTTCGCCAGTTCATTAGCTAAGCCATTGGCCTAGCTATTGCACGGGCGAAGAGGCTATGTTGCCCAAGGTTATTCCAGGTACGGTTGGTGCAGTTTAATTTCGCGTCCTTTTCTCTCGCGTAGAGTCCAGGTTATCAACACACAATCTCACACCAAAAAAGGGACGGGGCGCGGACGACAAACCGCAATCAAAACAAATCCAAATCGTATTTCTCGATTAATAAGTTGAAACGATTACAATCGTTTTCGTATACGATTAATCGTATTTTTCTTGTTTTCATAGCTAAAACGTTTGGCTCGAGGGGCACAAATAATCATTAAATAATGAAATCTTCTCGGCTGCAATGACTACATATTCTGAGATCTGCATACGAATCATGTGCGCTTATGTTTTTCTGATCGATTGCTCCACACCGTCATCGGCTTTGAGCAAGATTTGTTGTCTAATTGCTTGACAGCAACCATGACCATCGAATGTTGCCCAATCTGTGGAACAGTTTCCTGGCTATATCGCCGTCAAGTTCAATTGTCCGTGGCGTGAAGCTTGTTCTCTAATTCGTCGGTGTCATCGGCTTCTTGCTGCGCTCATTGATTTTGTCCTCCGACTGCCTTTTGCACGCTTCTTTCAGATTAAAGCTAATCTTCACCCGGTGATTCCATTCAATTAGGGGCCGCCTCGGCGTCATCAAGCCGTTCGTAGTCGTTGTCTGCTTGTAGACGGTTCTAAAAAGAGGGGAAAATCCTTTAAATCTTCCATTTATCAATTTAAATTGAAAAGCCTAGGAAATAAAATAAAACTTTTGACGTATAGAAAAATAGAATAATTTATTTTTTCGATCAAGACGTCATTCGAAATTTGTTTTAACGATGAAAAAATCGTTGATCGATGTAGGCCGGCAGGCAATGCGAGGTTATAAAAGGGCGGCAGCTCGTCTGAAATCATTTTGCGATTGGGGCTTGTAAAGTGTAGTTGTGAAAGTGAGTGTGTGTATTAGTGCGAGTGAAATAGTAAATTATTATTAAAAAAATATTTTACTGACTCGCAGTGGCTCACAACCGTTCACCGGTCTGAATACACAAATAGAAAAATTTTTCACAATTCACGTAAGTGAATAATACATACATACGTACATACAATACACATTTATAAATTGTCTTACAGTATGGGTTGCTTGCCACTAAAGGCAGCTTCAAGGCGCTCTACTTCCCAAAGAGATAGAGAAACCTCATTAATGGCTACTATAGCCTTGTCAAAAACAGGCTATAGGCTTGGTCGAAAAATCGGGAAGGGGTCTTTTTCGAAAGTTCTAGAGGCCACATATATCAACGGCCATGACAAATGCATGATTTTGGCCTGTAAGATAGTCAACTGGGAAAAAGCTCCGATGTATTCACTAAGATTTATTCGCCGCGGACTGGACATTCTCACTAAAATAGAACATCCTCATATCGTTGGCATACATAGTATCCTAGAGCGAGAACCGAACATTTATATTTTCATGGACTATGCAGAAAATGGGGACTTGAGTAAATACATAAAATTGAACGGTCCAGTCAATGAAAATAAGTCGCGGAAATGGTTCTCGCAAATGGTGGGAGCCGTTCAGTATCTCCATGCTATAAACATTGCCCATCGTGATTTGAATTGCAGTAATATTTTACTAGATAAGGAGATGAACGTGAAGTTGGCCGATTTTTCCCTGGCACGCTACTGTTGTGGGGTCGCAAACCTACTGCGGAACACGGGCTTATACGGCACCCGAAATATTGACCGGGACACCGTATGATCCCAAATTGGCCGACTCGTGGTCAATGGGGGTGATTTTGTTTCGGATGTTGAACGAAACAATGCCTTTTAAATATAGTACCAATGTGTCGCCGCTGATAGCGGCTCAGAACATTAAGAAGTTTAAATTCCATCGCAAATTGGAAGGCCGTATCTCGGATGATGCCAAGAAAGTGGTCAGTTGTTTGCTGGAACCCGAGACGAAATTGCGATGGCCATTGGATCGGGTTGCAAAAAGTCGGTGGCTCTGTGGATATCATCCAACCGAAAGTGCCAATAACCACTATCTGTCGGAGCAGTCAACTTCCTACATTTCGGTGGCCTCCTCTATGGAGACATGTCGGGGATCGGTGCAACATACAAGTCAGCTTCTGACAACATTGGCGGTTCCAAAAAATCCGATAAATAAACTGTTCGGCCTCATTTGCTGCGGGTCGAGAAGATCTAAAAAAATTACAGCACCGAGAGTCATTTTTAAAGGGCTTTCTGCCGCCGAACCGGTAACTTTTTCCGAACCGTCGAAATCACGGATGCAACGTAGAAACCGCAAGCTTGGGCTTAAGGTCCGTCGGCGTCTAAGGAGTCAACGTTGTCCAAAAAACCGAAAGCTTCGATTGAAGGTTCATAGACGTCGAAGAAAAAATTATAATAATGCAATGCGTATAGAAAAATGAAGGGGTGACAATAGCGTTGAAGTGTGGCGAAAAAAATTCGTCGCGATAACTAGATTCATTGAAAAATGAAAATTCCGAGTTGTGATTCTTGCAAATTTTGTATTGATATGTAGTATTAATTTTAAGTTGTCTATTTTAATCATGTAAATCCAATGTAAAGATTGATGTACATAATTATGGCAACATAGCCTCTTCGCCAGTTCATTAGCTAAGCCATTGGCCTAGCTATTGCACGGGCGAAGAGGCTATGTTGCCCAAGGTTATTCCAGGTACGGTTGGTGCAGTTTAATTTCGCGTCCTTTTCTCTCGCGTAGAGTCCAGGTTATCAACACACAATCTCACACCAAAAATGGGACGGGGCGCGGACGACAAACCGCAATCAAAACAAATCCAAATCGTATTTCTCGATTAATAAGTTGAAACGATTACAATCGTTTTCGTATACGATTAATCGTATTTTTCTTGTTTTCATAGCTAAAACGTTTGGCTCGAGGGGCACAAATAATCATTAAATAATGAAATCTTCTCGGCTGCAATGACTACATATTCTGAGATCTGCATACGAATCATGTGCGCTTATGTTTTTCTGATCGATTGCTCCACACCGTCATCGGCTTTGAGCAAGATTTGTTGTCTAATTGCTTGACAGCAACCATGACCATCGAATGTTGCCCAATCTGTGGAACAGTTTCCTGGCTATATCGCCGTCAAGTTCAATTGTCCGTGGCGTGAAGCTTGTTCTCTAATTCGTCGGTGTCATCGGCTTCTTGCTGCGCTCATTGATTTTGTCCTCCGACTGCCTTTTGCACGCTTCTTTCAGATTAAAGCTAATCTTCACCCGGTGATTCCATTCAATTAGGGGCCGCCTCGGCGTCATCAAGCCGTTCGTAGTCGTTGTCTGCTTGTAGACGGTTCTAAAAAGAGGGGAAAATCCTTTAAATCTTCTATTTATCAATTTAAATTGAAAAGCCTAGGAAATAAAATAAAACTTTTGACGTATAGAAAAATAGAATAATTAATTTTTTCGATCAAGACGTCATTCGAAATTTGTTTTAACGATGAAAAAATCGTTGATCGATGTAGGCCGGCAGGCAATGCGAGGTTATAAAAGGGCGGCAGCTCGTCTGAAATCATTTTGCGATTGGGGCTTGTAAAGTGTAGTTGTGAAAGTGAGTGTGTGTATTAGTGCGAGTGAAATAGTGAATTATTATTAAAAAAATATTTTGCTGACTCGCAGTGGCTCACAACCGTTCACCGGTCTGAATACACAAATAGAAAAAATTTTCACAATTCACGTAAGTGAATAATACATACATACGTACATACAATACACATTTATAAATTGTCTTACAGTATGGGTTGCTTGCCACTAAAGGCAGCTTCAAGGCGCTCTACTTCCCAAAGAGATAGAGAAACCTCATTAATGGCTACTATAGCCTTGTCAAAAACAGGCTATAGGCTTGGTCGAAAAATCGGGAAGGGGTCTTTTTCGAAAGTTCTAGAGGCCACATATATCAACGGCCATGACAAATGCATGATTTTGGCCTGTAAGATAGTCAACTGGGAAAAAGCTCCGATGTATTCACTAAGATTTATTCGCCGCGGACTGGACATTCTCACTAAAATAGAACATCCTCATATCGTTGGCATACATAGTATCCTAGAGCGAGAACCGAACATTTATATTTTCATGGACTATGCAGAAAATGGGGACTTGAGTAAATACATAAAATTTAACGGTCCAGTCAATGAAAATAAGTCGCGGAAATGGTTCTCGCAAATGGTGGGAGCCGTTCAGTATCTCCATGCTATAAACATTGCCCATCGTGATTTGAATTGCAGTAATATTTTACTAGATAAGGAGATGAACGTGAAGTTGGCCGATTTTTCCCTGGCACGCTACTGTTGTGGGGTCGCAAACCTACTGCGGAACACGGGCTTATACGGCACCCGAAATATTGACCGGGACACCGTATGATCCCAAATTGGCCGACTCGTGGTCAATGGGGGTGATTTTGTTTCGGATGTTGAACGAAACAATGCCTTTTAAATATAGTACCAATGTGTCGCCGCTGATAGCGGCTCAGAACATTAAGAAGTTTAAATTCCATCGCAAATTGGAAGGCCGTATCTCGGATGATGCCAAGAAAGTGGTCAGTTGTTTGCTGGAACCCGAGACGAAATTGCGATGGCCATTGGATCGGGTTGCAAAAAGTCGGTGGCTCTGTGGATATCATCCAACCGAAAGTGCCAATAACCACTATCTGTCGGAGCAGTCAACTTCCTACATTTCGGTGGCCTCCTCTATGGAGACATGTCGGGGATCGGTGCAACATACAAGTCAGCTTCTGACAACATTGGCGGTTCCAAAAAATCCGATAAATAAACTGTTCGGCCTCATTTGCTGCGGGTCGAGAAGATCTAAAAAAATTACAACACCGAGAGTCATTTTTAAAGGGCTTCCTGCCGCCGAACCGGTAACTTTTTCCGAACCGTCGAAATCACGGATGCAACGTAGAAACCGCAAGCTTGGGCTTAAGGTCCGTCGGCGTCTAAGAAGTCAACGTTGTCCAAAAAACCGAAAGCTTCGATTGAAGGTTCATAGACGTCGAAGAAAAAATTATAATAATGCAATGCGTATAGAAAAATGAAGGGGTGACAATAGCGTTGAAGTGTGGCGAAAAAAATTCGTCGCGATAACTAGATTCATTGAAAAATGAAAATTCCGAGTTGTGATTCTTGCAAATTTTGTATTGATATGTAGTATTAATTTTAAGTTGTCTATTTTAATCATGTAAATCCAATGTAAAGATTGATGTACATAATTATGGCAACATAGCCTCTTCGCCAGTTCATTAGCTAAGCCATTGGCCTAGCTATTGCACGGGCGAAGAGGCTATGTTGCCCAAGGTTATTCCAGGTACGGTTGGTGCAGTTTAATTTCGCGTCCTTTTCTCTCGCGTAGAGTCCAGGTTATCAACACACAATCTCACACCAAAAAAGGGACGGGGCGCGGACGACAAACCGCAATCAAAACAAATCCAAATCGTATTTCTCGATTAATAAGTTGAAACGATTACAATCGTTTTCGTATACGATTAATCGTATTTTTCTTGTTTTCATAGCTAAAACGTTTGGCTCGAGGGGCACAAATAATCATTAAATAATGAAATCTTCTCGGCTGCAATGACTACATATTCTGAGATCTGCATACGAATCATGTGCGCTTATGTTTTTCTGATCGATTGCTCCACACCGTCATCGGCTTTGAGCAAGATTTGTTGTCTAATTGCTTGACAGCAACCATGACCATCGAATGTTGCCCAATCTGTGGAACAGTTTCCTGGCTATATCGCCGTCAAGTTCAATTGTCCGTGGCGTGAAGCTTGTTCTCTAATTCGTCGGTGTCATCGGCTTCTTGCTGCGCTCATTGATTTTGTCCTCCGACTGCCTTTTGCACGCTTCTTTCAGATTAAAGCTAATCTTCACCCGGTGATTCCATTCAATTAGGGGCCGCCTCGGCGTCATCAAGCCGTTCGTAGTCGTTGTCTGCTTGTAGACGGTTCTAAAAAGAGGGGAAAATCCTTTAAATCTTCCATTTATCAATTTAAATTGAAAAGCCTAGGAAATAAAATAAAACTTTTGACGTATAGAAAAATAGAATAATTTATTTTTTCGATCAAGACGTCATTCGAAATTTGTTTTAACGATGAAAAAATCGTTGATCGATGTAGGCCGGCAGGCAATGCGAGGTTATAAAAGGGCGGCAGCTCGTCTGAAATCATTTTGCGATTGGGGCTTGTAAAGTGTAGTTGTGAAAGTGAGTGTGTGTATTAGTGCGAGTGAAATAGTAAATTATTATTAAAAAAATATTTTACTGACTCGCAGTGGCTCACAACCGTTCACCGGTCTGAATACACAAATAGAAAAATTTTTCACAATTCACGTAAGTGAATAATACATACATACGTACATACAATACACATTTATAAATTGTCTTACAGTATGGGTTGCTTGCCACTAAAGGCAGCTTCAAGGCGCTCTACTTCCCAAAGAGATAGAGAAACCTCATTAATGGCTACTATAGCCTTGTCAAAAACAGGCTATAGGCTTGGTCGAAAAATCGGGAAGGGGTCTTTTTCGAAAGTTCTAGAGGCCACATATATCAACGGCCATGACAAATGCATGATTTTGGCCTGTAAGATAGTCAACTGGGAAAAAGCTCCGATGTATTCACTAAGATTTATTCGCCGCGGACTGGACATTCTCACTAAAATAGAACATCCTCATATCGTTGGCATACATAGTATCCTAGAGCGAGAACCGAACATTTATATTTTCATGGACTATGCAGAAAATGGGGACTTGAGTAAATACATAAAATTTAACGGTCCAGTCAATGAAAATAAGTCGCGGAAATGGTTCTCGCAAATGGTGGGAGCCGTTCAGTATCTCCATGCTATAAACATTGCCCATCGTGATTTGAATTGCAGTAATATTTTACTAGATAAGGAGATGAACGTGAAGTTGGCCGATTTTTCCCTGGCACGCTACTGTTGTGGGGTCGCAAACCTACTGCGGAACACGGGCTTATACGGCACCCGAAATATTGACCGGGACACCGTATGATCCCAAATTGGCCGACTCGTGGTCAATGGGGGTGATTTTGTTTCGGATGTTGAACGAAACAATGCCTTTTAAATATAGTACCAATGTGTCGCCGCTGATAGCGGCTCAGAACATTAAGAAGTTTAAATTCCATCGCAAATTGGAAGGCCGTATCTCGGATGATGCCAAGAAAGTGGTCAGTTGTTTGCTGGAACCCGAGACGAAATTGCGATGGCCATTGGATCGGGTTGCAAAAAGTCGGTGGCTCTGTGGATATCATCCAACCGAAAGTGCCAATAACCACTATCTGTCGGAGCAGTCAACTTCCTACATTTCGGTGGCCTCCTCTATGGAGACATGTCGGGGATCGGTGCAACATACAAGTCAGCTTCTGACAACATTGGCGGTTCCAAAAAATCCGATAAATAAACTGTTCGGCCTCATTTGCTGCGGGTCGAGAAGATCTAAAAAAATTACAGCACCGAGAGTCATTTTTAAAGGGCTTTCTGCCGCCGAACCGGTAACTTTTTCCGAACCGTCGAAATCACGGATGCAACGTAGAAACCGCAAGCTTGGGCTTAAGGTCCGTCGGCGTCTAAGGAGTCAACGTTGTCCAAAAAACCGAAAGCTTCGATTGAAGGTTCATAGACGTCGAAGAAAAAATTATAATAATGCAATGCGTATAGAAAAATGAAGGGGTGACAATAGCGTTGAAGTGTGGCGAAAAAAATTCGTCGCGATAACTAGATTCATTGAAAAATGAAAATTCCGAGTTGTGATTCTTGCAAATTTTGTATTGATATGTAGTATTAATTTTAAGTTGTCTATTTTAATCATGTAAATCCAATGTAAAGATTGATGTACATAATTATGGCAACATAGCCTCTTCGCCAGTTCATTAGCTAAGCCATTGGCCTAGCTATTGCACGGGCGAAGAGGCTATGTTGCCCAAGGTTATTCCAGGTACGGTTGGTGCAGTTTAATTTCGCGTCCTTTTCTCTCGCGTAGAGTCCAGGTTATCAACACACAATCTCACACCAAAAAAGGGACGGGGCGCGGACGACAAACCGCAATCAAAACAAATCCAAATCGTATTTCTCGATTAATAAGTTGAAACGATTACAATCGTTTTCGTATACGATTAATCGTATTTTTCTTGTTTTCATAGCTAAAACGTTTGGCTCGAGGGGCACAAATAATCATTAAATAATGAAATCTTCTCGGCTGCAATGACTACATATTCTGAGATCTGCATACGAATCATGTGCGCTTATGTTTTTCTGATCGATTGCTCCACACCGTCATCGGCTTTGAGCAAGATTTGTTGTCTAATTGCTTGACAGCAACCATGACCATCGAATGTTGCCCAATCTGTGGAACAGTTTCCTGGCTATATCGCCGTCAAGTTCAATTGTCCGTGGCGTGAAGCTTGTTCTCTAATTCGTCGGTGTCATCGGCTTCTTGCTGCGCTCATTGATTTTGTCCTCCGACTGCCTTTTGCACGCTTCTTTCAGATTAAAGCTAATCTTCACCCGGTGATTCCATTCAATTAGGGGCCGCCTCGGCGTCATCAAGCCGTTCGTAGTCGTTGTCTGCTTGTAGACGGTTCTAAAAAGAGGGGAAAATCCTTTAAATCTTCTATTTATCAATTTAAATTGAAAAGCCTAGGAAATAAAATAAAACTTTTGACGTATAGAAAAATAGAATAATTAATTTTTTCGATCAAGACGTCATTCGAAATTTGTTTTAACGATGAAAAAATCGTTGATCGATGTAGGCCGGCAGGCAATGCGAGGTTATAAAAGGGCGGCAGCTCGTCTGAAATCATTTTGCGATTGGGGCTTGTAAAGTGTAGTTGTGAAAGTGAGTGTGTGTATTAGTGCGAGTGAAATAGTGAATTATTATTAAAAAAATATTTTGCTGACTCGCAGTGGCTCACAACCGTTCACCGGTCTGAATACACAAATAGAAAAAATTTTCACAATTCACGTAAGTGAATAATACATACATACGTACATACATATTTATAAATTGTCTTACAGTATGGGTTGCTTGCCACTAAAGGCAGCTTCAAGGCGCTCTACTTCCCAAAGAGATAGAGAAACCTCATTAATGGCTACTATAGCCTTGTCAAAAACAGGCTATAGGCTTGGTCGAAAAATCGGGAAGGGGTCTTTTTCGAAAGTTCTAGAGGCCACATATATCAACGGCCATGACAAATGCATGATTTTGGCCTGTAAGATAGTCAACTGGGAAAAAGCTCCGATGTATTCTCTAAGATTTATTCGCCGCGGACTGGACATTCTCACTAAAATAGAACATCCTCATATCGTTGGCATACATAGTATCCTAGAGCGAGAACCGAACATTTATATTTTCATGGACTATGCAGAAAATGGGGACTTGAGTAAATACATAAAATTTAACGGTCCAGTCAATGAAAATAAGTCGCGGAAATGGTTCTCGCAAATGGTGGGAGCCGTTCAGTATCTCCATGCTATAAACATTGCCCATCGTGATTTGAATTGCAGTAATATTTTACTAGATAAGGAGATGAACGTGAAGTTGGCCGATTTTTCCCTGGCACGCTACTGTTGTGGGAAGAATGACTTGTCGCAAACCTACTGCGGAACACGGGCTTATACGGCACCCGAAATATTGACCGGGACACCGTATGATCCCAAATTGGCCGACTCGTGGTCAATGGGGGTGATTTTGTTTCGGATGTTGAACGAAACAATGCCTTTTAAATATAGTACCAATGTGTCGCCGCTGATAGCGGCTCAGAACATTAAGAAGTTTAAATTCCATCGCAAATTGGAAGGCCGTATCTCGGATGATGCCAAGAAAGTGGTCAGTTGTTTGCTGGAACCCGAGACGAAATTGCGATGGCCATTGGATCGGGTTGCAAAAAGTCGGTGGCTCTGTGGATATCATCCAACCGAAAGTGCCAATAACCACTATCTGTCGGAGCAGTCAACTTCCTACATTTCGGTGGCCTCCTCTATGGAGACATGTCGGGGATCGGTGCAACATACAAGTCAGCTTCTGACAACATTGGCGGTTCCAAAAAATCCGATAAATAAACTGTTCGGCCTCATTTGCTGCGGGTCGAGAAGATCTAAAAAAATTACAGCACCGAGAGTCATTTTTAAAGGGCTTTCTGCCGCCGAACCGGTAACTTTTTCCGAACCGTCGAAATCACGGATGCAACGTAGAAACCGCAAGCTTGGGCTTAAGGTCCGTCGGCGTCTAAGGAGTCAACGTTGTCCAAAAAACCGAAAGCTTCGATTGAAGGTTCATAGACGTCGAAGAAAAAATTATAATAATGCAATGCGTATAGAAAAATGAAGGGGTGACAATAGCGTTGAAGTGTGGCGAAAAAAATTCGTCGCGATAACTAGATTCATTGAAAAATGAAAATTCCGAGTTGTGATTCTTGCAAATTTTGTATTGATATGTAGTATTAATTTTAAGTTGTCTATTTTAATCATGTAAATCCAATGTAAAGATTGATGTACATAATTATGGCAACATAGCCTCTTCGCCAGTTCATTAGCTAAGCCATTGGCCTAGCTATTGCACGGGCGAAGAGGCTATGTTGCCCAAGGTTATTCCAGGTACGGTTGGTGCAGTTTAATTTCGCGTCCTTTTCTCTCGCGTAGAGTCCAGGTTATCAACACACAATCTCACACCAAAAAAGGGACGGGGCGCGGACGACAAACCGCAATCAAAACAAATCCAAATCGTATTTCTCGATTAATAAGTTGAAACGATTACAATCGTTTTCGTATACGATTAATCGTATTTTTCTTGTTTTCATAGCTAAAACGTTTGGTTCGATGGGCACAAATAATCATTAAATAATGAAATCTTCTCGGCTGCAATGACTACATATTCTGAGATCTGCATACGAATCATGTGCGCTTATGTTTTTCTGATCGATTGCTCCACACCGTCATCGGCTTTGAGCAAGATTTGTTGTCTAATTGCTTGACAGCAACCATGACCATCGAATGTTGCCCAATCTGTGGAACAGTTTCCTGGCTATATCGCCGTCAAGTTCAATTGTCCGTGGCGTGAAGCTTGTTCTCTAATTCGTCGGTGTCATCGGCTTCTTGCTGCGCTCATTGATTTTGTCCTCCGACTGCCTTTTGCACGCTTCTTTCAGATTAAAGCTAATCTTCACCCGGTGATTCCATTCAATTAGGGGCCGCCTCGGCGTCATCAAGCCGTTCGTAGTCGTTGTCTGCTTGTAGACGGTTCTAAAAAGAGGGGAAAATCCTTTAAATCTTCTATTTATCAATTTAAATTGAAAAGCCTAGGAAATAAAATAAAACTTTTGACGTATAGAAAAATAGAATAATTTATTTTTTCGATCAAGACGTCATTCGAAATTTGTTTTAACGATGAAAAAATCGTTGATCGATGTAGGCCGGCAGGCAATGCGAGGTTATAAAAGGGCGGCAGCTCGTCTGAAATCATTTTGCGATTGGGGCTTGTAAAGTGTAGTTGTGAAAGTGAGTGTGTGTATTAGTGCGAGTGAAATAGTGAATTATTATTAAAAAAATATTTTGCTGACTCGCAGTGGCTCACAACCGTTCACCGGTCTGAATACACAAATAGAAAAAATTTTCACAATTCACGTAAGTGAATAATACATACATACGTACATACATATTTATAAATTGTCTTACAGTATGGGTTGCTTGCCACTAAAGGCAGCTTCAAGGCGCTCTACTTCCCAAAGAGATAGAGAAACCTCATTAATGGCTACTATAGCCTTGTCAAAAACAGGCTATAGGCTTGGTCGAAAAATCGGGAAGGGGTCTTTTTCGAAAGTTCTAGAGGCCACATATATCAACGGCCATGACAAATGCATGATTTTGGCCTGTAAGATAGTCAACTGGGAAAAAGCTCCGATGTATTCTCTAAGATTTATTCGCCGCGGACTGGACATTCTCACTAAAATAGAACATCCTCATATCGTTGGCATACATAGTATCCTAGAGCGAGAACCGAACATTTATATTTTCATGGACTATGCAGAAAATGGGGACTTGAGTAAATACATAAAATTGAACGGTCCAGTCAATGAAAATAAGTCGCGGAAATGGTTCTCGCAAATGGTGGGAGCCGTTCAGTATCTCCATGCTATAAACATTGCCCATCGTGATTTGAATTGCAGTAATATTTTACTAGATAAGGAGATGAACGTGAAGTTGGCCGATTTTTCCCTGGCACGCTACTGTTGTGGGAAGAATGACTTGTCGCAAACCTACTGCGGAACACGGGCTTATACGGCACCCGAAATATTGACCGGGACACCGTATGATCCCAAATTGGCCGACTCGTGGTCAATGGGGGTGATTTTGTTTCGGATGTTGAACGAAACAATGCCTTTTAAATATAGTACCAATGTGTCGCCGCTGATAGCGGCTCAGAACATTAAGAAGTTTAAATTCCATCGCAAATTGGAAGGCCGTATCTCGGATGATGCCAAGAAAGTGGTCAGTTGTTTGCTGGAACCCGAGACGAAATTGCGATGGCCATTGGATCGGGTTGCAAAAAGTCGGTGGCTCTGTGGATATCATCCAACCGAAAGTGCCAATAACCACTATCTGTCGGAGCAGTCAACTTCCTACATTTCGGTGGCCTCCTCTATGGAGACATGTCGGGGATCGGTGCAACATACAAGTCAGCTTCTGACAACATTGGCGGTTCCAAAAAATCCGATAAATAAACTGTTCGGCCTCATTTGCTGCGGGTCGAGAAGATCTAAAAAAATTACAGCACCGAGAGTCATTTTTAAAGGGCTTTCTGCCGCCGAACCGGTAAGTTTTTCCGAACCGTCGAAATCACGGATGCAACGTAGAAACCGCAAGCTTGGGCTTAAGGTCCGTCGGCGTCTAAGAAGTCAACGTTGTCCAAAAAACCGAAAGCTTCGATTGAAGGTTCATAGACGTCGAAGAAAAAATTATAATAATGCAATGCGTATAGAAAAATGAAGGGGTGACAATAGCGTTGAAGTGTGGCGAAAAAAATTCGTCGCGATAACTAGATTCATTGAAAAATGAAAATTCCGAGTTGTGATTCTTGCAAATTTTGTATTGATATGTAGTATTAATTTTAAGTTGTCTATTTTAATCATGTAAATCCAATGTAAAGATTGATGTACATAATTATGGCAACATAGCCTCTTCGCCAGTTCATTAGCTAAGCCATTGGCCTAGCTATTGCACGGGCGAAGAGGCTATGTTGCCCAAGGTTATTCCAGGTACGGTTGGTGCAGTTTAATTTCGCGTCCTTTTCTCTCGCGTAGAGTCCAGGTTATCAACACACAATCTCACACCAAAAAAGGGACGGGGCGCGGACGACAAACCGCAATCAAAACAAATCCAAATCATATTTCTCGATTAATAAGTTGAAACGATTACAATCGTTTTCGTATACGATTAATCGTATTTTTCTTGTTTTCATAGCTAAAACGTTTGGCTCGAGGGGCACAAATAATCATTAAATAATGAAATCTCGGCTGCAATGACTACATATTCTGAGATCTGCATACGAATCATGTGCGCTTATGTTTTTCTGATCGATTGCTCCACACCGTCATCGGCTTTGAGCAAGATTTGTTGTCTAATTGCTTGACAGCAACCATGACCATCGAATGTTGCCCAATCTGTGGAACAGTTTCCTGGCTATATCGCCGTCAAGTTCAATTGTCCGTGGCGTGAAGCTTGTTCTCTAATTCGTCGGTGTCATCGGCTTCTTGCTGCGCTCATTGATTTTGTCCTCCGACTGCCTTTTGCACGCTTCTTTCAGATTAAAGCTAATCTTCACCCGGTGATTCCATTCAATTAGGGGCCGCCTCGGCGTCATCAAGCCGTTCGTAGTCGTTGTCTGCTTGTAGACGGTTCTAAAAAGAGGGGAAAATCCTTTAAATCTTCTATTTATCAATTTAAATTGAAAAGCCTAGGAAATAAAATAAAACTTTTGACGTATAGAAAAATAGAATAATTAATTTTTTCGATCAAGACGTCATTCGAAATTTGTTTTAACGATGAAAAAATCGTTGATCGATGTAGGCCGGCAGGCAATGCGAGGTTATAAAAGGGCGGCAGCTCGTCTGAAATCATTTTGCGATTGGGGCTTGTAAAGTGTAGTTGTGAAAGTGAGTGTGTGTATTAGTGCGAGTGAAATAGTGAATTATTATTAAAAAAATATTTTACTGACTCGCAGTGGCTCACAACCGTTCACCGGTCTGAATACACAAATAGAAAAAATTTTCACAATTCACGTAAGTGAATAATACATACATACGTACATACAATACACATTTATAAATTGTCTTACAGTATGGGTTGCTTGCCACTAAAGGCAGCTTCAAGGCGCTCTACTTCCCAAAGAGATAGAGAAACCTCATTAATGGCTACTATAGCCTTGTCAAAAACAGGCTATAGGCTTGGTCGAAAAATCGGGAAGGGGTCTTTTTCGAAAGTTCTAGAGGCCACATATATCAACGGCCATGACAAATGCATGATTTTGGCCTGTAAGATAGTCAACTGGGAAAAAGCTCCGATGTATTCTCTAAGATTTATTCGCCGCGGACTGGACATTCTCACTAAAATAGAACATCCTAATATCGTTGGCATACATAGTATCCTAGAGCGAGAACCGAACATTTATATTTTCATGGACTATGCAGAAAATGGGGACTTGAGTAAATACATAAAATTGAACGGTCCAGTCAATGAAAATAAGTCGCGGAAATGGTTCTCGCAAATGGTGGGAGCCGTTCAGTATCTCCATGCTATAAACATTGCCCATCGTGATTTGAATTGCAGTAATATTTTACTAGATAAGGAGATGAACGTGAAGTTGGCCGATTTTTCCCTGGCACGCTACTGTTGTGGGAAGAATGACTTGTCGCAAACCTACTGCGGAACACGGGCTTATACGGCACCCGAAATATTGACCGGGACACCGTATGATCCCAAATTGGCCGACTCGTGGTCAATGGGGGTGATTTTGTTTCGGATGTTGAACGAAACAATGCCTTTTAAATATAGTACCAATGTGTCGCCGCTGATAGCGGCTCAGAACATTAAGAAGTTTAAATTCCATCGCAAATTGGAAGGCCGTATCTCGGATGATGCCAAGAAAGTGGTCAGTTGTTTGCTGGAACCCGAGACGAAATTGCGATGGCCATTGGATCGGGTTGCAAAAAGTCGGTGGCTCTGTGGATATCATCCAACCGAAAGTGCCAATAACCACTATCTGTCGGAGCAGTCAACTTCCTACATTTCGGTGGCCTCCTCTATGGAGACATGTCGGGGATCGGTGCAACATACAAGTCAGCTTCTGACAACATTGGCGGTTCCAAAAAATCCGATAAATAAACTGTTCGGCCTCATTTGCTGCGGGTCGAGAAGATCTAAAAAAATTACAGCACCGAGAGTCATTTTTAAAGGGCTTTCTGCCGCCGAACCGGTAACTTTTTCCGAACCGTCGAAATCACGGATGCAACGTAGAAACCGCAAGCTTGGGCTTAAGGTCCGTCGGCGTCTAAGAAGTCAACGTTGTCCAAAAAACCGAAAGCTTCGATTGAAGGTTCATAGACGTCGAAGAAAAAATTATAATAATGCAATGCGTATAGAAAAATGAAGGGGTGACAATAGCGTTGAAGTGTGGCGAAAAAAATTCGTCGCGATAACTAGATTCATTGAAAAATGAAAATTCCGAGTTGTGATTCTTGCAAATTTTGTATTGATATGTAGTATTAATTTTAAGTTGTCTATTTTAATCATGTAAATCCAATGTAAAGATTGATGTACATAATTATGGCAACATAGCCTCTTCGCCAGTTCATTAGCTAAGCCATTGGCCTAGCTATTGCACGGGCGAAGAGGCTATGTTGCCCAAGGTTATTCCAGGTACGGTTGGTGCAGTTTAATTTCGCGTCCTTTTCTCTCGCGTAGAGTCCAGGTTATCAACACACAATCTCACACCAAAAAAGGGACGGGGCGCGGACGACAAACCGCAATCAAAACAAATCCAAATCATATTTCTCGATTAATAAGTTGAAACGATTACAATCGTTTTCGTATACGATTAATCGTATTTTTCTTGTTTTCATAGCTAAAACGTTTGGCTCGAGGGGCACAAATAATCATTAAATAATGAAATCTCGGCTGCAATGACTACATATTCTGAGATCTGCATACGAATCATGTGCGCTTATGTTTTTCTGATCGATTGCTCCACACCGTCATCGGCTTTGAGCAAGATTTGTTGTCTAATTGCTTGACAGCAACCATGACCATCGAATGTTGCCCAATCTGTGGAACAGTTTCCTGGCTATATCGCCGTCAAGTTCAATTGTCCGTGGCGTGAAGCTTGTTCTCTAATTCGTCGGTGTCATCGGCTTCTTGCTGCGCTCATTGATTTTGTCCTCCGACTGCCTTTTGCACGCTTCTTTCAGATTAAAGCTAATCTTCACCCGGTGATTCCATTCAATTAGGGGCCGCCTCGGCGTCATCAAGCCGTTCGTAGTCGTTGTCTGCTTGTAGACGGTTCTAAAAAGAGGGGAAAATCCTTTAAATCTTCTATTTATCAATTTAAATTGAAAAGCCTAGGAAATAAAATAAAACTTTTGACGTATAGAAAAATAGAATAATTAATTTTTTCGATCAAGACGTCATTCGAAATTTGTTTTAACGATGAAAAAATCGTTGATCGATGTAGGCCGGCAGGCAATGCGAGGTTATAAAAGGGCGGCAGCTCGTCTGAAATCATTTTGCGATTGGGGCTTGTAAAGTGTAGTTGTGAAAGTGAGTGTGTGTATTAGTGCGAGTGAAATAGTGAATTATTATTAAAAAAATATTTTACTGACTCGCAGTGGCTCACAACCGTTCACCGGTCTGAATACACAAATAGAAAAAATTTTCACAATTCACGTAAGTGAATAATACATACATACGTACATACAATACACATTTATAAATTGTCTTACAGTATGGGTTGCTTGCCACTAAAGGCAGCTTCAAGGCGCTCTACTTCCCAAAGAGATAGAGAAACCTCATTAATGGCTACTATAGCCTTGTCAAAAACAGGCTATAGGCTTGGTCGAAAAATCGGGAAGGGGTCTTTTTCGAAAGTTCTAGAGGCCACATATATCAACGGCCATGACAAATGCATGATTTTGGCCTGTAAGATAGTCAACTGGGAAAAAGCTCCGATGTATTCTCTAAGATTTATTCGCCGCGGACTGGACATTCTCACTAAAATAGAACATCCTCATATCGTTGGCATACATAGTATCCTAGAGCGAGAACCGAACATTTATATTTTCATGGACTATGCAGAAAATGGGGACTTGAGTAAATACATAAAATTTAACGGTCCAGTCAATGAAAATAAGTCGCGGAAATGGTTCTCGCAAATGGTGGGAGCCGTTCAGTATCTCCATTCTATAAACATTGCCCATCGTGATTTGAATTGCAGTAATATTTTACTAGATAAGGAGATGAACGTGAAGTTGGCCGATTTTTCCCTGGCACGCTACTGTTGTGGGAAGAATGACTTGTCGCAAACCTACTGCGGAACACGGGCTTATACGGCACCCGAAATATTGACCGGGACACCGTATGATCCCAAATTGGCCGACTCATGGTCAATGGGGGTGATTTTGTTTCGGATGTTGAACGAAACAATGCCTTTTAAATATAGTACCAATGTGTCGCCGCTGATAGCGGCTCAGAACATTAAGAAGTTTAAATTCCATCGCAAATTGGAAGGCCGTATCTCGGATGATGCCAAGAAAGTGGTCAGTTGTTTGCTGGAACCCGAGACGAAATTGCGATGGCCATTGGATCGGGTTGCAAAAAGTCGGTGGCTCTGTGGATATCATCCAACCGAAAGTGCCAATAACCACTATCTGTCGGAGCAGTCAACTTCCTACATTTCGGTGGCCTCCTCTATGGAGACATGTCGGGGATCGGTGCAACATACAAGTCAGCTTCTGACAACATTGGCGGTTCCAAAAAATCCGATAAATAAACTGTTCGGCCTCATTTGCTGCGGGTCGAGAAGATCTAAAAAAATTACAGCACCGAGAGTCATTTTTAAAGGGCTTTCTGCCGCCGAACCGGTAACTTTTTCCGAACCGTCGAAATCACGGATGCAACGTAGAAACCGCAAGCTTGGGCTTAAGGTCCGTCGGCGTCTAAGGAGTCAACGTTGTCCAAAAAACCGAAAGCTTCGATTGAAGGTTCATAGACGTCGAAGAAAAAATTATAATAATGCAATGCGTATAGAAAAATGAAGGGGTGACAATAGCGTTGAAGTGTGGCGAAAAAAATTCGTCGCGATAACTAGATTCATTGAAAAATGAAAATTCCGAGTTGTGATTCTTGCAAATTTTGTATTGATATGTAGTATTAATTTTAAGTTGTCTATTTTAATCATGTAAATCCAATGTAAAGATTGATGTACATAATTATGGCAACATAGCCTCTTCGCCAGTTCATTAGCTAAGCCATTGGCCTAGCTATTGCACGGGCGAAGAGGCTATGTTGCCCAAGGTTATTCCAGGTACGGTTGGTGCAGTTTAATTTCGCGTCCTTTTCTCTCGCGTAGAGTCCAGGTTATCAACACACAATCTCACACCAAAAAAGGGACGGGGCGCGGACGACAAACCGCAATCAAAACAAATCCAAATCGTATTTCTCGATTAATAAGTTGAAACGATTACAATCGTTTTCGTATACGATTAATCGTATTTTTCTTGTTTTCATAGCTAAAACGTTTGGCTCGAGGGGCACAAATAATCATTAAATAATGAAATCTTCTCGGCTGCAATGACTACATATTCTGAGATCTGCATACGAATCATGTGCGCTTATGTTTTTCTGATCGATTGCTTCACACCGTCATCGGCTTTGAGCAAGATTTGTTATCTAATTGCTTGACAGCAACCATGACCATCGAATGTTGCCCAATCTGTGGAACAGTTTCCTGGCTATATCGCCGTCAAGTTCAATTGTCCGTGGCGTGAAGCTTGTTCTCTAATTCGTCGGTGTCATCGGCTTCTTGCTGCGCTCATTGATTTTGTCCTCCGACTGCCTTTTGCACGCTTCTTTCAGATTAAAGCTAATTTTCACCCGGTGATTCCATTCAATTAGGGGCCGCCTCGGCGTCATCAAGCCGTTCGTAGTCGTTGTCTGCTTGTAGACGGTTCTAAAAAGAGGGGAAAATCCTTTAAATCTTCTATTTATCAATTTAAATTGAAAAGCCTAGGAAATAAAATAAAACTTTTGACGTATAGAAAAATAGAATAATTTATTTTTTCGATCAAGACGTCATTCGAAATTTGTTTTAACGATGAAAAAATCGTTGATCGATGTAGGCCGGCAGGCAATGCGAGGTTATAAAAGGGCGGCAGCTCGTCTGAAATCATTTTGCGATTGGGGCTTGTAAAGTGTAGTTGTGAAAGTGAGTGTGTGTATTAGTGCGAGTGAAATAGTGAATTATTATTAAAAAAATATTTTACTGACTCGCAGTGGCTCACAACCGTTCACCGGTCTGAATACACAAATAGAAAAAATTTTCACAATTCACGTAAGTGAATAATACATACATACGTACATACAATACACATTTATAAATTGTCTTACAGTATGGGTTGCTTGCCACTAAAGGCAGCTTCAAGGCGCTCTACTTCCCAAAGAGATAGAGAAACCTCATTAATGGCTACTATAGCCTTGTCAAAAACAGGCTATAGGCTTGGTCGAAAAATCGGGAAGGGGTCTTTTTCGAAAGTTCTAGAGGCCACATATATCAACGGCCATGACAAATGCATGATTTTGGCCTGTAAGATAGTCAACTGGGAAAAAGCTCCGATGTATTCTCTAAGATTTATTCGCCGCGGACTGGACATTCTTACTAAAATAGAACATCCTCATATCGTTGGCATACATAGTATCCTAGAGCGAGAACCGAACATTTATATTTTCATGGACTATGCAGAAAATGGGGACTTGAGTAAATACATAAAATTGAACGGTCCAGTCAATGAAAATAAGTCGCGGAAATGGTTCTCGCAAATGGTGGGAGCCGTTCAGTATCTCCATTCTATAAACATTGCCCATCGTGATTTGAATTGCAGTAATATTTTACTAGATAAGGAGATGAACGTGAAGTTGGCCGATTTTTCCCTGGCACGCTACTGTTGTGGGAAGAATGACTTGTCGCAAACCTACTGCGGAACACGGGCTTATACGGCACCCGAAATATTGACCGGGACTCCGTATGATCCCAAATTGGCCGACTCGTGGTCAATGGGGGTGATTTTGTTTCGGATGTTGAACGAAACAATGCCTTTTAAATATAGTACCAATGTGTCGCCGCTGATAGCGGCTCAGAACATTAAGAAGTTTAAATTCCATCGCAAATTGGAAGGCCGTATCTCGGATGATGCCAAGAAAGTGGTCAGTTGTTTGCTGGAACCCGAGACGAAATTGCGATGGCCATTGGATCGGGTTGCAAAAAGTCGGTGGCTCTGTGGATATCATCCAACCGAAAGTGCCAATAACCACTATCTGTCGGAGCAGTCAACTTCCTACATTTCGGTGGCCTCCTCTATGGAGACATGTCGGGGATCGGTGCAACATACAAGTCAGCTTCTGACAACATTGGCGGTTCCAAAAAATCCGATAAATAAACTGTTCGGCCTCATTTGCTGCGGGTCGAGAAGATCTAAAAAAATTACAGCACCGAGAGTCATTTTTAAAGGGCTTTCTGCCGCCGAACCGGTAACTTTTTCCGAACCGTCGAAATCACGGATGCAACGTAGAAACCGCAAGCTTGGGCTTAAGGTCCGTCGGCGTCTAAGAAGTCAACGTTGTCCAAAAAACCGAAAGCTTCGATTGAAGGTTCATAGACGTCGAAGAAAAAATTATAATAATGCAATGCGTATAGAAAAATGAAGGGGTGACAATAGCGTTGAAGTGTGGCGAAAAAAATTCGTCGCGATAACTAGATTCATTGAAAAATGAAAATTCCGAGTTGTGATTCTTGCAAATTTTGTATTGATATGTAGTATTAATTTTAAGTTGTCTATTTTAATCATGTAAATCCAATGTAAAGATTGATGTACATAATTATGGCAACATAGCCTCTTCGCCAGTTCATTAGCTAAGCCATTGGCCTAGCTATTGCACGGGCGAAGAGGCTATGTTGCCCAAGGTTATTCCAGGTACGGTTGGTGCAGTTTAATTTCGCGTCCTTTTCTCTCGCGTAGAGTCCAGGTTATCAACACACAATCTCACACCAAAAAAGGGACGGGGCGCGGACGACAAACCGCAATCAAAACAAATCCAAATCGTATTTCTCGATTAATAAGTTGAAACGATTACAATCGTTTTCGTATACGATTAATCGTATTTTTCTTGTTTTCATAGCTAAAACGTTTGGCTCGAGGGGCACAAATAATCATTAAATAATGAAATCTCGGCTGCAATGACTACATATTCTGAGATCTGCATACGAATCATGTGCGCTTATGTTTTTCTGATCGATTGCTCCACACCGTCATCGGCTTTGAGCAAGATTTGTTGTCTAATTGCTTGACAGCAACCATGACCATCGAATGTTGCCCAATCTGTGGAACAGTTTCCTGGCTATATCGCCGTCAAGTTCAATTGTCCGTGGCGTGAAGCTTGTTCTCTAATTCGTCGGTGTCATCGGCTTCTTGCTGCGCTCATTGATTTTGTCCTCCGACTGCCTTTTGCACGCTTCTTTCAGATTAAAGCTAATCTTCACCCGGTGATTCCATTCAATTAGGGGCCGCCTCGGCGTCATCAAGCCGTTCGTAGTCGTTGTCTGCTTGTAGACGGTTCTAAAAAGAGGGGAAAATCCTTTAAATCTTCTATTTATCAATTTAAATTGAAAAGCCTAGGAAATAAAATAAAACTTTTGACGTATAGAAAAATAGAATAATTTATTTTTTCGATCAAGACGTCATTCGAAATTTGTTTTAACGATGAAAAAATCGTTGATCGATGTAGGCCGGCAGGCAATGCGAGGTTATAAAAGGGCGGCAGCTCGTCTGAAATCATTTTGCGATTGGGGCTTGTAAAGTGTAGTTGTGAAAGTGAGTGTGTGTATTAGTGCGAGTGAAATAGTGAATTATTATTAAAAAAATATTTTACTGACTCGCAGTGGCTCAAAACCGTTCACCGGTCTGAATACACAAATAGAAAAAATTTTCACAATTCACGTAAGTGAATAATACATACATACGTACATACAATACACATTTATAAATTGTCTTACAGTATGGGTTGCTTGCCACTAAAGGCAGCTTCAAGGCGCTCTACTTCCCAAAGAGATAGAGAATCCTCATTAATGGCTACTATAGCCTTGTCAAAAACAGGCTATAGGCTTGGTCGAAAAATCGGGAAGGGGTCTTTTTCGAAAGTTCTAGAGGCCACATATATCAACGGCCATGACAAATGCATGATTTTGGCCTGTAAGATAGTCAACTGGGAAAAAGCTCCGATGTATTGTCTAAGATTTATTCGCCGCGGACTGGACATTCTCACTAAAATAGAACATCCTCATATCGTTGGCATACATAGTATCCTAGAGCGAGAACCGAACATTTATATTTTCATGGACTATGCAGAAAATGGGGACTTGAGTAAATACATAAAATTGAACGGTCCAGTCAATGAAAATAAGTCGCGGAAATGGTTCTCGCAAATGGTGGGAGCCGTTCAGTATCTCCATTCTATAAACATTGCCCATCGTGATTTGAATTGCAGTAATATTTTACTAGATAAGGAGATGAACGTGAAGTTGGCCGATTTTTCCCTGGCACGCTACTGTTGTGGGAAGAATGACTTGTCGCAAACCTACTGCGGAACACGGGCTTATACGGCACCCGAAATATTGACCGGGACACCGTATGATCCCAAATTGGCCGACTCGTGGTCAATGGGGGTGATTTTGTTTCGGATGTTGAACGAAACAATGCCTTTTAAATATAGTACCAATGTGTCGCCGCTGATAGCGGCTCAGAACAGTAAGAAGTTTAAATTCCATCGCAAATTGGAAGGCCGTATCTCGGATGATGCCAAGAAAGTGGTCAGTTGTTTGCTGGAACCCGAGACGAAATTGCGATGGCCATTGGATCGGGTTGCAAAAAGTCGGTGGCTCTGTGGATATCATCCAACCGAAAGTGCCAATAACCGCTATCTGTCGGAGCAGTCAACTTCCTACATTTCGGTGGCCTCCTCTATGGAGACATGTCGGGGATCGGTGCAACATACAAGTCAGCTTCTGACAACATTGGCGGTTCCAAAAAATCCGATAAATAAACTGTTCGGCCTCATTTCCTGCGGGTCGAGAAGATCTAAAAAAATTACAGCACCGAGAGTCATTTTTAAAGGGCTTTCTGCCGCCGAACCGGTAACTTTTTCCGAACCGTCGAAATCACGGATGCAACGTAGAAACCGCAAGCTTGGGCTTAAGGTCCGTCGGCGTCTAAGGAGTCAACGTTGTCCAAAAAACCGAAAGCTTCGATTGAAGGTTCATAGACGTCGAAGAAAAAATTATAATAATGCAATGCGTATAGAAAAATGAAGGGGTGACAATAGCGTTGAAGTGTGGCGAAAAAAATTCGTCGCGATAACTAGATTCATTGAAAAATGAAAATTCCGAGTTGTGATTCTTGCAAATTTTGTATTGATATGTAGTATTAATTTTAAGTTGTCTATTTTAATCATGTAAATCCAATGTAAAGATTGATGTACATAATTATGGCAACATAGCCTCTTCGCCAGTTCATTAGCTAAGCCATTGGCCTAGCTATTGCACGGGCGAAGAGGCTATGTTGCCCAAGGTTATTCCAGGTACGGTTGGTGCAGTTTAATTTCGCGTCCTTTTCTCTCGCGTAGAGTCCAGGTTATCAACACACAATCTCACACCAAAAAAGGGACGGGGCGCGGACGACAAACCGCAATCAAAACAAATCCAAATCGTATTTCTCGATTAATAAGTTGAAACGATTACAATCGTTTTCGTATACGATTAATCGTATTTTTCTTGTTTTCATAGCTAAAACGTTTGGCTCGAGGGGCACAAATAATCATTAAATAATGAAATCTTCTCGGCTGCAATGACTACATATTCTGAGATCTGCATACGAATCATGTGCGCTTATGTTTTTCTGATCGATTGCTCCACATCGGCTTTGAGCAAGATTTGTTGTCTAATTGCTTGACAGCAACCATGACCATCGAATGTTGCCCAATCTGTGGAACAGTTTCCTGGCTATATCGCCGTCAAGTTCAATTGTCCGTGGCGTGAAGCTTGTTCTCTAATTCGTCGGTGTCATCGGCTTCTTGCTGCGCTCATTGATTTTGTCCTCCGACTGCCTTTTGCACGCTTCTTTCAGATTAAAGCTAATCTTCACCCGGTGATTCCATTCAATTAGGGGCCGCCTCGGCGTCATCAAGCCGTTCGTAGTCGTTGTCTGCTTGTAGACGGTTCTAAAAAGAGGGGAAAATCCTTTAAATCTTCTATTTATCAATTTAAATTGAAAAGCCTAGGAAATAAAATAAAACTTTTGACGTTTTATTGATTGTTTAAGAAGTCAATCAATTGACGATTATGCCTGAACGACTTCAATTTAAGAAGCAACTTTTTATATTGATTCTTGATGCCTTATTATCTAGGTATTAGTTTTACTTTTTAGCAGAATGCCTAATAAATATCTTTAACGTAATATTTCGTTCCGAAAGGTTTAATACCGAGATTATAAGAGTTTTGGTTCTCACCTCAAGAGCAAATTGTTAGTTGGGAGCGCATAACAGTGATGGCTGAATTATAGTATGCGCGAACAACGCGGCTTCTGCTGTCAAATAAAGTTGAACCAATGTATTTCAGATGACGATAAGTATACTGTGCGCGAACAACACGTCGCTCACGTCGCAAAAGTTGAGACGAGTTCAACTTTGTCGCAATCAACGAGCCGCGAAATATCAATTCACAATAGGCACGTGGTTTAAAAATTAATTTAAATGTGGGTGATCATTTGTTTTGTTGTAAGGTACTGTTATGCGCTTGGAAGTGCATGTTTCTATTCTTAATTCAAAAAAGTGTTCCAAGTTTGTTAGCAAGCCAGATTTTCACAGCTCAAATGTGTCAAAAGAACGCCAACAAGAGATTTGACTATAACTGGCTGCACAGCTGATTTTCGTTGACTGCGACTTGTGGACGTAATTCGCGCACAGTATAATTCCGAGGTGAGACTTCGATAGTTTACGCCCTCCACTGGAAGGTTGGGCCTCGTAGCTAGAATGCTAATCAGTTCAGGAACCAGGTCTTTCCACCTGTTAAACAAATATCACCAATACCGGACAATAGCAGTTGAATATAGTGAATCCACCACTACTTCTCCTCTTACCCGAAACACTTCGGATCGTCCATTTTCAAGGAGTCCAAAGAATATTCAACAATTTCGATCAGTTGATCGGAAAGTCAAACATCTTGGCAGTGTGAGAATTAACTGCCGCCAACTTTTCGAATATAATTCCGGGGATTACCCAGAGTAACGGAACAACTGATCCCAGTTTTCAGACTGTTCTCGCTGCTCTTCACGTCTATCGCGTCTATCTGACTGGGTCGATAGTGCAGTGCAGTTTTGAAAGTTTTATATGTCCAAATCCAAACATTTCCCACCCGGACGTTATCGCGCAGAATTTCATAACATTTGATTATTTTGTATCCATTTTATGGTTTATCGCAAGTTAAATATCAACAATGGCATCGGATTTGGAGAAAGAGATCATACAACATTGCGAGCGCCACAAAATCGTCGACTTGCAGCAATTGATTAGGTTAGGAAAACGCCGGCAATCAAGGCAAGACCACCACCAGTTGCTAGATCTCCAATTTATTAACAAGTATTTTCGTCTTTTAGTTAATGGAAATTCTGGAGCAGCGTGTCGGTCGATGTGACTGCAATATATTGTGGAACGGTTTGCTACGTGGTTTTGACGATACCAAAGATTCGGTTGATAAAAGATACTTGTGCGTGAAGATGTTCCTCAAACAAATCAACAAAGTGGAATTGTCCTACAAACAAACGTACGATCTGATAATTCGACTGTTTTTGGATCTGCCTGGCTTTCCGAGCGATCAACTGATCGAGATTGTCGAATATTCTTTCGACTCCTTGAAAATGGGTGATCCGAAGTGTGTCGGGTAAGAGGAGAAGTAGTGATTGGTCGACTGTATTTAATTGCTATTGTCCGGTATTGGTGATATTTGTTTAACAGGTGGAAAGATCTGCTTCCTGAACTGATCAACATTCTGGCTGCGAGGTCCAACCTTCCAGTGAATGGAGTTCGTCTTGAGGGCGCAGACTATCGAAGTCTGATTGTGAAGAATCTTTGTACGATGAAATGGCCTGCAACCGTGCTAACGCCAATTGCGAATATGTTTAGGTGAGTGATTGAAAGGGGAGTGGTTAAAATGGGCGTTTGAGCAACAGTTATGAAACGTAGGTCAAATAAAAGCTTGAACATAGTACTCTAGAACTGAGTGGACGGAAGGATTGATAATCAACTTCCAAAAAAGGGGACAACCTTACAGATTGCAATAATTGGAGAGGCATTTGTGCCCTTCCTTCCGTTGTCGCAATAATAGCTGAATTCGTCCTGGAAAGTCCCCAGAAAGCAATTCTTCCACTAAAAAGTGAATTTCAGTTCAGCGGTATAAATTGAACATCTTTAAAGTTAGTGAGATAAGATGCTGGAATAGCGTATAATACATCTCTGCAACGCGAAGCACTGTAATGTACTTGGGTAAGGCTACCGGCAGTGGTCGTGAGTCAGGCGTAGGGCTCCTTTCAACCAGAGCCGGACGAAGTTGTCTCTTATCCTGGGATCCGGTCTCCGACAGAGCCATAACCTCCAGGCTCCGGACCAAAATGAGAAACATCACAATTATGCAATGCTACACTCCAACTGTATGTGATGGGGAGACACGGTCTTGGTGACCGTAACGACAACGGTGAAAGATTTGTAGAGTTCTGCAACTTTCACAGTCTCTTCGGTGGGTCCATGTTTGAGCATAAAGACTGCACAGACCACAAAATCAGATCGACAACTTTGCCATTAGCAAAAGATTCAAAAGTTGCCTTCTGGACGTGCGAAATAAGTGGGACGTCGATATTGAAATAGGAAGAGATTATCATTATCTTACGACCGCTAATGTTCGATTGCGTATAAAAGCCGTGCGCCGTCCTAATGACAAGAGATCCAGACGCCATAAATTGGACGCCGCTCGACTCAAAAATTCAGCTGTTCTACAGCAGTACAACGACAATCTTGCGCGGAAAGTAGCTGAGATAACTACCCAGGTAATGATATGAAGGAACACGGGAATGCCATAAAAAATGCGTACAAAAAAAACAGCGCAGATACCATCTTTGGCAAACACCCGGCATAAGCCTTGGATGTTCGACGCATCATGACAGCGGATTGTTGGAAGGAAGCAACTGAAGGCACGTTTAGTTGCATCATCAGATGAGAATCAAAGTAGCATCGAGCTTCTTTACTGCCAGAATGCTTGAGAAGTTCAGCGTAGTGTGCGACGCCAAAAAAGAGGATATGCGAACTCTCGACTGGCCTCGGCAGAAGAACTCACAAAAAACGACAACCCAAACGCCGTATACGGTTGTTGTATTGTAGTAAGAACGTCTTCTGGCGACTATGTGTTATGAGTCCATTACGGTCCGTTTTTTAGATTCGGAAATGACTCGTATTTATTAGCGGCCCGCGAATCGATTTTATGAACCGTTTGTGATTTGTATTCATGAAGCATGGAGACAGTTTTTTCTCTCTCCTTTGATCAACGTCCTGCTTTGTTCTTGATAAACCTCTGGTTTCACAGAAGCGCACAGGTAAGACAAGCAATGTGGTCGATTGGCCGAATGTTGTTGTAGGCGCAACGCATTCAAGTAAAAATATATGTGTGTGAGTTATGTCAGCAGCGGCTTCCTCTCCCACAGTGTCGAGGCCTAGAAAGATAGCGGCAACGGCATCAATGGCTGCATTCAGGGAAAAATTTTCCGCTACGAACGCTACATCCCCTCCACTACACATTTGAGGAGACGCTACCTGTCACAAGATTTCTTTCGGGATTGAACCGCTACATATCAAATATCTGACAAACAGGTGACACCGCAAATTACGAACCTCCCACAAAGCTCTGAGTGTTAGCGAGGTGGGAGCAGCAGAAGATTGAAAGATGTGATTGACATCATGAGGTGTGACATTACAAGCTGGACATACGTTTGGAATGTTGTTATCGATGGCAGACAACTTCGAGTTAAGACGAGAGTATCACCCAGATCGCAGTTGTACAAGCGTGGTTCTGGCCGATCTAGGTAGACTGCTCTCAGTAGGAGAAATGGTGGGTGGCCGGTATAAAAGTACAATGTTGGAGTTTAGTTCCGCAATCGATTTTTGGACTTCCTCGCGATGTAAGGTGGTTAAACCAGCTCTATAGGCGGCTTCGCCGAATGGCTTCTAAATTTCTGGAGATCTTTCTCAGGATCCCTCTGGATTTGTCGGATGTTACGCGGAGGCGGTGTTTTGTCCATGAGTTGATAGTTCGGGTGGTCACTTCGGTAGCAGCCTAACCTACCAAGTATTGTTTCGCGAGGAGGGTGTTGTGGCTTTATGCAGCATGTTGGTCTCTTATTGGAGGTGATCTTGATATGGCATCAAGTGACACCCTGTCACTGTGCGTAAAACTGCGTTTTGACAGGACTGTATGTGCTTCCATTGTGTCACTCAGGCTCTGAGACCAGGTAGGTGCTGCGTAATTGGCCACTGATCTTCCAATGACTTTGTACGTTACAAGTAGGGTCTCTTTATCCATTGCCCACGAGCTTCTAGCGAGCGCTTTGAGAATCTTATCGCGAGCTCTCATTTTATCGCATATTGTGGAAGCATGGGCAGATGATAGTGTCATACTATCCAAGGTAAGACCAAGGATTTTCGAATGATTGGCGGTGGGAATGGGTTGGTCTCCAACTGACATGTTCAGCTGTTGTTCCACCTCCTTGGTCCAAGATGTAAACAATGTGGCAGATGACTTCGGCGCTGCGATTAACAAGTTTTTGTTGGTGAAAAGGCGTCGAGTACGTCAAGGTGGCTGTTGATCATTGCACACATCAGTGGAATGTTGTTGTTGTAGCAACGCCTTCTGGCGTCGAAGGGGGTTTGGTAGCTCTTGGCGGTTGTTGCTGAACGGCTCGCTCCGGTGCGTAGAACCAGCTGCCGTAGGAGCGATCAATGGATTGTCGTTACCGGTGGCTCACATTGAACAAACATCACCTCGTCCCCCCTCCATTCAGCCCTGGTGGGGAATTTGGTAGAGAAGCTTCTATTAAACCTTAGTTTGGGCATAGTGAAGTTTGTTTTTACGTTGACCACATCTCGTGGCAACTGGTTGAGGATGTTGCTATGGCCGTACGGCTTGGCAGTCCAGGCTCCCGAGTCTTTGAGCCTGACTGCACTGCATGTCGCCAACTGTTTAATAAAGAGGTCTATTGGTGGAAGATACAGGATCACGTTTAGCGCTTCCCTCGGGCAAGTTCGTATGGCAACTGTAGTGCCAACACATGCCGTCCTTTGCACCCTGCCAAGTTTTGTTATGTTATATCCTTTAGCAAGTGCTGGCCACCAAACTAATGACCCATATGAGAGAATCGGACGGACTACTGCTGTGTACATCAGAGGACCATATTTGGCTTAAGGCCCCATTTTTTCCGAAGGTTTTACAGGTTTACAGGCGTAGAAAGCTATGTAGGCTTTCTTCATCCCCTCTTCAATATTTAACTTCCAGCTGAGCTTCGTATCTAAAATGACACCTAGGTACTTTGCGCTGGTTGATAGTTGGAGTAACTGACCGTTTAGTTTAGGGAGGGTAAAATGCGGTACTTTGATTTTAGTGGTAAATATCATAGCATCAGTTCAGTCTTGCCTGGATTAACGCCCAGTCCACAGCTTGTGGCCCAGAGCCCTTTCCATGATTTGACTTATCACGGAGAGGCTTTGGCTGTGGGCGCGGAAATACTTTCACAGAAAAAACGCGTTACCGGTTTTTAATCGTTTTTTATTGAACAAATTCAAAATTAACAAATTCAGATGTATAATGTCGCGCGATAGATACTGCTAGCAACTGTCGTCAAAGATACGACTTGTATCTTTTTATATTCGCATATTCCGCTGACTCGACGGCGTGTGCACGGTGGCTATGTCGTACGATGATCCAGGCCTGCAGACATCGTACGTGTGCATCGTCAGCAGAATGATATGGTGCATGCTATCGGATGACATGCAGACGCGGTGGTCAGCACATAGTGTGAGAATATTTGCGGGACAACAATCGAGTGAATGGAATGTTTTCCATTGTAACCCGAGATTGTTTGTCCGCCACAAGGCACATTCCTGACACTACTATTGCCACATCATCCGCGTACGCGACCACTTTAATCCTTTCCCTGTCAAGCCTTGTTAGGATTTTGTTGATGACCACTAGCCATAGTAGTGGAGAGATGACGCCTCCCTGAGGTGTCCCTCTGCATACAAATCTGAGATGGCTGTATCCCAAGTCCGCATGAATAATTCTAGATCTTAGCAGAGGATATTATAGTTTGCAGCTACTGGACCCGGAGTAAGGTTGTGCTGCTGCATGGATACTTGTTGGGGACAGCTGCGCGCCCAAGGTCGTAATGTTGTGGTTGTAGTAGCGATGCTCCAAATACTGCAGTTCTTCTTGCATCGAGGGGGTTTAGCAGCTCTTGACTGTCGAAAAACGGGTCGTTCCGGTACGAAGAACCGGCTGCAGCAGGAACGGGAACGCCCAAGGTTGTTATTGTAGCGACATTTGGGGTTCATCGTAGGGCGTCACTTAAAAACGCCTCCTCGTCTTCTTCTTCTATGTCGAGGCCAAGGAAGAATGCGACCTCGATGGGGTTTTCCCACAAAGATATAGGTGTTAAGTTGGTGGGGGCCTCTGGGCGTTCAAGCAGATGTCTGACGTCGTGTGGAGTGCCATTGCAAGCGGGGCACGTGTTGTTGATGTTTCGATCGATTCGAGACAGGTATGAGTTTAGCCTCGAACACCATCCAGATCGGAGCTGCGCTAGGGTGGTCCTAGTACCTAGTACGCCTAGGCAGCGTAACTTCGTTGGAAGATATGTTTGGTGGACGGGACTGGAGTACCGGATTGGAGCGAAGGTCTTGGATCGATCGTCGTGCCTCCTCAGTGTGTGTCGATGCAATGGCAGTCTTGTAAGTTTCGTTGTCAAACGGCTCCCTCTTGAACCTTTGGACCTCCCTCTCAAGGTCCCTTAGATTACCTCTAATGTTTCTGGGTGGGGGAGTTTTATCCATGAGATGTTGGTTAGGGTGTTCGCTGCGATAGCACCCGACAAGATATTGGTTGGACAGCAGGAGGTTGTGTTGTTTGACTGGTAGCATGTTGGTTTGGTTTCGGATGGTTGACTGTGGGGATTGGTATGTTACCTATGTTTACATTCAGCTGTGTGTTGACCTCCTCGGTCCAAGATGTGAATAGGGTTGCTGTAGATTTAGGAGCTGATAACTGTAGGTTACGATTGGCGAAGAAGGGCATGTAACACACAAACACACTTTCCTTCTTGCATTGAAGCGTAAAATCCGTAGACAGATTCACAACCGAACCACAGATAGCATACCTGTTTTCACCACGGACGAAGTAGTTGCAGCTATAAGGAAGGCAAACAACTCGAAAGTATTGGGACCAGATGGCATTTCAATGACTATGCTCAAACACCTCGATCTGCCAGCCATCAACTATCTCACGGCTACGTACAATCTATCCATCTCCTCGTTGATCGTTCCGGAAATCTGGAAAAAGGGAGAGTCATCCCAATACTAAAACCTGGGAAGAAAGCGACACTCGGCGAATCCTATCGTCCAATAACTTTACTGTCACCAGTTGCCAAAACGCTGGAAGCACTAATTCACCCTGTTCTTACAGCCCACATCCAGCTCGCTGATCACCAACATGGCTTCCGAAGCATGCACAGTACGACCACGGCCTTGGATGCCATTACATCCCGCATCCATAATGGCCTCAACCAGGCTGGTCCGTGTGACAGAACAATATTGGTGGCGCTTGACCTGTCGAAGGCCTTCGACACTGTCAGCCATTCAGCGCTTTTGTCTGATATCAACTGTTCATCGCTTCCGACGCAAATAGTGAAATGGATTGCCAATTATCTCGCTGGCAGGCAATCCTATACAGAATTCAGGAACAGCAAATCAAAGCTTAGGAAGATCAAACAAGGGGTACCTCAAGGAGGAGTTCTATCTCCTACCTTGTTCAATCTATACCTCTCAGGACTCCCAGCACCACCTGAAGGGATCGATATTGTCTCCTACGCTGACGACTGTTCCATTCTAGCAACAGGGAATGACATAGTGGTTATGTGCAGAAACATCAACGGTTATCTTGAACGACTAAACTCGTTCTTCATAAACAAGGACCTGACCGTCTCAGCGCCCAAATCCTCGGCAACCCTATTCACCACCTGGACGAAGGAGGTCAAGATGCAGCTTGATATCTCGATCGGGAATCATCCTATTCCTACTATAAATCATCCTAAAATCCTAGGAGTTACGCTAGATAGCATGGCCACATCATCACCCCATGCCTCAACTGTATGCGATAGGATGCGCAGTAGGAATAAGATCCTCAAAGCCCTGGCCGGTAGCACCTGGGGCAAAGACAAAGAAACTCTACTGGTCACGTACAAAGCAGTCGGAAGATCAGTGGCCAACTATGCGGCTCCTGTGTGATCGCAGAATCTCTGTGACACGCAATGGAAGAAGATTCAAACGTGCCAAAACGCCGCTCTCCGCACTGTTACAGGCTGTCTCCTGATGTCACCCCAGGACCATCTACATCAGGAAACCTGGATGATGCCTTTAAGAGATCACAGCCAGCTTCTTGCCAAGCAATACCCGGTGGGCTGCTATCGTAGTGATCACCCTAACTTCAATCTCATGGATAAGACGCCGCCGCCCAAACATGTGAGGCGCGATCTGAGGGACCTTGAAAGAGACGTCCAGAGATACAAAAGGGAACCATTTGATACTAGCGCACATAGATCGGCCATCGCAGCAATATATCGTGAAGAGGTCAACAAGTCAATAGCAAGCTTAGGTTCGAATCCAGTGCTCTCGTCCATACCACCAACGATATCTCAGGAAGAGGAAAGACTTCCGAGAGCTACGAGAACAACACTCGCCCAACTTCGGTCAGGCTGGTATTCGCGACTGAACTCCTACCTATCTCGCATAGACCAGGACGTCTCAAACATCTGTCCTGCTTGTAACGGAACCCCTCACGACGTAAACCATATCTTTCACTGCCCAGCTGCACCCACTCACCTGACTCCAAGATCGCTGTGGGAGAACCCAATAGAGGCAGCTAACTTTCTATCCCTCAACACCGGGGATGAAGACGAAACCGTAGGCATGTAACAGACAAACACATCGAATTCTGACCATTGCTACAACAACTAGTTGGGTGAACCAGTTCCTAAGGGAACGACTGCTGATCCTTGATGAAGCTCAGCTGGTGGTGGATAATGAACTGCCTCAGGGCAGTTGCCTAAGTCCGACGTTATTCAACTTATACACCAATGAAATTCATGAATTGTCTGATGAATTCAATATCATATACCAATTTGCCGATGATTTCTTATTGCTTCCTCGGGTGAAGAATACCCAGGAAGCCATAGGTAACCTTGAATTATTTGCATCGAAATTTATTAATACACTAACTAATCTTAAGCTTCCGGTTAATTTTGAGAAATCTCAATTTTTTATTTTTTCAAAAGCTAATTGCTCACAACATAATATTAACGTTAATAATCAAACTATCACGAATTCTAAGAAACTTAAATATCTTGGATTCTTTATATCTTGGAATCTATCGGTTCTTCCCCATTATCATGAAGTAATAAAGAAAAATAATTTTAATAAATTAACTTTTAATGTAAATTATAAACAAACTGAAGGCCTACACCCTAGCAAGGCGCTCACCTTGTTTAGGACCCACATTCGTCCCAAAATCGAGTATGCGAGAACAACCACGGCAAATATGAATACCACAACTACCAACAAGGTCATCCTATTTCAATCCATTTTTAACGAAATGTCTAGGGGCCACCCCATCCACCCCGATAAACGCACTTTACGTGTTGGCCAATGAACTTCCGCCGACTCTTATAGGGTTATGGCTCACGGCCAAAGAAATGGCAAAAAGAATTACATTCGACCCAGAGTTCGTGGAATTATGGATTGAGAATATGATCCTTGCAAATATTGAGTCTAGTTATGGGGAGTGCTGGAGGCTATTTGGTGACGTTCTTAAAAACCTTCCACATATTAAAAGTAATACTCCTGCGGACAAAATGCTCATCTTTAATAAAGATAAAAAATTTAATATTGTAAGAGATGAGGATTTATTACATGACAACCTGGGATCCTTGTTAGGGCTCGTTCTGGAACGAAATGAAACCTCATTTTTTACCGATGCATCCAAAGACACGACCTCTGTGGGGCGGCGTTTATTAATAAGTCTGATGAAGCCTTGGGTAAGTTCAGCTTACCTGCTGACACTTCAGTAGTACATAGAAGCTGAATTAGTAGCTATACTTAAAGCAGTGCAACATGCCGCTAACAGGAACCTTCCATACGTATCTATCTTCACAGATAGTAATGTGGCCTGTGATATCCTTAATAAAAAAGACTGTGATTCTCCAACTGCACAACTCAACAAAGAAACGGTCCATTCATCTAATATAAATAGACTGATTTTAATATGGATCCCGTCCCATAGGGGTCTGACGTTTAATGAACGAGTGGATAGGTTGGCGAACGAAGCCAGATTAGATGGAACTCCATTCATTGATTCATTCCATCATTCTCACTAAATCAAGCCTTGAGTATAATTAAAGAACGTATTTTTAGGAGATGGCAAGAGGATTTAGATCTCACATCTAGACAAAAAGGGCGGTTCTTTCACAAAATCATTAGTAAAGTAGATACTGAAAGCTGGTATAAAAAGATTAAATTCAAACATACTAAACCTAAAATCATTAAAACAGCTAATCGCCTTATTATCAATCACAGTTACAACAAAGCGTTTTTAAATAAAATTAATAAGATCCCGTCTCCGGATTGCACTCACTGTAATTTGCCTGAAAATAACTACCATCTAATAATGAAATGCCCTAGATATTACAGTATGAGAGCTAAGTTTCCGATCCTAAATAGAATTAATAATAGTTTTGCTGATTCCCTAAAGGAAATAGGCCCGGTGGGATGGGTAATATTAGCATATGAGATCGAAAAAAGAAATATCCCTTTCTGACGGAGAAGTAGTCATTTTTTCCTTTTTTGGCCAAAGACCTCTTAAACACTAGTCATAAGACAATAAAGTAATAAAGATTAATTTAGTTTTTTTTTTCTGAAATAAGATGGAATCAGTCGATCACTTAGAATCTTGGATAAATCTCTGAGAACAGTAAAATATTTTATAGTATGTGTTGTTTTTTTTCACGCTGATCTATCTCTTAATCAATATACTACCGGTTTCGCCTTCGTTCATTATCCGTCTCGAAGTCATTAGACTAAATCGGGAGTTACTACGAAAACCACAGTTTCGCGTTGCAAGATGGCTATACAATCCTTATAGGATTCAGCCAACCCGAACACATATACGCATCGCCTGTGCGGCTCAGAGCTCAGATCACTGAGCTTATATCAGGGTTTATGCACGTGTGTTCAAAGGAGAAGGAAAAAAAATGTAAACGTGACCATGGCAAGTGATTTTGCTGTCTCAGCTAATAATTGGGTAAACACAATGAATAAAAAAGATAAGAAAGCTAGGAGATATACTGATTTCTCGTGTTCAGAAAACGATGATAAAGTGATGATCAAAATAAAATAAACAAAAAAAAAAACTAAATTGGCATCTGAAAAAACAGAAAGAAGCGTCTTGGTGGGTAATCAAATTCAGATTAATGAAGATTGCTTGGAAGCTAGTACCGAACAAAATATACAAAACAATGGGAAAATAAATTATAATACGGGTCAAATACATGACAAATACTTTGTATCTAAATGATATTCGTATGTTTAACAAAATTTCTTTGAACTTAAGACAGAGCATTGACAATGGTGTTAAACTTAACAAGTCTCGTGCTAAAGTCTTCTTCAAATCAGCTTCTGAAGCGAACATATTTGTTAATCAGGCTAAATTCTCCCAACGGAATTAGTGTCTATATTCCGAATAATCATGCAAATAAGATTGGCATAATCCGTGATGTCCCCACTGATATCGAGGATGATGAATTGTATGAAATGATAAGGTCAGATGTTAAAGTTATTAAAGTTGGGAGGTTTAAGAGGAAAGATCCTGAAAACAGGGATAAACTTATTCCGCTAAAACTTGTCAAAATAACTTTTAACAGTAGCAGATTGCCAACGTCTGTCAAATTACTGTACAGCACTAGGAAGGTCCAACATTTCTTTTATAAAGTAAAACAATCTAACAAGTGCTTTAGATTGGGACAAATTGATAAATGGTGCAAAACCAAAGATAATAGATGCATGCATTGCGGCAGCTCACCATCTTGCAACCCATATGTCAATTAAAGAAATGCATTCTATGTAAGGGCGTAGGTCACAACCCGTTGTCTCCAGACTGTCGGAAAAAACAGCAAGAAAAAGATTTGATTAGGATAATGACTATTGGGAGTCATACACGCAAAGAAGCCATGGAAAAACTACAATATAATAACAGGTTTAAGCTATTGGAAACAAATATTGACGACAATGTTGAATTCCCACCACTGACATCAGAAACTAGCGAACTTAACCAATATCATAATAAAAATGAAATGGTTAATAAAGTAATAACAAAGAGGCAAACTTATGCCCAAGCTATAAAGAAAAAAACCTAAAAACATAAGGACTACTGACACACAGTACTCAGAATCTGATGAGGCTGCCGTAGCAGAAAATGTATCTCTTGACCACATAAAGCCAAGAAATTTGAGTGATGCTCAGTACCAAAAATATAAGATACTATGTGACAGATACGAAAATGTATTGCAAGATCTAATTAGGCATACTGAAAGTAATATCTATAAATTCTTACCTACAAACCAAAGGGATGAATTTTCCAGAATAGCTTAAATAGGCAGATCTCTACATCTTTCGCATGATGTGCTTAAAATCAAAGATAAAGCCAAAGATAACCAAGAATATAGATCATTATCTAATTTATCTAATAAATAAATAAAAATAAAAAGAATAACATAATAAAATATACAAATTAAAAATAATTTATATTTAAAAACATAATTAAAAAAAAAAATAAACAATAATAACAAAAACATAGTAAAATGAAATTCCTTCAACTCAATATTAAAAGTATTAATCTCTATAAAGACAACTTAGAAATTTTTCTAACAAATAATAAAATTGACTGTGCCTTATTGCAGGAAACGTACTTTAAAAATGAAGATTCTTTAAGTTTCAGTAACTATAACTTCTCTCTCTGGATCCTGTCAACCCCTTGTGGAGCATAGGGCATTAACCACGCCGACTTTCCACCTCGTCCTGTTCGCCGCCATCGCCTTCAACTCTCCCCACGATTTGCCTAATGACTTACCCTCGTCCTCAACTGATCTTCTCCAGGTGTTTCTAGGTCGTCCAACATCGGTTCCCTGCGGGTTCCAATCGAGGGCCTGTTTTGCAGTGTTTTCCGGCCCCTTTCGAAGTGTGTGACCTATCCATTGCCACTTTCGCTTTTTTATAGAGGTGCCTATCCTGTCCTGGCCGGTAATGTACAGGAGATCGTCGTTAGAAATGACCTCCGGCCAGCGTATGTGCAGGATGCGCCGTAGACACTGGTTCACGAAAGTCTACAATCTAGTTGTTAATTTCCTGGTCACCTTCCAAGTTGAACAGCCATAAAGAAGCGCAGATTTTATATTGGTTTCGAAGATCTTGAGTTTGGTACGTCTGGAGATGTTGTTGTTTTGCCAGAAAGGAGTTAAACTGAAAAAAGCTGCCCGAGCCTTATTGATGCGAGACTGTACATGAGCATCCGCCCCACCATCTGCTGTAACTACGCTTCCCAGGTAGCAAAAATTGTCCACTTTTTCCACCGTCTGCCCCGTAACACAAATTTCGCTCTGTCCTCCTGGATCCAAGCTCAAGTATTTAGTTTTGGCAGCATTGATTTTGAGCCCCGCATTGCCACTTTCGCGGTGCAGGGCATCCGTCATCTGAACTAGATGATCCGATATATTTGAGAGAAGACAAATATCATCAGCCTAATCCAGGTGTTGAAGGTATTCAAACAGGTTCCATCTGATACCTTTGCTCTGGTGTTCACGAAGCGCACTCCAGAGTACGTCGTTAATGGCAATCAAAAACAATATAGGTGACAAAATGCAGCCTTGTCTCACTCCGCTATGTACCTCGAAGGAATCTGAAAGCTTACCCTTGTGTAAGACGTGACATTGGGTTTCGCTATAGGACTCCTTGATGATGGATATGATTTTATCTGGTATACCTCTCCTACGTAAAGCCTTCCAGATGTATTCCCGGTCAACGCTGTCAAACGCCTTCTCGAAATCGATGAACATGAGATATAATGGGGATCTCCACTCTGCGGATTGTTCAATAATAATTCGGAGGGGGTTGATGTGGTCGCTACATGAAAAGCCCTCGCGAAAACCAGCCTGTTCATCGTTCAGTGTGCGGTCAACTGTTTGCTTGATCCGGTTTAAGACTATTTTTGCCATCAGTTTGGAGACTGCGGGGAGGAGGCAAATTCCACGCCAATTATTACAATCCTTCAGGTTACCTTTTTTCGGGATCTTAATAATGACGCCCTTCTGCCATTCTTTAGGGAGAGTTTCGGTTTCCCAACACTCTTGGATAAGGGGTAGAAGAATATCCGCAGTAGCGTTGATATCCGCCTTAAAGAGCTCCACCGGAATTCCATCTATCCCCGGGGCTTTACCCGCTTCCATCGATTTAATAGCCACAGTTAATTCCTGTTTAGATGGTGGATTGGTATCAACTCTGGCTATTTGCGGAATATTTTTTGCTTCTAGTGAAGATGAGTTCGAATGTCCAAAGGTGTTGTTGAGGACCTCAATGAAGTGCTCTCTCCACCGTCGCAGTTGGTCTTCAGTGACCAGTAGAGACCCGTCTTTATCTTTCACGGGATGTTCAGCTGTAAAAGATTTGCCAGTGATTGGCTTGATAAGTTTGTAAAGGGTTCCACGGTAAGCCGCTTCCTCTGCCTTCTCCGCTAATGCATTGATGTTGTTTCGTTTATCCCGTCTTACGCTTCTTTGCACGCCTTTCTGAAGAGAACGGTATTCAGCTCTAAGTTGATCTTTGACTGCGTCGTCATTGGCTGAGTTGATTTGTTCTTTAATTCTCTTGCGTGCCGTGATTAGAGACCATGTAGAGTCACTAATGAGTGGCCTTCTACCGCGCTCCAATCTGCCCGCAAAAGTTTCACCGCACGAAATAAATGAGTCCTTAGCGACGTTCCATCTATCATGAATTGTAGGAGTCTCATAAGATGGTGGTGCATTAGCTCTTTCGTGCAAGGCGGTGGAATAAGCACGTCTTATAGATGGATCTTTAAGCTTTTGCACATTAAAACGTAGCAAGATTCTTGCATTTTGAGGGCGATGGATCGCTGCCGTTCGTAAGCCTACTTTTGCGACAACAAGTTGGTGATCGCTGCCAATATCAGCACCCCGCTTCGACCTGACGTCTAAGAGACAATTCCTCCATGTCTTGGAAATGGCTATATGGTCAATCTGGTTCTCTGTTCTGCCATTCGGAGAAACCCAGGTTGTTAAATGGCATCGTTTGTGCATGAACAAAGTACCGCCGATGACGAGCTGACGAGAGTTGCAAAACTCCACGAACATCTCGCCATTTTTGTTCCTGCTACCTAGACCATGATTGCTCATTAGGTGTTCCAAACCAAGGTTGTCAGACCCGACTTTGGCATTGAGATCCCCCATAATAATCTTTATGTCACCTTTGGGAGCCTTGTCGAAGGTGTCGCCGAGTCGGTGATAGAATGCGTCTTTAGCTGATTGATCCGCTGGTTCAGTCGGAGCGTAGCACTGAATTATTGTGAGGTTTCTTACCCTGGATTTAAATCTGGCTGTAATGATACGGTCGGAGATTGGCTTCCAGTCAATTAGAGATAGGTGTGCCTCGCTAGTCAACAGGATTCCGACGCCTGCCATTCGAGGTGACGTATCGTCTTCATTTCCAGAGTAGAGCAGTACTGTTTGGGAGCTTGGTGATAAAGTTGATCCCGATCCAGGCCATCTTGTTTCGCTTAGTCCTAGTATATCGATGTTATATGCGGTCATTTCCCGTTCGACTTCAGTGAGCCTCGCATTATTGCACTCGCCCCACATCGTTCGAACGTTCCAAAAACCGATCGTGGTCCGTTGTTTGTAGCCAAAAGTCGTTGCCGGTGAATCAGTTCGTGGTATCCGAGGCTCGTTTAATGTTTCGAGTGTAAATTTATTTCAGGTACGCAGGTTACAAGCCCACATACCCAATCTTAGGGGAAGGGCTGCTTCCTTAGGTGTCCTAAGAGTCGCCGGGAGCTATTTTTGATATAGCGCAGAGGTAGCTCTCCAATGGTGTTTTTAATTGCGCGTTCTTTTGATGATCTTTCAGCTGGGTGTGGCGTGTTGGTGTTCTCACAACAATATTGCAACTCCACCGTTCGCCTACTTCCTGAGACGCACTGATGTTATTGGCCATTCAGGATGATCATCGTTATTGTGCCTCTACCAAATGTTTTGCAGTGCAAAACTTGGTTGGCTTGGTTAGCCGTTCCATAACTTATATGCTGATAATAGATGTAACCGTCATGGGGGTGCTGCGATTATTTTAGGCGTGTTTTTTGTACTGCGGTGAATGTTAATTGGGGGCTATCCGGGTTAACTTACTACTTTGCCTTAACCCCTAGCGGGGCATAGCGCGTCAACTACTCCTGCGCGCCATCGTACTCTGTTCTGGGCAATGGGGCGCAACTCCCCAAAAAACTTACCCAGTACCTGACACTCCTTTGCCACAGATCGACGCCATGTGATTCGAGGACCCCCTCTTGGTCGGCCTTGGTTGGAAATGGGGTTCCATTTCATGGCATGCATAGCAATGCAGTTATCACTCTTCCGCAATGTGTGACCTATCCACTGCCATTTTCGCCTGCGTATCAATTCGTCGATTGGCATCTGACCCGTACGCCGACTTAGCTCTTCATTTGATATTGTTTCGGGCCAGAAAATTCTTAAAATTCGACGAAGACATGAGTTGACGAAAACTTGCAGCTTTCTGGTAACTCCTACGGAAACTTTCCATGTACTGCTCCCATACAAAAGCACTGATAGTACCAGGGAGCGAAACAGGCCCAGCTTGGTCTTGATGCTGAGATAACTGCTCTGCCAGATTTTGGACAGCATGCCGTATGCGCGTTTAGCCTGGTTGATACGACGAGCGATGTCCTGCTCCGTACCACCATTTTCGGCAACAATGCTACCCAGGTAGACGAAGTTGTCCACCTTCTCCACAGGCTGCCCATTAATATTGATGGCAATAGGTGTCGGATTTCTTTTTCGCAACGGCGGGCTAAGAACCTTGGTCTTGTAGGTATTAATCTTTAGCCCAACCTTGCTTGCCTCCCTCTCGAGATCTAACGCCATTGCGGACAGATCCATGATTTTGTGGGAGAGTAGGCATATGTCGTCAGCGTAGTCAAGATGTTGTAGATAAGATGTCAAAGTCCATTGAATTCCTCTGTCGAGTCCGGATAGGGCTGCATGCAACACATCGCCGATCACAATGAGGAATAGGATCGGTGAGAGGATGCACCCCTGCCGAACTCCACTGCGAATCTCAAAGTCCCCCGACACCTTACCTTTATGCAGAACGCGACATTTCGCGCCGTCATAGGTTGCCTTAATAATAGCCACAAGCTTCTCAGGGATGCCTCTCCTGCGCAAGGCCGCCCATATAGAATCCCGGTTCACACTATCGAAAGCCTTTTCGAAATCGATGAAAAGCAAGTGAAGCGGAGAATCGTATTCAGCGCATTGCTCGATGATGATTCGCAAGGTGTTAATGTGATCGACACAGGAGAATCCGGATCGAAAGCCAGCCTGCTCTTCATCAATTGTGCTTTCTAAGTGGGCCTTTAGTCTTTCCAGGACGATTTTAGCTATTATCTTGGCAACGGCAGGAAGCACACAAATGCCTCTCCAATTATTACAGTCTGTGAGGCTACCCTTCTTTGGAAGTTTGATGATCAAACCTTCCTTCCACTCAGTGGGAAAGGTCTCTGTATTCCACGCTTTATCAACAAGTGGGTGCAGCAAATCGGCAGTTACGCTTGGCGCTGCTTGATAAAGTTCGGCAGGGATGCCGTCAAGTCCGGCGGCCTTTCCTCTTTTTAGTGCAATAATTGCAGTGACTATTTCCTCTTTAGCCGGGGCAGTGGACCGTATACGCACATTTTGATGGTTAGCTAAATTATCTATTTGAGGGGGAACTTCACCAGAGGTTACACGGTTCAAGACCGCGGCGAAGTGTTCTTTCCACCGCCTCATTTGATCTTCTTCCAAGATAAGTAGCTTTCCATCACTATCTTTCACCGGATGTTGGCAGGAGTTACGACCACCTGTGAACTCCTTGATGACACCGTATACGGCGTTTAAGTTGTTACTTCTAGCGGCTTCTTCTGCTGACGCTAAAAGAGAATTCGCATAAACTCTTTTATCGCGTCGCACACTACGCTGAACTTCTCGAGCTTTCTGACGGTAAAGGAGTTCGATGCTGCTTCGATTGTCGTCTGATGCTGCAGCCAAACGAACTTTCAGCTCCTTTCTTTCAACAATCCGCTGCCATGAAGCGTCGGACATCCAGGGCTTATTCCGGCAATCCGGGTTTGGGCCAAGGATGGTATTTGCGCTATCAATGTACGCATTTTTTATGGCATCCCAGTTTTCGTTTATGTCACTATCTGGGTGACTAGTTATCTCAGCCGCTTTTTGCGCAAGATGGTCATTATATTGTTGTAAGACAGCTGGATTTTTTAGTCGAGCGGTGTTGAATTTGCGGGGCCTGGATCTTTCGTCGCTGGGGCGGCGCACGGCTGCAATACGCAATCGAACATTAGCGATCATAAGATAATGGTCTCTTCCCATCCCAATATCGGCACCCTTCTTGTTTCGCACGTCCAGGAGGCAACTCTTGAATCTTTTACTAATGGCAAAATGGTCGATCTGATTTTGTGTTCTGCGCCGATCAACAGAGGACCAACTGATTTTGTGGTGGTCCTTATGCTCAAACATAGTACCACCGATGAAGAGACTGTGAAAGTTGCAGAACTCTACAAATCTTTCACCGTTGTCATTACGATCACCAAGACCGTGTCTCCCCATCACATGTCTGAGCCCATAGTTATCAGCGCCAACTTTCGCATTCAAATCACCCATAACCATTATAATGTCACCTTTAGGTGTTCTGCTCTGAACGGCGTTTAGTTCTTCGTAGAAGGAGTCTTTTGCCAAGACATTGTCGGGTTCAGTAGGGGCATAACATTGTATTATTGAGATGTTCCTCATTTTGGTCTGAAACCTGGCGGTCAAGACCCTGTCAGAGACCGGTTCCCAGGATAAGAGACAGTTTCGCGCGGCTCTGGTTAAAAGGAGCCCCACACCTGACTCACGACGACTACCGGTAGCTTTACCGGAGTACAACATTACAGTGCTGCCCGTTGGAGAGATGAATTCTCCGCTGTTCCACCATCTTATCTCACTAACTCCTAAGATATTTAATTTGTACCTCAGAAATTCACTCTCTAATTGAAGAAATCGTGCGTTCTGGGGACCTTCTGATCCATTGTCCAGGAGAGTACGCACATTCCAGAATCCAATCTTTGTCATTGTACGATAGCTAAAAGTCGTAACCGTTGAGTCAGTCCTTATCCGAGGCATAGTTGACGTTTCGTTAGCATATAAAGATTTCGGATAGTGCAAGTTGCTGGCATACACATCCTGTCCTTTGATTGTCGGTTTTAACGACAGGCCCTCAAAGGGAAAGGCCGTGGTATTTTTTTTCACACCCCACACCACAGGGGTACCTCAACCAAATCATCGCACCGCCATCACTGGCGGCTTGACGTTGGTTGGCAATGGTCAGTGACCACTGTCGTTCCAGGGGGCGCCCACGCGGAGGACTATGGAAGAGGAGTTTTTGCCCCCCAAAAAAACTTACACACATTACACAAACAACATACCCTAGTTGTTTGTGTAATGTGTGTAAGTTAACCCGGATAGCCCCCAATTAACCTGCACCGCAGTACAAAAAAAACACGCCTTATGAATAAAAAATATAAAAATTAAACTCGAAATGAGTTTTGAAGTTGTTGCTTTACAGTGCCTTAATATTACAGGTACACCAATAATAGTCAATATGTATGTTCCTCGAAGCATAAATCTTGCTACTTTCAAAATAGAGATAAAAAAATCTTTGAAAAATGCAGTTCAGAGGAATTAACTACAATATAATTGCAAAAGATCTAAATGCACATGATAGGGACTGGGGTAATGACAATAATGATGCTAAAGGTATTTTTTTATTAAATACATCAATAGATAATGATTTTAAGTTTCTTAATAACAAACAACCTACATTTCACGCTTTAAATAAAAAGCCTACATCAATTGATGTTACATTAACAAATGGTGATGGAAACTCCTTCCTATGGTATGTCATTGATAATCACATATCCAAATCTGAACACAAATCAATTATATTTAAACTTAAAACAAGTGTTAATATTCCAAGTAAAGTGATAAATTATAATAATATATATCAGGTCGTTACAAATGAAATGTCCGAATTTATATGGTTGAAATAAAAGTCTGTAGCTTCGAATTAAAAACCATTTATTCGCAGAATTTATCACCCATTACATCTACGGTACGTTGCCAACGTTCTGGCAGAGCGAATATTCCTTTTTTAAAAAAACCCTTATTTTTGTGAGATAAAAAATCCTCGAAGGCCGAAATTACAGACTGCCGATCTTGGAAGCACCTACCTCTCAAATAGCTGTCTAGATTTCTGAATAAATGAAAATCCGTTGGCGAAAGGTCTGGCTAGTATGGTGGATGAGACAGAATTTCGTATCCTAACTGTGAAAGTTTTTGTACCGTTGTTTGTGAAGTATGCGGCCTTGCATTATCGTGAAGAAGTATGGGTCCACGTCTATTGACCAAAGACGGCTGCAAGCGCTTCAATTTTTCGTGCATATTTTCATATTCGTTGCAATAGGACGCTGCTGTGATAGTTGAACCAGTTTGCAAGAAAGAATAATGGATGACACCTTCACAAGTCCACCATACAGTAACCATTACCTTCTTCGGGTGTAATGATGATTTTGCATGCTGCCTCGGCGCTTCTCTCCGTTGTAGCCATTGTCCTGATCGTCGTCGATTATCATAGAGTATCCACTTTTCGTCACACGTTATAATCCGATTCAAAAAAGGATCCACTTTATTGCGATTAATCAAAGAACTGGCTGTTTCAAGTCTTCGCAGCTTGTTGGCATCGGTCAACAGGTGTGGTACCCATCGGTCGAGTTTTCTAACCTTTCCAATATTCGCCAGGTGACGACTAATGGTGGCAATAGACACCTGAAAGTGCTGTGCAAGGCATCGTACAGTTGTTGATGTGTCACGTTCCACTTCCGCCTTTAATTCGATTTCATCAGTGGTGCAAGTCGGCCGCTCACGAGGCTCATTTTCAAGGGCACAGTCTCCCTTCGTTGAATTTCCGAAACCAACGTCGCACTGTACGTTCGTTACAGGTTTCCTCCCCTAATGTCCCGTTAATATCCCGAGCTGGCTGTGCTGCGTTTACTTCTTTTTTAAATTGAAAATAAAAAATGGCACGAATATCCCTTGTGGAAAGCATTTCTGCAAGAGTGAAAAGGACCACTGTATTTATCCTTCCACGAAAAGATGGAGGTACAAAATTTTAGACACTAGCATAATTCGTCAAACACAATAACCAGTACGATTGAAAAGATAAAAGTGTTTACACTATCAGCACTTCTTTGAGACTGATGAAAAACGGACACTTCATATGTAACAACCTGATACTTTTAGAAAACATTGAAAATATTGATATTGGTAACTCTGTGGAAGATATGGAAAAATCATTTAGGGAAGTTATTAATAAGGCCACATTTAACAATAATGATAACGCTTATAAACCCAAGACTTGGTGGAATGATGAATTGGCAAAAATCTACAAAGAAAAAATAAGGCTTCAAAAAAGTACTTTAGGAAAAGAACTTACGAAAATTTAAAATCTCTCACAGAAATAAATAAAATTTGGAAAAATAAAGTGGCGAAAGCTAAAGTCATGGAAAAATTATACCTAGAAACTCAATGGAAACGAAAACACCAAGGAAATGTGGCAGTTAATAAAAGGTTGGAAAATAATGAAACGCTGTTTTGGGACAACAATATGTCCAATAAATTTCTGGAACATCTCAAAAACCAAACTAAATGATGACAACTTTCACATTGATATACCGTGTAAGCCTGCAAATGAAGATAATTTAAATATTGAAGAATTTGATGAGGTTCTAAACAAAAAATCAAACAAATCAGCACCTGGGAAAAATAAAGTTAGTTACAAAATAATTAAATTACTTAGCAGGAATGAACAAATTAAATTTTTCAATATCTTAAATATTGTTTGGAAAACTAAATATACCAAGTGCTTGGAGAGTCATTAGAATTGCCCCAATACTTAAACCTAAAAAAGACCCTACTGAACTCAAAAATTACAGACCAATAGCTTTAATTAACACCCAGATAAAATCATAAATGGTATTATACTCAATAGACTGAAAACACATCTTGAAACAATTGGTGCAATTCCTGATGATTCTTTTGCATTTCAAAAGAACAAAAGTACGTTAACTTGTTTAAATAAATTTTTAAACATTATCAACAAAAACAAAGAGCAGAAACTTGTTACTGCGGCAGTGGTGGTTGACTTTACCAATGCTTTCGAGAAGGTAGACCTAAACATTTTAAATAGCATTTTCAATGAAATTAATCTTCCTAATAACCTGAAATACTGGATATTAAATTTCCTTAGCAATAGAACACTTGTAGTCAATAATGAATCAATTTGCATTAAAAATGGTATACCTCAGGAAAGTGTGCTTAGTCCGACCTTATTTAATATATGTATATACATACAAGAAGTTTACATAAATGCATATATCCTGGAAACCATCTACTTCAATATGCAGATGACTGCATGATAATTGTGCAGGGGAAAAATGTTAAGGAAGTAACTGAAAAGCCTAATCTACAACTTAATAAATTTCTTGAGTGTAATGCTAAATTGAAGCTTGAAATTAACCCTAGCAAATCTCAATTCATAATTTTCAACAGAACCAAACAACAATCTGTGAAAATCAAAGTACTTGAGCAGGAAATAATGAATAGTCTGTTTATTAAATATCTAGGTGTTAGCTTCAAAAATACAATGGGGGCCTACTATCATTATGAAAGTAAAATTAAATCCAACAAAAGGTCTCTCTTCTCACTGAACTGCATTACGTCAAAAAATTCCAACTTACACCCTGACGTTGCCCAACGTATATACATAAAAATCAATGATCAGGGCCAACACGGATTATGCTTTAGGTATGAATAAAGAAATACCAGTAACCACCATTGAAAAAATTGATATACAGAACGGAGCTATTGTCCGGAAGATTTTCGGTCTTACAACAACAACACCTAAGCATGTTGTACATGTCCTGGGAGGTGATTTACCTACAAAATTTAGGAAAAATATTGCAGATGCAAAACAAATAATGAACAAAATTCAAATAGACTACAATAATTCTATTAAATTGCCGATATTTCAAGAAAAGACACCTCACTTCAAAATCTCAGACAAGTATAGTTATGTATTTAGTATCACAATACCTAAAACAGAACAAATAAAACCACCTAGTCTTACAATTGACTATAAATCCGTCTCCTTAGACATGAACAACAATGAAATTTTACATACCTTTCAAGTATTATATAATAAGCATAAAATCCAAGGTTTTAGAATAAGTTTTACTGATGGATCTATGAATAAAGGGAAAACGGGCTGTGCTGTTATATTCCTTGAAGAAAAGATAACACTGAAATATAAACTATCTCCATACGCGTCGGTATTTACTACGGAGCTACTGGCTAAATTTCAAGCCATCAAAGTTACCATCGATAATAATAACAGCCTGAATCTGGTAATATTTACTGACAGTAAATCTTCAGCTTTAGCTCTAGAAAATAAGAATAATAGTAACAGCCTGGTCAAACAAATCTTTTCGCTTATTAATAATAATAATAATGTAAATGTAAAAATCATATGGATACCTGGACATAAAAACATTGAAGGCAATGAACTGGCAGATAAAGCAGCTAAGGAAGCTACATTAAAGGACGATATTGATATTAATTTGATCACCAACCATGATGCTATTTTTGAGGTTGAAAAAGATGTAAGATTTATGTGGAAACTCGAATTTCTTGCCATCTCACGGACAAAAGGTAAAAATTTTGCAAAAATTTTCTAAAATAGACCGTTTAATTGGTATAAGAATGTTAATGATGGTACTCAATACATCAAATTAGTTAACAGAATTGTGAAAAATCATGGAGTTAACAAAGTCTTTTTAAAAAGAATGAATGAAATTGAAGATAATAATTGTTGTATTTGTAATGTTCCTGAGGATAATGAACATCTTTTAATGAATTGTCCGAAACATTATCGTCTCAAAGTTGAATCTTATTTTCTTACTGAATACAATACATTGACCATGAATCTTATTAAAAGTGACACAGAGGACTGGCTCAATCTTGCAAAACTCATCGTAAAACATAAAGTTAACATTTAAATGATTTCGCTTAACCGTTTTATTATCATTTATTACTTAATTACAAAATATGAATTGTTTACTCTATCCTTCATCCCTTCCACTTTCATCCACCCACTATCCCTTAATCATCCTCATTATAAATAAAAGTCAAATAATATGCCAAATATCATATTGAACAAATAACATCAAAACATAAGACTGAAATATATAAACTGGAATTCATCACACATAACTTAATCAACCTTATGGTTTAATCTACCTAGCAATACAATCCTTAGGGATTAGCCATCGATCCTGGATAGGAGCCCCACCTGTGGACTTCTGTAATACAGCGGTAACATCAGGAACAACGCCTTATCTAGATCACAGGAGGAAGAAGAAGAAGAAGTTTATTCTAGCTCACCGATTTTCGAAATCTCACCATGTATCCATACGACTGTGATAAAGGACATGTGCGCTGATTGCGGCGCGGACTTGCGGCGTAACGAGAATGTGAGTGTACAACGAGAAAGTTAGCCGTTTTTCCACATTAGTGATATGCTGCTACTTTTTCAGGGTGTTCCGACGGAAGCTTCGGTTCCCATGGTTCAATCAGTGCCCGAGCTGAAAGTTACACAGAAACTTGCCCAAGAATTGGGTAGAGCCGATACGAAACGTTTACTGGAAGAGCGGAAACTTGTATTGCTGGTGGATCTGGATCAGACCCTAATCCACATGACAAACGATAGCGTCCCTAGCAACATTAGTGGAATACATACATCACTTTCAGCTGTACGGACCGAATTCACCATGGTATCATACAAAATTAAGGCCGGGAACTGATGAGTTCCTGTCCAAGATGACATCACTTTACGAACTGCACATTTGCACCTTTGGCGCAAGGAATTATGCACATACCATTGCTCAAATTTTGGATAAAGACGGCAAGCTGTTTTCACATAGGATCTTATTCCGAGACGAGTGTTTTAACATAACGAGTAAAACGGACAATTTAAAGTAAGTTATACACAATACCAGCTGAAATAGTTCACTTCGCTCGCTCTTTCTTCTAGGGTTCGCTACGCTCACAACATTTATACTAATTTCCGTCGCCTTGGAATTTTTTTCACGATCACTAAACCCGGGGGCTTTGGGAGCGCCACCTTTCATCCCAGCGAACACGAAAACCATTGGGTTGGCACTAGTCTTCGTCATTTTCGATTTTTCTTTTGCACTTTATTCACGCCCGGGTTTATTTCGTATCATATCGAATTTGCACGCAAATTTTCGGAGCCTTTTCACTCGTGTAGAGTCCAGATTCTCAGCACACAATCTTACACCAAAAAAGGAACGGGACGCGGACGACAAACCGCAATTAAAACAAATCCTAATCGTATTTCTCGATTAATAAGTTGAAACGATTACAATCGTTTTCGTATACGATTAATCGTATTTTTCTTGTTTTCATAGCTAAAACGTTTGGTTCGATGGGCACAAATAATCATTAAATAATGAAATCTTCTCGGCTGCAATGACTACATATTCTGAGATCTGCATACGAATCATGTGCGCTTATGTTTTTCTGATCGATTGCTCCACACCGTCATCGGCTTTGAGCAAGATTTGTTATCTAATTGCTTGACAGCAACCATGACCATCGAATGTTGCCCAATCTGTGGAACAGTTTCCTGGCTATATCGCCGTCAAGTTCAATTGTCCGTGGCGTGAAGCTTGTTCTCTAATTCGTCGGTGTCATCGGCTTCTTGCTGCGCTCATTGATTTTGTCCTCCGACTGCCTTTTGCACGCTTCTTTCAGATTAAAGCTAATCTTCACCCGGTGATTCCATTCAATTAGGGGCCGCCTCGGCGTCATCAAGCCGTTCGTAGTCGTTGTCTGCTTGTAGACGGTTCTAAAAAGAGGGGAAAATCCTTTAAATCTTCTATTTATCAATTTAAATTGAAAAGCCTAGGAAATAAAATAAAACTTTTGACGTATAGAAAAATAGAATAATTAATTTTTTCGATCAAGACGTCATTCGAAATTTGTTTTAACGATGAAAAAATCGTTGATCGATGTAGGCCGGCAGGCAATGCGAGGTTATAAAAGGGCGGCAGCTCGTCTGAAATCATTTTGCGATTGGGGCTTGTAAAGTGTAGTTGTGAAAGTGAGTGTGTGTATTAGTGCGAGTGAAATAGTGAATTATTATTAAAAAAAATATTTTACTGACTCGCAGTGGCTCACAACCGTCTGAATACACAAATAGAAAAAAATTTCACAATTCACGTAAGTGAATAATACATACATACGTACATACAATACACATTTATAAATTGTCTTACAGTATGGGTTGCTTGCCACTAAAGGCAGCTTCAAGGCGCTCTACTTCCCAAAGAGATAGAGAAACCTCATTAATGGCTACTATAGCCTTGTCAAAAACAGGCTATAGGCTTGGTCGAAAAATCGGGAAGGGGTCTTTTTCGAAAGTTCTAGAGGCCACATATATCAACGGCCATGACAAATGCATGATTTTGGCCTGTAAGATAGTCAACTGGGAAAAAGCTCCGATGTATTCTCTAAGATTTATTCGCCGCGGACTCGACATTCTCACTAAAATAGAACATCCTCATATCGTTGGCATACATAGTATCCTAGAGCGAGAACCGAACATTTATATTTTCATGGACTATGCAGAAAATGGGGACTTGAGTAAATACATAAAATTGAACGGTCCAGTCAATGAAAATAAGTCGCGGAAATGGTTCTCGCAAATGGTGGGAGCCGTTCAGTATCTCCATTCTATAAACATTGCCCATCGTGATTTGAATTGCAGCAATATTTTACTAGATAAGGAGATGAACGTGAAGTTGGCCGATTTTTCCCTGGCACGCTACTGTTGTGGGAAGAATGACTTGTCGCAAACCTACTGCGGAACACGGGCTTATACGGCACCCGAAATATTGACCGGGACACCGTATGATCCCAAATTGGCCGACTCGTGGTCAATGGGGGTGATTTTGTTTCGGATGTTGAACGAAACAATGCCTTTTAAATATAGTACCAATGTGTCGCCGCTGATAGCGGCTCAGAACAGTAAGAAGTTTAAATTCCATCGCAAATTGGAAGGCCGTATCTCGGATGATGCCAAGAAAGTGGTCAGTTGTTTGCTGGAACCCGAGACGAAATTGCGATGGCCATTGGATCGGGTTGCAAAAAGTCGGTGGCTCTGTGGATATCATCCAACCGAAAGTGCCAATAAGCACTATCTGTCGGAGCAGTCAACTTCCTACATTTCGGTGGCCTCCTCTATGGAGACATGTCGGGGATCGGTGCAACATACAAGTCAGCTTCTGACAACACTGGCGGTTCCAAAAAAGCCGATAAATAAACTGTTCGGCCTCATTTGCTGCGGGTCGAGAAGATCTAAAAAAATTACAGCACCGAGAGTCATTTTTAAAGGGCTTTCTGCCGCCGAACCGGTAACTTTTTCCGAACCGTCGAAATCACGGATGCAACGTAGAAACCGCAAGCTTGGGCTTAAGGTCCGTCGGCGTCTAAGGAGTCAACGTTGTCCAAAAAACCGAAAGCTTCGATTGAAGGTTCATAGACGTCGAAGAAAAAATTATAATAATGCAATGCGTATAGAAAAATGAAGGGGTGACAATAGCGTTGAAGTGTGGCGAAAAAAATTCGTCGCGATAACTAGATTCTTTGAAAAATGAAAATTCCGAGTTGTGATTCTTGCAAATTTTGTATTGATATGTAGTATTAATTTTAAGTTGTCTATTTTAATCATGTAAATCCAATGTAAAGATTAATGTACATAATTATGGCAACATAGCCTCTTCGCCAGTTCATTAGCTAAGCCATTGGCCTAGCTATTGCACGGGCGAAGAGGCTATGTTGCCCAAGGTTATTCCAGGTACGGTTGGTGCAGTTTAATCGTCCTTTTCTCTCGCGTAGAGTCCAGGTTATCAACACACATTCTCACACCAAAAAAGGGACGGGGCGCGGACGACAAACCGCAATCAAAACAAATCCAAATCGTATTTCTCGATTAATAAGTTGAAACGATTACAATCGTTTTCGTATACGATTAATCGTATTTTTCTTGTTTTCATAGCTAAAACGTTTGGCTCGAGGGGCACAAATAATCATTAAATAATGAAATCTTCTCGGCTGCAATGACTACATATTCTGAGATCTGCATACGAATCATGTGCGCTTATGTTTTTCTGATCGATTGCTTCACACCGTCATCGGCTTTGAGCAAGATTTGTTATCTAATTGCTTGACAGCAACCATGACCATCGAATGTTGCCCAATCTGTGGAACAGTTTCCTGGCTATATCGCCGTCAAGTTCAATTGTCCGTGGCGTGAAGCTTGTTCTCTAATTCGTCGGTGTCATCGGCTTCTTGCTGCGCTCATTGATTTTGTCCTCCGACTGCCTTTTGCACGCTTCTTTCAGATTAAAGCTAATCTTCACCCGGTGATTCCATTCAATTAGGGGCCGCCTCGGCGTCATCAAGCCGTTCGTAGTCGTTGTCTGCTTGTAGACGGTTCTAAAAAGAGGGGAAAATCCTTTAAATCTTCTATTTATCAATTTAAATTGAAAAGCCTAGGAAATAAAATAAAACTTTTGACGTATAGAAAAATAGAATAATTTATTTTTTCGATCAAGACGTCATTCGAAATTTGTTTTAACGATGAAAAAATCGTTGATCGATGTAGGCCGGCAGGCAATGCGAGGTTATAAAAGGGCGGCAGCTCGTCTGAAATCATTTTGCGATTGGGGCTTGTAAAGTGTAGTTGTGAAAGTGAGTGTGTGTATTAGTGCGAGTGAAATAGTGAATTATTATTAAAAAAATATTTTACTGACTCGCAGTGGCTCACAACCGTTCACCGGTCTGAATACACAAATAGAAAAAATTTTCACAATTCACGTAAGTGAATAATACATACATACGTACATACAATACACATTTATAAATTGTCTTACAGTATGGGTTGCTTGCCACTAAAGGCAGCTTCAAGGCGCTCTACTTCCCAAAGAGATAGAGAAACCTCATTAATGGCTACTATAGCCTTGTCAAAAACAGGCTATAGGCTTGGTCGAAAAATCGGGAAGGGGTCTTTTTCGAAAGTTCTAGAGGCCACATATATCAACGGCCATGACAAATGCATGATTTTGGCCTGTAAGATAGTCAACTGGGAAAAAGCTCCGATGTATTCTCTAAGATTTATTCGCCGCGGACTCGACATTCTCACTAAAATAGAACATCCTCATATCGTTGGCATACATAGTATCCTAGAGCGAGAACCGAACATTTATATTTTCATGGACTATGCAGAAAATGGGGACTTGAGTAAATACATAAAATTGAACGGTCCAGTCAATGAAAATAAGTCGCGGAAATGGTTCTCGCAAATGGTGGGAGCCGTTCAGTATCTCCATTCTATAAACATTGCCCATCGTGATTTGAATTGCAGCAATATTTTACTAGATAAGGAGATGAACGTGAAGTTGGCCGATTTTTCCCTGGCACGCTACTGTTGTGGGAAGAATGACTTGTCGCAAACCTACTGCGGAACACGGGCTTATACGGCACCCGAAATATTGACCGGGACACCGTATGATCCCAAATTGGCCGACTCGTGGTCAATGGGGGTGATTTTGTTTCGGATGTTGAACGAAACAATGCCTTTTAAATATAGTACCAATGTGTCGCCGCTGATAGCGGCTCAGAACAGTAAGAAGTTTAAATTCCATCGCAAATTGGAAGGCCGTATCTCGGATGATGCCAAGAAAGTGGTCAGTTGTTTGCTGGAACCCGAGACGAAATTGCGATGGCCATTGGATCGGGTTGCAAAAAGTCGGTGGCTCTGTGGATATCATCCAACCGAAAGTGCCAATAACCACTATCTGTCGGAGCAGTCAACTTCCTACATTTCGGTGGCCTCCTCTATGGAGACATGTCGGGGATCGGTGCAACATACAAGTCAGCTTCTGACAACATTGGCGGTTCCAAAAAAGCCGATAAATAAACTGTTCGGCCTCATTTGCTGCGGGTCGAGAAGATCTAAAAAAATTACAGCACCGAGAGTCATTTTTAAAGGGCTTTCTGCCGCCGAACCGGTAACTTTTTCCGAACCGTCGAAATCACGGATGCAACGTAGAAACCGCAAGCTTGGGCTTAAGGTCCGTCGGCGTCTAAGGAGTCAACGTTGTCCAAAAAACCGAAAGCTTCGATTGAAGGTTCATAGACGTCGAAGAAAAAATTATAATAATGCAATGCGTATAGAAAAATGAAGGGGTGACAATAGCGTTGAAGTGTGGCGAAAAAAATTCGTCGCGATAACTAGATTCATTGAAAAATGAAAATTCCGAGTTGTGATTCTTGCAAATTTTGTATTGATATGTAGTATTAATTTTAAGTTGTCTATTTTAATCATGTAAATCCAATGTAAAGATTGATGTACATAATTATGGCAACATAGCCTCTTCGCCAGTTCATTAGCTAAGCCATTGGCCTAGCTATTGCACGGGCGAAGAGGCTATGTTGCCCAAGGTTATTCCAGGTACGGTTGGTGCAGTTTAATCGTCCTTTTCTCTCGCGTAGAGTCCAGGTTATCAACACACATTCTCACACCAAAAAAGGGACGGGGCGCGGACGACAAACCGCAATCAAAACAAATCCAAATCGTATTTCTCGATTAATAAGTTGAAACGATTACAATCGTTTTCGTATACGATTAATCGTATTTTTCTTGTTTTCATAGCTAAAACGTTTGGCTCGAGGGGCACAAATAATCATTAAATAATGAAATCTTCTCGGCTGCAATGACTACATATTCTGAGATCTGCATACGAATCATGTGCGCTTATGTTTTTCTGATCGATTGCTTCACACCGTCATCGGCTTTGAGCAAGATTTGTTATCTAATTGCTTGACAGCAACCATGACCATCGAATGTTGCCCAATCTGTGGAACAGTTTCCTGGCTATATCGCCGTCAAGTTCAATTGTCCGTGGCGTGAAGCTTGTTCTCTAATTCGTCGGTGTCATCGGCTTCTTGCTGCGCTCATTGATTTTGTCCTCCGACTGCCTTTTGCACGCTTCTTTCAGATTAAAGCTAATCTTCACCCGGTGATTCCATTCAATTAGGGGCCGCCTCGGCGTCATCAAGCCGTTCGTAGTCGTTGTCTGCTTGTAGACGGTTCTAAAAAGAGGGGAAAATCCTTTAAATCTTCTATTTATCAATTTAAATTGAAAAGCCTAGGAAATAAAATAAAACTTTTGACGTATAGAAAAATAGAATAATTAATTTTTTCGATCAAGACGTCATTCGAAATTTGTTTTAACGATGAAAAAATCAATCGTTGATCGATGTAGGCCGGCAGGCAATGCGAGGTTATAAAAGGGCGGCAGCTCGTCTGAAATCATTTTGCGATTGGGGCTTGTAAAGTGTAGTTGTGAAAGTGAGTGTGTGTATTAGTGCGAGTGAAATAGTGAATTATTATTAAAAAAATATTTTACTGACTCGCAGTGGCTCACAACCGTTCACCGGTCTGAATACACAAATAGAAAAAATTTTCACAATTCACGTAAGTGAATAATACATACATACGTACATACAATACACATTTATAAATTGTCTTACAGTATGGGTTGCTTGCCACTAAAGGCAGCTTCAAGGCGCTCTACTTCCCAAAGAGATAGAGAAACCTCATTAATGGCTACTATAGCCTTGTCAAAAACAGGCTATAGGCTTGGTCGAAAAATCGGGAAGGGGTCTTTTTCGAAAGTTCTAGAGGCCACATATATCAACGGCCATGACAAATGCATGATTTTGGCCTGTAAGATAGTCAACTGGGAAAAAGCTCCGATGTATTCTCTAAGATTTATTCGCCGCGGACTCGACATTCTCACTAAAATAGAACATCCTCATATCGTTGGCATACATAGTATCCTAGAGCGAGAACCGAACATTTATATTTTCATGGACTATGCAGAAAATGGGGACTTGAGTAAATACATAAAATTGAACGGTCCAGTCAATGAAAATAAGTCGCGGAAATGGTTCTCGCAAATGGTGGGAGCCGTTCAGTATCTCCATTCTATAAACATTGCCCATCGTGATTTGAATTGCAGCAATATTTTACTAGATAAGGAGATGAACGTGAAGTTGGCCGATTTTTCCCTGGCACGCTACTGTTGTGGGAAGAATGACTTGTCGCAAACCTACTGCGGAACACGGGCTTATACGGCACCCGAAATATTGACCGGGACACCGTATGATCCCAAATTGGCCGACTCGTGGTCAATGGGGGTGATTTTGTTTCGGATGTTGAACGAAACAATGCCTTTTAAATATAGTACCAATGTGTCGCCGCTGATAGCGGCTCAGAACAGTAAGAAGTTTAAATTTCATCGCAAATTGGAAGGCTGTATCTCGGATGATGCCAAGAAAGTGGTCAGTTGTTTGCTGGAACCCGAGACGAAATTGCGATGGCCATTGGATCGGGTTGCAAAAAGTCGGTGGCTCTGTGGATATCATCCAACCGAAAGTGCCAATAAGCACTATCTGTCGGAGCAGTCAACTTCCTACATTTCGGTGGCCTCCTCTATGGAGACATGTCGGGGATCGGTGCAACATACAAGTCAGCTTCTGACAACACTGGCGGTTCCAAAAAAGCCGATAAATAAACTGTTCGGCCTCATTTGCTGCGGGTCGAGAAGATCTAAAAAAAATACAGCACCGAGAGTCATTTTTAAAGGGCTTTCTGCCGCCGAACCGGTAACTTTTTCCGAACCGTCGAAATCACGGATGCAACGTAGAAACCGCAAGCTTGGGCTTAAGGTCCGTCGGCGTCTAAGGAGTCAACGTTGTCCAAAAAACCGAAAGCTTCGATTGAAGGTTCATAGACGTCGAAGAAAAAATTATAATAATGCAATGCGTATAGAAAAATGAAGGGGTGACAATAGCGTTGAAGTGTGGCGAAAAAAATTCGTCGCGATAACTAGATTCTTTGAAAAATGAAAATTCCGAGTTGTGACTCTTGCAAATTTTGTATTGATATGTAGTATTAATTTTAAGTTGTCTATTTTAATCATGTAAATCCAATGTAAAGATTGATGTACATAATTATGGCAACATAGCCTCTTCGCCAGTTCATTAGCTAAGCCATTGGCCTAGCTATTGCACGGGCGAAGAGGCTATGTTGCCCAAGGTTATTCCAGGTACGGTTGGTGCAGTTTAATTTCGCGTCCTTTTCTCTCGCGTAGAGTCCAGGTTATCAACACACAATCTCACACCAAAAAAGGGACGGGGCGCGGACGACAAACCGCAATCAAAACAAATCCAAATCGTATTTCTCGATTAATAAGTTGAAACGATTACAATCGTTTTCGTATACGATTAATCGTATTTTTCTTGTTTTCATAGCTAAAACGTTTGGCTCGAGGGGCACAAATAATCATTAAATAATGAAATCTTCTCGGCTGCAATGACTACATATTCTGAGATCTGCATACGAATCATGTGCGCTTATGTTTTTCTGATCGATTGCTTCACACCGTCATCGGCTTTGAGCAAGATTTGTTATCTAATTGCTTGACAGCAACCATGACCATCGAATGTTGCCCAATCTGTGGAACAGTTTCCTGGCTATATCGCCGTCAAGTTCAATTGTCCGTGGCGTGAAGCTTGTTCTCTAATTCGTCGGTGTCATCGGCTTCTTGCTGCGCTCATTGATTTTGTCCTCCGACTGCCTTTTGCACGCTTCTTTCAGATTAAAGCTAATCTTCACCCGGTGATTCCATTCAATTAGGGGCCGCCTCGGCGTCATCAAGCCGTTCGTAGTCGTTGTCTGCTTGTAGACGGTTCTAAAAAGAGGGGAAAATCCTTTAAATCTTCTATTTATCAATTTAAATTGAAAAGCCTAGGAAATAAAATAAAACTTTTGACGTATAGAAAAATAGAATAATTTATTTTTTCGATCAAGATGTCATTCGAAATTTGTTTTAACGATGAAAAAATCGTTGATCGATGTAGGCCGGCAGGCAATGCGAGGTTATAAAAGGGCGGCAGCTCGTCTGAAATCATTTTGCGATTGGGGCTTGTAAAGTGTAGTTGTGAAAGTGAGTGTGTGTATTAGTGCGAGTGAAATAGTGAATTATTATTAAAAAAATATTTTACTGACTCGCAGTGGCTCACAACCGTTCACCGGTCTGAATACACAAATAGAAAAAATTTTCACAATTCACGTAAGTGAATAATACATACATACGTACATACAATACACATTTATAAATTGTCTTACAGTATGGGTTGCTTGCCACTAAAGGCAGCTTCAAGGCGCTCTACTTCCCAAAGAGATAGAGAAACCTCATTAATGGCTACTATAGCCTTGTCAAAAACAGGCTATAGGCTTGGTCGAAAAATCGAGAAGGGGTCTTTTTCGAAAGTTCTAGAGGCCACATATATCAACGGCCATGACAAATGCATGATTTTGGCCTGTAAGATAGTCAACTGGGAAAAAGCTCCGATGTATTCTCTAAGATTTATTCGCCGCGGACTCGACATTCTCACTAAAATAGAACATCCTCATATCGTTGGCATACATAGTATCCTAGAGCGAGAACCGAACATTTATATTTTCATGGACTATGCAGAAAATGGGGACTTGAGTAAATACATAAAATTGAACGGTCCAGTCAATGAAAATAAGTCGCGGAAATGGTTCTCGCAAATGGTGGGAGCCGTTCAGTATCTCCATTCTATAAACATTGCCCATCGTGATTTGAATTGCAGCAATATTTTACTAGATAAGGAGATGAACGTGAAGTTGGCCGATTTTTCCCTGGCACGCTACTGTTGTGGGAAGAATGACTTGTCGCAAACCTACTGCGGAACACGGGCTTATACGGCACCCGAAATATTGACCGGGACACCGTATGATCCCAAATTGGCCGACTCGTGGTCAATGGGGGTGATTTTGTTTCGGATGTTGAACGAAACAATGCCTTTTAAATATAGTACCAATGTGTCGCCGCTGATAGCGGCTCAGAACAGTAAGAAGTTTAAATTCCATCGCAAATTGGAAGGCCGTATCTCGGATGATGCCAAGAAAGTGGTCAGTTGTTTGCTGGAACCCGAGACGAAATTGCGATGGCCATTGGATCGGGTTGCAAAAAGTCGGTGGCTCTGTGGATATCATCCAACCGAAAGTGCCAATAAGCACTATCTGTCGGAGCAGTCAACTTCCTACATTTCGGTGGCCTCCTCTATGGAGACATGTCGGGGATCGGTGCAACATACAAGTCAGCTTCTGACAACATTGGCGGTTCCAAAAAAGCCGATAAATAAACTGTTCGGCCTCATCTGCTGCGGGTCGAGAAGATCTAAAAAAATTACAGCACCGAGAGTCATTTTTAAAGGGCTTTCTGCCGCCGAACCGGTAACTTTTTCCGAACCGTCGAAATCACGGATGCAACGTAGAAACCGCAAGCTTGGGCTTAAGGTCCGTCGGCGTCTAAGGAGTCAACGTTGTCCAAAAAACCGAAAGCTTCGATTGAAGGTTCATAGACGTCGAAGAAAAAATTATAATAATGCAATGCGTATAGAAAAATGAAGGGGTGACAATAGCGTTGAAGTGTGGCGAAAAAAATTCGTCGCGATAACTAGATTCATTGAAAAATGAAAATTCCGAGTTGTGATTCTTGCAAATTTTGTATTGATATGTAGTATTAATTTTAAGTTGTCTATTTTAATCATGTAAATCCAATGTAAAGATTGATGTACATAATTATGGCAACATAGCCTCTTCGCCAGTTCATTAGCTAAGCCATTGGCCTAGCTATTGCACGGGCGAAGAGGCTATGTTGCCCAAGGTTATTCCAGGTACGGTTGGTGCAGTTTAATCGTCCTTTTCTCTCGCGTAGAGTCCAGGTTATCAACACACATTCTCACACCAAAAAAGGGACGGGGCGCGGACGACAAACCGCAATCAAAACAAATCCAAATCGTATTTCTCGATTAATAAGTTGAAACGATTACAATCGTTTTCGTATACGATTAATCGTATTTTTCTTGTTTTCATAGCTAAAACGTTTGGCTCGAGGGGCACAAATAATCATTAAATAATGAAATCTTCTCGGCTGCAATGACTACATATTCTGAGATCTGCATACGAATCATGTGCGCTTATGTTTTTCTGATCGATTGCTTCACACCGTCATCGGCTTTGAGCAAGATTTGTTATCTAATTGCTTGACAGCAACCATGACCATCGAATGTTGCCCAATCTGTGGAACAGTTTCCTGGCTATATCGCCGTCAAGTTCAATTGTCCGTGGCGTGAAGCTTGTTCTCTAATTCGTCGGTGTCATCGGCTTCTTGCTGCGCTCATTGATTTTGTCCTCCGACTGCCTTTTGCACGCTTCTTTCAGATTAAAGCTAATCTTCACCCGGTGATTCCATTCAATTAGGGGCCGCCTCGGCGTCATCAAGCCGTTCGTAGTCGTTGTCTGCTTGTAGACGGTTCTAAAAAGAGGGGAAAATCCTTTAAATCTTCTATTTATCAATTTAAATTGAAAAGCCTAGGAAATAAAATAAAACTTTTGACGTATAGAAAAATAGAATAATTAATTTTTTCGATCAAGACGTCATTCGAAATTTGTTTTAACGATGAAAAAATCGTTGATCGATGTAGGCCGGCAGGCAATGCGAGGTTATAAAAGGGCGGCAGCTCGTCTGAAATCATTTTGCGATTGGGGCTTGTAAAGTGTAGTTGTGAAAGTGAGTGTGTGTATTAGTGCGAGTGAAATAGTGAATTATTATTAAAAAAAATATTTTACTGACTCGCAGTGGCTCACAACCGTCTGAATACACAAATAGAAAAAAATTTCACAATTCACGTAAGTGAATAATACATACATACGTACATACAATACACATTTATAAATTGTCTTACAGTATGGGTTGCTTGCCACTAAAGGCAGCTTCAAGGCGCTCTACTTCCCAAAGAGATAGAGAAACCTCATTAATGGCTACTATAGCCTTGTCAAAAACAGGCTATAGGCTTGGTCGAAAAATCGGGAAGGGGTCTTTTTCGAAAGTTCTAGAGGCCACATATATCAACGGCCATGACAAATGCATGATTTTGGCCTGTAAGATAGTCAACTGGGAAAAAGCTCCGATGTATTCTCTAAGATTTATTCGCCGCGGACTCGACATTCTCACTAAAATAGAACATCCTCATATCGTTGGCATACATAGTATCCTAGAGCGAGAACCGAACATTTATATTTTCATGGACTATGCAGAAAATGGGGACTTGAGTAAATACATAAAATTGAACGGTCCAGTCAATGAAAATAAGTCGCGGAAATGGTTCTCGCAAATGGTGGGAGCCGTTCAGTATCTCCATTCTATAAACATTGCCCATCGTGATTTGAATTGCAGCAATATTTTACTAGATAAGGAGATGAACGTGAAGTTGGCCGATTTTTCCCTGGCACGCTACTGTTGTGGGAAGAATGACTTGTCGCAAACCTACTGCGGAACACGGGCTTATACGGCACCCGAAATATTGACCGGGACACCGTATGATCCCAAATTGGCCGACTCGTGGTCAATGGGGGTGATTTTGTTTCGGATGTTGAACGAAACAATGCCTTTTAAATATAGTACCAATGTGTCGCCGCTGATAGCGGCTCAGAACAGTAAGAAGTTTAAATTCCATCGCAAATTGGAAGGCCGTATCTCGGATGATGCCAAGAAAGTGGTCAGTTGTTTGCTGGAACCCGAGACGAAATTGCGATGGCCATTGGATCGGGTTGCAAAAAGTCGGTGGCTCTGTGGATATCATCCAACCGAAAGTGCCAATAAGCACTATCTGTCGGAGCAGTCAACTTCCTACATTTCGGTGGCCTCCTCTATGGAGACATGTCGGGGATCGGTGCAACATACAAGTCAGCTTCTGACAACACTGGCGGTTCCAAAAAAGCCGATAAATAAACTGTTCGGCCTCATTTGCTGCGGGTCGAGAAGATCTAAAAAAATTACAGCACCGAGAGTCATTTTTAAAGGGCTTTCTGCCGCCGAACCGGTAACTTTTTCCGAACCGTCGAAATCACGGATGCAACGTAGAAACCGCAAGCTTGGGCTTAAGGTCCGTCGGCGTCTAAGGAGTCAACGTTGTCCAAAAAACCGAAAGCTTCGATTGAAGGTTCATAGACGTCGAAGAAAAAATTATAATAATGCAATGCGTATAGAAAAATGAAGGGGTGACAATAGCGTTGAAGTGTGGCGAAAAAAATTCGTTGCGATAACTAGATTCTTTGAAAAATGAAAATTCCGAGTTGTGATTCTTGCAAATTTTGTATTGATATGTAGTATTAATTTTAAGTTGTCTATTTTAATCATGTAAATCCAATGTAAAGATTGATGTACATAATTATGGCAACATAGCCTCTTCGCCAGTTCATTAGCTAAGCCATTGGCCTAGCTATTGCACGGGCGAAGAGGCTATGTTGCCCAAGGTTATTCCAGGTACGGTTGGTGCAGTTTAATTTCGCGTCCTTTTCTCTCGCGTAGAGTCCAGGTTATCAACACACAATCTCACACCAAAAAAGGGACGGGGCGCGGACGACAAACCGCAATCAAAACAAATCCAAATCGTATTTCTCGATTGATAAGTTGAAACGATTACAATCGTTTTCGTATACGATTAATCGTATTTTTCTTGTTTTCATAGCTAAAACGTTTGGCTCGAGGGGCACAAATAATCATTAAATAATGAAATCTTCTCGGCTGCAATGACTACATATTCTGAGATCTGCATACGAATCATGTGCGCTTATGTTTTTCTGATCGATTGCTTCACACCGTCATCGGCTTTGAGCAAGATTTGTTATCTAATTGCTTGACAGCAACCATGACCATCGAATGTTGCCCAATCTGTGGAACAGTTTCCTGGCTATATCGCCGTCAAGTTCAATTGTCCGTGGCGTGAAGCTTGTTCTCTAATTCGTCGGTGTCATCGGCTTCTTGCTGCGCTCATTGATTTTGTCCTCCGACTGCCTTTTGCACGCTTCTTTCAGATTAAAGCTAATCTTCACCCGGTGATTCCATTCAATTAGGGGCCGCCTCGGCGTCATCAAGCCGTTCGTAGTCGTTGTCTGCTTGTAGACGGTTCTAAAAAGAGGGGAAAATCCTTTAAATCTTCTATTTATCAATTTAAATTGAAAAGCCTAGGAAATAAAATAAAACTTTTGACGTATAGAAAAATAGAATAATTAATTTTTTCGATCAAGACGTCATTCGAAATTTGTTTTAACGATGAAAAAATCGTTGATCGATGTAGGCCGGCAGGCAATGCGAGGTTATAAAAGGGCGGCAGCTCGTCTGAAATCATTTTGCGATTGGGGCTTGTAAAGTGTAGTTGTGAAATTGAGTGTGTGTATTAGTGCGAGTGAAATAGTGAATTATTATTAAAAAAATATTTTACTGACTCGCAGTGGCTCACAACCGTTCACCGGTCTGAATACACAAATAGACAAAATTTTCACAATTCACGTAAGTGAATAATACATACATACGTACATACAATACACGTTTATAAATTGTCTTACAGTATGGGTTGCTTGCCACTAAAGGCAGCTTCAAGGCGCTCTACTTCCCAAAGAGATAGAGAAACCTCATTAATGGCTACTATAGCCTTGTCAAAAACAGGCTATAGGCTTGGTCGAAAAATCGGGAAGGGGTCTTTTTCGAAAGTTCTAGAGGCCACATATATCAACGGCCATGACAAATGCATGATTTTGGCCTGTAAGATAGTCAACTGGGAAAAAGCTCCGATGTATTCTCTAAGATTTATTCGCCGCGGACTCGACATTCTCACTAAAATAGAACATCCTCATATCGTTGGCATACATAGTATCCTAGAGCGAGAACCGAACATTTATATTTTCATGGACTATGCAGAAAATGGGGACTTGAGTAAATACATAAAATTGAACGGTCCAGTCAATGAAAATAAGTCGCGGAAATGGTTCTCGCAAATGGTGGGAGCCGTTCAGTATCTCCATTCTATAAACATTGCCCATCGTGATTTGAATTGCAGTAATATTTTACTAGATAAGGAGATGAACGTGAAGTTGGCCGATTTTTCCCTGGCACGCTACTGTTGTGGGAAGAATGACTTGTCGCAAACCTACTGCGGAACACGGGCTTATACGGCACCCGAAATATTGACCGGGACACCGTATGATCCCAAATTGGCCGACTCGTGGTCAATGGGGGTGATTTTGTTTCGGATGTTGAACGAAACAATGCCTTTTAAATATAGTACCAATGTGTCGCCGCTGATAGCGGCTCAGAACAGTAAGAAGTTTAAATTCCATCGCAAATTGGAAGGCCGTATCTCGGATGATGCCAAGAAAGTGGTCAGTTGTTTGCTGGAACCCGAGACGAAATTGCGATGGCCATTGGATCGGGTTGCAAAAAGTCGGTGGCTCTGTGGATATCATCCAACCGAAAGTGCCAATAAGCACTATCTGTCGGAGCAGTCAACTTCCTACATTTCGGTGGCCTCCTCTATGGAGACATGTCGGGGATCGGTGCAACATACAAGTCAGCTTCTGACAACACTGGCGGCTCCAAAAAAGCCGATAAATAAACTGTTCGGCCTCATTTGCTGCGGGTCGAGAAGATCTAAATAAATTACAGCACCGAGAGTCATTTTTAAAGGGCTTTCTGCCGCCGAACCGGTAACTTTTTCCAAACCGTCGAAATCACGGATGCAACGTAGAAACCGCAAGCTTGGGCTTAAGGTCCGTCGGCGTCTAAGGAGTCAACGTTGTCCAAAAAACCGAAAGCTTCGATTGAAGGTTCATAGACGTCGAAGAAAAAATTATAATAATGCAATGCGTATAGAAAAATGAAGGGGTGACAATAGCGTTGAAGTGTGGCGAAAAAAATTCGTCGCGATAACTAGATTCTTTGAAAAATGAAAATTCCGAGTTGTGATTCTTGCAAATTTTGTATTGATATGTAGTATTAATTTTAAGTTGTCTATTTTAATCATGTAAATCCAATGTAAAGATTGATGTACATAATTATGGCAACATAGCCTCTTCGCCAGTTCATTAGCTAAGCCATTGGCCTAGCTATTGCACGGGCGAAGAGGCTATGTTGCCCAAGGTTATTCCAGGTACGGTTGGTGCAGTTTAATTTCGCGTCCTTTTCTCTCGCGTAGAGTCCAGGTTATCAACACACAATCTCACACCAAAAAAGGGACGGGGCGCGGACGACAAACCGCAATCAAAACAAATCCAAATCGTATTTCTCGATTAATAAGTTGAAACGATTACAATCGTTTTCGTATACGATTAATCGTATTTTTCTTGTTTTCATAGCTAAAACGTTTGGCTCGAGGGGCACAAATAATCATTAAATAATGAAATCTTCTCGGCTGCAATGACTACATATTCTGAGATCTGCATACGAATCATGTGCGCTTATGTTTTTCTGATCGATTGCTTCACACCGTCATCGGCTTTGAGCAAGATTTGTTATCTAATTGCTTGACAGCAACCATGACCATCGAATGTTGCCCAATCTGTGGAACAGTTTCCTGGCTATATCGCCGTCAAGTTCAATTGTCCGTGGCGTGAAGCTTGTTCTCTAATTCGTCGGTGTCATCGGCTTCTTGCTGCGCTCATTGATTTTGTCCTCCGACTGCCTTTTGCACGCTTCTTTCAGATTAAAGCTAATCTTCACCCGGTGATTCCATTCAATTAGGGGCCGCCTCGGCGTCATCAAGCCGTTCGTAGTCGTTGTCTGCTTGTAGACGGTTCTAAAAAGAGGGGAAAATCCTTTAAATCTTCTATTTATCAATTTAAATTGAAAAGCCTAGGAAATAAAATAAAACTTTTGACGTATAGAAAAATAGAATAATTTATTTTTTCAATCAAGACGTCATTCGAAATTTGTTTTAACGATGAAAAAATCGTTGATCGATGTAGGCCGGCAGGCAATGCGAGGTTATAAAAGGGCGGCAGCTCGTCTGAAATCATTTTGCGATTGGGGCTTGTAAAGTGTAGTTGTGAAAGTGAGTGTGTGTATTAGTGCGAGTGAAATAGTGAATTATTATTAAAAAAAATATTTTACTGACTCGCAGTGGCTCACAACCGTTCACCGGTCTGAATACACAAATAGAAAAAATTTTCACAATTCACGTAAGTGAATAATACATACATACGTACATACAATACACATTTATAAATTGTCTTACAGTATGGGTTGCTTGCCACTAAAGGCAGCTTCAAGGCGCTCTACTTCCCAAAGAGATAGAGAAACCTCATTAATGGCTACTATAGCCTTGTCAAAAACAGGCTATAGGCTTGGTCGAAAAATCGGGAAGGGGTCTTTTTCGAAAGTTCTAGAGGCCACATATATCAACGGCCATGACAAATGCATGATTTTGGCCTGTAAGATAGTCAACTGGGAAAAAGCTCCGATGTATTCTCTAAGATTTATTCGCCGCGGACTCGACATTCTCACTAAAATAGAACATCCTCATATCGTTGGCATACATAGTATCCTAGAGCGAGAACCGAACATTTATATTTTCATGGACTATGCAGAAAATGGGGACTTGAGTAAATACATAAAATTGAACGGTCCAGTCAATGAAAATAAGTCGCGGAAATGGTTCTCGCAAATGGTGGGAGCCGTTCAGTATCTCCATTCTATAAACATTGCCCATCGTGATTTGAATTGCAGCAATATTTTACTAGATAAGGAGATGAACGTGAAGTTGGCCGATTTTTCCCTGGCACGCTACTGTTGTGGGAAGAATGACTTGTCGCAAACCTACTGCGGAACACGGGCTTATACGGCACCCGAAATATTGACCGGGACACCGTATGATCCCAAATTGGCCGACTCGTGGTCAATGGGGGTGATTTTGTTTCGGATGTTGAACGAAACAATGCCTTTTAAATATAGTACCAATGTGTCGCCGCTGATAGCGGCTCAGAACAGTAAGAAGTTTAAATTCCATCGCAAATTGGAAGGCCGTATCTCGGATGATGCCAAGAAAGTGGTCAGTTGTTTGCTGGAACCCGAGACGAAATTGCGATGGCCATTGGATCGGGTTGCAAAAAGTCGGTGGCTCTGTGGATATCATCCAACCGAAAGTGCCAATAAGCACTATCTGTCGGAGCAGTCAACTTCCTACATTTCGGTGGCCTCCTCTATGGAGACATGTCGGGGATCGGTGCAACATACAAGTCAGCTTCTGACAACACTGGCGGTTCCAAAAAAGCCGATAAATAAACTGTTCGGCCTCATTTGCTGCGGGTCGAGAAGATCTAAAAAAATTACAGCACCGAGAGTCATTTTTAAAGGGCTTTCTGCCGCCGAACCGGTAACTTTTTCCAAACCGTCGAAATCACGGATGCAACGTAGAAACCGCAAGCTTGGGCTTAAGGTCCGTCGGCGTCTAAGGAGTCAACGTTGTCCAAAAAACCGAAAGCTTCGATTGAAGGTTCATAGACGTCGAAGAAAAAATTATAATAATGCAATGCGTATAGAAAAATGAAGGGGTGACAATAGCGTTGAAGTGTGGCGAAAAAAATTCGTCGCGATAACTAGATTCTTTGAAAAATGAAAATTCCGAGTTGTGATTCTTGCAAATTTTGTATTGATATGTAGTATTAATTTTAAGTTGTCTATTTTAATCATGTAAATCCAATGTAAAGATTGATGTACATAATTATGGCAACATAGCCTCTTCGCCAGTTCATTAGCTAAGCCATTGGCCTAGCTATTGCACGGGCGAAGAGGCTATGTTGCCCAAGGTTATTCCAGGTACGGTTGGTGCAGTTTAATTTCGCGTCCTTTTCTCTCGCGTAGAGTCCAGGTTATCAACACACAATCTCACACCAAAAAAGGGACGGGGCGCGGACGACAAACCGCAATCAAAACAAATCCAAATCGTATTTCTCGATTAATAAGTTGAAACGATTACAATCGTTTTCGTATACGATTAATCGTATTTTTCTTGTTTTCATAGCTAAAACGTTTGGCTCGAGGGGCACAAATAATCATTAAATAATGAAATCTTCTCGGCTGCAATGACTACATATTCTGAGATCTGCATACGAATCATGTGCGCTTATGTTTTTCTGATCGATTGCTTCACACCGTCATCGGCTTTGAGCAAGATTTGTTATCTAATTGCTTGACAGCAACCATGACCATCGAATGTTGCCCAATCTGTGGAACAGTTTCCTGGCTATATCGCCGTCAAGTTCAATTGTCCGTGGCGTGAAGCTTGTTCTCTAATTCGTCGGTGTCATCGGCTTCTTGCTGCGCTCATTGATTTTGTCCTCCGACTGCCTTTTGCACGCTTCTTTCAGATTAAAGCTAATCTTCACCCGGTGATTCCATTCAATTAGGGGCCGCCTCGGCGTCATCAAGCCGTTCGTAGTCGTTGTCTGCTTGTAGACGGTTCTAAAAAGAGGGGAAAATCCTTTAAATCTTCTATTTATCAATTTAAATTGAAAAGCCTAGGAAATAAAATAAAACTTTTGACGTATAGAAAAATAGAATAATTTATTTTTTCGATCAAGACGTCATTCGAAATTTGTTTTAACGATGAAAAAATCGTTGATCGATGTAGGCCGGCAGGCAATGCGAGGTTATAAAAGGGCGGCAGCTCGTCTGAAATCATTTTGCGATTGGGGCTTGTAAAGTGTAGTTGTGAAAGTGAGTGTGTGTATTAGTGCGAGTGAAATAGTGAATTATTATTAAAAAAATATTTTACTGACTCGCAGTGGCTCACAACCGTTCACCGGTCTGAATACACAAATAGAAAAAATTTTCACAATTCACGTAAGTGAATAATACATACATACGTACATACAATACACATTTATAAATTGTCTTACAGTATGGGTTGCTTGCCACTAAAGGCAGCTTCAAGGCGCTCTACTTCCCAAAGAGATAGAGAAACCTCATTAATGGCTACTATAGCCTTGTCAAAAACAGGCTATAGGCTTGGTCGAAAAATCGGGAAGGGGTCTTTTTCGAAAGTTCTAGAGGCCACATATATCAACGGCCATGACAAATGCATGATTTTGGCCTGTAAGATAGTCAACTGGGAAAAAGCTCCGATGTATTCTCTAAGATTTATTCGCCGCGGACTCGACATTCTCACTAAAATAGAACATCCTCATATCGTTGGCATACATAGTATCCTAGAGCGAGAACCGAACATTTATATTTTCATGGACTATGCAGAAAATGGGGACTTGAGTAAATACATAAAATTGAACGGTCCAGTCAATGAAAATAAGTCGCGGAAATGGTTCTCGCAAATGGTGGGAGCCGTTCAGTATCTCCATTCTATAAACATTGCCCATCGTGATTTGAATTGCAGCAATATTTTACTAGATAAGGAGATGAACGTGAAGTTGGCCGATTTTTCCCTGGCACGCTACTGTTGTGGGAAGAATGACTTGTCGCAAACCTACTGCGGAACACGGGCTTATACGGCACCCGAAATATTGACCGGGACACCGTATGATCCCAAATTGGCCGACTCGTGGTCAATGGGGGTGATTTTGTTTCGGATGTTGAACGAAACAATGCCTTTTAAATATAGTACCAATGTGTCGCCGCTGATAGCGGCTCAGAACAGTAAGAAGTTTAAATTCCATCGCAAATTGGAAGGCCGTATCTCGGATGATGCCAAGAAAGTGGTCAGTTGTTTGCTGGAACCCGAGACGAAATTGCGATGGCCATTGGATCGGGTTGCAAAAAGTCGGTGGCTCTGTGGATATCATCCAACCGAAAGTGCCAATAAGCACTATCTGTCGGAGCAGTCAACTTCCTACATTTCGGTGGCCTCCTCTATGGAGACATGTCGGGGATCGGTGCAACATACAAGTCAGCTTCTGACAACACTGGCGGTTCCAAAAAAGCCGATAAATAAACTGTTCGGCCTCATTTGCTGCGGGTCGAGAAGATCTAAAAAAATTACAGCACCGAGAGTCATTTTTAAAGGGCTTTCTGCCGCCGAACCGGTAACTTTTTCCGAACCGTCGAAATCACGGATGCAACGTAGAAACCGCAAGCTTGGGCTTAAGGTCCGTCGGCGTCTAAGGAGTCAACGTTGTCCAAAAAACCGAAAGCTTCGATTGAAGGTTCATAGACGTCGAAGAAAAAATTATAATAATGCAATGCGTATAGAAAAATGAAGGGGTGACAATAGCGTTGAAGTGTGGCGAAAAAAATTCGTCGCGATAACTAGATTCATTGAAAAATGAAAATTCCGAGTTGTGATTCTTGCAAATTTTGTATTGATATGTAGTATTAATTTTAAGTTGTCTATTTTAATCATGTAAATCCAATGTAAAGATTGATGTACATAATTATGGCAACATAGCCTCTTCGCCAGTTCATTAGCTAAGCCATTGGCCTAGCTATTGCACGGGCGAAGAGGCTATGTTGCCCAAGGTTATTCCAGGTACGGTTGGTGCAGTTTAATCGTCCTTTTCTCTCGCGTAGAGTCCAGGTTATCAACACACATTCTCACACCAAAAAAGGGACGGGGCGCGGACGACAAACCGCAATCAAAACAAATCCAAATCGTATTTCTCGATTAATAAGTTGAAACGATTACAATCGTTTTCGTATACGATTAATCGTATTTTTCTTGTTTTCATAGCTAAAACGTTTGGCTCGAGGGGCACAAATAATCATTAAATAATGAAATCTTCTCGGCTGTAATGACTACATATTCTGAGATCTGCATACGAATCATGTGCGCTTATGTTTTTCTGATCGATTGCTTCACACCGTCATCGGCTTTGAGCAAGATTTGTTATCTAATTGCTTGACAGCAACCATGACCATCGAATGTTGCCCAATCTGTGGAACAGTTTCCTGGCTATATCGCCGTCAAGTTCAATTGTCCGTGGCGTGAAGCTTGTTCTCTAATTCGTCGGTGTCATCGGCTTCTTGCTGCGCTCATTGATTTTGTCCTCCGACTGCCTTTTGCACGCTTCTTTCAGATTAAAGCTAATCTTCACCCGGTGATTCCATTCAATTAGGGGCCGCCTCGGCGTCATCAAGCCGTTCGTAGTCGTTGTCTGCTTGTAGACGGTTCTAAAAAGAGGGGAAAATCCTTTAAATCTTCTATTTATCAATTTAAATTGAAAAGCCTAGGAAATAAAATAAAACTTTTGACGTATAGAAAAATAGAATAATTAATTTTTTCGATCAAGACGTCATTCGAAATTTGTTTTAACGATGAAAAAATCGTTGATCGATGTAGGCCGGCAGGCAATGCGAGGTTATAAAAGGGCGGCAGCTCGTCTGAAATCATTTTGCGATTGGGGCTTGTAAAGTGTAGTTGTGAAAGTGAGTGTGTGTATTAGTGCGAGTGAAATAGTGAATTATTATTAAAAAAAATATTTTACTGACTCGCAGTGGCTCACAACCGTCTGAATACACAAATAGAAAAAAATTTCACAATTCACGTAAGTGAATAATACATACATACGTACATACAATACACATTTATAAATTGTCTTACAGTATGGGTTGCTTGCCACTAAAGGCAGCTTCAAGGCGCTCTACTTCCCAAAGAGATAGAGAAACCTCATTAATGGCTACTATAGCCTTGTCAAAAACAGGCTATAGGCTTGGTCGAAAAATCGGGAAGGGGTCTTTTTCGAAAGTTCTAGAGGCCACATATATCAACGGCCATGACAAATGCATGATTTTGGCCTGTAAGATAGTCAACTGGGAAAAAGCTCCGATGTATTCTCTAAGATTTATTCGCCGCGGACTCGACATTCTCACTAAAATAGAACATCCTCATATCGTTGGCATACATAGTATCCTAGAGCGAGAACCGAACATTTATATTTTCATGGACTATGCAGAAAATGGGGACTTGAGTAAATACATAAAATTGAACGGTCCAGTCAATGAAAATAAGTCGCGGAAATGGTTCTCGCAAATGGTGGGAGCCGTTCAGTATCTCCATTCTATAAACATTGCCCATCGTGATTTGAATTGCAGCAATATTTTACTAGATAAGGAGATGAACGTGAAGTTGGCCGATTTTTCCCTGGCACGCTACTGTTGTGGGAAGAATGACTTGTCGCAAACCTACTGCGGAACACGGGCTTATACGGCACCCGAAATATTGACCGGGACACCGTATGATCCCAAATTGGCCGACTCGTGGTCAATGGGGGTGATTTTGTTTCGGATGTTGAACGAAACAATGCCTTTTAAATATAGTACCAATGTGTCGCCGCTGATAGCGGCTCAGAACATTAAGAAGTTTAAATTCCATCGCAAATTGGAAGGCCGTATCTCGGATGATGCCAAGAAAGTGGTCAGTTGTTTGCTGGAACCCGAGACGAAATTGCGATGGCCATTGGATCGGGTTGCAAAAAGTCGGTGGCTCTGTGGATATCATCCAACCGAAAGTGCCAATAAGCACTATCTGTCGGAGCAGTCAACTTCCTACATTTCGGTGGCCTCCTCTATGGAGACATGTCGGGGATCGGTGCAACATACAAGTCAGCTTCTGACAACACTGGCGGTTCCAAAAAAGCCGATAAATAAACTGTTCGGCCTCATTTGCTGCGGGTCGAGAAGATCTAAAAAAATTACAGCACCGAGAGTCATTTTTAAAGGGCTTTCTGCCGCCGAACCGGTAACTTTTTCCGAACCGTCGAAATCACGGATGCAACGTAGAAACCGCAAGCTTGGGCTTAAGGTCCGTCGGCGTCTAAGGAGTCAACGTTGTCCAAAAAACCGAAAGCTTCGATTGAAGGTTCATAGACGTCGAAGAAAAAATTATAATAATGCAATGCGTATAGAAAAATGATGGGGTGACAATAGCGTTGAAGTGTGGCGAAAAAAATTCGTCGCGATAACTAGATTCTTTGAAAAATGAAAATTCCGAGTTGTGATTCTTGCAAATTTTGTATTGATATGTAGTATTAATTTTAAGTTGTCTATTTTAATCATGTAAATCCAATGTAAAGATTGATGTACATAATTATGGCAACATAGCCTCTTCGCCAGTTCATTAGCTAAGCCATTGGCCTAGCTATTGCACGGGCGAAGAGGCTATGTTGCCCAAGGTTATTCCAGGTACGGTTGGTGCAGTTTAATTTCGCGTCCTTTTCTCTCGCGTAGAGTCCAGGTTATCAACACACAATCTCACACCAAAAAAGGGACGGGGCGCGGACGACAAACCGCAATCAAAACAAATCCAAATCGTATTTCTCGATTAATAAGTTGAAACGATTACAATCGTTTTCGTATACGATTAATCGTATTTTTCTTGTTTTCATAGCTAAAACGTTTGGCTCGAGGGGCACAAATAATCATTAAATAATGAAATCTTCTCGGCTGCAATGACTACATATTCTGAGATCTGCATACGAATCATGTGCGCTTATGTTTTTCTGATCGATTGCTTCACACCGTCATCGGCTTTGAGCAAGATTTGTTATCTAATTGCTTGACAGCAACCATGACCATCGAATGTTGCCCAATCTGTGGAACAGTTTCCTGGCTATATCGCCGTCAAGTTCAATTGTCCGTGGCGTGAAGCTTGTTCTCTAATTCGTCGGTGTCATCGGCTTCTTGCTGCGCTCATTGATTTTGTCCTCCGACTGCCTTTTGCACGCTTCTTTCAGATTAAAGCTAATCTTCACCCGGTGATTCCATTCAATTAGGGGCCGCCTCGGCGTCATCAAGCCGTTCGTAGTCGTTGTCTGCTTGTAGACGGTTCTAAAAAGAGGGGAAAATCCTTTAAATCTTCTATTTATCAATTTAAATTGAAAAGCCTAGGAAATAAAATAAAACTTTTGACGTATAGAAAAATAGAATAATTTATTTTTTCGATCAAGACGTCATTCGAAATTTGTTTTAACGATGAAAAAATCGTTGATCGATGTAGGCCGGCAGGCAATGCGAGGTTATAAAAGGGCGGCAGCTCGTCTGAAATCATTTTGCGATTGGGGCTTGTAAAGTGTAGTTGTGAAAGTGAGTGTGTGTATTAGTGCGAGTGAAATAGTGAATTATTATTAAAAAAATATTTTACTGACTCGCAGTGGCTCACAACCGTTCACCGGTCTGAATACACAAATAGAAAAAATTTTCACAATTCACGTAAGTGAATAATACATACATACGTACATACAATACACATTTATAAATTGTCTTACAGTATGGGTTGCTTGCCACTAAAGGCAGCTTCAAGGCGCTCTACTTCCCAAAGAGATAGAGAAACCTCATTAATGGCTACTATAGCCTTGTCAAAAACAGGCTATAGGCTTGGTCGAAAAATCGGGAAGGGGTCTTTTTCGAAAGTTCTAGAGGCCACATATATCAACGGCCATGACAAATGCATGATTTTGGCCTGTAAGATAGTCAACTGGGAAAAAGCTCCGATGTATTCTCTAAGATTTATTCGCCGCGGACTCGACATTCTCACTAAAATAGAACATCCTCATATCGTTGGCATACATAGTATCCTAGAGCGAGAACCGAACATTTATATTTTCATGGACTATGCAGAAAATGGGGACTTGAGTAAATACATAAAATTGAACGGTCCAGTCAATGAAAATAAGTCGCGGAAATGGTTCTCGCAAATGGTGGGAGCCGTTCAGTATCTCCATTCTATAAACATTGCCCATCGTGATTTGAATTGCAGCAATATTTTACTAGATAAGGAGATGAACGTGAAGTTGGCCGATTTTTCCCTGGCACGCTACTGTTGTGGGAAGAATGACTTGTCGCAAACCTACTGCGGAACACGGGCTTATACGGCACCCGAAATATTGACCGGGACACCGTATGATCCCAAATTGGCCGACTCGTGGTCAATGGGGGTGATTTTGTTTCGGATGTTGAACGAAACAATGCCTTTTAAATATAGTACCAATGTGTCGCCGCTGATAGCGGCTCAGAACAGTAAGAAGTTTAAATTCCATCGCAAATTGGAAGGCCGTATCTCGGATGATGCCAAGAAAGTGGTCAGTTGTTTGCTGGAACCCGAGACGAAATTGCGATGGCCATTGGATCGGGTTGCAAAAAGTCGGTGGCTCTGTGGATATCATCCAACCGAAAGTGCCAATAAGCACTATCTGTCGGAGCAGTCAACTTCCTACATTTCGGTGGCCTCCTCTATGGAGACATGTCGGGGATCGGTGCAACATACAAGTCAGCTTCTGACAACATTGGCGGTTCCAAAAAAGCCGATAAATAAACTGTTCGGCCTCATTTGCTGCGGGTCGAGAAGATCTAAAAAAATTACAGCACCGAGAGTCATTTTTAAAGGGCTTTCTGCCGCCGAACCGGTAACTTTTTCCGAACCGTCGAAATCACGGATGCAACGTAGAAACCGCAAGCTTGGGCTTAAGGTCCGTCGGCGTCTAAGGAGTCAACGTTGTCCAAAAAACCGAAAGCTTCGATTGAAGGTTCATAGACGTCGAAGAAAAAATTATAATAATGCAATGCGTATAGAAAAATGAAGGGGTGACAATAGCGTTGAAGTGTGGCGAAAAAAATTCGTTGCGATAACTAGATTCTTTGAAAAATGAAAATTCCGAGTTGTGATTCTTGCAAATTTTGTATTGATATGTAGTATTAATTTTAAGTTGTCTATTTTAATCATGTAAATCCAATGTAAAGATTGATGTACATAATTATGGCAACATAGCCTCTTCGCCAGTTCATTAGCTAAGCCATTGGCCTAGCTATTGCACGGGCGAAGAGGCTATGTTGCCCAAGGTTATTCCAGGTACGGTTGGTGCAGTTTAATTTCGCGTCCTTTTCTCTCGCGTAGAGTCCAGGTTATCAACACACAATCTCACACCAAAAAAGGGACGGGGCGCGGACGACAAACCGCAATCAAAACAAATCCAAATCGTATTTCTCGATTAATAAGTTGAAACGATTACAATCGTTTTCGTATACGATTAATCGTATTTTTCTTGTTTTCATAGCTAAAACGTTTGGCTCGAGGGGCACAAATAATCATTAAATAATGAAATCTTCTCGGCTGCAATGACTACATATTCTGAGATCTGCATACGAATCATGTGCGCTTATGTTTTTCTGATCGATTGCTTCACACCGTCATCGGCTTTGAGCAAGATTTGTTATCTAATTGCTTGACAGCAACCATGACCATCGAATGTTGCCCAATCTGTGGAACAGTTTCCTGGCTATATCGCCGTCAAGTTCAATTGTCCGTGGCGTGAAGCTTGTTCTCTAATTCGTCGGTGTCATCGGCTTCTTGCTGCGCTCATTGATTTTGTCCTCCGACTGCCTTTTGCACGCTTCTTTCAGATTAAAGCTAATCTTCACCCGGTGATTCCATTCAATTAGGGGCCGCCTCGGCGTCATCAAGCCGTTCGTAGTCGTTGTCTGCTTGTAGACGGTTCTAAAAAGAGGGGAAAATCCTTTAAATCTTCTATTTATCAATTTAAATTGAAAAGCCTAGGAAATAAAATAAAACTTTTGACGTATAGAAAAATAGAATAATTTATTTTTTCGATCAAGACGTCATTCGAAATTTGTTTTAACGATGAAAAAATCGTTGATCGATGTAGGCCGGCAGGCAATGCGAGGTTATAAAAGGGCGGCAGCTCGTCTGAAATCATTTTGCGATTGGGGCTTGTAAAGTGTAGTTGTGAAAGTGAGTGTGTGTATTAGTGCGAGTGAAATAGTGAATTATTATTAAAAAAATATTTTACTGACTCGCAGTGGCTCACAACCGTTCACCGGTCTGAATACACAAATAGAAAAAATTTTCACAATTCACGTAAGTGAATAATACATACATACGTACATACAATACACATTCATAAATTGTCTTACAGTATGGGTTGCTTGCCACTAAAGGCAGCTTCAAGGCGCTCTACTTCCCAAAGAGATAGAGAAACCTCATTAATGGCTACTGTAGCCTTGTCAAAAACAGGCTATAGGCTTGGTCGAAAAATCGGGAAGGGGTCTTTTTCGAAAGTTCTAGAGGCCACATATATCAACGGCCATGACAAATGCATGATTTTGGCCTGTAAGATAGTCAACTGGGAAAAAGCTCCGATGTATTCTCTAAGATTTATTCGCCGCGGACTCGACATTCTCACTAAAATAGAACATCCTCATATCGTTGGCATACATAGTATCCTAGAGCGAGAACCGAACATTTATATTTTCATGGACTATGCAGAAAATGGGGACTTGAGTAAATACATAAAATTGAACGGTCCAGTCAATGAAAATAAGTCGCGGAAATGGTTCTCGCAAATGGTGGGAGCCGTTCAGTATCTCCATTCTATAAACATTGCCCATCGTGATTTGAATTGCAGCAATATTTTACTAGATAAGGAGATGAACGTGAAGTTGGCCGATTTTTCCCTGGCACGCTACTGTTGTGGGAAGAATGACTTGTCGCAAACCTACTGCGGAACACGGGCTTATACGGCACCCGAAATATTGACCGGGACACCGTATGATCCCAAATTGGCCGACTCGTGGTCAATGGGGGTGATTTTGTTTCGGATGTTGAACGAAACAATGCCTTTTAAATATAGTACCAATGTGTCGCCGCTGATAGCGGCTCAGAACAGTAAGAAGTTTAAATTCCATCGCAAATTGGAAGGCCGTATCTCGGATGATGCCAAGAAAGTGGTCAGTTGTTTGCTGGAACCCGAGACGAAATTGCGATGGCCATTGGATCGGGTTGCAAAAAGTCGGTGGCTCTGTGGATATCATCCAACCGAAAGTGCCAATAAGCACTATCTGTCGGAGCAGTCAACTTCCTACATTTCGGTGGCCTCCTCTATGGAGACATGTCGGGGATCGGTGCAACATACAAGTCAGCTTCTGACAACACTGGCGGTTCCAAAAAAGCCGATAAATAAACTGTTCGGCCTCATTTGCTGCGGGTCGAGAAGATCTAAAAAAATTACAGCACCGAGAGTCATTTTTAAAGGGCTTTCTGCCGCCGAACCGGTAACTTTTTCCGAACCGTCGAAATCACGGATGCAACGTAGAAACCGCAAGCTTGGGCTTAAGGTCCGTCGGCGTCTAAGGAGTCAACGTTGTCCAAAAAACCGAAAGCTTCGATTGAAGGTTCATAGACGTCGAAGAAAAAATTATAATAATGCAATGCGTATAGAAAAATGAAGGGGTGACAATAGCGTTGAAGTGTGGCGAAAAAAATTCGTTGCGATAACTAGATTCTTTGAAAAATGAAAATTCCGAGTTGTGATTCTTGCAAATTTTGTATTGATATGTAGTATTAATTTTAAGTTGTCTATTTTAATCATGTAAATCCAATGTAAAGATTGATGTACATAATTATGGCAACATAGCCTCTTCGCCAGTTCATTAGCTAAGCCATTGGCCTAGCTATTGCACGGGCGAAGAGGCTATGTTGCCCAAGGTTATTCCAGGTACGGTTGGTGCAGTTTAATTTCGCGTCCTTTTCTCTCGCGTAGAGTCCAGGTTATCAACACACAATCTCACACCAAAAAAGGGACGGGGCGCGGACGACAAACCGCAATCAAAACAAATCCAAATCGTATTTCTCGATTGATAAGTTGAAACGATTACAATCGTTTTCGTATACGATTAATCGTATTTTTCTTGTTTTCATAGCTAAAACGTTTGGCTCGAGGGGCACAAATAATCATTAAATAATGAAATCTTCTCGGCTGCAATGACTACATATTCTGAGATCTGCATACGAATCATGTGCGCTTATGTTTTTCTGATCGATTGCTTCACACCGTCATCGGCTTTGAGCAAGATTTGTTATCTAATTGCTTGACAGCAACCATGACCATCGAATGTTGCCCAATCTGTGGAACAGTTTCCTGGCTATATCGCCGTCAAGTTCAATTGTCCGTGGCGTGAAGCTTGTTCTCTAATTCGTCGGTGTCATCGGCTTCTTGCTGCGCTCATTGATTTTGTCCTCCGACTGCCTTTTGCACGCTTCTTTCAGATTAAAGCTAATCTTCACCCGGTGATTCCATTCAATTAGGGGCCGCCTCGGCGTCATCAAGCCGTTCGTAGTCGTTGTCTGCTTGTAGACGGTTCTAAAAAGAGGGGAAAATCCTTTAAATCTTCTATTTATCAATTTAAATTGAAAAGCCTAGGAAATAAAATAAAACTTTTGACGTATAGAAAAATAGAATAATTAATTTTTTCGATCAAGACGTCATTCGAAATTTGTTTTAACGATGAAAAAATCGTTGATCGATGTAGGCCGGCAGGCAATGCGAGGTTATAAAAGGGCGGCAGCTCGTCTGAAATCATTTTGCGATTGGGGCTTGTAAAGTGTAGTTGTGAAATTGAGTGTGTGTATTAGTGCGAGTGAAATAGTGAATTATTATTAAAAAAATATTTTACTGACTCGCAGTGGCTCACAACCGTTCACCGGTCTGAATACACAAATAGACAAAATTTTCACAATTCACGTAAGTGAATAATACATACATACGTACATACAATACACGTTTATAAATTGTCTTACAGTATGGGTTGCTTGCCACTAAAGGCAGCTTCAAGGCGCTCTACTTCCCAAAGAGATAGAGAAACCTCATTAATGGCTACTATAGCCTTGTCAAAAACAGGCTATAGGCTTGGTCGAAAAATCGGGAAGGGGTCTTTTTCGAAAGTTCTAGAGGCCACATATATCAACGGCCATGACAAATGCATGATTTTGGCCTGTAAGATAGTCAACTGGGAAAAAGCTCCGATGTATTCTCTAAGATTTATTCGCCGCGGACTCGACATTCTCACTAAAATAGAACATCCTCATATCGTTGGCATACATAGTATCCTAGAGCGAGAACCGAACATTTATATTTTCATGGACTATGCAGAAAATGGGGACTTGAGTAAATACATAAAATTGAACGGTCCAGTCAATGAAAATAAGTCGCGGAAATGGTTCTCGCAAATGGTGGGAGCCGTTCAGTATCTCCATTCTATAAACATTGCCCATCGTGATTTGAATTGCAGCAATATTTTACTAGATAAGGAGATGAACGTGAAGTTGGCCGATTTTTCCCTGGCACGCTACTGTTGTGGGAAGAATGACTTGTCGCAAACCTACTGCGGAACACGGGCTTATACGGCACCCGAAATATTGACCGGGACACCGTATGATCCCAAATTGGCCGACTCGTGGTCAATGGGGGTGATTTTGTTTCGGATGTTGAACGAAACAATGCCTTTTAAATATAGTACCAATGTGTCGCCGCTGATAGCGGCTCAGAACAGTAAGAAGTTTAAATTCCATCGCAAATTGGAAGGCCGTATCTCGGATGATGCCAAGAAAGTGGTCAGTTGTTTGCTGGAACCCGAGACGAAATTGCGATGGCCATTGGATCGGGTTGCAAAAAGTCGGTGGCTCTGTGGATATCATCCAACCGAAAGTGCCAATAAGCACTATCTGTCGGAGCAGTCAACTTCCTACATTTCGGTGGCCTCCTCTATGGAGACATGTCGGGGATCGGTGCAACATACAAGTCAGCTTCTGACAACACTGGCGGCTCCAAAAAAGCCGATAAATAAACTGTTCGGCCTCATTTGCTGCGGGTCGAGAAGATCTAAATAAATTACAGCACCGAGAGTCATTTTTAAAGGGCTTTCTGCCGCCGAACCGGTAACTTTTTCCAAACCGTCGAAATCACGGATGCAACGTAGAAACCGCAAGCTTGGGCTTAAGGTCCGTCGGCGTCTAAGGAGTCAACGTTGTCCAAAAAACCGAAAGCTTCGATTGAAGGTTCATAGACGTCGAAGAAAAAATTATAATAATGCAATGCGTATAGAAAAATGAAGGGGTGACAATAGCGTTGAAGTGTGGCGAAAAAAATTCGTCGCGATAACTAGATTCTTTGAAAAATGAAAATTCCGAGTTGTGATTCTTGCAAATTTTGTATTGATATGTAGTATTAATTTTAAGTTGTCTATTTTAATCATGTAAATCCAATGTAAAGATTGATGTACATAATTATGGCAACATAGCCTCTTCGCCAGTTCATTAGCTAAGCCATTGGCCTAGCTATTGCACGGGCGAAGAGGCTATGTTGCCCAAGGTTATTCCAGGTACGGTTGGTGCAGTTTAATTTCGCGTCCTTTTCTCTCGCGTAGAGTCCAGGTTATCAACACACAATCTCACACCAAAAAAGGGACGGGGCGCGGACGACAAACCGCAATCAAAACAAATCCAAATCGTATTTCTCGATTAATAAGTTGAAACGATTACAATCGTTTTCGTATACGATTAATCGTATTTTTCTTGTTTTCATAGCTAAAACGTTTGGCTCGAGGGGCACAAATAATCATTAAATAATGAAATCTTCTCGGCTGCAATGACTACATATTCTGAGATCTGCATACGAATCATGTGCGCTTATGTTTTTCTGATCGATTGCTTCACACCGTCATCGGCTTTGAGCAAGATTTGTTATCTAATTGCTTGACAGCAACCATGACCATCGAATGTTGCCCAATCTGTGGAACAGTTTCCTGGCTATATCGCCGTCAAGTTCAATTGTCCGTGGCGTGAAGCTTGTTCTCTAATTCGTCGGTGTCATCGGCTTCTTGCTGCGCTCATTGATTTTGTCCTCCGACTGCCTTTTGCACGCTTCTTTCAGATTAAAGCTAATCTTCACCCGGTGATTCCATTCAATTAGGGGCCGCCTCGGCGTCATCAAGCCGTTCGTAGTCGTTGTCTGCTTGTAGACGGTTCTAAAAAGAGGGGAAAATCCTTTAAATCTTCTATTTATCAATTTAAATTGAAAAGCCTAGGAAATAAAATAAAACTTTTGACGTATAGAAAAATAGAATAATTTATTTTTTCAATCAAGACGTCATTCGAAATTTGTTTTAACGATGAAAAAATCGTTGATCGATGTAGGCCGGCAGGCAATGCGAGGTTATAAAAGGGCGGCAGCTCGTCTGAAATCATTTTGCGATTGGGGCTTGTAAAGTGTAGTTGTGAAAGTGAGTGTGTGTATTAGTGCGAGTGAAATAGTGAATTATTATTAAAAAAAATATTTTACTGACTCGCAGTGGCTCACAACCGTTCACCGGTCTGAATACACAAATAGAAAAAATTTTCACAATTCACGTAAGTGAATAATACATACATACGTACATACAATACACATTTATAAATTGTCTTACAGTATGGGTTGCTTGCCACTAAAGGCAGCTTCAAGGCGCTCTACTTCCCAAAGAGATAGAGAAACCTCATTAATGGCTACTATAGCCTTGTCAAAAACAGGCTATAGGCTTGGTCGAAAAATCGGGAAGGGGTCTTTTTCGAAAGTTCTAGAGGCCACATATATCAACGGCCATGACAAATGCATGATTTTGGCCTGTAAGATAGTCAACTGGGAAAAAGCTCCGATGTATTCTCTAAGATTTATTCGCCGCGGACTCGACATTCTCACTAAAATAGAACATCCTCATATCGTTGGCATACATAGTATCCTAGAGCGAGAACCGAACATTTATATTTTCATGGACTATGCAGAAAATGGGGACTTGAGTAAATACATAAAATTGAACGGTCCAGTCAATGAAAATAAGTCGCGGAAATGGTTCTCGCAAATGGTGGGAGCCGTTCAGTATCTCCATTCTATAAACATTGCCCATCGTGATTTGAATTGCAGCAATATTTTACTAGATAAGGAGATGAACGTGAAGTTGGCCGATTTTTCCCTGGCACGCTACTGTTGTGGGAAGAATGACTTGTCGCAAACCTACTGCGGAACACGGGCTTATACGGCACCCGAAATATTGACCGGGACACCGTATGATCCCAAATTGGCCGACTCGTGGTCAATGGGGGTGATTTTGTTTCGGATGTTGAACGAAACAATGCCTTTTAAATATAGTACCAATGTGTCGCCGCTGATAGCGGCTCAGAACAGTAAGAAGTTTAAATTCCATCGCAAATTGGAAGGCCGTATCTCGGATGATGCCAAGAAAGTGGTCAGTTGTTTGCTGGAACCCGAGACGAAATTGCGATGGCCATTGGATCGGGTTGCAAAAAGTCGGTGGCTCTGTGGATATCATCCAACCGAAAGTGCCAATAAGCACTATCTGTCGGAGCAGTCAACTTCCTACATTTCGGTGGCCTCCTCTATGGAGACATGTCGGGGATCGGTGCAACATACAAGTCAGCTTCTGACAACACTGGCGGTTCCAAAAAAGCCGATAAATAAACTGTTCGGCCTCATTTGCTGCGGGTCGAGAAGATCTAAAAAAATTACAGCACCGAGAGTCATTTTTAAAGGGCTTTCTGCCGCCGAACCGGTAACTTTTTCCAAACCGTCGAAATCACGGATGCAACGTAGAAACCGCAAGCTTGGGCTTAAGGTCCGTCGGCGTCTAAGGAGTCAACGTTGTCCAAAAAACCGAAAGCTTCGATTGAAGGTTCATAGACGTCGAAGAAAAAATTATAATAATGCAATGCGTATAGAAAAATGAAGGGGTGACAATAGCGTTGAAGTGTGGCGAAAAAAATTCGTCGCGATAACTAGATTCTTTGAAAAATGAAAATTCCGAGTTGTGATTCTTGCAAATTTTGTATTGATATGTAGTATTAATTTTAAGTTGTCTATTTTAATCATGTAAATCCAATGTAAAGATTGATGTACATAATTATGGCAACATAGCCTCTTCGCCAGTTCATTAGCTAAGCCATTGGCCTAGCTATTGCACGGGCGAAGAGGCTATGTTGCCCAAGGTTATTCCAGGTACGGTTGGTGCAGTTTAATTTCGCGTCCTTTTCTCTCGCGTAGAGTCCAGGTTATCAACACACAATCTCACACCAAAAAAGGGACGGGGCGCGGACGACAAACCGCAATCAAAACAAATCCAAATCGTATTTCTCGATTAATAAGTTGAAACGATTACAATCGTTTTCGTATACGATTAATCGTATTTTTCTTGTTTTCATAGCTAAAACGTTTGGCTCGAGGGGCACAAATAATCATTAAATAATGAAATCTTCTCGGCTGCAATGACTACATATTCTGAGATCTGCATACGAATCATGTGCGCTTATGTTTTTCTGATCGATTGCTTCACACCGTCATCGGCTTTGAGCAAGATTTGTTATCTAATTGCTTGACAGCAACCATGACCATCGAATGTTGCCCAATCTGTGGAACAGTTTCCTGGCTATATCGCCGTCAAGTTCAATTGTCCGTGGCGTGAAGCTTGTTCTCTAATTCGTCGGTGTCATCGGCTTCTTGCTGCGCTCATTGATTTTGTCCTCCGACTGCCTTTTGCACGCTTCTTTCAGATTAAAGCTAATCTTCACCCGGTGATTCCATTCAATTAGGGGCCGCCTCGGCGTCATCAAGCCGTTCGTAGTCGTTGTCTGCTTGTAGACGGTTCTAAAAAGAGGGGAAAATCCTTTAAATCTTCTATTTATCAATTTAAATTGAAAAGCCTAGGAAATAAAATAAAACTTTTGACGTATAGAAAAATAGAATAATTTATTTTTTCGATCAAGACGTCATTCGAAATTTGTTTTAACGATGAAAAAATCGTTGATCGATGTAGGCCGGCAGGCAATGCGAGGTTATAAAAGGGCGGCAGCTCGTCTGAAATCATTTTGCGATTGGGGCTTGTAAAGTGTAGTTGTGAAAGTGAGTGTGTGTATTAGTGCGAGTGAAATAGTGAATTATTATTAAAAAAATATTTTACTGACTCGCAGTGGCTCACAACCGTTCACCGGTCTGAATACACAAATAGAAAAAATTTTCACAATTCACGTAAGTGAATAATACATACATACGTACATACAATACACATTTATAAATTGTCTTACAGTATGGGTTGCTTGCCACTAAAGGCAGCTTCAAGGCGCTCTACTTCCCAAAGAGATAGAGAAACCTCATTAATGGCTACTATAGCCTTGTCAAAAACAGGCTATAGGCTTGGTCGAAAAATCGGGAAGGGGTCTTTTTCGAAAGTTCTAGAGGCCACATATATCAACGGCCATGACAAATGCATGATTTTGGCCTGTAAGATAGTCAACTGGGAAAAAGCTCCGATGTATTCTCTAAGATTTATTCGCCGCGGACTCGACATTCTCACTAAAATAGAACATCCTCATATCGTTGGCATACATAGTATCCTAGAGCGAGAACCGAACATTTATATTTTCATGGACTATGCAGAAAATGGGGACTTGAGTAAATACATAAAATTGAACGGTCCAGTCAATGAAAATAAGTCGTGGAAATGGTTCTCGCAAATGGTGGGAGCCGTTCAGTATCTCCATTCTATAAACATTGCCCATCGTGATTTGAATTGCAGCAATATTTTACTAGATAAGGAGATGAACGTGAAGTTGGCCGATTTTTCCCTGGCACGCTACTGTTGTGGGAAGAATGACTTGTCGCAAACCTACTGCGGAACACGGGCTTATACGGCACCCGAAATATTGACCGGGACACCGTATGATCCCAAATTGGCCGACTCGTGGTCAATGGGGGTGATTTTGTTTCGGATGTTGAACGAAACAATGCCTTTTAAATATAGTACCAATGTGTCGCCGCTGATAGCGGCTCAGAACAGTAAGAAGTTTAAATTCCATCGCAAATTGGAAGGCCGTATCTCGGATGATGCCAAGAAAGTGGTCAGTTGTTTGCTGGAACCCGAGACGAAATTGCGATGGCCATTGGATCGGGTTGCAAAAAGTCGGTGGCTCTGTGGATATCATCCAACCGAAAGTGCCAATAAGCACTATCTGTCGGAGCAGTCAACTTCCTACATTTCGGTGGCCTCCTCTATGGAGACATGTCGGGGATCGGTGCAACATACAAGTCAGCTTCTGACAACACTGGCGGTTCCAAAAAAGCCGATAAATAAACTGTTCGGCCTCATTTGCTGCGGGTCGAGAAGATCTAAAAAAATTACAGCACCGAGAGTCATTTTTAAAGGGCTTTCTGCCGCCGAACCGGTAACTTTTTCCGAACCGTCGAAATCACGGATGCAACGTAGAAACCGCAAGCTTGGGCTTAAGGTCCGTCGGCGTCTAAGGAGTCAACGTTGTCCAAAAAACCGAAAGCTTCGATTGAAGGTTCATAGACCTCGAAGAAAAAATTATAATAATGCAATGCGTATAGACAAATGAAGGGGTGACAATAGCGTTGAAGTGTGGCGAAAAAAATTCGTCGTGATAACTAGATTCTTTGAAAAATGAAAATTCCGAGTTGTGATTCTTGCAAATTTTGTATTGATATGTAGTATTAATTTTAAGTTGTCTATTTTAATCATGTAAATCCAATGTAAAGATTGATGTACATAATTATGGCAACATAGCCTCTTCGCCAGTTCATTAGCTAAGCCATTGGCCTAGCTATTGCACGGGCGAAGAGGCTATGTTGCCCAAGGTTATTCCAGGTACGATTGGTGCAGTTTAATTTCGCGTCCTTTTCTCTCGCGTAGAGTCCAGGTTATCAACACACAATCTCACACCAAAAAAGGGACGGGGCGCGGACGACAAACCGCAATCAAAACAAATCCAAATCGTATTTCTCGATTAATAAGTTGAAACGATTACAATCGTTTTCGTATACGATTAATCGTATTTTTCTTGTTTTCATAGCTAAAACGTTTGGCTCGAGGGGCACAAATAATCATTAAATAATGAAATCTTCTCGGCTGCAATGACTACATATTCTGAGATCTGCATACGAATCATGTGCGCTTATGTTTTTCTGATCGATTGCTTCACACCGTCATCGGCTTTGAGCAAGATTTGTTATCTAATTGCTTGACAGCAACCATGACCATCGAATGTTGCCCAATCTGTGGAACAGTTTCCTGGCTATATCGCCGTCAAGTTCAATTGTCCGTGGCGTGAAGCTTGTTCTCTAATTCGTCGGTGTCATCGGCTTCTTGCTGCGCTCATTGATTTTGTCCTCCGACTGCCTTTTGCACGCTTCTTTCAGATTAAAGCTAATCTTCACCCGGTGATTCCATTCAATTAGGGGCCGCCTCGGCGTCATCAAGCCGTTCGTAGTCGTTGTCTGCTTGTAGACGGTTCTAAAAAGAGGGGAAAATCCTTTAAATCTTCTATTTATCAATTTAAATTGAAAAGCCTAGGAAATAAAATAAAACTTTTGACGTATAGAAAAATAGAATAATTTATTTTTTCGATCAAGACGTCATTCGAAATTTGTTTTAACGATGAAAAAATCGTTGATCGATGTAGGCCGGCAGGCAATGCGAGGTTATAAAAGGGCGGCAGCTCGTCTGAAATCATTTTGCGATTGGGGCTTGTAAAGTGTAGTTGTGAAAGTGAGTGTGTGTATTAGTGCGAGTGAAATAGTGAATTATTATTAAAAAAATATTTTACTGACTCGCAGTGGCTCACAACCGTTCACCGGTCTGAATACACAAATAGAAAAAATTTTCACAATTCACGTAAGTGAATAATACATACATACGTACATACAATACACATTTATAAATTGTCTTACAGTATGGGTTGCTTGCCACTAAAGGCAGCTTCAAGGCGCTCTACTTCCCAAAGAGATAGAGAAACCTCATTAATGGCTACTATAGCCTTGTCAAAAACAGGCTATAGGCTTGGTCGAAAAATCGGGAAGGGGTCTTTTTCGAAAGTTCTAGAGGCCACATATATCAACGGCCATGACAAATGCATGATTTTGGCCTGTAAGATAGTCAACTGGGAAAAAGCTCCGATGTATTCTCTAAGATTTATTCGCCGCGGACTCGACATTCTCACTAAAATAGAACATCCTCATATCGTTGGCATACATAGTATCCTAGAGCGAGAACCGAACATTTATATTTTCATGGACTATGCAGAAAATGGGGACTTGAGTAAATACATAAAATTGAACGGTCCAGTCAATGAAAATAAGTCGCGGAAATGGTTCTCGCAAATGGTGGGAGCCGTTCAGTATCTCCATTCTATAAACATTGCCCATCGTGATTTGAATTGCAGCAATATTTTACTAGATAAGGAGATGAACGTGAAGTTGGCCGATTTTTCCCTGGCACGCTACTGTTGTGGGAAGAATGACTTGTCGCAAACCTACTGCGGAACACGGGCTTATACGGTACCCGAAATATTGACCGGGACACCGTATGATCCCAAATTGGCCGACTCGTGGTCAATGGGGGTGATTTTGTTTCGGATGTTGAACGAAACAATGCCTTTTAAATATAGTACCAATGTGTCGCCGCTGATAGCGGCTCAGAACAGTAAGAAGTTTAAATTCCATCGCAAATTGGAAGGCCGTATCTCGGATGATGCCAAGAAAGTGGTCAGTTGTTTGCTGGAACCCGAGACGAAATTGCGATGGCCATTGGATCGGGTTGCAAAAAGTCGGTGGCTCTGTGGATATCATCCAACCGAAAGTGCCAATAAGCACTATCTGTCGGAGCAGTCAACTTCCTACATTTCGGTGGCCTCCTCTATGGAGACATGTCGGGGATCGGTGCAACATACAAGTCAGCTTCTGACAACACTGGCGGTTCCAAAAAAGCCGATAAATAAACTGTTCGGCCTCATTTGCTGCGGGTCGAGAAGATCTAAAAAAATTACAGCACCGAGAGTCATTTTTAAAGGGCTTTCTGCCGCCGAACCGGTAACTTTTTCCGAACCGTCGAAATCACGGATGCAACGTAGAAACCGCAAGCTTGGGCTTAAGGTCCGTCGGCGTCTAAGGAGTCAACGTTGTCCAAAAAACCGAAAGCTTCGATTGAAGGTTCATAGACGTCGAAGAAAAAATTATAATAATGCAATGCGTATAGAAAAATGAAGGGGTGACAATAGCGTTGAAGTGTGGCGAAAAAAATTCGTCGCGATAACTAGATTCTTTGAAAAATGAAAATTCCGAGTTGTGATTCTTGCAAATTTTGTATTGATATGTAGTATTAATTTTAAGTTGTCTATTTTAATCATGTAAATCCAATGTAAAGATTGATGTACATAATTATGGCAACATAGCCTCTTCGCCAGTTCATTAGCTAAGCCATTGGCCTAGCTATTGCACGGGCGAAGAGGCTATGTTGCCCAAGGTTATTCCAGGTACGGTTGGTGCAGTTTAATTTCGCGTCCTTTTCTCTCGCGTAGAGTCCAGGTTATCAACACACAATCTCACACCAAAAAAGGGACGGGGCGCGGACGACAAACCGCAATCAAAACAAATCCAAATCGTATTTCTCGATTAATAAGTTGAAACGATTACAATCGTTTTCGTATACGATTAATCGTATTTTTCTTGTTTTCATAGCTAAAACGTTTGGCTCGAGGGGCACAAATAATCATTAAATAATGAAATCTTCTCGGCTGCAATGACTACATATTCTGAGATCTGCATACGAATCATGTGCGCTTATGTTTTTCTGATCGATTGCTTCACACCGTCATCGGCTTTGAGCAAGATTTGTTATCTAATTGCTTGACAGCAACCATGACCATCGAATGTTGCCCAATCTGTGGAACAGTTTCCTGGCTATATCGCCGTCAAGTTCAATTGTCCGTGGCGTGAAGCTTGTTCTCTAATTCGTCGGTGTCATCGGCTTCTTGCTGCGCTCATTGATTTTGTCCTCCGACTGCCTTTTGCACGCTTCTTTCAGATTAAAGCTAATCTTCACCCGGTGATTCCATTCAATTAGGGGCCGCCTCGGCGTCATCAAGCCGTTCGTAGTCGTTGTCTGCTTGTAGACGGTTCTAAAAAGAGGGGAAAATCCTTTAAATCTTCTATTTATCAATTTAAATTGAAAAGCCTAGGAAATAAAATAAAACTTTTGACGTATAGAAAAATAGAATAATTTATTTTTTCGATCAAGACGTCATTCGAAATTTGTTTTAACGATGAAAAAATCGTTGATCGATGTAGGCCGGCAGGCAATGCGAGGTTATAAAAGGGCGGCAGCTCGTCTGAAATCATTTTGCGATTGGGGCTTGTAAAGTGTAGTTGTGAAAGTGAGTGTGTGTATTAGTGCGAGTGAAATAGTGAATTATTATTAAAAAAATATTTTACTGACTCGCAGTGGCTCACAACCGTTCACCGGTCTAAATACACAAATAGAAAAAATTTTCACAATTCACGTAAGTGAATAATACATACATACGTACATACAATACACATTTATAAATTGTCTTACAGTATGGGTTGCTTGCCACTAAAGGCAGCTTCAAGGCGCTCTACTTCCCAAAGAGATAGAGAAACCTCATTAATGGCTACTATAGCCTTGTCAAAAACAGGCTATAGGCTTGGTCGAAAAATCGGGAAGGGGTCTTTTTCGAAAGTTCTAGAGGCCACATATATCAACGGCCATGACAAATGCATGATTTTGGCCTGTAAGATAGTCAACTGGGAAAAAGCTCCGATGTATTCTCTAAGATTTATTCGCCGCGGACTCGACATTCTCACTAAAATAGAACATCCTCATATCGTTGGCATACATAGTATCCTAGAGCGAGAACCGAACATTTATATTTTCATGGACTATGCAGAAAATGGGGACTTGAGTAAATACATAAAATTGAACGGTCCAGTCAATGAAAATAAGTCGCGGAAATGGTTCTCGCAAATGGTGGGAGCCGTTCAGTATCTCCATTCTATAAACATTGCCCATCGTGATTTGAATTGCAGCAATATTTTACTAGATAAGGAGATGAACGTGAAGTTGGCCGATTTTTCCCTGGCACGCTACTGTTGTGGGAAGAATGACTTGTCGCAAACCTACTGCGGAACACGGGCTTATACGGCACCCGAAATATTGACCGGGACACCGTATGATCCCAAATTGGCCGACTCGTGGTCAATGGGGGTGATTTTGTTTCGGATGTTGAACGAAACAATGCCTTTTAAATATAGTACCAATGTGTCGCCGCTGATAGCGGCTCAGAACAGTAAGAAGTTTAAATTCCATCGCAAATTGGAAGGCCGTATCTCGGATGATGCCAAGAAAGTGGTCAGTTGTTTGCTGGAACCCGAGACGAAATTGCGATGGCCATTGGATCGGGTTGCAAAAAGTCGGTGGCTCTGTGGATATCATCCAACCGAAAGTGCCAATAAGCACTATCTGTCGGAGCAGTCAACTTCCTACATTTCGGTGGCCTCCTCTATGGAGACATGTCGGGGATCGGTGCAACATACAAGTCAGCTTCTGACAACACTGGCGGTTCCAAAAAAGCCGATAAATAAACTGTTCGGCCTCATTTGCTGCGGGTCGAGAAGATCTAAAAAAATTACAGCACCGAGAGTCATTTTTAAAGGGCTTTCTGCCGCCGAACCGGTAACTTTTTCCGAACCGTCGAAATCACGGATGCAACGTAGAAACCGCAAGCTTGGGCTTAAGGTCCGTCGGCGTCTAAGGAGTCAACGTTGTCCAAAAAACCGAAAGCTTCGATTGAAGGTTCATAGACGTCGAAGAAAAAATTATAATAATGCAATGCGTATAGAAAAATGAAGGGGTGACAATAGCGTTGAAGTGTGGCGAAAAAAATTCGTCGCGATAACTAGATTCTTTGAAAAATGAAAATTCCGAGTTGTGATTCTTGCAAATTTTGTATTGATATGTAGTATTAATTTTAAGTTGTCTATTTTAATCATGTAAATCCAATGTAAAGATTGATGTACATAATTATGGCAACATAGCCTCTTCGCCAGTTCATTAGCTAAGCCATTGGCCTAGCTATTGCACGGGCGAAGAGGCTATGTTGCCCAAGGTTATTCCAGGTACGGTTGGTGCAGTTTAATTTCGCGTCCTTTTCTCTCGCGTAGAGTCCAGGTTATCAACACACAATCTCACACCAAAAAAGGGACGGGGCGCGGACGACAAACCGCAATCAAAACAAATCCAAATCGTATTTCTCGATTAATAAGTTGAAACGATTACAATCGTTTTCGTATACGATTAATCGTATTTTTCTTGTTTTCATAGCTAAAACGTTTGGCTCGAGGGGCACAAATAATCATTAAATAATGAAATCTTCTCGGCTGCAATGACTACATATTCTGAGATCTGCATACGAATCATGTGCGCTTATGTTTTTCTGATCGATTGCTTCACACCGTCATCGGCTTTGAGCAAGATTTGTTATCTAATTGCTTGACAGCAACCATGACCATCGAATGTTGCCCAATCTGTGGAACAGTTTCCTGGCTATATCGCCGTCAAGTTCAATTGTCCGTGGCGTAAAGCTTGTTCTCTAATTCGTCGGTGTCATCGGCTTCTTGCTGCGCTCATTGATTTTGTCCTCCGACTGCCTTTTGCACGCTTCTTTCAGATTAAAGCTAATCTTCACCCGGTGATTCCATTCAATTAGGGGCCGCCTCGGCGCCATCAAGCCGTTCGTAGTCGTTGTCTGCTTGTAGACGGTTCTAAAAAGAGGGGAAAATCCTTTAAATCTTCTATTTATCAATTTAAATTGAAAAGCCTAGGAAATAAAATAAAACTTTTGACGTATAGAAAAATAGAATAATTTATTTTTTCGATCAAGACGTCATTCGAAATTTGTTTTAACGATGAAAAAATCGTTGATCGATGTAGGCCGGCAGGCAATGCGAGGTTATAAAAGGGCGGCAGCTCGTCTGAAATCATTTTGCGATTGGGGCTTGTAAAGTGTAGTTGTGAAAGTGAGTGTGTGTATTAGTGCGAGTGAAATAGTGAATTATTATTAAAAAAATATTTTACTGACTCGCAGTGGCTCACAACCGTTCACCGGTCTGAATACACAAATAGAAAAAATTTTCACAATTCACGTAAGTGAATAATACATACATACGTACATACAATACACATTTATAAATTGTCTTACAGTATGGGTTGCTTGCCACTAAAGGCAGCTTCAAGGCGCTCTACTTCCCAAAGAGATAGAGAAACCTCATTAATGGCTACTATAGCCTTGTCAAAAACAGGCTATAGGCTTGGTCGAAAAATCGGGAAGGGGTCTTTTTCGAAAGTTCTAGAGGCCACATATATCAACGGCCATGACAAATGCATGATTTTGGCCTGTAAGATAGTCAACTGGGAAAAAGCTCCGATGTATTCTCTAAGATTTATTCGCCGCGGACTCGACATTCTCACTAAAATAGAACATCCTCATATCGTTGGCATACATAGTATCCTAGAGCGAGAACCGAACATTTATATTTTCATGGACTATGCAGAAAATGGGGACTTGAGTAAATACATAAAATTGAACGGTCCAGTCAATGAAAATAAGTCGCGGAAATGGTTCTCGCAAATGGTGGGAGCCGTTCAGTATCTCCATTCTATAAACATTGCCCATCGTGATTTGAATTGCAGCAATATTTTACTAGATAAGGAGATGAACGTGAAGTTGGCCGATTTTTCCCTGGCACGCTACTGTTGTGGGAAGAATGACTTGTCGCAAACCTACTGCGGAACACGGGCTTATACGGCACCCGAAATATTGACCGGGACACCGTATGATCCCAAATTGGCCGACTCGTGGTCAATGGGGGTGATTTTGTTTCGGATGTTGAACGAAACAATGCCTTTTAAATATAGTACCAATGTGTCGCCGCTGATAGCGGCTCAGAACAGTAAGAAGTTTAAATTCCATCGCAAATTGGAAGGCCGTATCTCGGATGATGCCAAGAAAGTGGTCAGTTGTTTGCTGGAACCCGAGACGAAATTGCGATGGCCATTGGATCGGGTTGCAAAAAGTCGGTGGCTCTGTGGATATCATCCAACCGAAAGTGCCAATAAGCACTATCTGTCGGAGCAGTCAACTTCCTACATTTCGGTGGCCTCCTCTATGGAGACATGTCGGGGATCGGTGCAACATACAAGTCAGCTTCTGACAACACTGGCGGTTCCAAAAAAGCCGATAAATAAACTGTTCGGCCTCATTTGCTGCGGGTCGAGAAGATCTAAAAAAATTACAGCACCGAGAGTCATTTTTAAAGGGCTTTCTGCCGCCGAACCGGTAACTTTTTCCGAACCGTCGAAATCACGGATGCAACGTAGAAACCGCAAGCTTGGGCTTAAGGTCCGTCGGCGTCTAAGGAGTCAACGTTGTCCAAAAAACCGAAAGCTTCGATTGAAGGTTCATAGACGTCGAAGAAAAAATTATAATAATGCAATGCGTATAGAAAAATGATGGGGTGACAATAGCGTTGAAGTGTGGCGAAAAAAATTCGTCGCGATAACTAGATTCTTTGAAAAATGAAAATTCCGAGTTGTGATTCTTGCAAATTTTGTATTGATATGTAGTATTAATTTTAAGTTGTCTATTTTAATCATGTAAATCCAATGTAAAGATTGATGTACATAATTATGGCAACATAGCCTCTTCGCCAGTTCATTAGCTAAGCCATTGGCCTAGCTATTGCACGGGCGAAGAGGCTATGTTGCCCAAGGTTATTCCAGGTACGGTTGGTGCAGTTTAATTTCGCGTCCTTTTCTCTCGCGTAGAGTCCAGGTTATCAACACACAATCTCACACCAAAAAAGGGACGGGGCGCGGACGACAAACCGCAATCAAAACAAATCCAAATCGTATTTCTCGATTAATAAGTTGAAACGATTACAATCGTTTTCGTATACGATTAATCGTATTTTTCTTGTTTTCATAGCTAAAACGTTTGGCTCGAGGGGCACAAATAATCATTAAATAATGAAATCTTCTCGGCTGCAATGACTACATATTCTGAGATCTGCATACGAATCATGTGCGCTTATGTTTTTCTGATCGATTGCTTCACACCGTCATCGGCTTTGAGCAAGATTTGTTATCTAATTGCTTGACAGCAACCATGACCATCGAATGTTGCCCAATCTGTGGAACAGTTTCCTGGCTATATCGCCGTCAAGTTCAATTGTCCGTGGCGTGAAGCTTGTTCTCTAATTCGTCGGTGTCATCGGCTTCTTGCTGCGCTCATTGATTTTGTCCTCCGACTGCCTTTTGCACGCTTCTTTCAGATTAAAGCTAATCTTCACCCGGTGATTCCATTCAATTAGGGGCCGCCTCGGCGTCATCAAGCCGTTCGTAGTCGTTGTCTGCTTGTAGACGGTTCTAAAAAGAGGGGAAAATCCTTTAAATCTTCTATTTATCAATTTAAATTGAAAAGCCTAGGAAATAAAATAAAACTTTTGACGTATAGAAAAATAGAATAATTTATTTTTTCGATCAAGACGTCATTCGAAATTTGTTTTAACGATGAAAAAATCGTTGATCGATGTAGGCCGGCAGGCAATGCGAGGTTATAAAAGGGCGGCAGCTCGTCTGAAATCATTTTGCGATTGGGGCTTGTAAAGTGTAGTTGTGAAAGTGAGTGTGTGTATTAGTGCGAGTGAAATAGTGAATTATTATTAAAAAAATATTTTACTGACTCGCAGTGGCTCACAACCGTTCACCGGTCTGAATACACAAATAGAAAAAATTTTCACAATTCACGTAAGTGAATAATACATACATACGTACATACAATACACATTTATAAATTGTCTTACAGTATGGGTTGCTTGCCACTAAAGGCAGCTTCAAGGCGCTCTACTTCCCAAAGAGATAGAGAAACCTCATTAATGGCTACTATAGCCTTGTCAAAAACAGGCTATAGGCTTGGTCGAAAAATCGGGAAGGGGTCTTTTTCGAAAGTTCTAGAGGCCACATATATCAACGGCCATGACAAATGCATGATTTTGGCCTGTAAGATAGTCAACTGGGAAAAAGCTCCGATGTATTCTCTAAGATTTATTCGCCGCGGACTCGACATTCTCACTAAAATAGAACATCCTCATATCGTTGGCATACATAGTATCCTAGAGCGAGAACCGAACATTTATATTTTCATGGACTATGCAGAAAATGGGGACTTGAGTAAATACATAAAATTGAACGGTCCAGTCAATGAAAATAAGTCGCGGAAATGGTTCTCGCAAATGGTGGGAGCCGTTCAGTATCTCCATTCTATAAACATTGCCCATCGTGATTTGAATTGCAGCAATATTTTACTAGATAAGGAGATGAACGTGAAGTTGGCCGATTTTTCCCTGGCACGCTACTGTTGTGGGAAGAATGACTTGTCGCAAACCTACTGCGGAACACGGGCTTATACGGTACCCGAAATATTGACCGGGACACCGTATGATCCCAAATTGGCCGACTCGTGGTCAATGGGGGTGATTTTGTTTCGGATGTTGAACGAAACAATGCCTTTTAAATATAGTACCAATGTGTCGCCGCTGATAGCGGCTCAGAACAGTAAGAAGTTTAAATTCCATCGCAAATTGGAAGGCCGTATCTCGGATGATGCCAAGAAAGTGGTCAGTTGTTTGCTGGAACCCGAGACGAAATTGCGATGGCCATTGGATCGGGTTGCAAAAAGTCGGTGGCTCTGTGGATATCATCCAACCGAAAGTGCCAATAAGCACTATCTGTCGGAGCAGTCAACTTCCTACATTTCGGTGGCCTCCTCTATGGAGACATGTCGGGGATCGGTGCAACATACAAGTCAGCTTCTGACAACACTGGCGGTTCCAAAAAAGCCGATAAATAAACTGTTCGGCCTCATTTGCTGCGGGTCGAGAAGATCTAAAAAAATTACAGCACCGAGAGTCATTTTTAAAGGGCTTTCTGCCGCCGAACCGGTAACTTTTTCCGAACCGTCGAAATCACGGATGCAACGTAGAAACCGCAAGCTTGGGCTTAAGGTCCGTCGGCGTCTAAGGAGTCAACGTTGTCCAAAAAACCGAAAGCTTCGATTGAAGGTTCATAGACGTCGAAGAAAAAATTATAATAATGCAATGCGTATAGAAAAATGAAGGGGTGACAATAGCGTTGAAGTGTGGCGAAAAAAATTCGTCGCGATAACTAGATTCTTTGAAAAATGAAAATTCCGAGTTGTGATTCTTGCAAATTTTGTATTGATATGTAGTATTAATTTTAAGTTGTCTATTTTAATCATGTAAATCCAATGTAAAGATTGATGTACATAATTATGGCAACATAGCCTCTTCGCCAGTTCATTAGCTAAGCCATTGGCCTAGCTATTGCACGGGCGAAGAGGCTATGTTGCCCAAGGTTATTCCAGGTACGGTTGGTGCAGTTTAATTTCGCGTCCTTTTCTCTCGCGTAGAGTCCAGGTTATCAACACACAATCTCACACCAAAAAAGGGACGGGGCGCGGACGACAAACCGCAATCAAAACAAATCCAAATCGTATTTCTCGATTAATAAGTTGAAACGATTACAATCGTTTTCGTATACGATTAATCGTATTTTTCTTGTTTTCATAGCTAAAACGTTTGGCTCGAGGGGCACAAATAATCATTAAATAATGAAATCTTCTCGGCTGCAATGACTACATATTCTGAGATCTGCATACGAATCATGTGCGCTTATGTTTTTCTGATCGATTGCTTCACACCGTCATCGGCTTTGAGCAAGATTTGTTATCTAATTGCTTGACAGCAACCATGACCATCGAATGTTGCCCAATCTGTGGAACAGTTTCCTGGCTATATCGCCGTCAAGTTCAATTGTCCGTGGCGTGAAGCTTGTTCTCTAATTCGTCGGTGTCATCGGCTTCTTGCTGCGCTCATTGATTTTGTCCTCCGACTGCCTTTTGCACGCTTCTTTCAGATTAAAGCTAATCTTCACCCGGTGATTCCATTCAATTAGGGGCCGCCTCGGCGTCATCAAGCCGTTCGTAGTCGTTGTCTGCTTGTAGACGGTTCTAAAAAGAGGGGAAAATCCTTTAAATCTTCTATTTATCAATTTAAATTGAAAAGCCTAGGAAATAAAATAAAACTTTTGACGTATAGAAAAATAGAATAATTTATTTTTTCGATCAAGACGTCATTCGAAATTTGTTTTAACGATGAAAAAATCGTTGATCGATGTAGGCCGGCAGGCAATGCGAGGTTATAAAAGGGCGGCAGCTCGTCTGAAATCATTTTGCGATTGGGGCTTGTAAAGTGTAGTTGTGAAAGTGAGTGTGTGTATTAGTGCGAGTGAAATAGTGAATTATTATTAAAAAAATATTTTACTGACTCGCAGTGGCTCACAACCGTTCACCGGTCTAAATACACAAATAGAAAAAATTTTCACAATTCACGTAAGTGAATAATACATACATACGTACATACAATACACATTTATAAATTGTCTTACAGTATGGGTTGCTTGCCACTAAAGGCAGCTTCAAGGCGCTCTACTTCCCAAAGAGATAGAGAAACCTCATTAATGGCTACTATAGCCTTGTCAAAAACAGGCTATAGGCTTGGTCGAAAAATCGGGAAGGGGTCTTTTTCGAAAGTTCTAGAGGCCACATATATCAACGGCCATGACAAATGCATGATTTTGGCCTGTAAGATAGTCAACTGGGAAAAAGCTCCGATGTATTCTCTAAGATTTATTCGCCGCGGACTCGACATTCTCACTAAAATAGAACATCCTCATATCGTTGGCATACATAGTATCCTAGAGCGAGAACCGAACATTTATATTTTCATGGACTATGCAGAAAATGGGGACTTGAGTAAATACATAAAATTGAACGGTCCAGTCAATGAAAATAAGTCGCGGAAATGGTTCTCGCAAATGGTGGGAGCCGTTCAGTATCTCCATTCTATAAACATTGCCCATCGTGATTTGAATTGCAGCAATATTTTACTAGATAAGGAGATGAACGTGAAGTTGGCCGATTTTTCCCTGGCACGCTACTGTTGTGGGAAGAATGACTTGTCGCAAACCTACTGCGGAACACGGGCTTATACGGCACCCGAAATATTGACCGGGACACCGTATGATCCCAAATTGGCCGACTCGTGGTCAATGGGGGTGATTTTGTTTCGGATGTTGAACGAAACAATGCCTTTTAAATATAGTACCAATGTGTCGCCGCTGATAGCGGCTCAGAACAGTAAGAAGTTTAAATTCCATCGCAAATTGGAAGGCCGTATCTCGGATGATGCCAAGAAAGTGGTCAGTTGTTTGCTGGAACCCGAGACGAAATTGCGATGGCCATTGGATCGGGTTGCAAAAAGTCGGTGGCTCTGTGGATATCATCCAACCGAAAGTGCCAATAACCACTATCTGTCGGAACAGTCAACTTCCTACATTTCGGTGGCCTCCTCTATGGAGACATGTCGGGGATCGGTGCAACATACAAGTCAGCTTCTGACAACATTGGCGGTTCCAAAAAAGCCGATAAATAAACTGTTCGGCCTCATTTGCTGCGGGTCGAGAAGATCTAAAAAAATTACAGCACCGAGAGTCATTTTTAAAGGGCTTTCTGCCGCCGAACCGGTAACTTTTTCCGAACCGTCGAAATCACGGATGCAACGTAGAAACCGCAAGCTTGGGCTTAAGGTCCGTCGGCGTCTAAGGAGTCAACGTTGTCCAAAAAACCGAAAGCTTCGATTGAAGGTTCATAGACGTCGAAGAAAAAATTATAATAATGCAATGCGTATAGAAAAATGAAGGGGTGACAATAGCGTTGAAGTGTGGCGAAAAAAATTCGTCGCGATAACTAGATTCATTGAAAAATGAAAATTCCGAGTTGTGATTCTTGCAAATTTTGTATTGATATGTAGTATTAATTTTAAGTTGTCTATTTGAATCATGTAAATCCAATGTAAAGATTGATGTACATAATTATGGCAACATAGCCTCTTCGCCAGTTCATTAGCTAAGCCATTGGCCTAGCTATTGCACGGGCGAAGAGGCTATGTTGCCCAAGGTTATTCCAGGTACGGTTGGTGCAGTTTAATTTCGCGTCCTTTTCTCTCGCCAGGTTATCAACACATAATCTCACACCAAAAAAGGGACGGGGCGCGGACGACAAACCGCAATCAAAACAAATCCAAATCGTATTTCTCGATTAATAAGTTGAAACGATTACAATCGTTTTCGTATACGATTAATCGTATTTTTCTTGTTTTCATAGCTAAAACGTTTGGCTCGAGGGGCACAAATAATCATTAAATAATGAAATCTTCTCGGCTGCAATGACTACATATTCTGAGATCTGCATACGAATCATGTGCGCTTATGTTTTTCTGATCGATTGCTCCACACCGTCATCGGCTTTGAGCAAGATTTGTTGTCTAATTGCTTGACAGCAACCATGACCATCGAATGTTGCCCAATCTGTGGAACAGTTTCCTGGCTATATCGCCGTCAAGTTCAATTGTCCGTGGCGTGAAGCTTGTTCTCTAATTCGTCGGTGTCATCGGCTTCTTGCTGCGCTCATTGATTTTGTCCTCCGACTGCCTTTTGCACGCTTCTTTCAGATTAAAGCTAATCTTCACCCGGTGATTCCATTCAATTAGGGGCCGCCTCGGCGTCATCAAGCCGTTCGTAGTCGTTGTCTGCTTGTAGACGGTTCTAAAAAGAGGGGAAAATCCTTTAAATCTTCTATTTATCAATTTAAATTGAAAAGCCTAGGAAATAAAATAAAACTTTTGACGTATAGAAAAATAGAATAATTTATTTTTTCGAACAAGACGTCATTCGAAATTTGTTTTAACGATGAAAAAATCGTTCAATCGATGTAGGCCGGCAGGCAATGCGAGGTTATAAAAGGGCGGCAGCTCGTCTGAAATCATTTTGCGATTGGGGCTTGTAAAGTGTAGTTGTGAAAGTGAGTGTGTGTATTAGTGCGAGTGAAATAGTGAATTATTATTAAAAAAATATTTTACTGACTCGCAGTGGCTCACAACCGTTCACCGGTCTGTATACACAAATAGAAAAAATTTTCACAATTCACGTAAGTGAATAATACATACATACGTACATACAATACACATTTATAAATTGTCTTACAGTATGGGTTGCTTGCCACTAAAGGCAGCTTCAAGGCGCTCTACTTCCCAAAGAGATAGAGAAACCTCATTAATGGCTACTATAGCCTTGTCAAAAACAGGCTATAGGCTTGGTCGAAAAATCGGGAAGGGGTCTTTTTCGAAAGTTCTAGAGGCCACATATATCAACGGCCATGACAAATGCATGATTTTGGCCTGTAAGATAGTCAACTGGGAAAAAGCTCCGATGTATTCTCTAAGATTTATTCGCCGCGGACTGGACATTCTCACTAAAATAGAACATCCTCATATCGTTGGCATACATAGTATCCTAGAGCGAGAACCGAACATTTATATTTTCATGGACTATGCAGAAAATGGGGACTTGAGTAAATACATAAAATTTAACGGTCCAGTCAATGAAAATAAGTCGCGGAAATGGTTCTCGCAAATGGTGGGAGCCGTTCAGTATCTCCATTCTATAAACATTGCCCATCGTGATTTGAATTGCAGTAATATTTTACTAGATAAGGAGATGAACGTGAAGTTGGCCGATTTTTCCCTGGCACGCTACTGTTGTGGGAAGAATGACTTGTCGCAAACCTACTGCGGAACACGGGCTTATACGGCACCCGAAATATTGACCGGGACACCGTATGATCCCAAATTGGCCGACTCGTGGTCAATGGGGGTGATTTTGTTTCGGATGTTGAACGAAACAATGCCTTTTAAATATAGTACCAATGTGTCGCCGCTGATAGCGGCTCAGAACAGTAAGAAGTTTAAATTCCATCGCAAATTGGAAGGCCGTATCTCGGATGATGCCAAGAAAGTGGTCAGTTGTTTGCTGGAACCCGAGACGAAATTGCGATGGCCATTGGATCGGGTTGCAAAAAGTCGGTGGCTCTGTGGATATCATCCAACCGAAAGTGCCAATAACCACTATCTGTCGGAGCAGTCAACTTCCTACATTTCGGCGGCCTCCTCTATGGAGACATGTCGGGGATCGGTGCAACATACAAGTCAGCTTCTGACAACATTGGCGGTTCCAAAAAAGCCGATAAATAAACTGTTCGGCCTCATTTGCTGCGGGTCGAGAAGATCTAAAAAAATTACAGCACCGAGAGTCATTTTTAAAGGGCTTTCTGCCGCCGAACCGGTAACTTTTTCCGAACCGTCGAAATCACGGATGCAACGTAGAAACCGCAAGCTTGGGCTTAAGGTCCGTCGGCGTCTAAGGAGTCAACGTTGTCCAAAAAACCGAAAGCTTCGATTGAAGGTTCATAGACGTCGAAGAAAAAATTATAATAATGCAATGCGTATAGAAAAATGAAGGGGTGACAATAGCGTTGAAGTGTGGCGAAAAAAATTCGTCGCGATAACTAGATTCATTGAAAAATGAAAAATCCGAGTTGTGATTCTTGCAAATTTTGTATTGATATGTAGTATTAATTTTAAGTTGTCTATTTTAATCATGTAAATCCAATGTAAAGATTGATGTACATAATTATGGCAACATAGCCTCTTCGCCAGTTCATTAGCTAAGCCATTGGCCTAGCTATTGCACGGGCGAAGAGGCTATGTTGCCCAAGGTTATTCCAGGTACGGTTGGTGCAGTTTAATTTCGCGTCCTTTTCTCTCGCGTAGAGTCCAGGTTATCAACACACAATCTCACACCAAAAAAGGGACGGGGCGCGGACGACAAACCGCAATCAAAACAAATCCAAATCGTATTTCTCGATTAATAAGTTGAAACGATTACAATCGTTTTCGTATACGATTAATCGTATTTTTCTTGTTTTCATAGTTAAAACGTTTGGCTCGAGGGGCACAAATAATCATTAAATAATGAAATCTTCTCGGCTGCAATGACTACATATTCTGAGATCTGCATACGAATCATGTGCGCTTATGTTTTTCTGATCGATTGCTTCACACCGTCATCGGCTTTGAGCAAGATTTGTTATCTAATTGCTTGACAGCAACCATGACCATCGAATGTTGCCCAATCTGTGGAACAGTTTCCTGGCTATATCGCCGTCAAGTTCAATTGTCCGTGGCGTGAAGCTTGTTCTCTAATTCGTCGGTGTCATCGGCTTCTTGCTGCGCTCATTGATTTTGTCCTCCGACTGCCTTTTGCACGCTTCTTTCAGATTAAAGCTAATCTTCACCCGGTGATTCCATTCAATTAGGGGCCGCCTCGGCGTCATCAAGCCGTTCGTAGTCGTTGTCTGCTTGTAGACGGTTCTAAAAAGAGGGGAAAATCCTTTAAATTTTCTATTTATCAATTTAAATTGAAAAGCCTAGGAAATAAAATAAAACTTTTGACGTATAGAAAAATAGAATAATTTATTTTTTCGATCAAGACGTCATTCGAAATTTGTTTTAACGATGAAAAAATCGTTGATCGATGTAGGCCGGCAGGCAATGCGAGGTTATAAAAGGGCGGCAGCTCGTCTGAAATCATTTTGCGATTGGGGCTTGTAAAGTGTAGTTGTGAAAGTGAGTGTGTGTATTAGTGCGAGTGAAATAGTGAATTATTATTAAAAAAATATTTTACTGACTCGCAGTGGCTCACAACCGTTCACCGGTCTGAATACACAAATAGAAAAAATTTTCACAATTCACGTAAGTGAATAATACATACATACGTACATACAATACACATTTATAAATTGTCTTACAGTATGGGTTGCTTGCCACTAAAGGCAGCTTCAAGGCGCTCTACTTCCCAAAGAGATAGAGAAACCTCATTAATGGCTACTATAGCCTTGTCAAAAACAGGCTATAGGCTTGGTCGAAAAATCGGGAAGGGGTCTTTTTCGAAAGTTCTAGAGGCCACATATATCAACGGCCATGACAAATGCATGATTTTGGCCTGTAAGATAGTCAACTGGGAAAAAGCTCCGATGTATTCTCTAAGATTTATTCGCCGCGGACTCGACATTCTCACTAAAATAGAACATCCTCATATCGTTGGCATACATAGTATCCTAGAGCGAGAACCGAACATTTATATTTTCATGGACTATGCAGAAAATGGGGACTTGAGTAAATACATAAAATTTAACGGTCCAGTCAATGAAAATAAGTCGCGGAAATGGTTCTCGCAAATGGTGGGAGCCGTTCAGTATCTCCATTCTATAAACATTGCCCATCGTGATTTGAATTGCAGCAATATTTTACTAGATAAGGAGATGAACGTGAAGTTGGCCGATTTTTCCCTGGCACGCTACTGTTGTGGGAAGAATGACTTGTCGCAAACCTACTGCGGAACACGGGCTTATACGGCACCCGAAATATTGACCGGGACACCGTATGATCCCAAATTGGCCGACTCGTGGTCAATGGGGGTGATTTTGTTTCGGATGTTGAACGAAACAATGCCTTTTAAATATAGTACCAATGTGTCGCCGCTGATAGCGGCTCAGAACAGTAAGAAGTTTAAATTCCATCGCAAATTGGAAGGCCGTATCTCGGATGATGCCAAGAAAGTGGTCAGTTGTTTGCTGGAACCCGAGACGAAATTGCGATGGCCATTGGATCGGGTTGCAAAAAGTCGGTGGCTCTGTGGATATCATCCAACCGAAAGTGCCAATAAGCACTATCTGTCGGAGCAGTCAACTTCCTACATTTCGGCGGCCTCCTCTATGGAGACATGTCGGGGATCGGTGCAACATACAAGTCAGCTTCTGACAACATTGGCGGTTCCAAAAAAGCCGATAAATAAACTGTTCGGCCTCATTTGCTGCGGGTCGAGAAGATCTAAAAAAATTACAGCACCGAGAGTCATTTTTAAAGGGCTTTCTGCCGCCGAACCGGTAACTTTTTCCGAACCGTCGAAATCACGGATGCAACGTAGAAACCGCAAGCTTGGGCTTAAGGTCCGTCGGCGTCTAAGGAGTCAACGTTGTCCAAAAAACCGAAAGCTTCGATTGAAGGTTCATAGACGTCGAAGAAAAAATTATAATAATGCAATGCGTATAGAAAAATGAAGGGGTGACAATAGCGTTGAAGTGTGGCGAAAAAAATTCGTCGCGATAACTAGATTCATTGAAAAATGAAAAATCCGAGTTGTGATTCTTGCAAATTTTGTATTGATATGTAGTATTAATTTTAAGTTGTCTATTTTAATCATGTAAATCCAATGTAAAGATTGATGTACATAATTATGGCAACATAGCCTCTTCGCCAGTTCATTAGCTAAGCCATTGGCCTAGCTATTGCACGGGCGAAGAGGCTATGTTGCCCAAGGTTATTCCAGGTACGGTTGGTGCAGTTTAATTTCGCGTCCTTTTCTCTCGCGTAGAGTCCAGGTTATCAACACACAATCTCACACCAAAAAAGGGACGGGGCGCGGACGACAAACCGCAATCAAAACAAATCCAAATCGTATTTCTCGATTAATAAGTTGAAACGATTACAATCGTTTTCGTATACGATTAATCGTATTTTTCTTGTTTTCATAGTTAAAACGTTTGGCTCGAGGGGCACAAATAATCATTAAATAATGAAATCTTCTCGGCTGCAATGACTACATATTCTGAGATCTGCATACGAATCATGTGCGCTTATGTTTTTCTGATCGATTGCTTCACACCGTCATCGGCTTTGAGCAAGATTTGTTATCTAATTGCTTGACAGCAACCATGACCATCGAATGTTGCCCAATCTGTGGAACAGTTTCCTGGCTATATCGCCGTCAAGTTCAATTGTCCGTGGCGTGAAGCTTGTTCTCTAATTCGTCGGTGTCATCGGCTTCTTGCTGCGCTCATTGATTTTGTCCTCCGACTGCCTTTTGCACGCTTCTTTCAGATTAAAGCTAATCTTCACCCGGTGATTCCATTCAATTAGGGGCCGCCTCGGCGTCATCAAGCCGTTCGTAGTCGTTGTCTGCTTGTAGACGGTTCTAAAAAGAGGGGAAAATCCTTTAAATTTTCTATTTATCAATTTAAATTGAAAAGCCTAGGAAATAAAATAAAACTTTTGACGTATAGAAAAATAGAATAATTTATTTTTTCGATCAAGACGTCATTCGAAATTTGTTTTAACGATGAAAAAATCGTTGATCGATGTAGGCCGGCAGGCAATGCGAGGTTATAAAAGGGCGGCAGCTCGTCTGAAATCATTTTGCGATTGGGGCTTGTAAAGTGTAGTTGTGAAAGTGAGTGTGTGTATTAGTGCGAGTGAAATAGTGAATTATTATTAAAAAAATATTTTACTGACTCGCAGTGGCTCACAACCGTTCACCGGTCTGAATACACAAATAGAAAAAATTTTCACAATTCACGTAAGTGAATAATACATACATACGTACATACAATACACATTTATAAATTGTCTTACAGTATGGGTTGCTTGCCACTAAAGGCAGCTTCAAGGCGCTCTACTTCCCAAAGAGATAGAGAAACCTCATTAATGGCTACTATAGCCTTGTCAAAAACAGGCTATAGGCTTGGTCGAAAAATCGGGAAGGGGTCTTTTTCGAAAGTTCTAGAGGCCACATATATCAACGGCCATGACAAATGCATGATTTTGGCCTGTAAGATAGTCAACTGGGAAAAAGCTCCGATGTATTCTCTAAGATTTATTCGCCGCGGACTCGACATTCTCACTAAAATAGAACATCCTCATATCGTTGGCATACATAGTATCCTAGAGCGAGAACCGAACATTTATATTTTCATGGACTATGCAGAAAATGGGGACTTGAGTAAATACATAAAATTTAACGGTCCAGTCAATGAAAATAAGTCGCGGAAATGGTTCTCGCAAATGGTGGGAGCCGTTCAGTATCTCCATTCTATAAACATTGCCCATCGTGATTTGAATTGCAGCAATATTTTACTAGATAAGGAGATGAACGTGAAGTTGGCCGATTTTTCCCTGGCACGCTACTGTTGTGGGAAGAATGACTTGTCGCAAACCTACTGCGGAACACGGGCTTATACGGCACCCGAAATATTGACCGGGACACCGTATGATCCCAAATTGGCCGACTCGTGGTCAATGGGGGTGATTTTGTTTCGGATGTTGAACGAAACAATGCCTTTTAAATATAGTACCAATGTGTCGCCGCTGATAGCGGCTCAGAACAGTAAGAAGTTTAAATTCCATCGCAAATTGGAAGGCCGTATCTCGGATGATGCCAAGAAAGTGGTCAGTTGTTTGCTGGAACCCGAGACGAAATTGCGATGGCCATTGGATCGGGTTGCAAAAAGTCGGTGGCTCTGTGGATATCATCCAACCGAAAGTGCCAATAACCACTATCTGTCGGAACAGTCAACTTCCTACATTTCGGTGGCCTCCTCTATGGAGACATGTCGGGGATCGGTGCAACATACAAGTCAGCTTCTGACAACATTGGCGGTTCCAAAAAAGCCGATAAATAAACTGTTCGGCCTCATTTGCTGCGGGTCGAGAAGATCTAAAAAAATTACAGCACCGAGAGTCATTTTTAAAGGGCTTTCTGCCGCCGAACCGGTAACTTTTTCCGAACCGTCGAAATCACGGATGCAACGTAGAAACCGCAAGCTTGGGCTTAAGGTCCGTCGGCGTCTAAGGAGTCAACGTTGTCCAAAAAACCGAAAGCTTCGATTGAAGGTTCATAGACGTCGAAGAAAAAATTATAATAATGCAATGCGTATAGAAAAATGAAGGGGTGACAATAGCGTTGAAGTGTGGCGAAAAAAATTCGTCGCGATAACTAGATTCATTGAAAAATGAAAATTCCGAGTTGTGATTCTTGCAAATTTTGTATTGATATGTAGTATTAATTTTAAGTTGTCTATTTGAATCATGTAAATCCAATGTAAAGATTGATGTACATAATTATGGCAACATAGCCTCTTCGCCAGTTCATTAGCTAAGCCATTGGCCTAGCTATTGCACGGGCGAAGAGGCTATGTTGCCCAAGGTTATTCCAGGTACGGTTGGTGCAGTTTAATTTCGCGTCCTTTTCTCTCGCCAGGTTATCAACACATAATCTCACACCAAAAAAGGGACGGGGCGCGGACGACAAACCGCAATCAAAACAAATCCAAATCGTATTTCTCGATTAATAAGTTGAAACGATTACAATCGTTTTCGTATACGATTAATCGTATTTTTCTTGTTTTCATAGCTAAAACGTTTGGCTCGAGGGGCACAAATAATCATTAAATAATGAAATCTTCTCGGCTGCAATGACTACATATTCTGAGATCTGCATACGAATCATGTGCGCTTATGTTTTTCTGATCGATTGCTCCACACCGTCATCGGCTTTGAGCAAGATTTGTTGTCTAATTGCTTGACAGCAACCATGACCATCGAATGTTGCCCAATCTGTGGAACAGTTTCCTGGCTATATCGCCGTCAAGTTCAATTGTCCGTGGCGTGAAGCTTGTTCTCTAATTCGTCGGTGTCATCGGCTTCTTGCTGCGCTCATTGATTTTGTCCTCCGACTGCCTTTTGCACGCCTCTTTCAGATTAAAGCTAATCTTCACCCGGTGATTCCATTCAATTAGGGGCCGCCTCGGCGTCATCAAGCCGTTCGTAGTCGTTGTCTGCTTGTAGACGGTTCTAAAAAGAGGGGAAAATCCTTTAAATCTTCTATTTATCAATTTAAATTGAAAAGCCTAGGAAATAAAATAAATCTTTTGACGTTTAGAAAAATAGAATAATTTATTTTTTCGATCAAGACGTCATTCGAAATTTGTTTTAACGATGAAAAAATCGTTGATCGATGTAGGCCGGCAGGCAATGCGAGGTTATAAAAGGGCGGCAGCTCGTCTGAAATCATTTTGCGATTGGGGCTTGTAAAGTGTAGTTGTGAAAGTGAGTGTGTGTATTAGTGCGAGTGAAATAGTGAATTATTATTAAAAAAATATTTTACTGACTCGCAGTGGCTCACAACCGTTCACCGGTCTGTATACACAAATAGAAAAAATTTTCACAATTCACGTAAGTGAATAATACATACATACGTACATACAATACACATTTATTTTATAAATTGTCTTACAGTATGGGTTGCTTGCCACTAAAGGCAGCTTCAAGGCGCTCTACTTCCCAAAGAGATAGAGAAACCTCATTAATGGCTACTATAGCCTTGTCAAAAACAGGCTATAGGCTTGGTCGAAAAATCGGGAAGGGGTCTTTTTCGAAAGTTCTAGAGGCCACATATATCAACGGCCATGACAAATGCATGATTTTGGCCTGTAAGATAGTCAACTGGGAAAAAGCTCCGATGTATTCTCTAAGATTTATTCGCCGCGGACTCGACATTCTCACTAAAATAGAACATCCTCATATCGTTGGCATACATAGTATCCTAGAGCGAGAACCGAACATTTATATTTTCATGGACTATGCAGAAAATGGGGACTTGAGTAAATACATAAAATTGAACGGTCCAGTCAATGAAAATAAGTCGCGGAAATGGTTCTCGCAAATGGTGGGAGCCGTTCAGTATCTCCATTCTATAAACATTGCCCATCGTGATTTGAATTGCAGCAATATTTTACTAGATAAGGAGATGAACGTGAAGTTGGCCGATTTTTCCCTGGCACGCTACTGTTGTGGGAAGAATGACTTGTCGCAAACCTACTGCGGAACACGGGCTTATACGGCACCCGAAATATTGACCGGGACACCGTATGATCCCAAATTGGCCGACTCGTGGTCAATGGGGGTGATTTTGTTTCGGATGTTGAACGAAACAATGCCTTTTAAATATAGTACCAATGTGTCGCCGCTGATAGCGGCTCAGAACAGTAAGAAGTTTAAATTCCATCGCAAATTGGAAGGCCGTATCTCGGATGATGCCAAGAAAGTGGTCAGTTGTTTGCTGGAACCCGAGACGAAATTGCGATGGCCATTGGATCGGGTTGCAAAAAGTCGGTGGCTCTGTGGATATCATCCAACCGAATGTGCCAATAACCACTATCTGTCGGAGCAGTCAACTTCCTACATTTCGGTGGCCTCCTGTATGGAGACATGTCGGGGATCAGTGCAACATACAAGTCAGCTTCTGACAACATTGGCGGTTCCAAAAAAGCCGATAAATAAACTGTTCGGCCTCATTTGCTGCGGGTCGAGAAGATCTAAAAAAATTACAGCACCGAGAGTCATTTTTAAAGGGCTTTCTGCCGCCGAACCGGTAACTTTTTCCGAACCGTCGAAATCACGGATGCAACGTAGAAACCGCAAGCTTGGGCTTAAGGTCCGTCGGCGTCTAAGGAGTCAACGTTGTCCAAAAAACCGAAAGCTTCGATTGAAGGTTCATAGACGTCGAAGAAAAAATTATAATAATGCAATGCGTATAGAAAAATGAAGGGGTGACAATAGCGTTGAAGTGTGGCGAAAAAAATTCGTCGCGATAACTAGATTCATTGAAAAATGAAAATTCCGAGTTGTGATTCTTGCAAATTTTGTATTGATATGTAGTATTAATTTTAAGTTGTCTATTTGAATCATGTAAATCCAATGTAAAGATTGATGTACATAATTATGGCAACATAGCCTCTTCGCCAGTTCATTAGCTAAGCCATTGGCCTAGCTATTGCACGGGCGAAGAGGCTATGTTGCCCAAGGTTATTCCAGGTACGGTTGGTGCAGTTTAATTTCGCGTCCTTTTCTCTCGCGTAGAGTCCAGGTTATCAACACACAATCTCACACCAAAAAAGGGACGGGGCGCGGACGACAAACCGCAATCAAAACAAATCCAAATCGTATTTCTCGATTAATAAGTTGAAACGATTACAATCGTTTTCGTATACGATTAATCGTATTTTTCTTGTTTTCATAGCTAAAACGTTTGGCTCGAGGGGCACAAATAATCATTAAATAATGAAATCTTCTCGGCTGCAATGACTACATATTCTGAGATCTGCATACGAATCATGTGCGCTTATGTTTTTCTGATCGATTGCTCCACACCGTCATCGGCTTTGAGCAAGATTTGTTGTCTAATTGCTTGACAGCAACCATGACCATCGAATGTTGCCCAATCTGTGGAACAGTTTCCTGGCTATATCGCCGTCAAGTTCAATTGTCCGTGGCGTGAAGCTTGTTCTCTAATTCGTCGGTGTCATCGGCTTCTTGCTGCGCTCATTGATTTTGTCCTCCGACTGCCTTTTGCACGCTTCTTTCAGATTAAAGCTAATCTTCACCCGGTGATTCCATTCAATTAGGGGCCGCCTCGGCGTCATCAAGCCGTTCGTAGTCGTTGTCTGCTTGTAGACGGTTCTAAAAAGAGGGGAAAATCCTTTAAATCTTCTATTTATCAATTTAAATTGAAAAGCCTAGGAAATAAAATAAAACTTTTGACGTATAGAAAAATAGAATAATTTATTTTTTTCGATCAAGACGTCATTCGAAATTTGTTTTAACGATGAAAAAATCGTTGATCGATGTAGGCCGGCAGGCAATGCGAGGTTATAAAAGGGCGGCAGCTCGTCTGAAATCATTTTGCGATTGGGGCTTGTAAAGTGTAGTTGTGAAAGTGAGTGTGTGTATTAGTGCGAGTGAAATAGTGAATTATTATTAAAAAAATATTTTACTGACTCGCAGTGGCTCACAACCGTTCACCGGTCTGAATACACAAATAGAAAAAATTTTCACAATTCACGTAAGTGAATAATATAGGTACATACATACGTACATACACATTTATAAATTTTCTTACAGTATGGGTTGCTTGCCACTAAAGGCAGCTTCAAGGCGCTCTACTTCCCAAAGAGATAGAGAAACCTCATTAATGGCTACTATAGCCTTGTCAAAAACAGGCTATAGGCTTGGTCGAAAAATCGGGAAGGGGTCTTTTTCGAAAGTTCTAAAGGCCACATATATCAACGGCCATGACAAATGCATGATTTTGGCCTGTAAGATAGTCAACTGGGAAAAAGCTCCGATGAATTCTCTAAGATTTATTCGCCGCGAACTGGACATTCTCACTAAAATAAAACATCCTCATATCGTTGGCATACATAGTATCCTAGAGCGAGAACCGAACATTTATATTTTCATGGACTATGCAGAAAATGGGGACTTGAGTAAATACATAAAATTGAACGGTCCAGTCAATGAAAATAAGTCGCGGAAATGGTTCTCGCAAATGGTGGGAGCCGTTCAGTATCTCCATTCTATAAACATTGCCCATCGTGATTTGAATTGCAGCAATATTTTACTAGATAAGGAGATGAACGTGAAGTTGGCCGATTTTTCCCTGGCACGCTACTGTTGTGGGAAGAATGACTTGTCGCAAACCTACTGCGGAACACGGGCTTATACGGCACCCGAAATATTGACCGGGACACCGTATGATCCCAAATTGGCCGACTCGTGGTCAATGGGGGTGATTTTGTTTCGGATGTTGAACGAAACAATGCCTTTTAAATATAGTACCAATCTGTCGCCGCTGATAGCGGCTCAGAACAGTAAGAAGTTTAAATTCCATCGCAAATTGGAAGGCCGTATCTCGGATGATGCCAAGAAAGTGGTCAGTTGTTTGCTGGAACCCGAGACGAAATTGCAATGGCCATTGGATCGGGTTGCAAAAAGTCGGTGGCTCTGTGGATATCATCCAACCGAAAGTGTCAATAACCACTATCTGTCGGAGCAGTCAACTTCCTACATTTCGTTGGCCTCCTCTATGGAGACATGTCGGGGATCGGTGCAACATACAAGTCAGCTTCTGACAACACTGGCGGTTCCAAAAAAGCCGATAAATAAACTGTTCGGCCTCATTTGCTGCGGGTCGAGAAGATCTAAAAAAATTACAGCACCGAGAGTCATTTTTAAAGGGCTTTCTGCCGCCGAACCGGTAACTTTTTCCGAACCGTCGAAATCACGGATGCAACGTAGAAACCGCAAGCTTGGGCTTAAGGTCCGTCGGCGTCTAAGGAGTCAACGTTGTCCAAAAAACCGAAAGCTTCGATTGAAGGTTCATAGACGTCGAAGAAAAAATTATAATAATGCAATGCGTATAGAAAAATGAAGGGGTGACAATAGCGTTGAAGTGCGGCGAAAAAAATTCGTCGCGATAACTAGATTCATTGAAAAATGAAAATTCCGAGTTGTGATTCTTGCAAATTTTGTATTGATATGTAGTATTAATTTTAAGTTGTCTATTTTAATCATGTAAATCCAATGTAAAGATTGATGTACATAATTATGGCAACATAGCCTCTTCGCCAGTTCATTAGCTAAGCCATTGGCCTAGCTATTGCACGGGCGAAGAGGCTATGTTGCCCAAGGTTATTCCAGGTACGGTTGGTGCAGTTTAATTTCGCGTCCTTTTCTCTCGCGTAGAGTCCAGGTTATCAACACACAATCTCACACCAAAAAAGGGACGGGGCGCGGACGACAAACCGCAATCAAAACAAATCCAAATCGTATTTCTCGATTAATAAGTTGAAACGATTACAATCGTTTTCGTATACGATTAATCGTATTTTTCTTGTTTTCATAGCTAAAACGTTTGGCTCGAGGGGCACAAATAATCATTAAATAATGAAATCTTCTCGGCTGCAATGACTACATATTCTGAGATCTGCATACGAATCATGTGCGCTTATGTTTTTCTGATCGATTGCTCCACACCGTCATCGGCTTTGAGCAAGATTTGTTGTCTAATTGCTTGACAGCAACCATGACCATCGAATGTTGCCCAATCTGTGGAACAGTTTCCTGGCTATATCGCCGTCAAGTTCAATTGTCCGTGGCGTGAAGCTTGTTCTCTAATTCGTCGGTGTCATCGGCTTCTTGCTGCGCTCATTGATTTTGTCCTCCGACTGCCTTTTGCACGCTTCTTTCAGATTAAAGCTAATCTTCACCCGGTGATTCCATTCAATTAGGGGCCGCCTCGGCGTCATCAAGCCGTTCGTAGTCGTTGTCTGCTTGTAGACGGTTCTAAAAAGAGGGGAAAATCCTTTAAATCTTCTATTTATCAATTTAAATTGAAAAGCCTAGGAAATAAAATAAAACTTTTGACGTTTTATTGATTGTTTAAGAAGTCAATCAATTGACGATTATGCCTGAACGACTTCAATTTAAGAAGCAACTTTTTATATTGATTCTTGATGCCTTATTATCTAGGTAAGTACGCTGATGTTGTGTTTGTCCGGTTCAACTGGAGGTGTCCCATGAGGTGTGGTTGCCGTTCTGCTACAAGTGTCCTGAAAACAGTGCTTTGAGGAGGACAAAAATGCCGCCACTTGACATAATGTTCCGGCATCAGAATGGATGGTTTTTTTTTAATTATTTTGTTCCAGTAAATTTAGCATTGTACTCAAAAGAGTACAAACCGTATCCCTCAACGTAAGTAGGATTTTAACAGATTTTATAAATTTATATTCTCATTCTCATAGGAACAATGAAATTTTAATGGGAGTTCCGGGAATGACAACATTCTGGTTGTGCGATTTAAGTGATCAGTTGTTGCACATTCCCGGACAAACTTCTGTTAATAAAACAACGTTACTTTTTTTAATAATTAAATTAAATTTATTAATTTTAATTTATTAAATTTAAATTTGAAACACGAATTTTAAAAATTTCCTAATGCTTTCTTTTAGGTTGACGAAAGTGGGTGGGAAACGTTCGTTTCATCTCCCCAGACCCTGGTTCGACCATCATTTCCGCACAGACAAAATTCATTCAAGAAAACTCTCCCCCAAAGCCGCATACTCTAATTACAGTGGTTCCTGGCAACCAATGTCGTGCGATTTTGTGCTTTCTTGTTAATCGCGGCACTTTTAATGGATATCGGGGAAGCAGAGGCCGCTTTCCCTCAAACGATTACGAACGGTCTGTGTCGAAATATGGGTTTCTGTGGCGTATCTGGGGTCATTTTGTATGGAAGCTGCCGTATTTTGACGATTTCTGAGTGCGCTTAACCGTATAAATCTGCCTTTGCTATAAGGTGTTGTTCTTAAACCCTGTCCTCGTCTTCTTGTGAGTTGTCCTGTCTCCTGGAACCCCCAGAGCCGACGACTCACTTCCCGGAATCCATGGCCTTCCTCTATAGGTCGCTACACATGAACGAGCACAACCACGACCGAACTTCCATCGAACCATCAATTTCGTAGAACGGTGGAAATAGGGGAAATTTTTTTTCCGCACGTTCTATGAAATTGATGGTTCGATAGAAGTTCGGTCGTTGAGATGTCTTCTAGCACCTTGTTGAGGATCCATCACCTGCTAAACAATGCCAAATTTAATTGAAAACTACACAACATACTGGTAAACACCGACGGTAGTATCAAAAACAACGACAGAAAAACAAGTGACTCTATCAATCATGTTTAGTTCTATGTAGTCAAATTTAACTTTATGGTGGAAACTAATGTTTTAAAATGTGTTACGTTTCGCTCCTTCTACAATACTAAAATTTACATGTTTTTGAAAAGTTCTCAGTATTTGTAAACATAATTCGATATTACCTGAGCCAATAAAACGCTGAAACTCTTAACTATTGTACTTCCAAGAATTTCACCGAAAAAGGGAATAAAATCATGAGCAACTTTTTGTTCCAGCGTATTAGGATATTAACATATTTTCCTCGGAGTCCATTTATTAGAAAATTTGATTTTATCTCGAGAACCAGATAACAAATTTTTTCTTAATTTTACTAACGCGGGATGAGTAATTTTTAATATTTGGGAAAATACATCGCCAAAACGGAAGGTTTTCTACCTTTTGGAAAACATATATAAAAAGCATTCTTTTTCATTAGACTTCCTGGCGAACGGAAGAACATTGCTTTCTTCAAATTTGTCGCGGTCGCTGCCACGGCTTTTGATCCTTCCTCGTCAACTTCAATTCGTGCCTTGTGTATGGCATCGACCAAATTCAATTTAGTGCGTTCCGGGAAGCCACTAAAACCGGCTGTCGGTTCGCAAATATTCCCAACGCCGACTTTTTCAGCATCTGTAATATGCAAGGCATTGTTGCTGGTTAGTATAAAAATATACGAGCGTACATAAGGAATACCTACCGGTCGGAATTCCAATTTTGTGTTTTATTTAATGTCTAAGTGATCCGCATCGTTTCATACATAAATGGAATACAATACAAAAAAACTCTGTTTTCATCTCTCTCTCCAAATAACTTGATAATTTACGCTGTTCCTGCTTCAACATCAGTTGCCGGCATGTCATCGTCATTGTGAATATTCTCCAAATAATGTACGGCTCGCTGGGATTCCACGAAAAGTCAGAGATCTTGGCCGTGTGTCCACCATGAATGAAGAGCAATTCCGGTGGTCCGTCTTCGGTATCTTCGGAACTCTGTTCTTCGCCAATTGTAAGACTCCATCCTCTGGTTGGATGATTTGTATAACCCTCTTACCCTTTGTGTTGACGGGAAGTCCGCGACTTCTTTTACTGTCCTCCCACTCTTGACGATGTATTTTCTTTCGATGTGAATGCATGTTAGCACTTGAATTGAACGTTTTCGGACAGTGCGGACATGTATACAAGATGTCGCCCGTGTGCGTTGTCATGTGTTCCTAAAACGAAACAATTCAATTTCTCCACTGCGACTCCGTATTCGAATGAGTGCAATATTGCAAATCTTACCTTCAAATTTAACGCTGTCTTGAAGCCTTTTTCGCAAACACTACATACGAATTTACGCTGAGCCGAATGCACATAGCGGATATGACTCTTTAGTCCAACACTCGAACTTGAAACTTTCTGACAAATATGGCAGATATGTTCGCCCAAATTCTCCTCGCTGTGATGCTTTTTCGTATGGATTTTCAAGCGGAATGCATTTTTTAGCCACATGCCACACTGTTCGCATTGCATCTTTGGATCAACAATGCCAACGTGTTCTAACTGATGTTTGGCTATCCACAGGTTTGGGTTTATTCTTGCTACCCTTTTCACGTCCGCGTCTAGGCTTTTCGGCTTCAGGCTTGACTTTAACATGTTGAACTCTCGTGCGCACGACTTTTTTAGCTAGTGGTTCTATAGAAAAAAAATTGTTTTAATAAAATTATTACTTTATTATTATTAGTTTTGTTTTTCTTAAAAAAAATCTGGAAACCTGGAAGGTTTAGATGGGAAATTCTGAAGAAGAAATGATCTTTGTACCTTTTTTTTGCGCTAAAGACGAATAACTATTATTTTGTCTGTTCTGCCTTTGACTAAACACCAACTAATATTTTGTCTGCTCTATCTTTTCTATGAGCGAAATAACGGATTTCTTTTAAATTTGCTGCACACAGCCCACATTTAATAATATTAATAAAAAAAACAACTACCGAACAGCAAATATGCAGCAACGCAATCCTAATCAGACAGCCAGAGCTGACAATAAAGCAATAAATTTTACCTCGTTCCAGCGGCAGCCGGTTATACGCATAGCGCGGCGAAACTAGTCCAGCGCCTTGGTAATTGCGTCAGCATGCTCGAGCAGTTTCCGCCACTGAACAGCAGGCAGCGAGGTCCACTTGCGCCCGGGAAGAATTTTGCCATCTTTCTCATAATGCTCGCAAATGTCGACCATCTTGCGACCGCGTAACTCGTTTATTTGCACCAGACGCATCTTCTCCAGCACCCACTCCTTTTCACCGCTGTTGCCGGAAGCGCTGCTGCTCTTCTTGCTATCATCCGAGGTGTCCTTCAACTTTTTTGCCGGTGGATTTCTCTGAAAGATCCGACGAAGGAGTACATTGTAATTTAATTAGGAAGTTAATAAGCAGATTACTTACGTCTTCGGGGCCAGAATCGCTGTCGCTATCGCTGGAAACTTTCTTGTTCTTTGGCATTTTTTGGTTTTCCCGATTGACTGATTGGAACTAAAAGAACCTGAAAAATACGAAGGCAGTTAGGTTAGGGGACGCTACCGGCAAACGGGCATACGACGTGAAACAAATGGTATTTTCCGGTTGAGAACTTACTTCAAGAGGGGAGATATCTTGTTGATCGTTCTAGTAGGTCGCTTTCCCTTTCGTTGTGCACGGTCCAACAAAGAACAGCTTATCAAAACGTCCGGGTCGCAAGAGAGCCGGATCAATAAGATCAGGTCGATTGGTCGCGGCTAGAATGAAAATTTGTTTCGATGGATCGTTCATGCCGTCCATTTCGGCCAACAGTTGACTAACCAACCAATCCATAAAACCGCCTGAGTCGCCACCAACACCACGATTCGGAGCCAATGAATCCAATTTGTCCAAAAACAGGACACACGGAGCTGCAGATCGTGCCCGTGAGAACAATTCCCGGATGTTGTGCTCGCTTTGACCGACGTACATGTTCAAAAGTTCCGGCCCCTGGACCGACAGGAAACTAAAATTACATTCAGTCGCAACCGCTTTAGCAAACAGTTTTTCCAGTTCTTGGCGGTCCATAAAGTAACATGCCGGATCGCCTTAGATACTTACCCAACAGATTAACGTGTTTCAATGGCAAACCTATGTACACTGCTCTGAATTTCATCCTTCAACTTTGCCAAACCGCCAATATCGAACCAAAGAACTTTCGGTACTTTTGGCGCACCCAAACTACTAATGACTTTTGCATTGCAGCCAAATTCTTGTCGAAATGATCGAATCGCCAGCCCAGCTTACTACGCTCCACTTTCATATCACGAACAGCATTGTCGTAGAGTAGTTTCAAGCCACCAAGCAACAATCCTTGCGACAGGTCGGCAATTTTCTTTTTTTTTTTTTTTTGGTTCTCCTTTGAAAACGTTCTGCGTTGTTCCTGCTATACCTCTGTAAGAAAAACAGAACCGCACAGGTGAGGCAGATGTCGTATTCGATTCGGGGTTGGCTAATCCATAAGTTGGATGTACAGCCAGCGTTTGTGTTGAAGGTCATGGACCGTGATTGTCTGATGATATTGCAGTGTTTTGTAATGTTTCTGTAGATGATTATTTTTTAAGTTTTTGCGATTGTTTTTTTTTTTTTTTATAAAGTAGTTTTTTTTTTGTGTAAGGTTTGCGGGTTAATGTGGTGTATGTCTTTTTTCAGTTGGTAACAATGAAATTGGATAAATGCGTACATTGATGGTGTATGAGCAAACAGGCATTGAAAGAATTAAAGAGAGAAACAGTGAAAAATTACAATAAAGAAGTTTGTACATGAAAAAGGTTAACTAATACATTAAATGAGTAGTAATAAATTGAGTGAGTAATGCTAAATTAAATGCTGATAGTAATATGATATAAAATAACATGAGTGCAGATAGAGATTATATGTATATGTATATATATGTATTTTTTTTTTTTGTTTTTTTTTTATAAATTTTATTTTTTGGATTTTTTTTTTTTTTTAATTATTGTTTTATATATTATTTTTTTTTTCCTTTTATGATTATAATTTTTTTTTTTTTTTTATAATGTTATAATATTTTTTTTTTTTTTTTTTAATATGGGTGGGGTGTTAGTAAGTTTGGGGTGGGGTTGAGGTTAGTAGATGTGAGAGGGGGGGGGGGGGGGTTGATTCTGATTCAGATTCCTTTTTAGCGAAGCGAAAGGAAAGGAAGTTGAAAAATTTGATGATTAGTGTTATTTATTATGCTTAGTGTTGATGTTTTAGTGTGATGGTTTTGAACGACTCTGTTTAGAAGAGTGTGTCGTAGTGGCCTTTATTCTGTTTTGCCTGGGCTATGTGAGTTGTTGTGCTTGGGATGGTTGATTATATCATTATGTTTTTTTATTCTAGAAATGTGGCAAGTTCTATCCATAATTCTGTCGGGGAATTTTTTAGGAAGTCGGTCAGCCGTGGAGTGTTTGGATCTGGGTGAATGATGGAGGGTATTTGGAGATGACATCTTATGCTGAAGTTTTTAGGACATGCCATAACCACATGTTGGATGTCCTCTGGGACTCTACATTGTGGGCATAGGTCAGATGTTATTTTGTTGATTAGTTTAAAGAATACTTTGTTATAGGCATGGTTTGTTAGTATGCGATTGACCATTTTGATGATTTTTGGTTTGTCGTGTTTGTGCTTTTTTGCAGAGAACCAGTTGGAGTTGTTGATAGTGTTTATTACTTTGTAGAGGTTTCGTCCCGACGTGTTGCATTTTTGTTCATATGAGTTATTCCAGAGGGAGTAGATTTTTTGTTTGATAAGCAATTTTGCTTTTTCAAAAGACATAGGTGGTGTGAAGGCTGTTCCGTCGATTCTAGCTTCGTTGGCGCATATGTCTGCTCTTTCATTCCCTGTTATTCCACAGTGTGCTGGGACCCAGACAATTAGGACTCTTTTTAATTGGGAATGATTGATTGTTCTGCGAATCTCATGTGCTATTACGGATGGATTGAGGCCATCCGTGATTATCTGGCATGCTACATTGCTGTCAGTGAAGATTGAGATGTTTATTTGACTTTCGTCAATGGCATTTTCTACGGCTTCGAGAATTGCTGTGAGCTCTGTGAACTATTGATGTGTCTGCTGGAAGCTTAAATTTTCCAACTTTGTTATTTTTGGTGTTCACGAATGCGGCTCCGACACTATTGTTATCTTTGGATGCGTCGGTGTAATAAGTTGTTTCAGTGTTGTCTGCACTTACTTTAAAAAGGCTTGCAAAATTGGAGCTGGAAAGGTCTGTGTCTTTGGTAATTTTGTATTGGTCGTTTTTTGCATGGACAAGTATTTTTTGGGACGCATGGTCAATTGGGAAGATGGGGATCTGTTTTAGGATGTGCCCGAAGATGTTCCAGGTTTTTGAGTAGCTGGTGTCTAAGTTGTGTAATTCAGAGTCATTTACCCATCTCTCGGCGAAGTTCTGCTCATTACTTATTCTTTTGGCCATTTCTATGGCTGTGAGCCATAGGCTTCTGAGGTCTGGTGGAAGCTCGTGGGCTAAAGCGTAGATATTGTGAATGGGAGTTGATGGTGTTACTCCTAGACATTTTCGTAGGCTTTTATTAATATAGGATGTGACTTTCTTGAGAGCAGTGTTGTTCATGTTGGCTGTTGTTGTCCTGGCGTATTCGATCTTTGGTCGGATGTGAGATCTGAACAGTGTTAATGCTTTTGAGGGGTGTAGGCCCGCAGTGTGCTTGTTGATTATGTTAAAGGTCAGGTGGTTTAGAATGTTCTTTTTGATGACGTCAGCGTAGTGGGCGTTGACTGATAGGTTCCATGTCAATTTGAAGCCTAGGTATTTAAGTTCTTTGCTGTTTTGGATTGTGGCGTTTCCAATTTTGATCAAATGCGTTTTGATGTTGGCCCGGGAGAAGATGAAAAATTGGGATTTTGAGGCATTGATTTTTAGGTTAATGTTGTGTAGGAGGCTTATTAGTTTGTTGCAAATGGTTTCGAGATTTATCGAAGCTTCTTGGAGGGTTTTCCCCGTGCTGGTTATGAGAAAGTCGTCAGCAAATTGAAAGATCATGTGAGTGTCATCAGATAGGTTGTGTAGGTCGTTTGTTAGGATGTTAAAGAGGGTTGGGCTGAGGCAGCTACCTTGGGGGAGTCCATTATACACATTGGTTTCAACTTCAGCTAGTAAGAGTTTTCGGTCTTTGAGGAAGAGTTCCACCCATTGGGTGATTTGGGGGGGGGGGATTGACTTGTTCCTCATACAATTGATGAGGATTTCAGTGTCAACATGGTCGTAGGCGGCTTTTAGGTCGATTGTAGCACATACTGTTACAAGATTATGAGATTTATTCATTTTAATTAGGTTGATTAGGTCGTTGATGCAATGGGAGGTGGATTTTTTTATTGCGGTAGGCGTATGATTTGTCGTTTAGTGTGTTATTGTCTTTTAGGAAGTCGTTCAGTCGATTTAGTACCATTTTGTTTGTGACTTTGTGAGGTACGCTGAGGAGGGAAATCGGACGAAAATTTTCAACCAGACTGTGATCCTTGTTGGGTTTAGGGATGGGGATGATTTTGGTTTTTCTCCAGTCTTCTGGGAATTTGAGGTTGGTCCACAGGTCATTGATGATGTTTAGGAGACAGGTTTTGTTTTCACTGCTCATCCATTTAATGTGATTATACGATATACCGTCGACACCCGGTGCTGTAGAGGTTTTTTTTCCTTCTAAGGGCTGCTTCAAATTCTTCCATTGAGAAGGAGTTGTCGTAGCCTCGCATGCAGGCGTTGAAGGGGTTTGGCAGCCCTTGGCCGCTGCTGGTAGGCGGGTCGCTCCGATGCGTAGCGCCGGCCGCCGTGGGGGCGATTGGGAAGGTGTAGTGTACGGTATCGATTTGCTGGGGAGTGTGGGTAATGGGTCGTGGGATTATTTCTGAGCTGCAGTGATTGAGGAATTGAATTTTTTTTCCAGTATCCCATGAACCATAGTCCACCCTATTGATGAGTGTATTTTTAACATTGTTAAATAGTTTGTGCATTTCATTCGGATCTTTCGATCTGTTAATCCGGTTGATGGTTTCGTTCCAGGTCCTTCTTTTGGCTTTTTTGACTTCGGATTTCCAGGCTTCTCTGGCTTCAAACAGTTCGAGGAGGTTGGCTGAGTTTTTGTTCAGTTTGAATTTGGCTGATTTCTGTTTGAAGTTGGTGAAGAGAGTTTTGAATTCTTTGTTCCACCATTTTTTTGGAATCAGGGATTTTTCATTTAAGCAGTATGTGGCTTTTTTAATGGAACGACTTATGTTTTTATTAAAGCTGTTAATATTGGGGTCAAAGGAGAGTGTCTCAATATTATTTCTCAATTCTGTGTTGTTAATTATTCTCTTACGTTTGTTCCAATTTTCAGTGGTGGAGATGATGCTGAATTGGATTGGAATGTGATAAGAGCCGAAAATTTTAATATTCATGGTGTGCCAGCCATTTATGAGGTCTGGTCTGTTGGTGAATGAGAGGTCAAGAACTGAAGGTCGGTTGCTAATTGTTGAAAAGGTGGGAGCTCCATTATTGCATATGTGGAGTCCACTATTTAGCGTTAGTTTTTCGAGGATTCTGCCTCTTTGGTTTGTTTTGTTACTGTCCCAATTTTCATTATGAGCATTAAAATCCCCGGCAAGGATGATGTTTGTTCCCTCTGAGTTACGGATGAATGCAAATATGGAGTCGATGTGATTTCTAAACAGGTCATTGTCCCCGGGAGGGATATAAATGTTTATAATCATGAAGTTATTGGGAAGGTTAGTCGTGGCTACAGCAACATGATTTATTTGGCTGTTGATGGTAATGGGTTTGCTTCTGATCTTTTTACCTATGAGCGTGGCTACTCCGCCGTGGCCGTCGTCTCTTTTGCCATAGTAGGCTACATAATTGGTGAAATGAGGGTTGTTTTCTTCGTTTAACTTTACTTATTGTAAGAGTGCTATTTCAATGTTTCTTTCTTCGCAAAGGGTTTCTAATGTTGTTTTGTTTTTTCTTAGACCTTGAATGTTTATTTGGAGACACTTCATGGATCTTTATTGGGTATATTGTTGATATATATTACATCTGATTTATTTCTGATGCTGTTGATTGTCTGTCTTATGTGGTTAAATTTGGGTTTATATTGGGGTTTGTTGTATCGCAAAAGGATTGAATGAAGTCGAGCATTATTTGAGTAATTGATTCATACTCGTTTATCACAACATTGTGATTTTTGTTGTAGTATTTTGGATTTATCGAGAAATTATTTGAGGAATTGCCTTGTGTGCTTGTATTTGGGGTTTGTAGTTCGTCATCTGATTTGCTAAAGGTGATGGGGTGGTTGCCGTGTGGGTATGCGAAGGCCAGTCTCTTAGGTTGAGGGCTCGACGCTGATTGTTTTCTGGTTTGGGGGTTGGGTGGGGGTGTGCACGGTTTAGATGCCTTGGCATATGTGCGTTTTCGAGTTAGGAATTTGTTTAAATCTTCGGTTCTGTTTTTTGTATTATTTTGGGGTTGGCTATTGTTATCATGATTGTGGTTTGTGACTGGGGGACATGGGGGGAAATTGTTGTTGTAGTGGTCAGAGTCTAGAATACTGTAGTAGTTGTTTGACCTGCTTTTTACTATTTCGTTCCTAGATTTGTTTGTGATCCCCATTATGCGGAGTACTTCGGTTTCCTCTATTTTTTTTGAACAGTCTTTGGAGAAGACGTCATGATCCGTATCTTAACAAAGAATGCAGTGGGGGTTTTCGCATGGGTCTCGACATTGGTCAAAGGCCACGCCACACTTTAGACATCTGCGCGAGCCCTTGCAGAATTTGCCCACATGCCCTAGTCTGCCACAGTTATAACAAAGTTTTAATTTGGGGGTGTAATAATGTACCTTCCGTTGAACGTAGTCGAAATGTACGAGTGTCGGTAGATGTTTACCCTCGAATTCTACTCTCACTGTTTTCGTAGGTAAGAAATTGCCTTCATTAGTTTTTCTGTTAAAACGATGTATGCTGAGGACTTTGTATTCAGCTGAGATGTCCTCAGTTAACTCCTTATCAGACAATTCGAGAGACACATGTTGACACACAGTTCTGTGGGATGAATACTTTATAGCCATTGGCTTTAATTGTGGTGTTTCCCACTAAATTGTTAGCGTCTACCGGGTTGTTTACTGATATTTCAATGGTTTTCGAATTTACTGTTGTTATATTGATAATTCCGTTAATTTTACATTGCCTGAACAATTTGTTCACTTGAAAATCATCAATTCTTCCGGAATTTTGATTTTGTATAAGAACGGTAAATTCGCCGCCTGTTAAGTCGATGTTATAGAGGTATTGTTTCGCGTTACCGGGGGCACCGTTCGTTCCGTTAGGAATTGGAGATTCGGTGTTCGGAGTTGGCGAATCATTATTTTTTGTATTTTTTTTTACATAGTTGATAGATTCTTTAATTAATATGGGATTTGAGGGCTCTCTGGCTCTCTTTTTAACCGATTTGGGGGTTTTCCCCAATTTTCTTGAGAACGTTTGAAAAACTTTTGCGAATCCACCATACACAAGACAGACGTCAAGAAATATGACAGTGCTCTCTGCTCATTGTGAGAGCTGTCAAAAAGTAGCCTGGGAGCGTAACAGCCGTCAAATAGTAGGCCGGTTCACTGAACTGAAATCCTGGTTCCAGGCTTGTTGTATAGATGGTTTTGCCTAGAGCCCACCCGGGGGATTGGTAGGTCCTAAAGCGGAAATTTCCCGAGTTTTCTGAAAATTCTCCCTAATTTAATAGAGAGAATTCTCCCAATTTTCGCGAAGCAGGAATGTTCCTCACATTTGAGTATGTATAAAACTGGAGTGGCCCATAAGCAAAATTTATGGGACGAGAGAAGAGCGCGTTTAATTTTTCATGGGAGAAAGAAAGAACGGGACTACTATTAATGACAACCACCAATAGGACGCGGATATTTGACAGCATTATACCTATATACAGCGTGGAGTTAGAAACCAAAACAAGTATTTTAATATCGGTTTTCTGACAGAAAACTCACAAAAACAAGTAACGCGCACATCATATCTAAATACTTAATGTTTTACCTAGAAAATGACACCCCCGTCTTAGGGATACGCTGGTTATTTTTGCAGCCACCGACGAGGCATTTCAATTTACCACAACTCACTACCGCACCAATTTGTCCTACCGGAAATTTCACTACTGTCTTCCCTACATAATCGCGGCTCTTTACACACAAAAGCCGGCTCCAAACTTTCGCGAATTAAACTGTATTCACTATTTTCACGAAATGCTTGACAGCGTTGTGCACAATTGGAGAATGACAATCTTAAAACCGTTAACTTTACTCTCCCAGCTCTCGTCTTTTTCAAGAAGAAGATTGTCCCATCGCGGCTTGCTTCGAAAATAACCTGAAGCACAGAGTGGGGATAGTACTATTACCGATCTGTTCTATTTAAATCTATGATTTAAATAGAACAGATCTGTTCCTACACTGACCGGCAGTAAAGGAAAAATTCTAATTGCATCTCACCGTAGTCGCGTTTGGGTGCAGCACTCTGTCGCATACGAAGCAGATCCATGGTCCTGGGTTTCTCTCAATGCCGGCGCGGAGAAGTAGCACTGAGAGCAGTTGCACCGAGAAGTTTTGCTCCCAGTGAACATAAAAAGACGATACGAGGCATGTAACATACTGTAATGAGCGAAACCACGAAACCAAAGCAGGTTCGTTAGATATTCTTGTGCTGAATAATAAAACACTTCGATTGAAAAACACACACTTTATTTACAAAACGAACTAACTATATACACGCGTACTAACAACCAACGTCAAAATGTCAAACTAGCTTTAACTATAACGACGGCACTATAGCGATCCAACCGCCACTGAGTGTCGAGTCTGACTACTACTTCACGACTGCTCCTTCGTTCGGTGACATCTGCCTTTTATAGGTGGAGATCCATGCTTTCGTCAATTAGCGAAGACTCCAGATTTTTCGAGATGTTCCAGTCTCGGGTGCTTACTCAACGAAGGTTGCTTCAATGTTTCTGTTTGGAGAAGGTTCTAGACTATAGATGGCTCGAGAATAGCTTAGTGCCCCGTCAGCTGGGATTTGTTATCGATCATTCGAGATTATGACGAAGCTTAGTACAGTGTGGGTCGTAAAAGATACCCACCCCGTACACGCAACAATACAAACACACTTTTCTTCTGGCATTGAAGGGTTTTGGCAGCTCTTGTCCGTTGTAAAACGGGTCGCTCCGGTGCGTAGAACCGGCTGCCGCAGGAACGAGTTTACAGGTCGTCGTAACTCCTGCCATTATCCGGTGAAAGATAGTGATGGAAAGCTACTTATCTTGGAAGAAGATCAAATGAGGCGATGGAAAGAGCACTTCGCCGCGGTCTTGAACCGTGTAACCTCTGGTGATGTTCCCCCTCATATAGATAATTTAGCTAACCATCAAAATGTGCATATACGGTCCACTGCTCCGACTAACGAGGAATTAGTCGCTGCAATTATTGCACTAAAACGAGGAAAGGCCGTCGGACTTGACGGTATCCCTGCCGAACTTTATCAAGCAGCGCCAAGCATAACTGCCGATTTGCTGCACCCACTTGTTGATAAAGCATGGAATACAGAGACCTTCCCCACTGAGTGGAAGGAAGGTTTGATCATCAAACTTCCAAAGAAGGGTAGCCTCACGACTGTAATAATTGGAGAGGCATTCGTGTGCCCCCTGCCGTTGCCAAGATAATAGCTAAAATCGTCCTGGAAAGACTAAAGGCTCACTTAGAAAGCGCAATTGATGAAGAGCAGGCTGGTTTTCGATCCGATCGACACAGGATTACCACCTTGCGAATCATCATCGAGCAATGCGCTGAATACGATTCTCCGCTTCATTTGCTTTTCATCGATTTCGAGAAGGCTTTCGATAGTGTAAACCGGGATTCTATTGTATATGGGTGGCCTTGCGCAGGAGAGGCATCCGTGAGAGGCTTGTAGCTATTATTAAGGCAACCTATGACGGCGCGAAATGTCACATTCTACATAAAGGTAAGTTATCGGGGGACTTTGAGATTGGCAGTGCAGTTCGGCACGGGTGCATCCTCTCACCGATCCTATTCCTCATAGTGATCGGTGATGCGTTGCATGCAGCCCTATCTGGACTAGAGAGAGGAATCCAATGGACTTTGACATTTTATCTACAACATCTTGACTACGCTGACGACATATGCCTACTCTCCCACAAAATCATGGATCTGTCCGCAATGGCGTTAGATCTCGAGAGTGAGGCAAGCAAGGTTGGGCTAAAGATTGATACCAAGAAGACCAAGGTACTATGCTTGAGCATAAGGACCACCACAAAATCAATTGGTCCTCTGTTGATCAGCGCAGAACACAAAATCAGACCGACCACTTCGCCATTAGTAAAAGATTCAAGAGTTGCCTCCTGGACGTGCGAAACAAGAAGGGTACCGATATTGGGATGGGAAGAGATCTTATGATTGCTAATGTTCGATTGCGTATTGCACCCGTGCGCCATCCTAGCGACGAAAGACCCAGACGCCGCAAATTCAATATCAAAATCCAGCTGTAAACGGAGCATGATTTGGATCTGTGCTATGGAGAGTTTCATATGCTCGGTATACACCTGCGACCAGCTGATTTGACGATCAGATGATTTGCGTCACGAAATATCTTGTATTTCTAAGGCCCCAACCAGATTGAACGCAGAATGCAGCAGCAGCGGCAGAAGCAACAACAACAACACGTAGATCTGTCATCGCCGCTGTGTCACCGCGACAGATCTCCCTGTTGTTGTTGTTGCTTCTGCCGCTGCTGCTGCATTCTGCGTTCAATCTGGTTAGGGCCTAAAATCTGAACCAAAAGGAAAAAGAAGAAGAGGCAGATTCATCACGCCGTAAACGTCGTGTTGTAAAGTTGTGAACTTTCGTCATTTTAGTGTGGGGATTGCGGAAGTTTACGACGAATACAACATTTACGACAGCCGGAATATGAAAAGTTTTCCTTCGCGTTGCCCGACGGCGGTGAACATTAAGATGGACATCTTTTGCATCGGAAATTCAAATTTTCGCAGGCCAAATCCAAAATCCCTCATCGAATCCGAACATCAACCGGGGAGATTTCGGATTAGACGGGAAAAAATTTGGATTCTGGGCGCAAATACGTGTCCTCCTTTGTAACGAACCGTAGCACCTTTCACTAAACTCCTTGTTCCGACTTTCCAACTTGTACAGCATATCGTTGAACATATTCTCGGCAATCGCAGTTCGTCGAAAAGGTGGCTCGGTCGGGAGGAGTGATGCCAACCATTGATTCCTGAAAGAGTGACCTGGGAATTATACTGTGCGCGAATTACGTCCACAAGTCGCAGTCAACGAAAATCAGCTGTTCGGCCTGTTATAGTCAAATCTCTTGTTCGCGTCCTTTTGACACATTTGAACTGTGAAAAACTGGCTTCCTAACAAACTTGAAACACTTTTCTGAATCAAGAATAGAAATATGCACTTCCAAGCCCAACTAACAATTTTGTTCTTATAGAGATCTTCAAGGATTTTATAAGAACTACATTTAGTTTCAGCTAAGACTTATTGACTTGCAAATTGTTCTGATAGAAATCTTAAAGAACGTTTCTAGCCAAAAAGTGGCGTATGAAATTATGAGTATAAAGTAGTATTTTAAGAATTCTTCAAGTCTTCTTGACAGCTCTAACTAGAGAACTTATCAGAAAGATATCAGTAAAAGTACGTATATGTGATTTACAGTAATCTGCTATACATACATAGATCACCTTTTAGAATATTAACTAAGGCGGCTATTACACTATAAAAGTTCTTTTACAAATATATTTGACGAACGATATTTGAAAAGAACTTTTATGAATGATATTAGCCGCTAAAGGGGGAAGGTGTGTAAGCATATTAGAAAAGTAGTTGAAACAAGCAACGTCCATGTCGCAAATCTTTTCTTAGGCGGCTATTACACTATAAAAGTTCTTTGAAAATAGCTTTCATAAAAGATATTTGTAAAAGAACTTTTATAGTGTAGTAGCCGCCTAAGAGACTAAGATTTCTATTGGTTTTCAGTAAGTAAATTTGATGCTTATTGTAGCATTAAGTGGAATTCATGATACTTTTGGAAGTTCTCTATAAAAATACGAATGGACTTGAAATTCATACTTGTATTATTGGTCTGATGCATTTTTTCGCAGTGGATTTTGTCGATTTGATAGTCAAATTTTCTCTGCGAAAGAAATTTTTCTGATCAAATGCTGTACAAAACTCCCAAAAAAACGAATCCCTCTCGAAATTTAGCATACATGTACATTTAATGTTCATCATGAATTAAATGTACTTTTTGCATAGTAGCTAATAGTGGCCTAAAATGTATTAAACACGTTCTTATTTTCTTGTCAGACCCTAAGAAATACATTTAAAATAAAAATATCCAAAGTCACCAAAGTATTGAAGAGATTAATTTCTGGGGCAATAATTGCTATAACCAAACAGTCGAAAAAGATGGCGGTTCTCTCAAGCTCTATTTTAATGAACTTATAAGTGTTTAGTTAAGTTTGTTGCTCCCATAAGTAAATTATAATAACTTCTTCCTATTAAACTTTTCTTCGAAATTGCAATTAAACTATATCTTTCCCTACAACCTTCGCCTGACTTCTTTAAGTATCAGAGTGTATAGCTTTCTCATTTAAAGCCGTTCTACTCATCTCTATTTAAGCTAAAATATTACAACCCTGAAACAGGAATATATTCTTGATCAAGCTTATTATACAAGCAGTACGAGAGTTGACAAACGGCAATTATTCCCTATAATGGTTTAGTTAGACCTACACTGCATTAACACTTAGAATGGTCTAAAGCAAAAACTTTTAAAAGGATCTTTTCTAATAACACACTTGCAAAAATTAATTAAGGCTATAATCTGAACAAAATGCCTTTAAAGTTTTCATCAAGCTTCCAATCTGCACTAAAGACTTTTTACACGTCTTTTCTTTTAAAAGTTACAACAGATTCAGGTATTAGTTTTACTTTTTAGCAGAATGCCTAATAAATATCTTTAACGTAATATTTCGTTCCGAAAGGTTTAATACCGATATTATAAGAGTTTTGGTTCTCACCTCAAGAGCAAATTGTTAGTTGGGAGCGCATAACAGTGATGGCTGAATTATAGTATGCGCGAACAACGCGGCTTCTGCTGTCAAATAAAGTTGAACCAATGTATTTCAGATGGCGATAAGTATACTGTGCGCGAACAACACGTCGCTCACGTCGCAAAAGTTGAGACGAGTTCAACTTTGTCGCAATCAACGAGCCGCGAAATATCAATTCACAATAGGCACGTGGTTTAAAAATTAATTTAAGAGCCGGTTGACACGTTCAAAGTACACTTTGGCAAAGTACGTTGACAACCTACTTTGAGGTTACTTTGAACGTGTCAACCCCCTTCAAAGTGCTTTGAAGTCTCTAGCGTCCTATCAAAGCAAAGTAGGATGGTGCGCAACTTTCCATCAAAGAATTGATTGTAAATCGACAAGTTCACAGAAAACAGTTGGTGGGGCGGGAAATAGTGAGTTGTTGGTGGTTTTTATTCAATTTACGGTGGTCTGAACAATGCGTTTTGGTGTAAATTCCCTAGAAATGCTAAATCCAGCGTTTTTTGCAAGTGGCAAAGTGGTAATTCACAATGGTGGATATTCTTGCCAAGTCATACTTTGACAAAGTGTACTTTGAGCATGTCAACCGGCCTTAAATGTGGGTGATCATTTGTTTTGTTGTAAGTTACTGTTATGCGCTTGGAAGTGCATGTTTCTATTCTTAATTCAAAAAAGTGTTCCAAGTTTGTTAGGAAGCCAGATTTTCACAGCTCAAATGTGTCAAAAGAACGCGAACAAGAGGTTTGACTATAACTGGCTGCACAGCTGATTTTCGTTGACTGCGACTTGTGGACGTAATTCGCGCACAGTATAATTCCGAGGTAAGGCTTCGATAGTTTACGCCCTCCACTGGAAGGTTGGGCCTCGTAGCTAGAAAGCTAATCAGTTTTTTTTTTTTTTTTTTATTACAGGGGATGAGGGATCAGAATTTTCTTTGGCGCTATCTTTCATATAATTCAGTCTTAATTAGAAAGCTTCCATCATCATTTTCCAGGGAAGGGAAGGGGGAGAGACACATATGTTATTTAGGATAGAAGTTAGTATAGACGCCAAAGTAACTGACACAAAAACATTGGAACACAAAAAATTAATGAAATTATATTTTAAATTAAAACTCGTTTTGCATCCCAGGCAGTGTAGATACACTGGTATTAAGGGATGCAAAAAAAGATATTTAAATTCATGAAAAATATAATTAATTTATTAATTAACGCGTCAACGCGGTAACTAAAACTTGTTGGTAAATGCAATTTTCGTGGTGTCTTTAAATTACGTTAAAGGGTTGTCATTGATTTGTAAGTGTTTTTTTAATTTTCGTTTTAGTGATTCGTAAGATGTTACAGAACGAATTTCCAGGGGCAAAGCATTAAAGATCGTTATTGACGATCTAATCGGATCTCTCAATATTCTGTTCGTATACGCAGATGGTGTTCTGTAATTTCCAGAGTTTCTCGTACTGTAGCTATGAACCTCTCTATTTAGTGTCGAAGAAATGGATGTCTTGTTTTTCTTGTTCACAATTTTCCAAATTGTCTTCACTTTCTCCTGAACAATAATTTTTTCTAGTGGTAATTTGCCAGCTAATCGATAGACTTCTACAGTGGGGGTTCTATAATCGAGATTATGAACCGCTTTAACAGCTTTGTTGAGCATTCTTCCAATTGCTGAAATATTTCTCGCAGAGGTTTGGCTGCAGATCAAGATACCGTACGTTAGAATAGGCATCAAATGAGCATAAAAAATCATGTTTTTAAGTTGGAAATTCAAGTATCTTTTTCGTCTCAGCAATGCAACTATTGGGCAGAATTTTGCTTTCATTTGATTAATATGATCATTCCAAGTAAGTTTATCATCGAAGGCAAGACCTAAGTATTTGAGTTTTTCAGCTCTACTAATAGGTTGGTTGCCGATTTTGATGTTTAATTCGATGTCTATTTTATTTATTTGCTTGAAGAGCATAAACTGTGTTTTTTCGATGTTTATTATAAGTTTATTTCCTAGGAGCCATTGTTGGTAGAGTTTCAGATCATTATTTATCATTTCTTCTGCATCGTTTTTTTCAAGATGTGAGTAAAGCAAGAGTGTGTCATCTGCATATGTAACATATTTAGCCCGAAGGCCGGCGTTACATAAGTTATTTACGTACAGTAGGTATAATGTAGGGCCTAGGATAGAACCTTGAGGTACTCCTGAATTTAACACCTTTGTATCGCTTGTATCGCTGTTAAATTCTGTTATTATAGGTCTATCTTTTAGGTAGTTTTGAATCAGGGTGTTAGCAACACCTCTTATGCCAAGTTCATTCAATATCTCCGAAAGCATTACATGATTAACTGTATCGAAAGCTTTACTCAAGTCTATGAAAATTGCCGTAACGTATTGTAATGTTTCCTCTGTTGAGCGAAACCACGAAACCAAAGCAGGTTCGTTAGATATTCTTGTGCTGAATAATGAAACACTTCGATTGAAAAACACACACTTTATTTACAAAACGAACTAACTATATACACGCGTACTAACAACCAACGTCAAAATGTCAAACTAGCTTTAACTATAACGACGGCACTATAGCGATCCAACCGCCCTGAGTGTCGAGTCCGACGACTACTTCTTCACTACTACTTTCTCGTTCGGTGACATCTGCCTTTTATAGGTGGAGATCCATGCTTTCGTCAATTAGCGAAGACTCTAGATTTTTCGAGATGTTCGAGTCTCGGGTTTCACTACTCAACGAAGATTCGAGAATCCCCTTCATTGTCAATGGTTGTAAGGAGAAGGCTCTAGACTATAGATGGCTCGAGAATCTCCTAGTGTCAATTCAATTTGTACTTGCCATCGATCATTCGAGATTAGTACAGTGTGGGTCGTATAAGACGCCCACCCCGTACACGCAACACTGCCTCCTCCTTAGACCTGTTCGTCCCGAACAGAAGTCACCGTGACGACGCTCGCGCGGTGCCATCCTACCCAGATGCACGGCCTTCATTTTCACTGTTGGCCTCCATCGCTTCGGAACGCGACGCACCACATCATTCAGCCAGGCAGCAATCTTATCTGGTTCCTCCCAGGTCTGTCGAGCCCTCGAGCACATTCGTTTTCTCCGATGAGCGCTGCACAATCCTGCAAAGCCACCGTCGCTGATGCCAATCGAGCGAACTTTCAAGTTGAACCTACTTATGCGATCAACTCTCCACCGAGGTCGTCCTTGGATCAGGCCATGTACGCCATCCAACTGGCGTCCGAAGTCGGCGACCGACGTTGACTGCTCCACACACGAACCATTCTGTGAGGTTGAACTGTTCTGCAACACCTTCATAGTCGGACATCGCAATGCCCCATCGACAGCAGCAGTACACTCGTTGTCGCTCCTGCTGTCCATCATCGCAGCGGCCTCAAACTGCGCACAGGACGCTTCCACGTTGTCAAGAGCTGGTTTCCTTCTAACCTTCGCGGACAGTTCGGTCCTAACGATTCCCGACGTTTCCACACGTTTCAGATCGTTCCTCGAGTTTCCAGCATTCTCGAGTCCATCACACATATTTCCGATCTGGGCGCCCGCCCGCATCCGTTTAAACTTCATGGAGTCTCTACGAAGCTTCTCGCCGTTAAGCTTCCAGACTCCCGTAGACCGCTCCTCCAATTGTGGCTTCAAGCTGTTGTCCTTCAGCGGTTGCAACTGTGTTGTCACTCTCCGCGGTGACTTCTCCAACCTCACCAACCGCCCGTTCAACTTTTCCGATTGTTCGGCCATCTTCGTTGTCGGTCCGTTCAACGCCGTTGTAGTTTCATCCAGCGACTCCTCAAAACTCGCTGACCGCTCGTTCATCTGCGATGTCATATTACTCGGCAACTCCTCCAATCGCGGTGACTGTTCGCTATCGGTCCGGCTGTTCATTACCGCAGCGGCCTCGAGCTGTGTCTGCGATTCGATCTTGATGACTCCAGATGTTTCGACGTGCTCCGGTTCGCTTCGCAATCCTCCGACCTCCTCGGCAACCGTAACGAACCCGCCATCCATTTTGGTGTCATCCTGCATGAGGTCGTTCTCGAACTCCTTGGAGGTATCTCGTTGCCTCTCGTCGAGCAATCTCGATATTTCCGACGACTGTTTCCGCAATTGCTCGGATTGCTCATCAAATCGCTGGTTAACTCGCTTGCTAAACTGGTCAAGTTGCTTGGATCGCTCGTCAAGTCGTTTCTCCAACCGGTCAAACCGCTCAGATTGTTGCTCTGCTTGTTGCTTGAATTGCTCGCTAAATTGCATGAACATCGACAGTAGCTGCTGGATGCCAGGGTCCCCGGTTGAAACCTGTTCCGCTCCCGATTCGTCGAGATTTCTCGTATCCAGAAATTCGACCGTAAACGGATCCTGTCCTTCGGCTCTTACCGCTTGTGCTAAACGAACACACAGCGCGGACTTATTTCCCGTCGTTAACAATTTCCGTCGTGCTAGTACGTTTCTTAACTCCGCGGTTGTCAATTCGCAAATAGTACCCGGCATTTTAGTTCGTTTCTCACTTCACAAGTTCACAACAGTCAGTCGTGCAAATTCTACCCGCGTAGAATATTCCCGCACTTCACTACGAAGTTTCTCAAACACACACAATCGCGCAACTTCCCGGCGCTTCAATTCAAAGTTTCTTGAAACTTCCCGTGCTCATTTACACCACCGTAAATATCCCGCACGACTTTCACAAAATCCACAATCGCGCAAGTTCTATACTCTCAAAACTTCCCGGCGCTTCACTCTAAAGTTTCTCGAAACTTTCCGTTTATTTACCTTCCGTAAATATCACGCACGACTTTCACGACTTTCACTTTTCAGACAAACGTTCACTACACGCACGCGAATATCCCACTTCTGACACCAATTGTAATGTTTCCTCTGTTGAGCGAAACCACGAAACCAAAGCAGGTTCGTTAGATATTCTTGTGCTGAATAATGAAACACTTCGATTGAAAAACACAAACTTTATTTACAAAACGAACTATGTACACACGGGTACTAACAACCAACGTTAAAATGTCAAACTAGCTTTAATTATAACGACGGCACTATAGCGATCCAACCGCCCTGAGTGTCGAGTCCGACGACTACTTCTTCACTACTGCTTTACGACTGCTTTACGACTGCTCCCTCGTTCGGTGACATCTGCCTTTTATAGGTGGAGATCCATGCTTTCGTCAATTAGCGAAGACTCTAGATTTTTCGAGATGTTCGAGTCTCGGGTTTTACTACTCAACGAAGGTTCGAGAATCCGCTTCAATGTTTCTGTTTGGAGAAGGTTCTAGACTACAGATGGCTCGAGAATCGTCTAGTGTGTATTCAATTTGTACTTGTCATCGATCATTCGTGATTTGTACAGTGTGGGTCGTAAAAGATACCCACCCCGTACACGCAACACTGCCTCCTCCTTAGACCTGTTCGTCCCGAACAGAAGTCACCATGACGCCGCTCACGCGGTGCCATCCGATCCAGATGCACGGCCTTCATTTTCACTGTTGGCCTCCATCGCTTCGGAACGCGACGCACCACATCATCCAACCAGGCAACAATCTCATCCGGTTCCTTCCAGGTCTCTCGAGTCCTCGAGCACATTCGTTTTCTCCGATGAGCGCTGCACAATCCTGCAAAGCCACCATCGCTGATGCCAATTGAGCGAACTTTCAAGTTGAACCTACTTATGCGATCAACTCTCCACCGAGGTCGTCCTTGAATCAGGCCATGTACGTCATCCAACTGGCGTCCGAAGTCGGCGACCGCTGTTGATTGCTCCACACACGAAACATTCTGTGAGGTTGAACTGTTCTGCAACACCTCCATAGTCGGACATCGCAATGCCTCATTGACAGCAGCAGTACACTCGTTGTCGCTCCTGCTGTCCATCACAGCGGCCTCAAACTGCGTGCAGGACACTTCCACGTCGTCGAGAACTGGTTCCCTTGAAACCTTCGCGGACAGTTCGGCCCTAACGAATCCCGACGTTTCCACACGTTCCAGATCGTTCCTCGAGTTTCCAGCATTCTCGAGTCCATCACACATATTTCCGATCTGGGCGCCCGCCCGCATCCGTTTAAACTTCATGGAGTCTCTACGAAGCTTCTCGCCGTTAAGCTTCCAGACTCCCGTAGACCGCTCCTCCAATTGTGGCTTCAAGCTGTTGTCCTTCTGCGGTTGCAACTGTGTTGTCACTCTCCGCGGTGACTTCTCCAACCTCACCAACCGCCCGTTCAACTTTTCCGATTGTTCGGCCATCTTCGTTGTCGGTCCGTTCAACGCCGTTGTAGTTTCATCCAGCGACTCCTCAAAACTCGCTGACCGCTCGTTCATCTGCGATGTCATATTACTCGGCAACTCCTCCAATCTCGGTGACTGTTCGCTATCGGTCCGGCTGTTCATTACCGCAGCGGCCTCGAGCTATGTCTGCGATTCGATCTTGATGACTCCAGATGTTTCGACGTGCTCCGGTTCGCTTCGCAATCCTCCGACCTCCTCGGCAACCGTAACGAACCCGCCATCCATTTTGGTGTCATCCTGCATGAGGTCGTTCTCGAACTCCTTGGAGGTATCTCGTTGCCTCTCGTCGAGCAATCTCGATATTTCCGACGACTGTTTCCGCAATTGCTCGGATTGCTCATCAAATCGCTGGTTAACTCGCTTGCTAAATTGCTTGAACATCGACAGTAGCTGCTGGATGCCAGTTTCCCCAGTTGAAACCTGTTCCGCTCCCGATTCGTCAAGATTTCTTGTCGACTCATCCGGAAATTCGAACGTAAACGGATCCTGTCCTTCGGCACTCATCGCTTGTGCTAAACGAATATACAACGCGGACGTATTTCCCGTCGTTAACAATTTCCGTCGTGCTAGTTCGTTTCTTATCTCCGCGATTGTCAATTCGCAAAGAGTACCCGGCATTTTAGTTCGTTTTTCACTTCAAAAGTTCACAACAGTCAGTCGTGCAAATTCTACCCGCGTAGAATATTCCCGCACTTCACTACGAAGTTTCTCAAACACACACAATAGCGCAACTTCCCGGCGCTTCCACTTCAAAGTTTCTTGAAACTTCCCGTGCTTATTTACACCCCCGTAAAATATCCCGCACGACTTTCACAAAATCCACAACTCGCGCAAGTTCTATACTCTCAGAACTTCCCGGCGCTTCACTCTAAAGTTTCTCGAAACTTTCCGTTTATTTACACTTCCGTAAATATCACGCACGACTTTCACGACTTTCACTTTTCAAACGAACGTCCACTACACACACCACGCGAATATCCCACTTCTGACACCAATTGTAATGTTTCCTCTGTTGAGCGAAACCACGAAACCAAAGCAGGTTCGTTAGATATTCTTGTGCTGAATAATGAAACACTTCGATTGAAAAACACAAACTTTATTTACAAAACGAACTATGTACACACGGGTACTAACAACCAACGTTAAATGTCAAACTAGCTTTAATTATAACGACGGCACTATAGCGATCCAACCGCCCTGAGTGTCGAGTCCGACGACTACTTCTTCACTACTGCTTTACGACTGCTTTACGACTGCTCCCTCGTTCGGTGACATCTGCCTTTTATAGGTGGAGATCCATGCTTTCGTCAATTAGCGAAGACTCTAGATTTTTCGAGATGTTCGAGTCTCGGGTTTTACTACTCAACGAAGGTTCGAGAATCCGCTTCAATGTTTCTGTTTGGAGAAGGTTCTAGACTACAGATGGCTCGAGAATCGTCTAGTGTGTATTCAATTTGTACTTGTCATCGATCATTCGTGATTTGTACAGTGTGGGTCGTAAAAGATACCCACCCCGTACACGCAACACTGCCTCCTCCTTAGACCTGTTCGTCCCGAACAGAAGTCACCATGACGCCGCTCACGCGGTGCCATCCGATCCAGATGCACGGCCTTCATTTTCACTGTTGGCCTCCATCGCTTCGGAACGCGACGCACCACTTCATCCAACCCAGGCAACCAATCTCATCGGTTCCTTCCAGGTCTCTCGAGTCCTCGAGCACATTCGTTTTCTCCGATGAGCGCTGCACAATCCTGCAAAGCACCATCGCTGATGCCAATTGAGCGAACTTTCAAGTTGAACCTACTGTTGCGTGTACGGGGTGGGTATCTTTTACGACCCACACTGTACAAATCTCGAATGATCGATGACAAGTACAAATTTGAATACACACTAGACGATTCTCGAGCCATCTGTAGTCTAGAACCTTCTCCAAACAGAAACATTGAAGCGGGATTTCTCGAACCTTCGTTGAGTAGTAAAACCCGAGACTCGAACATCTCGAAAAATCTAGAGTCTTCGCTAATTGACGAAAGCATGGAATCTCCACCTATAAAAGGCAGATGTCACCAAACGAGGGGAGCAGTCGTAGAATAGTCGTAAAGCAGTAGTGAAGGAAGTAGTCGTCGGACTCGACGCTCAGTGGCGGTTGGATCGCTAAGGAAATATTCGTTATCTGCCGTCGTGGTTGTTATTGCTAGTTTTTAACGTTCGTTGTTAGTACGCGTGTGTAGTTAGTTCGTTTTGTAAATAAAGTGTGTGTTTTTTCAATCGAAGTGTTTCATTATTCAGCACAAGAATATCTAACGAAACCTGCTTTGGTTTCGTGGTTTCGCTCAACAGAGGAAACATTACAATTGGTGTCAGAAGTGGGATATTCGCGTTGCGTTGTAAGTGAACGTTCGTTTGAAAAGTGAAAAGTCGTGCGTGATATTTACGGAAGTGTAAATAAACGGAAAGTTTCGAGAAACTTTAGAGTGAAAGCGCCGGGAAGTTCTGAGAGTATAGAACTTGCGCGATTGTGGATTTTGTGAAAGTCGTGCGGGTATATTTACGGGGGTGTAAATAAGCACGGGAAGTTTCAAGAAACTTTGAAGTGAAGCGCCGGGAAGTTGCGCTATTGTGTGTGTTTGAGAAACTTCGTAGTGAAGTGCGGGAATATTCTACGCGGGTAGAATTTGCACGACTGACTGTTGTGAACTTTTGAAGTGAAAAACGAACTAAAATGCCGGGTACTCTTTGCGAATTGACAATCGCGGAGATAAGAAACGAACTAGCACGACGGAAATTGTTAACGACGGGAAATACGTCTGCGCTGTATATTCGTTTAGCACAAGCGATGAGAGCCGAAGGACAGGATCCGTTTACGTTCGAATTTCCGGATGAGTCGACAAGAAATCTTGACGAATCGGGAGCGGAACAGGTTTCAACTGGGGAAACTGGCATCCAGCAGCTACTGTCGATGTTCAAGCAATTTAGCAAGCGATTTGATGAGCAATCCGAGCGGTTAGACGAGCAGTTGCAGAATCAGTCGTCGGAAATATCGAGATTGCTCGACGAAAGGCAACGAGAAACCCTCCAAAGAGTTCGAGAACGACCTCATGCAGGATGACGCCAAAGTGGATGGCGGGTTTAATACGGTTGCCGAGGAGGTCGAAGGATTGAGATGCG